>JBBGZY010001222.1:3142500-3837500 GCA_037952925.1 Lithobates clamitans
CTCTGTGCAGTGGACAGAGTGACCCGGAATCTCCTCTCCTTGGGCCCCCCCCCCGGTGCTTCTGGCTACTACACTCTGTGAAGTGCCCCCATAGGAAGCAACTATGGGGGCACTCATGCAGGCTTGTTCCTGAGCAACACTGCCTGCGTCTATAGACAAAGACAGAAGGGCACGGACCCACCCTCTGCTCCCTCGTCACTGGCTTTGATTGACAGCAGCAGGAGCCAATAGCTTCCGCTGCCTCAGCAAAGCCTGTAAGACCAGGAAATGATAGGAGAGAAGAGCTGCAGACAGGCACAGCGCTGGATCGAATGAGGGCTCAGGTAAGTATAAGAATGGGGTGAGGAGGGATACTACTAAACATTTTTTACCTTAATGTACCTTAATGTAAGAAACACAATGTTTAGGCTTTACAACCACTAAAATAAAAGGGGGTTGAGCTGCTCTGTATGTGTCAAATGAAGTGCTTGAGCCTGCAGGTATGCCTCATAGCAAGTGAGGGGGGAAAGCTACAGGAGCTGGAACATGTTACATGTTCCATCCTAAAAATGAGTGGAACATATAACATATTCTGAAAGTGAACTTATCCTTTAAAGCGATTGTAAATGCAAAACGTTTTAATAAATAAATACATTATTAAACAGGTCTATACTTACCTGCTCTGTGCAATGGAATTGCACAAATTGACCTGGAACCTCCTCTTCTTGGTTGCCCCCGACGCTTTTGGCTATCACCCTCTCTGACGAGTGCCCCCATAGGAAGCTGTTTCCTATGGGGGCACTTGTGCAGGCTTGTTCCAGAGCCACACTACCTGCATCTATAGACACAGACAGCATGGCTTAGTCCCACTCTCTGTTGTTCCCTCATCTCTGGCTTTGATTGACAGCAGCAAGAGCCAATGGCTTCTGCTGCCTCAGCAAAGCCTGTGAGACCAGGAAGTGAGGGGAGAGAAGAGCTGCAGACAGGAACTGTGCTGGATCTAAGGAAAGGGGGGTTAGGAGGGATACTACTACCTAGACATTTTTACCTTAATGCAAGGAATGCATTAAGGTAAAAAATGTTTAGGCTTTAAGGTAAAAAGGGGGGGGGGGGCGTAGCAGCACTGTGTGTGTCAATAGGCGCACACAGCTCGGCTAGGGATTGAGCCTACAGGTGTGCCCCCACAGCAAGTGGCTTGCTATGGGGGCACACTCAGAAGAGGAGGAGCCTGGAGCTCTGGCGGGGGACCCTAGAAGTGGAGGTTTGGGGCAACTCTGTACATTACCATTGCACTGAGCAGGTTTGTTATTTTAAGAAAAAAGACCTTTACAATCACTTTAAGAATGCTCCCTCCCCCTCCTAACACCCATGCCTATGCCAGGCCACTCAGATCTGTTTACGTGATCCAACTTTCGTGTGTCAACCAGCAGCAGCTGCAAAGGAGTGGAGGGAACACTGACAATGGATGGGCCACAGTAAGAGACACATTTCACCCAATAGGGTCTGCAGGGAAATGCGAAATGTGGGGAATTTCAACATTCCCCTGAGGATGCTATTGGGCAAAATGCGTGGGAAGGAGCTTGGGCAGTGATGTCATTGTGCATGGCTATGGTCCAGAGCGGCGTGCGATCTGTGTACCACTTGAGAAAATAATAAGGCCTCAGTTACAATTAAGTAAAAAGCTGGTATAGGTACCATCATTTGTCCTCCCCTCCCCTTTGTCCCCTTCCTGGCCCCCGTCCCCTTCTTTCCCCCCTCCTTTTTTCCCCTCCCCCTTCTTTTTTCCCCTTCTCCTCTCCCCCCCTTCCCCTCCCCCCCCTCTTTCCCCCCTTCCTCCCCTTTCTTCCTCCCTTTCCCTCCTTGCCCTTCCTTCCCTTTCCTCCCCTTTCCCCCCCCTGGTCCCTTCGCCATACTTCCCCCCCCCTCCTTCCTGCCCTTCTTTCCTCCCCCCTCCCCCCTTTTTTTCCCCCTCCCCTCCGTTCCCCCTTCCCTTCCCTTCTCCCTCCCTTGTTCTCATCTATCCCTGTTCCCATCACTCTTTCCCCCATTTTTTCCCTCCTCCCCTTCCCATTGTCACCATCCCGGGTTCACCTTTCCTTCATTGTATATGCACCCCCTTGCACTCTACACCATGTTCTCATTACCCCAATTATTATATTATCTTTATCCATTTTTTACCAACCAGAGATTGTTCACAATCCCCCGTGTCCGCCGCGGGGGAAATTGTGTTGGGTCCTGCTGTCCCACTGATTCCGCTTGAGCGGGTGAGCTTGTCCTCAAATTGATCTTTTATGTATTATGATTTGTGACTACCTTTGTGATTAATTATGTTTGCTGCATTTGTTTAATGTATCTACGGTACTTATTAAAGTTATCCTAAATTACTTTATAGATTTGTTTCTCCTGAAGAAGCGGTTCCAACCGCGAAACCGGTCGAGATAAAATTTTTATATACATCCCCCGTAAAAAAATCTGCGGGTTCCACTCGCTATATTCAGTGTGGTATATTTTCTTGATTTTATGACTATATGTAGATATTTTGTTTGTAATCTTGTATTTTTTATTATTAAGATTTATACATTTTTTTAGATTTTCGTAACTGTATATTATTATCGAGTAGCGTGATAGTCCCAATTTCCAATTTTGGGGGTGCACACGTGAATTGACAGTAGCAGCAACTGCCGTCACGTCTCCACCCCCATATCCCCTTTTACTGTGTACCACTTGTTACATGCTTGACATTGGAGACAATTTGTAAGTGCGCAGTCTGGTTTGGGATAACATTTTCATGGGTTCATGTACTATGGGAGTTTTTGTCTTTGCATAATTGCAGATTATGTTGTATGAACATCGGGTGGCAGGCGGTGCTAGAGGCATTTAGTCTGCATCTTGTGGTGCATCTTTGACCATCTTGGAGCCATGCTGAGTGGTGTGGCAATGCCACAGGAGCAATATAGTACGTATATGGGCCTATAATTTAGTGTGGCCGCAATCTTTGGTAAGTGACTAGTGTGCTCACTGGTTAGGTGTAGGTGCACTGAGGTAGCTGGAAACAAACAGCAGGAGATACGCATGCAGGGCTTTTTTTCAGCAGGAACGCGGGGGAACGCTGTTCCGGCACCTTCAGCACTAAATGTATGTAATAGCATGGGGTGTGGGGTGTGCTGGAGGGTCTATTGATGTTGGCTGCTGGGGGATCTATTGTCACTGGTGGGGATCTGATTTTGTGTGAGGGTCTATTGTTGCTGATGGGGAATCTATTGTTGCTGGGAGGGGTCTTATGTTGCTGGAAGGGATCTACTGTTAAAGGAGAGATCTATTTTTACTGGCTGCTGCAGGATCTATTGATGCTGGCTGCTGGGAGATCTGTTATTGCTGCTGGGGGGTCTAATGTTGCTTGGGTGGATATTTTGTTACTGGGTGTGATATTTTGCTGTGGGTAGTTCACTGTTGCTGCAGGGAATCTATTGTTGTTGGGGGTGGAGTCCATTGTTGCTGGGGAGTCCATTGTTGTGTGGGGATCTATTGCTGGGATTCTATTGTTGCTGAATGCAGGGGATCTGTTTTACTGCTTTTCTTTTTATCATCAACATGTTTCATACAAGTGATTTAGCACCACAAAACAATACTTGGTTCTGTATTCCCTAAAAGGGGCAGTACTAGTAGGTGGGTAGGGGGTGGAATCAAGGGACAGTGGTCAGAGGTGGGTAGGGGGAAGAGACAAGGGGTGACTCAGACGGGGGGAGTTCCTGCACCTATTCTCCGAGAAAAAAAGTCCTGTACGCATCCATTCAGATTTTCCCATGAACTGTGTTTGGACTGTTTAGATTTGTTTTTTTGAATTGGTATTACACATTGAGCATGTTTATGAATTTTGGTAAAGGTTGTGTTTTTATTTAATAACTTATTTTATCTGTATATGGATACATTTATGTTTGCACTTAAGTGCTTTTTTAAACATTGTTTTATAAGATTTAGATGTGTTGAGGAAATTTACTGTTTGTGTATTCAACAGTTTGCAGTTTTCTACACTGAAGTGATAACACCAATTGATTTTGTTTCAAATTTTGAGTGTTTTTTTTCTTTACACTAAGCACAGAGGTTCCATAGTAGTTTTGAATCAAGACTGATGCGGGGACAAGAACATTGGATGTGAACATGTGGGATGGTCCACTACTAGAGCATCGGGGAGTGCTGTCTGCCAGGGGAGTGGAGGAACAGGTAAGGTAAAGTTCTCTTACCATCCCCTAGACCAGCTTTTGTCTGACTTTAAAAAATTGTAGAACCCTTGAAATAACGTTTCGGGTTCAGGAAACCCCTGCCAATAATGACCGTATCTACAATTCACAGTACATTAGTATGATGGTCTTTTGGAAGCTCCTTACAATTGTGATCATTGGGAAGAATTCCCCACCCTTACAAATAGCTAAAGACAGGGGCTACTCATTTGAGAGGCAAAAATTGCTCATTGCTCAAGGAACCCCTAGCAACCTCTGGAGGAACCCTGGCTGAGAAAGGCTGTCCTAGACTAAACAAGTAGTTAACCCCTGCAGTGCAGGAGCAGCCCCACTGCAACAGAAAACTTATTAAAGAGTTTAACCTTAAAGATGAAGTTTAAGTATGCCAATTTTTGCATACACTATATTGTCAAAAGTATTGTGACACCTGCCTTTACACTCACATGAACTTTAATGGCATCCCAGTCTTATGCCCTGTACACACGATCGGATATTGATCAGACATTCCGACAACAAAATCCATGGATTTTTTCCGACGGATGTTGGCTCAAACTTCCGACAACAAGCTCCGATCGCACATATTCCATCGGAAAGTCCGAACGTGTGTACAGTGCATAAGTCAGTAGGATTCAAGATTGAGTTGGCCCACCCTTTGCAGCTATAACAGCTTCAACTCTTCTGGGAAGGCTGTCCACAAGGTTTAGGCGTGTGTCCATGGGAATGTTTGACCATTCTTCCAAAAGCACATTTTGGGGGACAGGCACTGATGTTGGATGAGAAGATTTGGCTCGCAGTCTATGGTCTAACTAATCCCAAAAGGTGTTCTATCGGGTTGAGGTCAGGACTCATGATTGACAATGGATCTACATCGGGGGACACTTTTTTGGTGAATGAGTAGAGGTACAATGTACCCCATACTCATTCACATGGAGGGGGCAGGATCTGGGGACCACCTTGTTAAAGGTGGTCCCCCATGGGACCACCATGGGACCCCATGCCATTGGATTCCCCTCCAAATCCATACCAGACCTGAAGGGCCTGGTATGGATCTGGGGGGGACCCCACATCATTTTCTTACATTTTTTAGCCGGCATTTTTTTTATTTACATACAGCTGTCAGCGGGTAATCCCGCTGACAGCTGATGACTCATCAGTTTCAAGGACGCAAGGACCGGATTCCCGGCCCACTCCTTAGCATCCAGCTATAAACAGTGTTTTTCAAGGAGAAAAAAAACACAAAACGCTTTAAAAAACGCATCAGTAATGCAACACTTGCGTTTCTGGTGCAACTCAATTGAGGTCTATTACATGCAAAACACAATCTGATGCGGGAAAAAAAGTCCACAGCCCTTTCCAAAAACGCACCAACTGAAAAATGTGTGGACATGTACCATAGAAAACCATGTTAAAGGGACTGAAGTGCTTTTCTGGAAAATACACAAAAAAGCACATAGGTATGAACGTAGGGTAAGTGTGGATTGGGGGATCACCTGGGGGGACACTGAGGAGGCATGCGGAGGTCCTGGATCACATGAATACAACCGTTTTAAGTCTCTGGTTATGCGAGGTCCATCATTTGAGGGGTAAATATACCATCATAGATATAGAGCAATGTATGTTCCATACATGATAATATAAATGAAGTAGTTTTCTACTCTTGCTATAAATGTCAAAATGTAAAAATGGTAAACACCTCTCTTTGATGTATTTTCTGGAATGCTAAAAAAAAACAAAGAAGACCACGAATGTAGGGATTGAAATGCATTGGGGTATTCTCATGCATGCTATGGTATAAACATAACCTGTAACACATTGGGGGTTATTTACTAAAAGCAAATTAGCAAAGTGCAAACTACAAGTGCGAAGTGCACTTGAACTTGCACTAAAAGTGCACTTGGAAGTGCAGTCGCTGTAAATCTGAGGGGGACATGCTAGGAAAATAAAAAACGGCATTTTAGCTTGCAAATGATTGGATAATAAAATCAGCAGATCTTCCCCTCATTTCAGATATACCCCTCAGATTTACAGCGACCTCACTTCCAAGTGCACTTTCAGTGCAATTTCAAGTGCAGTTTGCACTTGTAGTTTGCACTTGTAGCTTGCACTTGTCATGCAAAGTGGATTTGCCTTTCGTAAATAACCCCCATTGTCCCTATGATGTATAATGTCACCATCAATTTTGTCTACCCCACTGTACATATATTAACCAGAACTCATATTTTAAATTCTTTTGTACAATTGAATTTTTTCTCATAAATAAAACAATCATTTTTTTTACAATAGATATTTGTCTATTCTTGCTGCTAAAAAACCCCATGGGGAACTTTCCTATGTTTTCTTGTTTGCAGATTCCGATTATTTGTAATTGTACACATTTCAACGCCTAGTCGCTTAAACGCTGTATGCCCTATGCTCACAGAGGTACATAATCAATTTTTTAGCATAATTAGAAGTTTTTGGTCCTATAGACTTTAATGGGAGTGTCTGTAAACATGTGATATGTATATAGGCTCGTGTGTTTGTGCTTGCAGAACTCCTGTCCTCCTTAGGAACTGCTTTTCTCCCCTTGCCTAGCCCAGGAAACAAATGGCCAAGGCTTAATACACGTGTACAATTGCCTGCAGAAAGCTTGTAAAATGCTTTTCAAAAGTCCAAAAATGCAAAAGAAAATTACAGTAATAAACTCTATTCATTCTCTGCAAGGTATGAATGCAGGCCTAATCTCTTATGCACATCGCTTTCATTCCTATGCTATAGAACTCATGCTTTTAATATATGACCAGGTTAAGAAACAGGGGCTGCAATTGCTGTTTTTTCCTAAAAATACTTCTTGCCTGGCTGTGCCTGACTCCAATATTTTTAACTCCCAGACTCAGAACAAATAAGCTGCATGTGAGTTGACCTTCTTCAAGGTCAACAACTTTGAAGCCAAAGAATAACTAATGGTATCAATATAAAGTGCAATTTTATTTGTGATCGTATTGTCAACCTATCAGTGGCGTCTCCAACTTTCACATTTAGGGGGGGCACATGGGGGGACTTGGACAAAAGTGGGGGGGCAACTATAAAATGCATATATATATATAGAAATAGATATAGATATAGATATATATATATATATATATATATATATATATATATATATATATATATATATATATATATATCTATATATATATCCTGGGGCCCTTTACTACGATCCCACAATGGCCCTTTCACATGTTCTGCAGTGAGCTCCCTTTCTAATGTATTGGAGTCCCCCCCCAGGGTGGCAGAAAACAAGAGATATATGTCACCAGCATACCAAGAAAATATAAGGATCCAAAGCAGTGGGAGAACTATCAGGGTTGCAAAGGTTGTCTTGTCTCCGGGCCCTGGTGTTCTGCCACCGTGGGGTTTCCCAGCCTCCTCTTGCTGTCCTGCCCCTGCTATTGACAGCGCTGGTCTGGCATCTCTTGGAATTTACAGGCTGGTTCTCCTGTCCTAAGGATGGGAGAGATTAATCTGTTTTTTCAGTAACTGAGAGTCCTGGTGGAGTCCTTCCTGCAACTCGCTCTTCTCCCTGCCAATGAGGATGCAGGGGAATGAGCAGATCGAGCGGCCGTGGTTGTGTGAGCGCTTGCATTATGCAAGCAGAGGGAGGGGGGAGGAATCACCCACAGGAGCTGACTGGGGACTCTCTCCCTCTTAGACTTTGATTTTTTGTAAAAAAAAAAAAATGTTTTTTTTATTGGGGGGGGGGGGGGCACATGGTGGGGCACAGCAAAATGTTGGGGGGTCAGGGCCCCCTCTGCCCCCCCCCCTAGGGACGCCATTGCAACCTATCTACCTTCTGTGAGAAAAATACAATCGGTTCTGTGAAGAATTGTTTGATCAGATTGTTATGTGTATGGCTATTTTAACATTCTCTAAAATAGATATCAGCAATGGCAGCCTACATAATTATATTGTGACAGATATACTTTAAAAGGAAAAAAAACATGATCTTTCTCAGTAGTGCATAGTTTGAAACAGCTCAGGCAAGTACTGTTTTGAGACAAAAATTGTGGTAGCGCTTTGCTTATAGTGATTTGTCAGCTTCTACAAATCCTGTAAACTAATAATGCCAACAAACAACAGGCAGCTTGTGCTGATTTAGGCTGGGTTCACACTAGTGCAAATTGGATGCAGGTTTCCCTGCATCCGATTCGCATAGCAGGAGATTTTGTCGGCTCTCTAAGGAGATCCCTGCGGCGACTCTGTTGTGATTTGCACAGTGGTCCTGTGCGTCTTTTTGTCTGTTTCAGTTCTGTATTCAGCCGAAAATTTGTGCTGAAATCGGACCTGAAACGGTGAACAGGGACGCACCGGACCCCTGCTTTGAGTCGCTGCATGCTCATATGTGAACCCAGCCCTGAAGTACCTCTATAATCATTTTTATTTCTGTGTTCTTAGGGAATGCTCTGAATACCGGTTCTAGGCAGCATACAAGGCTTCAACCTCAGTATGCCATGCCCCCTCCTACGACTAAGCCTTCTACCAAAATTAGATTGTCCATTGTCAAAAATTAAAATGAACTTATTCGACTTTGGGTCCCTGAAGCTCTTGCTATAATGTGCAAGTATGCATAGTTTATGGCACCCTTATCCTCTAATGTTCCTTCCTCCAGTGCTGTGATGTTCCTCTCTTCACTCTGTCCACAACCTCTGACATCTTCTCCTAATCTACTTTGGTTCTGGCATCTCCCTGATCTTTCATTGATTAGCCACTGATGATGTACAGGCATACCCCACTTTTAAGTACGCAATGGGGTTTATTTACTAAAGCTGGAAAGTGCAAAATCAGGCTCACTTCTGCATAGAAACCAATGAGCTTCCAGGTTTTATTACCAAAGCTTATTTGAACAAGCTAGGGTTAGAATCTCATTGGTTTCTATGCAGCTGTGAGCCTGATTTTGCACTTTCCAGCTTTAGTAAATAAACCCCATTGTGTACTTAAAAGTGGGGTATGTCTGTAAATCCCTAGCGTGTACAGCATGCAAATAGATCATTTTTTTTTTTTTTTACAGAAGAGACTTATAAAGTCTATTCTACCGAAAAACTGTACCAGCTAACAATTTTATAATTTTAATTTTCAATCCACTTTATGTGCCTGTTAAAGGCTATAATACTACAATGTTAAATAAGGGGAGGAAGGACTTACTGTTGAAATGCACAAAGGCCAATGCCCCTTGTGCAACTATGAACGAATGGGGGAGATTTACTAAAGCTGGTGCACACAGAATCTGGTGCAGATGTGCATAGTAACCAATCAGCTTCTAAGCTTTATTTGCAAAGCTTAGTTTAGTGGTCTCTAAACTGCAGCCCAGGGGGCCAGATATGGTCCTTTTCTTGTGTTTATCTGGCCATTTGGGCACTATTCCCTCACTAATACGAAACATGATTCTGCCAACAATGGGGTGCCATTTCTCCCATTGACATCAACAATGGGGCACTATTTCTCCCAATGAATCCAATGGGTCATTAATTCTCGTCTAATACCAAATATAGTGATTTTTTTCTCCCACTGATGCCAGGAAAATTTCCACTCCTGCTCGCCACAGTCCAGCCCCCCTAAAGTCTGAAGGATAATAAACTGGCCCTTTGTTTAGAAAGTGTGGAGACCCCTGACTTAATTAAACAAGCTGAAGTTAGACGTTGATTGGTTACTATGCACAGTTCCATCAGATTCTGTGTGCACCAGTTTTAGTAATTCTCCCCCAAAGTGTCCTCCTATGGAATTAGTGCCTACTCACACCAGAAACTACTTGTCTACTGTGCATTTTTTCATGCACATTTCCATGCATTTGATGCACATTTTTATGCATGTTTACATGCAGCTGATGTGCGCTTACATGCAGCTGATGTGCATTTTTCTATTCACATTTGTCTTCTAAGGCCAATTCCTTTTTCTTTCTTTGGGCTTGTATGTGCACTTCCATGCATTTGCACGCTTTTACATTTGTTTGCACACATTTGTGCACGTTTGTGGTGTGGAAAAATGCTGCTTGCTGTGCTTTTTTTGTCACTGTACTGCACTAATGGTCTGAACTATGCGCATAGGATAACTTGGATTTTGAACTGTCTATGCAGTGAGAATGCAGTCAAAAATGCGTCCAACTGCATCTGGGGTGAATGGGCCCTTAATCTAAAGTTAAGTTGCTCAGCCCATATCCATTGGTATCCTGCCTCTTCTCCTTCAACATTCTTTTGTTATCTATTTACAACTATTTGCAAATTCATGTCCCTATTTAATGCTATGCTAAAGACATTTTGGAACCCTAAACAGGGTTCTCTTTACACATACACAGTGAACTTCAGCAACCTTTATTTCTGGATGTGACATATGGGAAGAGCCACTCCCCTTGGTGCCTGGAGCTACAACACCAATTTATTTTCCAGAATGCTTCACACATCTCCATCATGTCCAGCTGGTTAACCCTATATGAATTATAACTTTGTTGTGCTATTTTTTTCTTTAACTGCAAAGACCTGATTGAAATACAGCTTTCCCAAAGAACAGAGAAATAAAAATAATGTAGGGTATATTGGTTTCTATGTATCAAATAATATAACATACAAAGATTAAGATCCATGCAAATCCATGTGCCAATTTATTGCTATGCTAGAGAGTTGCACTAGAGATAACAAAGGATTGTTGAAGAAGAGGCAAGATACCAAGGGATTTGGGCTAAACAGTGAATGCAGTATCAGACTGAAAAGACTTACAGAATGAAAAGGAGTTCTAAGGACATTTATGAATAATATCTAAAGGCAGTTACAGTATTATAAATGTAGAGGAGGAGAATGCAAACATCCATCCTAATATAGACATACCTGTGCAATATAATATCTAGGTGCGGTGTAATAGGTAAAGATAGCTGGACATACACTAGCAGAAGCTGGATTCACCCTCTTGGTTTATCATAAGGTGTTGTACCATTTCAATCTGAATGGAACACCAAAGCACATATACAGCAGACCTAAATGTTCCTGCTCTATAATGCTCAATAATACATCCCAACGCACAGATGCAAA
Organism: Lithobates clamitans; assembly: GCA_037952925.1. NCBI lineage: Eukaryota > Metazoa > Chordata > Amphibia > Anura > Ranidae > Lithobates > Lithobates clamitans. Next base: position 3,153,773 of record JBBGZY010001222.1, read on the forward strand.
TGCTCTGTAAGTTTTTCTGACGCATTGTTCCCAAATAGTGCAGATGCATGTTTTGCGCTGGGAGAAGCCCTTTAAAAAAATATGGGCTGTCTTAACACATCACTGGGCCCTAAGGCTAACCTTTCCAGAGAGAAGCATGGGAACGGCCATTTCTAAACCCTTTCTGCAGATGCTTGGCTTTATTTATCTACCGGTGTCAATACGTCTATCTTGAGTCACTAAAGTATGGAGGTCTGAAAAGTCAGAGGAGAGTTATACCGTGTACACACAAGCTGACTTTTCAGCATCAAAGGTCCAACTGTCTTTCCGACGGACTTTCGACGGAGTTACGACGTACTATCGAACGACCGGACTTGGCCACACACGAACAGACTAAAGTCCGTTCAAAAGTCCATTCGTTTGAACGTGATGACGTACGAAGGGACTAGAATAAGGAAGTTCATAGCCAGTAGCCAATAGCTGCCCTTGCATCCTTTTTTGTCCGTCGGACTAGCATACAGACGAACGTATCTTTCGACCGGACTCGAGTCCGTTGGAAAGATTTGAAACATGTTCCAAATCTAAAGTCCGTCTGATTTTCGACAGAAAAGGTCCGCTGAAGGTCCGATGAAGCCCACACACGGTCGGATTGTCCGACAGATTTGTTCTGTCTGACCAGTCCGGTCGAAAAGTCCAGTCGTGTGTACACGGCATTAGAGGTCCTTATATGCATGCTTACCTTAGGTCAGTGATTATCAGTATTGAAGCAGGGGGTTCAGATTGCCAACCAGACAACTTGGATTGGTGTTGTCAAAAGTCAGCAATGGCAGGCTTTTTGATTTTCACAGGAACAGTTTCCTTTTACAGCAGGTCATGTGACAAAAATTGTATTAGGTTTGTACACACAGTTTTGGCAAAATGAAAAATATCCTACCATTGCCAGATTAGTCAGTGAGAAAAGGCGAATATTTAACGGATGTAGCAGGTATAATGTTGGGTTTTCCATTTTACCTGTTCACCGTCTCATAATCTGTATGTGTACATAATATACCAAGTACTGGCAGAAGATAAAACATTTTTTACCACTACAGTAATGTTTTGAATAGAGTTTTGCTTGAACTGCCTGTTTAATTAAATCAACCTCATAACATTATTTTTCACATTCTGGCAGTGGCATGAAATGTGGTTGTATTACTAATTTGCCTGAAATTATATGAAGAACTAAAGAACACTATATATAAAGATGAAAGGTGCAATATTTAAAAACCAGATATTATATTTTTAAAACTGCTATGCATATGGCAGTTTTATTTTATTAATGGTCATCACCCTATGCAGCCAGAGAAAGATATCCCAGGGGACATAGTCATGTAGGGCCTACAGACAAATGTTGCCCAATCTGATTGCACATCAAGCAAATATTCTATGATGTCTGCAAGTGCCTCAAAAAACATAAATAATGTTAATGGACAGTAGTCTACGATTACCATTAGAGTGTATTTAAAGCCAATTGTTTTCTCATTTTGATTAAAGAGTGGAAGGATTAGAGTCTCTGTAAGGTTGTATTGCTGTCTGTGATACCACTGGGGAAATTCATCCTCTTTATTTGTCTTAGTAACCACTGTTACCTGAACTGAAAGTGATATGAGAATCCAGAATTTTGTGTTGGCACTGGAACAGCAATAGAGGGGGTATCTTTCAATGAGGAAGCCTGATGCAGTTACAACTACCTAAGAAAGGATTTCTTCTCCTCTCACTACATGATTTGTTTTTTAGACAGAAAGTGAAATAAAGTCTCCTCAGGCGACACAAATACCCCCCCCCCCCCCGAAAAGCAAAACTTAGCAGTCATTTTAACCAGTGCTAGATTAACGTAGGGGCTATTAAAGCTGCAGCTCCAGGCCCCTACCTTAATATAGGCCCTCCTGCAGCTGCCTGCAGTTAATATAGCACCACTATGTAAATAATACAGTGCCAACCTGGATTCTCCTCCCTCTTTCTCTCTCTGCACTCTCCAGTGCCCCCACTCCTGTGCTGCTGGGAGGATAATAAAGGGGTGGAGGCAAAGCTGCAAGCTGCTGCTGATCCCACCAGGTGGTATGCCTGCAGGAATTCATTGTGAGAGACGTGTGTAGGGAGGTGAGTTGGTGGGGTTTTGCAAGATGTCAAGACTTGTGTGCAGAGACATAAGGAAGGGGGTTGAGATGGAGGGGGGGGGGGGGCAGTTAGAACAGTGTTTCCAGCTGCTCTATGCATGTCACTGCCAAGTGGCCTCTGCAATGCTGGAGCAATGAAATAGGGCTCTTTCACACCATATACTTTTATACCATCTGCACTCTTCTCCTGCACATACTACCTGCCACTATACACTCCGCACCCCTCTAATGTGCAAACTACTCACCGTTATATACTCTGCACCCCTCTCCTGTACATACTACCCACCACCATATACTCCACACTCCTCTCCTGTACATATTAACTACCTTCATATACTACGTATTCCTCTCCTGTACATACTAACCTCCACCATACACTCCACCCTCCTCTCCATTACATACTACCCACCGCCATACACTCCTCACTTCTCTACTGTACATATTAACCACAATTATATACTACGTATTCCTCTCCTGTATGTACTTACCACTGCCATATACTCCACACTCTGCTCCTACATATACTGGTCACCACGACACCCTAATTACTCCTTCTCTAAATATACTACCCACTGTCATACACTCCACACTCCTTTCTTGCACATACTCTCATACACTCTACACTCCTTACCTACACATACCGTCATACATTCTGTAGTTAAGTGAATGTCCCACACATAAAGTACATACTACAATGGCTTGTTGAATGCATGAGAAAAAAAGGACTCTTTTGAAATGTTGGCAACTATGTCCTGTGTGACTGACAATCACACACCCAGATTCTGTTGCTAGAGCTGCGGACACTGTCTGGGTGCAGAATCAGAATTACTGGGGTGGCATGGCACTTATTTCATTCTAACTCCTGGGAGCCTGGGAAAAAGGGGATCTCCTATGCCACTGAGATGTGTCTGAGGTAAGATCTCTGAATTTGGGGAGGATCGGGGGCAGACTGAGCTGTGGGGGGTGTATTGAGTGAACTGGGGGACAGAATGAGCTGAGGTGGGTGGAATTGTACTGGGGGCAGACTGGCCTGGGGAGAAAATTGTGCTGGGGGAAAGAATGACTTGGGAGAAGATATTGTACAAGGGATAGATTTACCTGAGGAGGGCTATTGTACAGGGATTCCTCCATCCACCTAATTTGTGTGGATGGCAGAATCTCCATCTATGGCCAGCTTAACAGAGTTCTGCACTACATACAGTATACTCTACATTATACACGCCTGCACTATATAAACTATATTGTACATTACATACTCCTGCACTATATACACTATATTGTACATTACACACTTAACAGTTTCTTGTAGCTAAGCATTCCCTGACTATTTTAATTAAGTTCTTCTTTGAGGTAGGCTCAGACAAAGTGTTAGCTCTCCGTCTATTTTTTATTGCACACAAATGTGTAATGACAGTATTTCATTTTTAAAAATATAATTGTGCTGAGGTTTGTACATGTCTGTGAGACTCTGGCTTGTGGGACAGCAATGTCAGCTTATTTTATGAGTACAAGAAGGCTTTTGTTTTGTTTAACCATGCCCCTTTACGCCCCCCCCCCACTCTTAACACAATCTGGCCCTACCTACAATTCATTGCGGTGCTATGCACACCAAACTGTTACTCTACTTAGGCACCCTAGGTCTTTTACAATCCTAACAACACCCCTGGCACTTATTATCTTGCACACAAGCCTACTAATTTATCCACCCCCCCCCCCCAATTTAATTGAATTTGTTTTAATATTTAATTTGTCTTAACAAAAAATTGTTTGCGTTTAGATATTATTTCCATAAAAAAGCCCACCAAAATCCACAGCACGGGGCCCATGATGCTCTTGAATTCAGGCCTGGTTTTAAAAATTCCCTATACCGTATAAAACTAAGAAAAATGCTTTAGGTAAACTTGACAGTGTCTTTTGCTCATAATAAAACAGTCAACCAATAAAAAATTGTTACTTATTGGCTGTTATGGGTCACAGCCCCTCACACAATACATTATTAACCACCTCCAAGCTGGGCAATCTATCTATGGTTGGATGAGAGCAGCGCCAATATGAGTGAACATACCCTTATGTCCTCAGTAATTGGTGGCTTGTGCACGGCTCACAAAGTGAGCATCCATGAGCCTGCTGATTGCTGTGTCCCCAGGACACAGCAGATCACATGACCAGGTATAGGACCAGTGAAAATATAGTCCTGTACCATGTGATCCTTGTGTCCAGTCACAGTGCTCACATTTGTAAAAAAAGAAAATGAAAGTAAAGATCTGTTCTGTCTCCTTCTAAAAAGATTGTCAGTATCGGGATCTGAATCCACTATGCTTGACAGCGCCCTGTCTAAACCTTTGGACATTCTTGTCTTGTCTCTTGGTTCTGGTGAACCTTGAACTCTTTGCTTCTCCCATGAACTACCTGATTTAAGTCATATCTCTGCACCTCCTGTTTGGCAGATCATTGTGCTCTCTTCAGCCGATATATTGCTCCTCTGTGTACCTGTAGCTGTCCTTATCCCCCCCCACCACTTGCTACCAAACTCTGGCTTGTTCCTCAACTATGCTTCTGCTTGATCCTAACCTGCAACCACTTGTTACTGACCTTTGGCTTGTTTACTGACTGTGCTTCTGCTTGATTCCTACTTTTATATCTGCTACTGGACCCCGTCTTGCTCATCTCCTTTTGGGGCGAACCTAAGGACCAATACCTAGTACTAACATGCAGAAAAACCCATCTGCATCATCTGGTTAATACCGGTTAGTGGTTAGATCTTGCACCTCAGGTTAGCTTGTGTCATCCACCAGGGTGACCTGCTTGTTTACTTATCCTACTGGTCTCTGAGCCTGATCCCTGATTTGATAGAGAGAAGAGAGAACCATTACCAGAATCTGTGGGTGTTACACAGCCTGTCACAGTTTTAAACACACCAGTGCCAGCCAGCCCACAGTGTCCTTGATCACTAGCCCCCAGTGTAGTGTAAATAAACCTTTTCCAGTGTCACCAGTGCTGCCAGTAAAAGTGTACCATATCACTAGCTACACCAGTCAGTATCACCAGATCATTGCCACCAGCCAGTGTCCTTGATTGCACAGTGACACCAGACCGCTATACACCATACCAGTATCTTTATCACCACCATATTAGCACCATATCTACCATACCAGTATCTAGTATCTAGTACCGCTATACACCATACCAGTATCTTTATCACCACCATATTAGCACCATATCATACCATACCAGTATCTAGATGAAATGAATAGGCTCCTTTCTGACCGGGCTACGTATTTACCTTTGGCCGCCAACCCCACAACTAAATTTAAAAGGGAACTTCAGACCTTGGTAGATGGAGGTTTCGAAGGGGGTATTCTAAATAAAAAAGAAAGGGCATATCTGGTCCCCTCTGCTCCAAGGATTCCGGTTATGTATTTTCTACCTAAAATACATAAAAGCCTCTCCAATCCTCCTGGCACCATATCGGGAGGTATGTAGACAATTTTTTACAACCTCTAGTGACAGCTACTCCAGCATATTTGAGAGATACCACCCAGGTTATTAATCTCTTGGATAACCTCGAGTGGAAGGAGAGCTACATCCTGGCCACAGCGGATGTAGCCTCTCTGTATACTAACATCTCACATCAACATGGGTTGGAGGCAGTTAGCTATTACCTTGACCAAGAATCCTCCTTGCCTCAGTCTCAAAAACAGTTCATTTTGTCACTTTTGAAATTTGCGGCAGGCCATAATTATTTTTGGTTTGGGGGTGTTTTTTATTTACAGATTTGTGGTGTGGCCATGGGTGCTAAATTTGCGCCCAGCCTGGCCAATTTATTTATGGCCAGGTGGGAGAGTGAGGTCATTGACAGGAATCCCCCTGTGCAGTTGCGTTTATGGAAAAGGTACATAGACGATGTCCTGCTGGTGTGGGATGGTGACCAGGCTTCACTTGAGGAATTTTTTATATCACTGAACCAGAATGATAGAGGCATTTCACTCCAGTTTGAAATTAGTGATATAGGAATCCATTTCCTTGACCTTAACATCCTAGTCAGGAATGGTCGCCTTATTACTAATACATATTTTAAAGCGACAGATAGAAACGCCTATATTCCGCTTTCCAGCTGCCATCATCCAGCCTGGTTAAGAGCTGTCCCTCGGGGACAATTCCAGCAGATTAGGCGTAACTGCACAGAGGTTATGGAGTACTATCAACAAGCACAGGTACTTAAACAGCGTTTCCTGGAAAAAGGTTACTCCAAGAGTGAGGTTGAGGCCACCATTTCTCAGGTTGCTAATATGGACAGGGCACTTATGTTGCACAGGGAAGTTGATCACAGTCCCGTATGCGACAATAGGTTTAGTTGGTCCATGATTACAGGTTATTCCAACCAACATTTTTCTGTTAAAATAATTTTTCGTAAACATTGGAATATACTCAGGAACGATAAGGTCTTAGGACCTATCATTCCTGATAGACCTTCAGTGATATATAGGGGTGCACCCTCCCTGCGACACAGTATCGCTAGGAATGTGATAGATCCCCCCAGGACTATCTCCTTTTTCCACACTATGAAGGGTTTTTATCCCTGTCGTAAGTGTAAAATCTGTCAAATGAACACCTTCACTGGTAGAAAATGTGAGACCTTTCAATCCTCCATCACGAATAAGATATATGACATTCAATCCTTTATTACATGTACTACTAAATATGTCGTCTATCTTATCCAGTGCCCATGCTCCAAACAGTACATCGGTCGAACCAAACGTGAGTTGCATGTACGATTATCGGAGCATATTGCCAACATTAAACGGGGTTACCCGAAGCATAATCTATCCAGGCATTATGCCAAATACCATGATAGGAAACCGAATGGTACCCTTTTTATGGCATTTGACAAAATAAACCCACATTGGAGAGGGACAAATAAGGTCAGATCATTATCTAGGCTTGAAACTAGGTGGATCTTTCACATGAGATCTTTTGTACCCCATGGGTTAAATGTGGACTGGGACATTAATTGTTTTATAAACAATTCCTGAGTATTCCTTTTAATTTTTAATTTTTAATTGTCTTTTTTTATCCATTTTATTTTATGGAAACATTAATGTTTATTCCATTGTAACTGAGGCTATGGACTTTTTTTCAGTATTTTATATTTATTGCACTTAATATGCATTAAAAAATGTTATATTACGTCTGCCATCTGCTGCACCCCTTCATAGTTTGTTGTTGCTATTTGAGAATCATTTTCATTTTCTATTGCTATTCTTTTTGGCCACAAGATGGCGTTTCTTTTCTTTTTCCTTTTTTTTTTTTCTTTTTTGACTTTCCTCCGCTTGCTCCTACTTACTATTGGTCGGCATCTAATACAGCTGGGCCGTTCTCCAATGTTAAATTTTGCTTTGCCATTAGCTAAGATGGCGCCCGTAGTGTATATAATGCCCACACGTGGTGACGCTCGAGCTTGGCCAATCCCCAGACGACGTCCGCTTGTGACGAAATGCGTAGGGAGGAGCCTACGACGTCACCACGTCCGTTCTTGTGTAGGGCTGTATACGAACTAGGAAGGCGGAGGCAGCAGACGGAGACGCTGAGTGTTATTTGTACGCGATATGCTGATCACTTCATGGATGCTTTGTAAGTGCAATTCCTTTTTTAATAAAACGATTGTGCAGACTGTATCACACGATGGATTGTTCCTTTTCTCTTTGAATCCTGAGATATCATCTGTCGCTTATCGGTACCATTAAGCTGAGGTTGTGGGGAGCCCCAAATTTTCCCTGTGCCGTTTTTGACCGCTGTAATAGCGGTCAACGGGATCTGGTAAGCATATCTGATATTCCACCTCGGGTGTGAGGAACCACAGAAGATTTCCCCCACTGCATCCTCATCTTTGTTGTGGCCCTTTCTGGCACCTTTTTCCTAATTTATCACGGACTTTCTTTTTGGTTTTGAACTTTATTCATTTATCTATTCAATTATTTGTCTTCAATTAATTTTCGGGACATTAATGTATGATATTGTTTATATTCATCTTGCACTATTGTTATTGATTATTAATTAATTTTATAGCTTTTAATTATGTTTTAGCGCCGCATCTCTTTTGTATTATATACTTTATATAAATATGCATTGCTGTTTAATCATATTTATAAAATGTTAACTGTACCTAATACTATATGTTAACATGTTGCTCTACGTTTGCAAAACCTTTCTTATATATCAAGATTGTGTACTTCAACGTGTATTTCACCTTGTATGAACAATAAAAGTTAACTTTGGGAAAAAAAAAAAAAAATATGTCATAGCTGGTCATGAAATTAGATGTCTAATTTATGCCGCTAGAATGCCATAAGGTGATCCTTGGATATTAGGCCCCTCTGTGGCTAAACTGTAAAAAAGTCTCAAATATGTGGTATCACCATACTTGGGAGGAGTAGCAAAATATGTTTTGAGGTTATAATTCTAAGTATGCCTATGCTGTATGTTAGAAATATCTTAAATTGACAACTTTGTGTAAAAAATACAACTTCATTTTCTTTCCGCATTTTTCAAAAGCTTGTGGCAAAAAATGACATTTCCAAAAGGCTCACTATACCTCTAATAAATTACCTTGGGGTGTTTCCTTTCCAAAATGTGGTCATTTTGTGGGTGTTTCCACTATCCTGGTGCTCCAGGGCATCAACAATTGTGACAGGTAGTCAGGAAATATGTGTAATTTATGCCCCTAGAAAGCTTTAAAAGAGAAATTTGGGTTTGGACTTTTTTTCTAGATGTATACTTACCTAGGTGGATGCAGCATGGGTCAGATGCTGCATCTGTCCCCCGGTGCCTCTGCACTGAGAACCGAGGGATCGAACACCGCTGATCGCTCGGTTTTCAGAGCTCCGTGAGCAGAGAGCTGTAGACTGTCAGTCACAGCTCTCTGCTCTTCTCCCTTCATCGCTCATTGAAGCACTGGTCGAGGGAGCGGAGCGGCTGTCTCAGCCTCTCAGCAACTCACTGAGAGGCTGAGACAGGTGTCAGTCCAGGCACCTGGCAGATCCAGACTCTATGGTTGGGATGACGCAGTGCCTGGACTGTCAGTCACAGCGCTCTCTGCTGTCAGTCCGCTCTCTGCTGACGTCACATTGGTGACGTCAGCAGAGAGCAGATATCAGTCCACTCTCTGCTAAAAACTGGTCACAGGAGTGCAAAACAAATCACACTCCTGTGATCCATAGGAGAAGTACAGTCAAATGAACTTTGGCTATACTTCTCCTTTAAGGTGCTTTTTGGATTTTGGGTCTCTCTAAGTGGTATCGCCACCAGAGCAGCAGAATGTGTGTTAGGGTGTAATTAGAAGTGCACCTATGCTGAGTGTGACCGGATGTGCGGCGATTGACGGGGCACCGGGACCTCATGGTTCTCCGTCACAGCCCCCGCCTCTGCTGCTTGGGCATTGGTCGGACATCGTCCGGCCGTGCCTGGTCTGGCGCATGCACGGTGGGTTCCCTGCCATCCTTGCTTCATCCTGCGTGGCGGCGGCGCTGTCCGGCGCATGCGCAGCAGCCCGCAATGGGGCCGGGAGACGCTGCGCTCCACGGAGCCGGCGTCTTCCGGTTGGGGTCTCCTATTTAAGGACATTGCGGTGTCTTGATAGGGTAATGGAGGACACCTTGGTCTGAAGCAGTGGCGCATCCCGAAACTGTCTCCCATTTTTCCCTGGGTAAGCCCACACACCCTACTATTAGAGCTACTATCTCACGATCTTTAAACTATTGTTGTTATGCTATTAACGCCGACTGTTACCTTTTATAACTTATATCATGCGCTCTTCATATAATAGAATCATAGCTTGTTATAGCTATTACCTGTACCTAAGGCTGGGTTGGGTTTTATTACCTTGGGAGTCCCCGGCTTTGACCGCTGCCTCTGATACGCCTCAGATACAACTACCTACGGTCTGTCTGTAATCAATTGATTGCCTGTTCCATTGTTAGCATTATTTCAAACTTCTACACACAGATGGAAAGCCAATACCTATTGATATATCTCCCCTGTGCGTCAATGTACATATTCTAACCTGTCTGGACTGCCATGCAGGATAATTTCCTGTTTGACTTTCGTTCCTTCTTCCCCTTCCTTTCCTGTCCTTCCCCCCCCTCCCCCCCCCCCTTCCCCTCCCCCCCCTTCCCCTCCCCAACTTCCCTCCTCCTTCTATTTTACTATTGCCATACCCAGAACATTTGCCCCTGTATCTACCCTCGTACTTTTATGTACCAATTGTTCAGCAGTGATGTGAGTGCACAATGCTGCACACCAAATGGGGGTGACTTAGGTCATTTAATTTGCATATACCCTGCGCTAACTGCACCATTCCTGTGTTCTTTGCATATTCTTAATATGTTTTAAATATCTGATGGTCATAGGAGATCGCTTTTTTCATCGTAGATCTATTCTCCCTATGTGGAGATTAGTAGCTATTTATCACTCTGTAATCTACTGCATGGTACAGCTTTCTAGTACACACCTTATAGCACCTCATATGTCACTTTAATTGGCTTCCCCAGACCACCGGGCTGTGCCGCCCATCCCAGGGAGACCATTATCTTTTATAGGGCTTTTTCCATGGGTCACCACAAGGTGGTGAAATTTCATAATATCTGTGTTTACATATATATTTTTTGTATGCTCATGTTTTGATAACATTGTACACATACTGGTATTGTGATACCCCTCTCTTTTTTCGTGTATATTTAACAGAACCTCTAGCTCCTGAAGAAGCATTCTGCAACGTGCAACATGTTGAGCAGATAGAGAGCATCCCAAGTGGACTACCAGACCTGCAACTCCATTCAATTTCAGTTCCACATTCATAACCACTACTTTTTTGGGGAAGGTTTCCTTTTCCTTTTAATTTTGAATGTTGGAGTGTATACAATAGAGACAAGAGCTATTATTGGTTAATGCAGGATAGGATCCATTTGGTGTATGTAATAAGGTTCTATATATAGTTGGAATTGTTTCTAAACCTATATGTCTGTTTTTTGTACTTTGTAATAAAATTTAAAAACTATTCTTATGTTTTTGTAGTTTAAATATCCTTGTGCCCCCAAAGTCCCACTTTTTTTAGTTTTCATATGGCCACATTTACAATTTTGGGGACGTTGGCACAATTCTTTTAAGTACCTACAGTGTCGCCCTGTTTTTAGGTACTATGAACTAGGACCCTCTTTTTGATATGCTGAGTGTGAGACTTAACTTTGTGAAAAAAAACAAACACATTTTGTTTACTTTCATCATTTTTCGCAAAAAAAGTACCATGCCTCTTACTAATTACCTCAAACTGTCTACCTTTCAGAAAGGGGTTCCTGTGGTGGTATTTGTACTGATCTTACATTTTAGGGCCTCAAGAAATAAGATTTTTTTTTCCACCAAAAAATATAGCAGAATACATTCTACCCTAAATTTATAAAGAATGATTATTTATTTGCAAAATGTTCTGTCTTTTTTTCCTTTATATAGCAAAAAATTCAAAATAAAACAGTGGTGATTAAATACCACCAAAAGAAAGCTCTATCTGTCTCAAAAAAATGATATAAAATGTATCTGGGTACAGTGTTGCATGGCTGAGTAATTGTCATTCAAAATGTGACAGTTCTGAAATCTGAAAAATGGCCTGGACTGGAAGGGGGTGAAATAGTCCAAATTCAAAGTGAAGACATCTGAAAAGAGTTTGTATATGCACTAATATCTGTACACATCTATTGGTAAAAATATTATTTCCTGCTTTCATCATTCTTTCAGTAATCAGTATGTAATATGTAATATCCCTGAAAACCCTTCTCTTCAGAAAAGACTATCCCGCCTCCACCTGACAACTGTAATTTTATCTTCTCCATCAGCTCATCCCCCACAGTTATTACCTTTTGTATCACTAGACCATCCCTTTTAGATTGTAAGCTCTAATGAGCAGAGTCCTGGGATTCCTCCTAAATTGAATTGTATTGTAACAGTACGCTTCCCTCTTCATGTTGTAAAGTGCTGCGCAAACTGTTGGCACTATATAAATCCTGTATTATAATAATAATAATAATAATACTGTAAGAATATGATATGGTTAATGTACATGAGTATTCTTCTGTTGTCTCATGTTCCCTGAAGCCAACTGATATTACAAGCAGGTGAACACAGAGAAGCCGGCACTGTAAATAGGATTTCATAAACCCAATCGGAAACAAATAAATCAATTTATAATCCTAGAATTTACTGACAATTCAGAAGGTGCAGCCAGCCTCAGGCTTCCTGAGGTTGGGGCTGTTAGTTGTAAGGGGCGTCGAGCAACAATTATCACAGTTCAGTTCCTGCAAAGGATGAATAAAACATTAAGATATAAAGCACCTTCTGGGTGGTTCAGAGTGTCATGATGGTGCTCTCCAGCCTTAAAATGTCAGTGTGCCTTGAATTGAAGCAGTGATCAATGGCTTTGAAGTAGACCTAAAATTTATGACACAGTTAACCTTGCTAAGCCGAAAACTTCTCAATTAGGAAGAAAACCATTTATGACTTGTTTGTGAAAGCAAAATGAGAAATGAAGTTGGTGTTTCTATAAAAGAACTGTGTGTTTGACTGTCCGCCAGAGGTAAGATGGTTGGTGCTAAGTGAAGTTCCCTTGAAAAGTGATACTCTGATACTGTAATCTGTGTTCTTTACTGTGATTGAAGGGGACTTGAATGGGAAAATGGGTGGTGAGATGGTACCTGCACACGAAGGTCCCGTCTAGCAGTGTTTTTGTACTTTCCAGTGGTCTTAACCAAACGTGACTCCTGACATAAAATAAAAATATGCCTCAATGTTAAGAACAAAAAAGACAGCAAATGGGTGATAGACCAAATAGTTAACAGTTAGAATTACAGTTACTGACCATGATCTCTTCATATGCAGTTTGTCAACTTTTCCTATAATTTCCCTACAGCAGCTTCCAACGCATGAATACTTAGGCTCCTCTCCCTTTTATAGTGAGGAAAATAGCATCCAGGAGGTGCTGAGACAGTAATATGAGTTCATACAAAGTAGTGAGAGGACAAAAAACATTCAGAGAGATTACTGGCTCAGGTTAGGCTGCTCACACTGGACAGGGCCACCCTCCTGTGAGTATCCATCAGGTTACCAGAAGAAACATGCACCAATGGAAAGAACACCAAACCAAGTGATAAAAGAGTCCAAATTAATTCATTGGTTTACATTTCAGGGGCCAGAAGAAACTGCCCCTTTATCAGGGCTGTAACAAAACACATATATGAACTATAAATACTGTATATATGCACATATATGTGCATACATACATGCACTCATATACACATACATGTACACATGCAACAGAAATAAAAATAATGGAGTATCAGAGGGTAAGTAATAGTGTGGTTATCTTGGACTTATTATTATCAGATGCTACATGCATGGTCCATACATGCCAATGGACCATCATACATATGCAGTAACTGAAATGAATAGTCATGAGATAAAACAGAAATAAATTCCTGATAATTTCACAGATGTATAAAAAATTGTATCCACGGGTTAAAAAAGCCCTTCTATCACAGTTCTGTAATTGCATGTACATGGTTTACAACGGGTATTTCTGTTTATAAATTGTATTTCTGATTGCTTAAAAAGTTATATTATTCTTATTTTACTGAAAAAATCCTAAAGTCTTCTGGAGGTTCTACAGCATATTGCCTACTGTATGTTGGATATCATTGATATATAGGTAACTGAACATGTTTACCAATCCATTCGGCTTCCATTTTAACATATAGCTATGTTAAAAGCCATCTAAAATACAGTAAGGTGGTAAGATCTGATTATTTGTGCAACTGCTCTCTATCTATGTTATTAAAACTGTATCCATTTTCAAAATAATGTGTTTAATAATGTGTTGGTTTTTTTTAAGAAAAACAGGGACATCTCTTTTTCTACTCTTACAGTATTGATTAAAGCCAGTAGAAATGGATGACCTGCTTCTGGCTACATACTACTACCTTTAATACTTCTGCAATTATTCCTCCCTTAAGCCAGCCACTACATTACTACTGCATTTATTAATAAATAAATGTAAATGGATAGTATATTTTAATCTGTGATAACCCTACTAGAACTTTATTTCATTTTTCAATCAAAGTACAAGTGGTCTCAAAGCTGATGTTCCTTGATTTAAACAGCAATATCTTAATCAGAACTATATAGAAAATGTTCGAAATATCCCTGTAGATTACTTCCATTACAGTACTTTGGTCCAGCAGTCTGCGTTTCTTCCAAAACCTGACTAAATTACTTTGCAATAATAATGTCTAGGGAACATGCTTATACTGATGTTATAAAAAAGTCTTCTCCTAAAGAGACACTAGCCTTCACAAATAACATAGTTTATGCTGTATGTGTTTATGTTTATAAAGAAAATATTAAAGCTGAACTCCAACAACAAACAACTAAATATATAATTGAAATACCGGTACATATAACGTATGTTTTAGCTGCTAAAGAATTTGTGTTTTTTTCCATCCAGTCCTTGGATTTACATGGCCCTACCACTTAGCATAGCCCTGGTGACCTTATATTTCTCTAGTGCCATTAACGGCGAAGTTCCTCTTTAATGAAAAGAATGAAAAAAGCTTTTTTTTTTTTTAAATGTGCAGTTATTTTTTTTTTTTTCATACAGGAGCCTGCAAAGCATTGTACGGTGAATCAGTGGAGAGATGGTGCAATTTCGGGCTCCTGCATGCTCTCCCTCCAGCTTTTTGCCTGTACCTTGGTACTTTTAGTTAGAAAGTGAATGGCAGTAACAGACTCATTATATCTTGGCTATCTTTCCCTCTCAGAGCATACTTGGTCCCTTGTTGCTCATTGCTCCTCCCTCTCTCAGAACAGAGGATTACAAGTGGTCAAAATTGCATTGCATTTCATTTTTCTTAATATACTGTATACACATTAATTGGTGTTTTTTTTTTAATGTGCCTAGCTTTGGTGGTAAAATGTAATGCAATAAAAAAAATAGGAAAAATAAGCGTTGAGCCTTGTTTTGTAAAGATATATTGATTTTTTCAGGGATGTACCAAAAGTAGCTTGGGATTTTAGCAAATTTATATTGGAAAACTTAAAGTGGATGTAAACTCTCACACATGAAGTGAACAGCCTCAGATGATACACAGGGATGAAACAAATCCCCCTACATAAGTTTTACATATATGTCTGCTGTCTTCAGCTTTATATATTCTTTAGAAAGTTCAGACGGTGTTATGAGATTTTCTCTTCCTGGTTAGCACCTTAGTGAAGCCTGGACATACAGCCAAGACAGCTGATTGGAGGAAAGGCTCACACTCCCCCTCTCCTCATAGGTAGAGACTTTCAGATCTGTTCGTTTAATAGTTCAGAACTCTGCTAATATATTTATAGCAACCTCCCCAACACAAAATTCCACCTGGTTTTATCTCAGTTGAGAACTTGTCAGAAGTTATCAGGCTGATAACAGAAGAACGGGGCAGGAGACCGCTACGGGACATAGTGCTTTGAAGAGAGATAAGAAAACACTACCAATTAAAACAATATATTTATTGCCATTCAAGGTTTTTTGTTTGGACCAGGCATCAGGCAGACTGCAAGCTACAATTTGTAATGAGCAGAAATTCAGCCTATCCTGATTGACAACAAAGGGGATTCACTTTCCCCTCAGGGATGCACTTCCCCTGCCTCCCTCTTCCCCCCAGAGGTTCCCCTCATTTACATAGAATGCAGAAGCCCAGCATCTAGACCTTTAACCCTTTGTTAGGACAGCACTGTTCAAATGTAGTTTATAACTGATATTGAGACATGAAAGCACAGTACAGACAGGGTAAACATCAAGCTTCCCAGTCCCCTCTTCATAGCAGAGTTTTGAGAAAAGAGCAAGTGAAATGTAAGTTAGTCTATGTGAACGGGAACATGTAACACATATTAAGTAGGTGTTATCCCAATTTGCTTGCAAGAGTGGAAGTACACTTTAAAGCTAACTCTATGGCAGATGGCTAAATAATCAGTCGAAATACATATACCAGAAATATTTTAAAGTATAAATCTAGACAATGCTTTTTAGTTTTAGGTTTAAAATGCGGATGGATTGGAACCCCACATTCAGAAGATCTTACCTTACTGTCCTGGGAAGCCTTATCACTTTGAGAAAAATGTAGTGCAATCCAAAACTGTATGGTTATCACTGGAACAGGAAGTGAGTGAAAATTTTCCCATGCAAATACTTGTTCTAACCCTGCCCGATGGAGAAAGTATATAGAACATACAATCAATACTGAGGAATTATTATCCATCATGCATCCGTTCAGATTTACTGGTATTTGAAACGTGATTTCACCAACACCTTGGATAAACTCAAAATAAGTAACCCGCCCAATGCTTCCCACCCCTTGCAGCTATGAGCTCCCCTATTGACAAATCACTAGATTAAGACGGATATCTCCACTCACTACTATTATAAAATAGAGTACTATTCAACTAGAATTAAAAAAGAGATGTTGGCTGCAGTTGCACTTGAAATCGTAAAATTATTGTAACTGTGTTCAGACAGTCTTGTCATCTGTCACCTCTGGCAAACTGCACAGTCAGGCCCATGACCTCACTTTTCTTTACAGTAGTTAAAGCAGATCTCCACACTGCCGGTTTTTATTTTTCCTTTTTTTTTTAATAATTCAGCCCACCGAAAGCTATTTATACATTTTTGGTTCTGCTTATCAAATAAAACCTTGCTAAAAAAATAAACATTTAATAAACCCCTTTTATCTAAAAGACTAAGATCAGTAGCCTTAATACATATGAGTACCTGTTTTTTTTTTAGTATGGAAGCCTCCTCCCATTGTATTACTACACTATGTGATATGCCTTTCACACTAGACTCTGTTAGTTCACCAATTTACCTGAATGAACAGGAAAGAAAATTCTCACAGGAAATTATTAAGAAGCAAAAAGTGTAGGCACTTGCTTTGGCTCTATCTACAACTGAGTAGAATATTTTTACCAGCTTGCTAGATGATATTGGACCCCAGTTCAGACTCAGCCACAGGTACATTGTATAATCCACAACCTTCTTTTTTACCTGCAAAGCTTGTCAGCTTTTTGGGTCATTCCACCAGGTTCTGGCTAGTTATCCATTATAATTAGAAAAAGATTTTAAGAGACATTTCTTTTAGTGACATTGTCCCTTAAATCTTTCCCGCCTTCCAAAAGTGAAAACCATATACCTAAATACTGACTTTCAACCCTGCTCCCAGGATTTTCATTATAGCATTGCACTCCAAAAAGATCTGACTATGTCTAATTGCTAATGCGCTTATTTGCTGCTTGCACCATTCATTCCAAAGGCTGTGTTAATTCTCATGATGGCCTGCAGTTGGCCTGCAGGTATTTAGGTATTCACTGTTAGGGATGAAGGAAAGAGCTAAGAGACCACTTCACTCGTATAAAGGTTTTATTGGCATATGACCCTTTGTATTTACTTGCAAGAACCAATATGTAAACCTGCTTTATGAATCTGTTTATTAAGGCTGGGTTCACACTATCTTCGCGTATGGCTCCCAGCAGGGGTCCAGTGCATCGCCGTTCACCGTTTCATGTCCGATTTCAGCCCATATTTTTGGCTGAATTCGGACCTGAATAGGACCAAAAGGCACACAGGGCTCCTGTGCAATTCGCACCAGAGATATGTGAAACGGTTCCATAGAGAGCCGGTCAAAATATGCTGAGGAACCCACATCCAATTCGCATTAGTGTGAACCCAGCCTCAAGGTTGATCTTAACAATGAGTTATCTCTTTCCCTCTAACTTTGTGTCATTTTATCTTTGTCCTGTCCATTTCTAAGTTGTACCCTTGTGTGCTTTGTGTATTTGTTCTTATAACGGCAGCATCATCTGGCACATTTTGTATGCCATAAATGTATGTTCCTAATTTAAAAAGCCTGCAATAAAAACTTTATTACATAAAAAGTCAATAACCTTTGACGTGGCTACCTTTATACCTACCTCACTTATATACTTAATGATACATAAGTGATTAAAACCTTTTATCTATATATGAATCAACCCATGAAATTAAGAACGAATGATATCTGTTCGAAAAGGGTAACAATCTAATTTATTTAAACTTACTATTGTACAGAAAAGAAACTTGTGGTAATATGAGATTAGCAACTATAACATAAATGATATAACCTTAAAAACAATGTTACCAATGATAATAAATATTGCTATAATGGTCATACCCATGCTATCAAGAGATTAATAAGGTATTAAGGCCAAATCTTACAGTAGAAAAGATTACAGAAAAGAAAAGAGACAGAAGATAATAGAGATACATTGTATAGAGAAGTCTTACGTAACCATCCTTCATCTAGACCGTCAGCACAAGAGACCTGGGCAGTGATCTGTGTTGCAATATATACACATTTGTAACCCCCCCCCCTTCCATATGCTAAGGCATTGCCACATTCTTTCAAGGGTGGGGGGTTGCACCTAACACTTGGCTAACTGGAGGTCTTTACATGTCATAAACCCCTCTCTGCCCAACCCTATTTAAGTGAAACCAGTCGGCCTCACATCCCCCAAGTGATTCCCTTCAAGGGACAATACATCTATAAACCAGGTGGTAAACTGACACTATAAACAAAGCTTAAACCAGAGCTGTTTAATATGTCAGCTGTTCTCAGAATGTCCAGGCAATTTCCTGACACACTGCTTTAAGTCATATTGCATGTCCATTTATGAATGTTGATTATCATTGAAGGTAAAAAATCATAGGTCTCACATTTCCACATCAGTTCCCCCTGAAGTTCATTCTTGAACTTATGTCCTCCTTTAATGATTCTGTACCCACCCACAACAGCCCAGAAGCCCCGACCCTTCCCCACCACCACTGCGGCCTCCTCTTCTTTTCTTGAACACGCCGGAACTCCTCAAAGTAGGCTTAAGATAGCAAAGAAATCCTGGTCCTTTGGAGACTTCACATCCAAACCATGAGTGTCTGTATTGCAATGTTTCATCACTCCTCTGCCTTGGAGGAGCGGAACTCCAACATTGATGGCGGGATCCTGGCATATCTAGTTATGTATCTTTGTAAGACCATGTAATGGTTGCATCGATTGGATCGGACCGCGAGACAGCACTTTTCAGCATGGTGAAGGAAAGTCCAGGAAAGTCTTATTCGTGACACATTTATCTCAAGAAATAACTTGGTGGTCGCTGCTTCTTCAGGTGGGGTCGGGCGGGTCTCCAGACAGTCGTGCATGAATACAGAAAGAGAGAGGAGAACGTTAGTGTACAGATATTGGAGAAATGCTGGACAGGAACAGAGTGTTGGCCATTAAGACTAAATACTCATAAAGGGTGTAATGTGGACGAGTAGAGTGGGTTCCCACAGGGTACAGAGTCTGAGCAACAGCCAGTATCATCCATGGCCCTTGATGGTAGGGATAGTCAATACTGTCTGTTATTGCCAGGTCCCTGGGTTCACCACACCTGCTCACAGGGCTCAGGTTAAGGCAGTAGGTAGACTAGGGGAGGTGGGATTACATTAAGACATAAAACTGGATGTCCAGGGATACTTTAGTTAAAATATGGTACTTGCGGACAGGCAAAGTCTTTTTTTAAAGAAAAATTATATGACTGATGTCTTAGTTACATTATCTTGAGAAGATAAATGATAGAAACCAAAGGAAAAACTTAGACAGCATAATATTAAAGAAGAAAATGGAATAGAAGAGAGGTGAGTAATGAAAATGAACAGGAAAAATAGTGGGAATAATAATGAAAAAAAGAACAAAAAATGGAAAAAACTACAGATTGAACGCTGCTCCAACCAAGACTGTTAAAGAGCCTTGAATCTGTATATAAAAAAAATGAATACATTGGTTAAAAAAACATAATAAAAAAAATAAAAAACAAAAAACAAAACAAATGTTTTTCTAAAAAAACTCCTCTCCCATTAACAGTATTTTTGCAGGTCAGGTACACAGATATTAACAACAAAAGGGAGAGGGAAAAAAAAAAAAAAAATGATTAAAACTTTTGGAATTTAGGTAAACCTGACTGCACTTTATTTCTAAAAATTGAAGAGGCTTATCCCTGGAACAAGAAAAATATAGTTCTAGGGTCCTCCCTTAAATGCGCAACTTCTTTGTACTGGTCTGGATTGGATATGGCTTCCTCAGAGATTTGTTTCTGAGTTAGTGGCCTTTCTGTTCCTTGAGAGAAGATACCTTGTTGAGGTACACATTCTCATAGCTTTGGCATTCATTCTCCTGATAGTAACGCACATTATTACCTGCATCAGGAAAAGCAATAGGGCTGCACAGGTTAGGACAACAACAGGGTGGAGCAAAATGTTTAGGAAAGCTGTAGCGTTCGGACTATACCCAAATAAACTTTCCCACCAGGAAATCTTAGCGTCTTCGTCTAAAGCGTGGGATACTTGGATCAGTCTATTTTGATCATGGGTGAGTCGTATGGTGGCTTGTTTTTCAGCATCTCTTAGTACATTTAATATTTCATCCTGTTGTCTGAAATCCATCAGCCAAGCTTTAAACTCAGCCCCAAATCCCAGAGGAAGTTTCTGTAGGTGTAAAGGGATGTCAGGTTTGCTATAAAACCTTTCTTTAGGGGTGATCGGGGTACAACCCGGTGTTCCTGCTATATCCATGCCATGAGCCAGAGGAGGTGTATCAGACTCCCCCCCCTGTGCCAGCATTATTGCCTTTTCCCATAGCACAACCCCTACCTTCCTCTAGCACTTATCAGTACCAGTCATCTGAGGCTGTCCAGACTCAAACCATCAGAACAAGATGGACTCCAGGGTGTAACCCAGTAGAGTCTGATAGGATAGTACCCAGATTGACCGTGATATCTGCACAATGTTCCATCCCTGCCATTAGGGATGAGAACAGTGCAAGTAAGATTTTTGACGATCCTGGAACTGAGTCATCCACCAATCTATTACGACTCATAGGCAACCTGGATACTACCCCCACCTGTCTGTTCCTGCAAAGTGAGGCTGGACAGAGCAAGATGGCTTTCCTAACCCCTTCCCTGATATGTAGCACAAGACCCCCCAACGTGATCCTGAATAGCTCCAGCTCCATAGTGTTTTAAGGTACCTAGTGCCCCACCTCCAGCTCCAAAGACAGTCTCCATTAAGCCTCTCTTTCCTAAGGATGGGAAATAGTCAGAATACCCGGATTGAAAACCACCTGCCACCAGGTACACTTGTCTCTTCATAGAGATTGCACACCTTATGGGGCACTGGTCTTCCTGTCATGCAGGACACAGACCACTAGTTAAGGTACGCAAGGAGTCTAGGACAGGAAGGACACCTATGGGTATCCACTGAGGAGAATACAGCATGCCCACACAACTCCATCCCTGTGCCTGGATTTCAGAGACCATGCCCAGGGTATACAATGCACCTCTACCTATGGTTAGGTTCAAAGAACCCTCTAGTTCCCTGACTAACGTTACATCGGTATTCCTTAGGACACAGAAACAAACTCGTCTATGTCCCAAATAATACCCAGGTGCTTCCTTCCCAGCAATGACCTCTCCATCCAGAACACAGAGTGCAATATACACAATCTTCCTGCACAACTCTTCTCCGGGCTCTCCCAAAACTATACACTCTCAACTTGTATGCCATCAGGCAGGCCCTCATACTACACATCTGAAGGTAAATCTGAAGGTAAATCTGAAGGAAATTGGAAAACAAAAATTGCATAATGTGTATCCAACTCGAGGAACTTCTGCTACCAAACACAACTGGCCAAAGGGCAAAGAAATATCCCTTGTGGCACTGAGGCGCCGGGATCACTGAACAGTAGTGGGTACACGAGCCGACCCTTTAAAGCCAGGAAACCCAATTATCGAATCTGAGAAATAAAACACCAATAAAATTTAGTAATAAATATTCCATTTTCCTCCTAGAAACAAAATAATCCAATGGTTATATACCTGTAACAAGACATTAGCATATGAAACACAAATATACATTACATTACATTACATAAACAGTGCACTTTTTTTTTAAAGATACCAAAAAATTGTTGAGCTCAACTTATCATTAATATGTATTACTTAATACACATTAATACCACGTGGATTTTTTGTTTTATGGTATACCAATAATTCCAAAAAAAAATAAAAAAATTATTCACCATGGTTGAAAAAAATTAGCAATCTGTAAAAAACCTTTTAGCAGTACCATTTGTCAACAGATGATAATACCTCACCACAAAGAACCTCTCCAGTACTGTTTTCCTGAAAAACAAAGTCATTTTAGTACATGTATCTTTCAATTCACTAGTACAGATAATTATCTTGGCTCAGGTCATTTGCATGTCAATACAGTTCGCTGCACCTTTTCACAGACCTGGTGAGAAAGAAGGGGGGGGTCATTTGGGTGGGCTGTCAGCAGCTGAGAACAAACGTCACACAACACAACATATATTGCATACTCCACACACACACACAAATTGCTAGGTTATAGATGAACTCTAGACATCAAACATATCAGCATGTTTTCTATAATACCTGGTACTTCTTAAACCCATAACATCTGTTTGGTAAGGTTGAAATTCTTTCAGAGATCCATCCCATTTCATTAGCCCCTTCTCAGCTGTATGGATGCATTCTCAGGAGTTTGGAATGATTTCTCCTTAAATCCCATAGTAATAACATTCACTTCCTCTGTTTTATTTGCTGACTCCAGCATCCATATAAATAAAGTATCTTTTTCATATGACCATGTCATCTTTCTGTGGTGAGCAAGGTACAGATTTCCCCAAGCTTTTGGCTTAAAATTACCTCTTTTAAAATACTTCTTCCCAGTCCAACGATCCCAATCTTGCAAATATTTCACAACCCAAGGTCCATATCTATCTATCATCTCTTCCCTTGGGGTCATTTGATAGGGTTTACCCCATTCAGACCCCCTCTTTGAAGCGATTAGATTACCCATCCTTTACGGACTCCGGACCTTGAACTGATTCCCCAACCTTTTTACAGGTTGCCTTTACTTCAGAGGTAGCTACTCTCTGACCAAGAATTGGGTTGACAGGTACCGCCCCTGTCACCCTTGCCGATTTTTTTTTTCACTACTTGTCAGAACAATTTTTTTTTTGGACTCTGCGTACAGAGAACCCCGCGCTTTACTTTCAGAGCGGTTATGGTTTGCGCCTTTATCACGATAACCGGCCCCCGCATTCCGATTATTTTACACGGCCTGAGCGGGCTGCTAGCGTACTACTCCTAATGTTCCCTGTTCTGACTATAGTCCTTCAAAAAAAAATAGCGTGGAGATTTTCCAAACTATAATAGTTCAATCTCCCCCGTGGACTTTTCAGAGGTATTCTAAAGGAAATGCTTAACGAAGGGCTATTACTTCTGTTATCTCCATAATGATTAACATAAACTTGGATAATCAGGACCCTATGGGTGCTTGTAGTACAGGAGGCAGTTAACTAATGCACACCTAATTTCAATATGATTGGTAGCAGTTTACAATATAGCCAATGTATACAGGTCTAATTACAAAGCTCACCATCCACAGTTAGTAGTTTACAAAGAGACAGATCCATACTAGGGCTGAAACAACTAATCGACTAATCTACAACCAATCGACCACAAAATCATTCGACTACTACCTTCACAATCAATCAATCAATCGGCCGGTAACACAATGGAGGTTAAAAAACAAAAACAAAATGAGCCCTCTATAGTACAAAAAGAGCAAACAATCGCAAACGTAAATATAACTTTCATCGTTCTACAGTAAAAAATTAACCCCTTACAGTAGTGACTATCTGCTCCCCCCTGCACCCCAAAGGGCCAACCCTAACCTTCTCAACCCCATTATGTTAATAAACGTCTTAGACCTGGTTCACATCTATGTGCTTTTCTGGTGCCTTTTGCAGAAACACACTACAGTTCATTCACATGGCCTCCCATGAGACACGTTCACATCCATGCCCCCCCCCCAGCATATTTGGAAAGGGTCAGGGACTCCCTCCTTAATGCAAAACAGCACCTCTTCTGTTCAATACACTCCAAGGGAGAAGCTGCAGAAAAACATACAATGCACCCCTGCAGCAACCCGTGTCCTCCAATCTGACCTACAACAACCTGGCCAGAAAAAACTAAAACGCAAATTGCAGCAAAATCACGTGCAAGAAAATCGAAAACGCACAGCAAAAAAGCACTGCAGAAATAGATAAAAAACAAACTGCATAGGCGTGCACCGAGCCTCATGCTGGCCACACGGATCAATTTTCAGACAGGAATATTCAGACAAAAAATCTTTGTACCTTTGCTGAATGAAAAAAAATGTTTGAAAATTCTGTTTTTAAAATCAATGTAATTTCTGAACGAAAACCACATACACTGTCTGACAATTCCCTTGACCAAGAAGTTCCCTATTATCTCCAAATCTTCCCATCACTGTGGTTGAAAATAAACATCGACCCGACCCCACTAACGATTAGAAAATCAAACGAACGCTCCCAAAAATGACACCCTTCTTAAAAGAAGACATTGGTTTTTTTTTGTTTAAATAAAAAAATTTGATCTCTGAGTCTGATGATATCAGCCAGACTCACCCCCCACAGTACACACAGCATCTCTCCTCTAATAGTCCACACAGTACATCTCTTCTGTCTGCCACTCCCAGAGTGCACCAAACATCCTGCTCCCTAACCATAACTGCATAGAGATATCTAAGAATAAATTGCCCCCTTCCTAAACTCTTGCAGGATATACAATACAAGCCTCAAAACAATGAATTGCCCTCTGAAGAACTCCAAAAATATTTTAAAAACACGCACCGCTAAAAGTACAAAAACTCAGTTAAAGCTATTAAATTCAATGCAAAGTAGACTGGATGGCTACACCCATACAAAGGAATTGTAGCAGCTTCCCCTCTGGGATGATTTACAGGCTAGAAAGCACAAAATCCTTAAACTGCACCTCTCAAAATGGCCGCCGACCATGGCCTCATGGTGTCTACAACAAAAGCCAGGCCACAACAAAATGGTGCATTTTCCCACCAAAACAGAAATCCAATACAAAAATCGCCACTCTTCTACTGAAGAGTTGATAAAAAAGTACAAACACAGAACCCCTACAAAAGCTTACATTCCCTTAAAACAGAAATAATGCCTAGAAACAAAATGGTGGCTCATATCACATGGTTTCACACACAAAGGAATGGTGGCTGCACCTTCCCCTATAGGATGACCCACAGGCCAAACAGCACAAACGAAAGCCAGGCCATGACCACATGGTAGACTACAGCAAGATGGCCGAAGAAAACCACAGCACAGTCACATGGTAAAAACAAAAGGAAATGGCAGAGGAAGGCCAGGCCCCAACAAAATGGCGCATTTTCCCGCCAAAACTAAAATTTCTCCCTACAAAATTACACATTTGAGATACTAAATGAACACTTACAAACATTTCATTCTGCATATCACTAGGGACCCTGGCAGGCCTCAAATACAGGCTCTCAACATCGAGCCACAGTCTCACGGTGACCACAAAATGGCCAATGAGAAAAAGGGCACACTAAAACACCAACACATGAAATGCAATTGTTGATCCTGCTAAATCAGATTTCATTAGAATCTTTCTCCACAAAGACTGACTACACATTTGTAAATGCACACTTAACCATAGAAACACAGTTTAGGAACAGTTCCACTTAATAGTATGTAATCTCACCACACAATTGAGAGTGCACACTTAGTAACACATGCTTTACAATGAAACAACAACGCCACAATATAACATAGCTCAAACATACCCACTTTTCTCAAAGAAAGTTCAATCCTTCTTCTGGCATCAGCTTTCACAGAAAAAAAACATCTCAGAAATACAAATGGCGTTCCTGGGATCCTGAGACCATCCCACCCACAGTGAATGCTTGCATGGTCTTTTCATCTCAAAAACAAAAAGAAACCCTCCCTCTTCCTATTGTGTACAGGGAGTAGCCCTTTCCACATACATATCCTAATGTAACAACCATGGAACAGCGAGCCTGGCTGCTCCTCCCCCGTGCATGGCCACAAACATGCAGTTGCTTACAAAACCCACACATTGCAGGTTGTAACTAATCCCACATCTATAATCATACACAATATACAGTTTCCATTTCTATTTCTCATATGCCTTATTCAAAATCAGTCTCATCAAAGAATTAACATAGACAAAAGGTAAACAGGAAAGTTCTGATAAGTTTTTTTTTTAGTCTGGGTATTCAGATGGGAGACAGGTAAACACAAAACCAGCTCTGTCTTCTATACAAGAAATCGCGTTCACCCCCAACATTAAACTTCCTCACACGGGGCACCATCTGACGTGGCTACCTTTATACCTACCTCACTTATATACTTAATGATACATAAGTGATTAAAACCTTTTATCTATATATGAATCAACCCATGAAATTAAGAACGAATGATATCTGTTCGAAAAGGGTAACAATCTAATTTATTTAAACTTACTATTGTACAGAAAAGAAACTTGTGGTAATATGAGATTAGCAACTATAACATAAATGATATAACCTTAAAAACAATGTTACCAATGATAATAAATATTGCTATAATGGTCATACCCATGCTATCAAGAGATTAATAAGGTATTAAGGCCAAATCTTACAGTAGAAAAGATTACAGAAAAGAAAAGAGACAGAAGATAATAGAGATACATTGTATAGAGAAGTCTTACGTAACCATCCTTCATCTAGACCGTCAGCACAAGAGACCTGGGCAGTGATCTGTGTTGCAATATATACACATTTGTAACCCCCCCCCCCTTCCATATGCTAAGGCATTGCCACATTCTTTCAAGGGTGGGGGGTTGCACCTAACACTTGGCTAACTGGAGGTCTTTACATGTCATAAACCCCTCTCTGCCCAACCCTATTTAAGTGAAACCAGTTTGGTAACAATACTACTCCCAGTCGGCCTCACATCCCCCAAGTGATTCCCTTCAAGGGACAATACATCTATAAACCAGGTGGTAAACTGACACTATAAACAAAGCTTAAACCAGAGCTGTTTAATATGTCAGCTGT
Source organism: Lithobates clamitans (assembly GCA_037952925.1). Classification (NCBI taxonomy): domain Eukaryota; kingdom Metazoa; phylum Chordata; class Amphibia; order Anura; family Ranidae; genus Lithobates; species Lithobates clamitans. The sequence continues at coordinate 3,181,037 of JBBGZY010001222.1, forward strand.
TCTCAGAATGTCCAGGCAATTTCCTGACACACTGCTTTAAGTCATATTGCATGTCCATTTATGAATGTTGATTATCATTGAAGGTAAAAAATCATAGGTCTCACATTTCCACATCACCTTTCAGCACCAATGAGTTGATTAGTTGATCTTAGTCATCCCTAATTAACTTCTACTCAACATTATCTCCTTAGCATATTTTTCTGCTGATTTTGTATCATATATGAAACCAAAAACACTCATTTAAAAAAATAACTTTAAAAAAACTTATCTTCAAAAAAAGGTTAAAAGTGCATTTATTTAGTTGTTTAAAAAAAAATCATCTATAGATTGCATTGAAAAAAGTAATTGTGATATACAGGAAGAGCATATTTAACAATATCTTAGTTAAAACCTAAATAGATTATTAATAATAATTGTAAAAATGTTTTATAAAAATGGCAGTACACATAACAGCTTTGTAGTAACTTAAAACCCCTATATAAAAAAACATACACAGTCATATGATTTCACATATAATAGTGCATATCAATCATTATTTTTTTTTTTTTAATATTTTTATTGAGTTTATACAATACAGTGTATAATTCAGCTAACAGAAAAAATATACAGCCGAATAACTCTAAAACAGAGTGATTGTTCAATATATAGAGTAGGGGGGGAGGTGGGAGGGGAAGGGAAGGGGGTGGGGGAAGATGAGAAAAAGGGATATGTTAACCTGTGAATAAAACATAAGTGGACTGGTTCAGATCAGTATTGAAACAGTGGCAGCATAACAAAATGTGTACTATATAACCCTCAGGAGTGGAAACATTCTTATTAGTATTAAAGAGAGGACCGACATAGGCGGTAGGAACATAACCATATTTATAATATTAGTGAGTGGAGATATCCGTTTTAATCTAGTGATTTGTCAATAGGGGAGCTCATAGCTGCAAGGGGTGGGAAGCATTGGGCGGGTTACTTATTTTGAGTTTATCCAAGGTGTTGGTGAAATCACGTTTCAAATACCAGTAGATCTGAACGGATGCATGATGGATAATAATTCCTCAGTATTGATTGTATGTTCTATATACTTTCTCCATCTGGCAAAGAAACGGTTAGTGGAACGTAAATGCAAAATTATGGTGTCCAGTCTCTCAATATGGAACAGCGATAGCATAGCTTGCTTTATGGCTTGTAAAGAAGGTGGAGATGGGTTGATCCAGTGGCTCATGACTGTTCTGCGAGCCGCCATTAGGCATATATGAGACCATTGAGTAAGGGTGGGTGACCCCGTCAGAGTCGAGGGGGACACCGGTGGATCACATCCAAACAGACATAAAAGTGGATCTTTGATTAGCCGTGTCTTGTTAACCTTAAAAATATATTTCAGTACCGTGTCCCAAAATGTAAAGATTGCAGAGCAGTCCCACAGGCGGTGTATCAAAGTGGGGCGGGTCAAGGAGCATCAGGGGCATTGAGCTTGGGTAGGTTCCAGGATGTTGGTGCAGAATGGGTAGTAAGCTCTGTGTATAATTTTGAGCCTTTGTATCTGGCAATAGCTTTGTAGTATCTTTTCCAGTAGTTCAGCATCATTAAATATGGAGGACCACTTTTGGAATGGGGCAAGATGATATTTTTCCGATTGGTGTGTAATAAGATGGGAGTAGAGGCTGGAGATAAGAGTAATCCTCTTTCTGCAGCACAACATCAAGCTAGGATTTTTGAAGGGGATCTGTTTGGGGTCCATGGCAAATTCGTAGATAGCTGAGTAGCTGATGATGATGGAAAGCATGAGATGGTGGAAGCGAGTATTCTCGGGAGAGGACCTGGTATGGTTTGAATTTTCCCGGCTTATCACTATATAAAGGAGTAACAGTAGTGAGGCCACGCTTGCTCCAAAAGGTTGAAGGCTGTGTAAACAGTGGAAGGAAGAAACATGGGGTTTCCTTGAATGGTGAGATGACTGGATATGGTCGCGTGGTAGCCCCAGCAGTCTCCGCACCTCCCTCCAGGCAATCACTGTGTCTCTGATGAGGACATTTGATTTAAGATGTAGGGGCAAAGCTTTTAGAGTGGAGTGAAGAATAGCTGGGAGGGTGTATGGGAAAACCAAAGCCCTCTCGAGCACATAGCTTGAATATCGGGATTTACCCAATAACCAATCCAGACCTTGTCTATGTAAGCATAAGATATTATAAAAGCATAAATTGGGTAAGACTGCACCACCTTCAGCCTTCGGGAGACAACGTTTCTGGAGAGCAATACGCGGCTTTTTGTTAACCCATAGGAAAACATTTAAAGCCTTGTTTATCCTCTGTACATTGATTGTTTCAATAAGAGCGAAATGGTCTGCATCGGATATAGTAAACGTGCAAAGGATACCATTTTGAACAGGTGACATCACCCAAAGAGTGAGAGGGGGAGGCTCGCCCAAGCTTCCAACTCCCTTACAATCTTCGTTATTAAGGGTGGGTAATTGAGAGTGTATAGGGAGGATGGCTCTCGACCTATGTGTATCCCCAAGTATGTGATGTAGTGCGTGGCCGTAGCCAATGGTGAAGATAGTCGCCATTTAATAGACATTCAGGGGTTTAATGCTAGAACCTCGCTTCTATCGTAGTTTATTCTGAAGCCAGAGCTAAGTTGAAAGGCCGCAAACAAGTCACGTAACGTATCAAAGTCTGAAAGAGGATTAGATGAGAAGAGTAGAATATCATCCGCAAATAAAGCGGAGCGGACTGTTTGTTCTCCGATAATGATGCCGCTAACACCAGCAGGTGAGTTAAGGATTCCGGACAAAGGTTCAATCGCTATATTGAAGAGTAGAGGGGAGAGGGGACAGCCCTGCCTTGCTCCCTTAGTAAGAGGTATAGTACCTGAGAAGAAGTCTGGAGTAACTAATCGAGCCATTGGGATGCATACATCTGGTGTAAAAAACGTGTAATTGAACCCGAAAATCCAAACGCTGTCATCACCCTTAATAACCAGGAGAAACTAATATTATCGAAAGCCTTTTCGGTGTCTAGTGATATGATAGCGGTGTCTTGATCTGGGTGCAGTGTGGCATATTCCAGAGTCATCAAGACTTTGTGGATGTTCAAAGTTGCTGATAGCCCCGATACAAAACCCGATTGGGCTGGGTGAAGCAGGGAGGGGAATGTGGTAGCTAGGCGTGAGGTGACTATTTTAGAAAGAATTTTTACATCGGCGTTTATTAACGAAATTGGCCTATATGAACCTGGGTGTAACGGGTCCGTCCCTTTTTTGGAAATTAGTTTGATGTGTGCCTGGGTGCCCGTGAGAAGGTACGGGCCCCCCTCCCACATGGCAGTGAATACATGTTTCAAGGTATCGGGGAGGAAATCGCTGGTTAATTTGTAGAACTCGGCAGTGTATCCATCAGGGCCTGGGGCCTTTGATGAGGCCAGGGATTTAATCATTAATCGGATATCTTCTACTGTAATGGGAGCATTAAGGACCTCTAAGTGCTCGGTTGTAAGTTAGGGCAAACGCTCCCTGGATAGCAGATTCTCTGACATTGTTTGATCTATGGGATCTTCAGAATAAAGGGAGGTATAGTATTCAGTCAGTAATTTACTAATTTCTGCAGGGGAGGTGACAAGGGAGCCAGCAGTATTCTTTAGAGCTGAGATATAGGTAGGTCGTTTAAAACCTGTACACAGTCGGGACAAAAGTTTGCCCCCCTGTTTGCCATATCTATGCAATCGAAGTATATAGTAAGATGTTTTAGCTGTTTCCTGTTGTTCTACCAATAGATCAAAGTTTTGTTTTGCAGACTGCCAGGCTTTGATGTTATCCAAGGTACGACTGTGCGTCATAGTACAGTGTGCAGATCGTAGCCTTTCACTAGCCTGCAGGAATTGCTGTCTGGAATGTCTTTTAAATTGTGCTGTGTATGAGATCATTTTACCTCTAGGGAAGGCTTTGCCTGCCTCCCAAAAAAGGTTTGGGTCAGTGAGGTGAGCACCATTGCTGGAGATATATTGCTCCCAAGTGGTATATAGCATGTGGCGAAAATCCTCATTTTCGGCAAAGTGCGATGGGAATCGCCAGATGGGCGATGGCGAGGACGGTTTGACATTAGTTAGGTGTATGGTGATTGGACTATGGTCCGAGATCACCGCGTCACCAATCTCCGGATCGCTGATTGTTGATAGTAAAGCCTGGGATGCAAAAAAATAATCTATTCGTGAAAAAGAATTGTGGGGGGGGTGAAAAAAAAGTAAAGTCTCGGTCAGTCGGGTTGGTTAGACGCCAAAAGTCTATAAGATTTATCAATGAGATGGCCCGAGCCAGAGGTGTAATGTCTGTAGTTGGGGGGCAATGGTTGTGTGTTGTTCGGGAACTATGGCCTGCCTGGTCCTCTGATGGGCGCATTACAGAGTTTAAGTCCCCTCCAACTAGGTGGAGAGCCTCAGGTCACGTCTAAGATCCAAGCCACCATATCTTGAAAAAATACATTATCGGGGGTGTTAGGGGTGTATATGTTAGTGATAGCAATGTCTTTAGATGCTATTGAAAGACTTAGCGTTATTTTGCGGCCAGTTGAGTCAGCTCGAATATCTCGAATAGTATGTCTCAGATTTTTGTGTAGAAGTTTAGCTACCCCTGCTTTGCGGCCTATTGCTGAAGAGCCATAGATCTCTCCAACCCATAATTTTCGAAGATGTGGTAAATGGCTGGCGGGTAGATGGGTCTCTTGAAGGAGCACCACATCAGGCCGGAGGTGCTTTTGCATACATTTGTTGGGAGTACGAAGCCCCTTTACGTTCCAGGAAACGATCTTCAGGTGGTCCCTGTCACTATGAGCCATGTCTGTATAATTTGGGCGTGAGTATGAGCTAGCATGTTCTCTAAGCCTATGGTATTCAGTGTAGTAGTGAAATGGGGGATACACATATATCGGAGAACTTCTGAGGGTATACAGGCGTAACAGGGAAATAACTCAAGAGAACATAAAAAAAACAGTAGAACAAAAATAACAGAGTCAGGTGGAAAAACCACCCAGTGCACAAAACTGACTTCACCTTTTTCCACATGAGAATCATCACCCATGCAGAGCTCCCGTCTAGTGCTCGTTCCTCTCTCGGGGGTAAAAACCTCGGGGGGGGGAGGGGAAGGAAAGGGGGAGAGGGAGGCTAAGAAGTGGCTCCTGTAGGGGGAGTGGAAGGGAGGGGAGGGAGTGGGGGGGGAAGTGGAAGGGAGGGAAGGGAGGAGAGGGAGAGGAGGGAGGGGAGATGGATGAGTGAGACTCGCTGACAGCAGGCGTGTGTCACCAGAATATAGGCGATTGTTTAGAGTGTTGAGTTTTAACCCACGAGGGAGTAGGAGAGCAGCTGGAACTGTGAGGACTAGAAATAAAAAAATAGAAAAGAGGGAGAGAACCCCCCTAAATAACGTAATTAATAAATTAATTGCTACCAAACCATATCTTATCCAACAGCAACCAGGCTATTAGTCAAGTTTCTCATGTCATATCAGAGAGTAAAAGAAGAGTTAGAGATTAGGTTACCAGCTCCCATCAGGACTCATTAATTAAGTGTCATCAGGAAAAAGTCAGCGAATTTCTGAGCGATGAGTTTGGTTGGTGGATCGACTATGCTTGTATGGGGGGTTTTCAGGACATAGTTGGTTCTTGGTTGAAGTATGGGAGTCTTTAACAGTTCTTGAGGAAGTGCCCCCCGCAGATTGATTGTGCTCCGTATCCATGTCTGTAGGATGATTGAGGTATTGTTCCGCTTCAGCTTGGGATGAGAAGGTATGGTGTGCTCCTGTTGGAGATATGATATGCAGAACAGCCAGATATGCCAAGGTGAACTTGACATGGTTGTTAAACAGGGTCGAGCAGATTGATGAAAATGCTTTGCGTTGTTTCATCACCTCTATAGAGTAGTCGGTGAAGAGCAGCAGATCTGCGCCATCTATGGAGAGGGTTCGCTTGCTGCGGAACTTTTAAGGATGGCGTGTTTGTCAGCGTAATTGAGGTATCTCACAATGACTGCTCTGGGGTTAGCACGGTGTTCAATGCGCTGGCCTATGCGGTGTGCACGCTCAATGGTACATGGTGCACGAAGGCTCAGTTGTTCAGGAATTGTAATAGCACATATACAGTTGCAATAAAAAGTATGTGAACCCTTTTGGAATGATATGGATTTCTGCACAAATTGGTCATAAAATGTGATCTGATCTCCATCTAAGTCACAACAATAGACAATCACAGTCTACTTAAACTAATAACACACAAAGAATTAAATGTTACCATATTTTTATTGAACACACCATGTAAACAGTCACAGTGCAGGTGGAAAAAGTATTTAATAACTGGTTGAACCTCCTTTGGCAGCAATACCTTCAACCAAACGTTTCCTGTAGTTGCAGATCAGACATGCACAACGGTCAGGAGTAATTCTTGACCATTCCTCTTTACAGAACTGTTTCAGTTCAGCTATATTCTTGGGATGTCTGGTGTGAATTGCTTTCTTAAGGTCATGCCACAGCATCTCAATTGGGTTGAGGTCAGGACCCTGACTGGACCACTCCAGAAGGCGTATTTTCTTCTGTTTAAGCCATTCTGTTGTTGATTTACTTCTATGCTTTGCATCGTTGCCCTGTAGCAACACCCATCTTCTGTTGAGCTTCAGCTGGTGGACAGATGGCCTTAAGTTCTCCTGCAAAATGTCTTGATAAACTTTGGAATTCATTTTTCCTTCAATGATAGCAATCCGTCCAGGCCCTGACGCAGCAAAGCAGCCCCAAACCATGATGCCCCCACCACCATACTTCACAGTTGGGATGACGTTTTGATGTTGGTGTGCTGTCCCTTTTTTTCTCCACACATAGTGTTGTGTGTTTCTTCCAAACAACTCAACTTTGGTTTCATCTGTCCACAGAATTTTTTTCACCAGTACTGCTGTGGAACATCCAGGTGCTCTTGTGCAAACTGTAAATGTGCAGCAATGTTTTTTTTGAACAGCAGTGGCTTCCTCTGTGGTATCCTCCCATGAAATCCATTCTTGTTTAGTGTTTGCTAACAGGGATGCTAGCATATGCCAGAGACTTTTGTAAGTCTTTAGCTGACACTGTAGGATTCTTCTTCACCTCATTGAGCAGTCTGCGCTGTGCTCTTGCAGTCATCTTTACAGGACACCCACTCCTAGGGAGAGTAGCAGCAGTGCTGAACTTTCTCCATTTATAGACAATTTGTCTTACCGTGGACTGATGAACAGCAAGGCTTTTGGAGATACTTTTAAAACCCTTTCCAGCTTTATGCAAGTCAACAATTCTTAATCGTAGGTCTTCTGAGAGCTCTTTTGTGCGAGGCATCATTCACATCAGGCAATGCTTCTTGTGAAAAGCAAACCCAGAACTGGTGTGTGTTTTTTATAGGGCAGGGCAGCTGTAACCAACACCTCCAATCTCATTGATTGGACTCCAGTTGGCTGACACCTCCAATTAGCTCTTGGGTATCTCATTAGTCTAGGGGTTCACATACTTTTTCCACCTGCACTGTGAATGTTTACATGGTGTGTTCAATAAAAACATGGTAACATTTAATTCTTTTTGTGTTATTAGTTTAAGAAGACTGTGATTGTCTATTGTTGTGACTTAGATGAAGATCAGATCACATTTTATGACCAATTTGTGCAGAAATCCATATCATTCCAAAAGGGTTCACATACTTTTTATTGCAACTGTATCTGCTAGCTGTGCGTTAGAGAATGATTCTGGCAGTCCAATAATGCTTAGATTGTTTCTTCTTGAACGATTCTCTAAATCGTCTAATGTTTCCCACAGTTCTTTATTTGAGTGAGTGAGGCATGCAAGAACAGCAGCATGTGTTGTGGTGTCATCCTCCATTAAGGAGATCATCTCCTCTGCCTGTGAAATACTTTGAGCCTGATTCTGGAGCTCAGTATGAAATTGTTCCAGTGCTCTCTGCACTGCTGCATCCACTGTGGCAGCCAGAGTGGGTGTCAGGAGGGTTACAACCACCTGGGCTATGCCTGCAGGGGAGGTAGGATCGATGGCTGCTATGCCTGAGGGGGACTGTTCTGCGTCTATGAGGCTGGGTGCGGGCGCCATCTTAGACACGACCGCCGCCGCATCTGCTGAGGGCTGCATGCTGGTGGAGAGTGATCGGTTCTGGAATTGCTCCACAAACCGGTCCATGTGAGTCTCGCCCGTCTCCGGAGATAGAGGGGGTGTCCCCGAGGTGTCAGCCGGCTTTTACAGTGGTTTTAGAGAGGTGTGTAGCGGGAGCTGTCTCTGCCTACCTCCTCCTCATGTGGTTCCAGAACCGGAAGTTATCAATCATTATTAAAGGGATTATGGACAACTTCTTAATGTGTTTTAATGAACCAAAGGTCAACTTCTTCAGGACACAGATGGTAGTTATCTATAGTATAAAACATAATGCTAATACAGTGCATTAAGGCAACCATACATGGATCAAATTCGGCCAGATCAGAAGGGACTGGGTGAATGTGTGCACAGCCAAAGGTCTTGCATTAAAACATGAGACCTGGACCATCAGATTATATAGAAAATGAAATCATTTTTGTAAGACAATATCAAGAAAAGAAAGCCTTTTTTACTGTAATATCCTAAGAGTTCACTGAATAAACAGCCCCATAGCAGAAATGTAAAAAATGCTCTGGCCGTGAAGGGATTAAGTTAAAGGTAGGAGGCATTGGAGTGGATGATAAGGGACTATATGCAAGACTTTAGTAATGAGAACGGTATTATTAGCAGTAATCAGCATGGTTTCATGAAGAATCGTACTTGCCAAACCAATCTATTAACCTTCTATGAGGAGGTGAGTTGCCATCTAGATAAAGGAAGACCCGTAGACGTGGTGTATCTGGATTTTGCAAAAGCATTTGACACAGTTCTGCATAAACTTTTACTGTACAAAGTAAGGTCTGTTGGCATGGACCATAGGATACAAGGATTGAAAATTGACTGCAAGGGCAAGTCAGAAGGTGGTGATAAATGGGGAGTACTCAGAATGGTCAGGGGTGGGTAGTGGGGTCCCCCAGGGTTCTGTGCTGGGACAAATCCTGTTGAATTTGTTTGTAAATGACCTGGGGGATGGGGTAAACAGTTCAACCTCTGTATTTACGGATGATACTAAGCTAAGCAGGGCAATAACTTCTCCGTAGGATGTGGAAACCTTGCAAAAAGATCTGAACAAATTAATGGGGTAGGCAACTTAATGGCAAATGAGGTTCAATGTAGAAAAATGTAAAATAATGAATTTGGGTGACAAAAATATGAATGCAATCTATACACTGGGAGGAGAACCTCTGGGGGAATCTAGGATGGAAAAGGACCTGGGGGTCCTAGTGGATGATAGGCTCAGCAATGGCATGCAATGCCAAGCTGCTGCTAACAAAGCAAACAGAATATTGGCATGCATTAAAAAGGGGATTCATTCCAGAGATAAAACGATAATTCTCCCGCTCTACAAGACTCTGGTCCAGCCGCACCTAGAGTATGCTGTCCAGTTCTGGGCACCAGTCCTCAGAAAGGATGTACTGGAAAAGGAGCAAGTACAAAGAAGGGCAACAGAGCTAATAAAGAGTCTGGAGGATATTAGCTATGAGGAAAGGTTGCGAGCACTGAACTTATTCTCTCTGGAGAAGAGAATCTTGAGAGGGGATATGATTTCAATATACAAATACCATACTGGTGACCCCACAATAGGGATAAAACTTTTTCCTGGAAGGGAGTTTAACAAGACTTGTGGCCAATCATTAAAATTAGAAGAAAAGGGGTTTAACCTTAAACTATGTAGAGGGTTCTTTACTGTAATGCCCCGTACACACGGTCGGACATTCCGACAACAAAATCCATGGATTTTTCCCGACGGATGTTGGCTCAAACTTGTCTTGCTTACACACGGTCACACAAATCTTGTTGGAAATTCCGAACATCAAGAACGCGGTGACGTACAACACATATGACAAGCTGAGAAAAATGAAGTTCAATAGCCAGTGCGGCTCTTCTGCTTGATTCCGAGCATGCGTGGAACTTTCTGTATCGATATTGTGTACACACGATCAGAATTTACAACAACGGATTTTGTTGTCAGAAAATTTGAGATCCAGATCTCAGATTTTGTGCAATAGAAATTCCGATGGAAAATTTTCGATGGAGCCTACACACAGTCGGAATTTTCCGACGACAAGCTCCCATCAAACATTTTCCATCAAAAAATCCGACCGCGTGTACAGGGCATAAGAGCGGCAAGATGGTGGTCTCAGCTGGGGGGCATCGATAGTTTCAAGAAACTATTAGATAAGCACCTGAATGACCGCAACATACAGGGATATACAATGTAATACTGACATATAATCACATAGGTTATTATTATATTATACAGGATTTATATAGTGCCAACAGTTTACGCAGCGCTTAACAATATAAAAAGGAGACAATACAGTTATAATACAATAAAATACAAGAAGATTAAGAGGGCCCTGCTCAGAGGAGCTTACAATCTAATAGGGTGGGGCAGGTGGTACAAAAGGTTGTAACTGTGGGGAATGAGCTGATGGAAGTGGTAGAAGATTAGTTGGAGATAGGCTTTCCTGAAGAGATGAGTTTTCAAGGATCGCCTGAAGGTAGCAAGAGTAGGGGATAGCCAGAGGTAGCGAGTTCCAAAGGATGGGAGAGGCTCTGGAGAAATCCTGGAGACGAGCTTGGGAGGAGGAGACGAGAGAGCTTGAGAGTAGGAGGTCTTGTGAAGAGCGGAGAGGACGATTTGGGTGATATTTGGAGACAAGATTGGTGATGTAGCTCGGGGCAGAATTGTGAATGGCTTTGTATGTTCTGGTTAGTATTTTGAATTTAATTCGGTGGGTGATTGGGAGCCAGTGTCGGGATTGGAGGAGAGGGTTGGCAGACACTGAGCGGTTGGTAAGGTGGATAAATCTGGCAGCAGCATTCATGATAGACTGAAGAGGGGAAGGCCTATGGAGAGGCAGGCCAATGAGAAGGGAGTTGCAATAGTCAAGATTGGACTTGATGGACTTGTGTCTTTTTTCGACCTCACCTGCTATGTATATGTAACTATGTATATGTATTGTAAGTGCATTTAGACACAGGATGCTTATTATAATTGTCATAACTTTGTTCCTTATCTTGACAGCAATCAAAACTGATTAGGCCCCTTTCATGTGGGTACTGTCCGGTCCATTTATCAGGGGATCCGTGAAAGTTCACTTGCTGAATTGGAACAGAATGAAAATGGAAGGTGGGGCAAAATGTTCCCGCCATCCACATATGGGACAGGGGCAGACAAAACAGTTTCAAATAAAAAAAAATATATATATATAAAAAAAAAAAAAATAAAAAAAATAAATATATATAAAAAATATATATATACTTTATTTAGATGTCATTGGTACTTACCTGTGATTGGTTAAAGGTGGTTTCCAATGGTCCCAGCACGAGTCAGTACCTATAAAAAGGAAGAAAATACGTCAGTACTAGAAGCAGTTGGCGGGGATTGAAGAAAGAAGCATATTCTGCCCTCCCATGTTGTGGCTCAAGTTATGAGGTTTTGTCCATTTCTTGCAAAATGGGACTTTGAAGTTGAAATGTTTAATAGCTTGAGCTTGTAATAGCTAAGATAAATATGCTGTTGGTTTATTTTTAAAAATCAGTAATACATTTATGCTGTCAATAAAATTTGAATACCTATAATAAAGGGCCACGGCCAATTTAATCCACATATATGAGTTATATAAGTTAATATGTTAAAATATGTTCTGCCACCTGTCCAATGGGATGGATGTCCCTTTTGTGATAAATGTGTCCATTCAGTGTTTTGCTTCATTTAAAAACCAGAGCATATTAGATCTATGGGCAGATGTAAATGGACTCACATCCATTTACATCAGACTACCTCTGAGTTATCATGTTTAGGGCCAGAAATATGGAAAAAATAAATTTTCCATTTTTTTTCCAGACTTAGATGTACTTGGAGTTAAGTGAATATAAACAGATGCACATCTGTTACATCTGCTTACCCATAAACGTGAAAGAGGCTTGCAATCAGGCCAACCTGTGTGAAAGGGGCCTAACAATTTGCAGTACTCAAAAATAAAATAGATAAATTTGTCAAATGAAGTAGAATCCAAAATTAAGTAAGAAGAAATTCAGGACTATACATCAATATTCTATGTATATTCCTTTACACTGACTCTTTGTTCTCAAATGTATGAAAACCCTAAGAATAAACTTCTCTCAGTCTGAAAAATATTCCTTTGGAAGCGTACAAAAAATACCTGTTGATCCTGCCAAAAATCTAGATAGCCAATAGCTTCCTGTGCTGTCTTCATGTGTGGGGTTCTCTTAACCTCCCTGGGGGTATGATTATGTCAGATTTTTGCGTCTCAAAGCGGTACAATTATTTTGCATAGAAATTTGGCGTTCTATATTGTAGGCCTGTAATTCTTAGCAATAACACACTTAAATCTGTCCACCAAGAGTCTAATAGATTTCCCAGGTATGATGAAGTTTGAAACACAAAATCATACATTATAATATAATAAATAAATATAAATAATTATACAAAATAATAATGTAATAATAATAAAATTAATTTCTCCAAGATTCACTATCGCTCAATTCTGCAAGTGTTCTAATTTACTATTGTTGTTTTCTAGCTGGTCTAAAACCACTTTTGACCTAAAGGGACACTTTTTGGTTGCTATGGACAATCTCAAGTTTCCAGGCAGAAAGAACAGTATATATAATATAAAACTGCATGCAGGGCATTGGACAAAGCACTGGGGACAAAAGGGATGTGAACAGGGGCGGACTGACCATCGGGCAGTTCGGACGCTGACCGAGGGCCCGTGGCCAGTAGGGGGCCCCATGGCAGCTTTCACTTCGGGGCCCGACCTACCCGTCAGCTAGCTGTGATTGACGGGCAGATCGGGTCCCTGCTCACTGCTAACAGACTGCAGTGTATACAGACCTCTCGTGATGCGCTCCTCCTCCCCCCCGCCGGCCCCTCCTTCCCTCCCGTCCATCCCAGGTGCTTGTATCTGTCATCACCTCGGACGGACAGAAAAGAGGAGGGGCCAGCGAGGAGGATGAGGAGCGTATCACGAGAGGTCTGTATACAGCCGCTTCCCGCGCTACTCTGCATCTAGGAAGGAAAGTGCAGCAGCTTGTACCACATGCTGCTAATAAAAAGTTGCTGCACAGCTTCCCACCCACAGTGTCCCCCTGTGCCCCCCACCTCCCCACAGTGTCCCCCTGTGCCCCACAGTGTCCCCCTGTGCCCCCCACCTCCCCACAGTGTCCCCCTGTGCCCCCCACCTCCCCACAGTGTCCCCCTGTGCCCCCCACCTCCCCACAGTGTGCCCCACAGTGTCCCCCTGAGCCCCCCACCTCCCCACAGTGTCCCCCTGTGCCCCCCACCTCCCCACAGTGTCCCCCCTGTGCCCTCCACCTCCCCACAGTGTCCCCCTGTGCCCCACAGTTTCCCCCTGAGCCCCCCACCTCCCCACAGTGTCCCCCTGTGCCCCACAGTGTCCCCCTGAGCCCTCCACCCCCCCACAGTGTCCCCCTGAGCCCCCCACCTCCCCACAGTGTCCCCCTGAGCCCTCCACCCCCCCACAGTGTCCCCCTGAGCCCCCCACCTCCCCACAGTGTCCCCCTGAGCCCTCCACCCCCCCACAGTGTCCCCCTGAGCCCTCCACCTCCCCAGTGTCCCCCTGAGCCCTCCACCTCCCCACAGTGTCCCCCTGAGCCCTCCACCCCCCACAGTGTCTCCCTGTGCCCCCCACCTCCCCACAGTGTCCCCCTGTGCCCCACAGTGTCCCCCTGTGCCCCCCACCTCCCCACAGTGTCCCCCTGTGCCCCCCACCTCCCCACAGTGTCCCCCTGTGCCCCCCACCTCCCCACAGTGTCCCCCTGTGCCCCACAGTGTCCCCCTGAGCCCCCCACCTCCCCACAGTGTCCCCCTGTGCCCCCCACCTCCCCACAGTGTCCCCCCTGTGCCCTCCACCTCCCCACAGTGTCCCCCTGTGCCCCACAGTTTCCCCCTGAGCCCCCCACCTCCCCACAGTGTCCCCCTGTGCCCCACAGTGTCCCCCTGAGCCCTCCACCCCCCCACAGTGTCCCCCTGAGCCCCCCACCTCCCCACAGTGTCCCCCTGAGCCCTCCACCCCCCCACAGTGTCCCCCTGAGCCCCCCACCTCCCCACAGTGTCCCCCTGAGCCCTCCACCCCCCCACAGTGTCCCCCTGAGCCCTCCACCTCCCCAGTGTCCCCCTGAGCCCTCCACCTCCCCACAGTGTCCCCCTGAGCCCTCCACCCCCCACAGTGTCTCCCTGTGCCCCCCACCTCCCCACAGTGTCCCCCTGTGCCCCACAGTGTCCCCCTGTGCCCCCCACCTCCCCACAGTGTCCCCCTGTGCCCCCCACCTCCCCACAGTGTCCCCCTGTGCCCCCCACCTCCCCACAGTGTCCCCCTGTGCCCCACAGTGTCCCCCTGAGCCCCCCACCTCCCCACAGTGTCCCCCTGTGCCCCCCACCTCCCCACAGTGTCCCCCCTGTGCCCTCCACCTCCCCACAGTGTCCCCCTGTGCCCCACAGTTTCCCCCTGAGCCCCCCACCTCCCCACAGTGTCCCCCTGTGCCCCACAGTGTCCCCCTGAGCCCTCCACCCCCCCACAGTGTCCCCCTGAGCCCCCCACCTCCCCACAGTGTCCCCCTGAGCCCTCCACCCCCCCACAGTGTCCCCCTGAGCCCCCCACCTCCCCACAGTGTCCCCCTGAGCCCTCCACCCCCCCACAGTGTCCCCCTGAGCCCTCCACCTCCCCAGTGTCCCCCTGAGCCCTCCACCTCCCCACAGTGTCCCCCTGAGCCCTCCACCCCCCCACAGTGTCTCCCTGTGCCCCCCACCTCCCCACAGTGTCCCCCTGTGCCCCACAGTTTCCCCCTGAGCCCTCCACCTCCCCACAGTGTCCCCCTGTGCCCTTCACCCCCCACAGTGTCCCCCTGTGTCTTCTATCCCCTCCCATGGTGTCCCCTTGTGCCCTCAACCCACCTACAGTGTCCCCCTGTGCCACCCACCCATCTACAGTGTCCCCCTGTGCCTGCCCACCCCCCCACGGTGTCTTCCTGTGTCCTCCACCCCCACTGTGTCGCCTTCGCCCCTGATGGCTACCCTGAGAGACACTGTGTTAAGTCTGGAGGAACCTAGTGCTCTACTGTGTGCCCTGTGTTTTGGTTTGTGCCCTGCTATTTGCCCTACTGCGTGCCCCATGGCCTGTGATGTGCCCTGCTGTGTACCCCCTTATGTGCCCTACTCTGTGCCCCTTGCCCTGTGATGTGCCTTGTGATGTGCCTGCTGTGTATAGCCTGTTGTGCTCTACTGTGTGCCCTGTAATGTGCTCTACTGTGTGCCCCATGCCCTGGGATGTGTGCCCTGATGTGTACCGCCTGTGTCCTGTTCCCAAGGATGTGCCCTACTGTGTGCCCTGCTGTGTGCCCTACTATTTGCCACATGCCCTGTGATGTGTGGCCCGCTCAATGCTGTGTATCTCCTGATGTGCTCTGTGATGTTCCCCGCTGTGTACCCACTGATGTGCCCTGTACCCCCTGTGATGCACCATGCTGTGCTCAATAATGTGCCCTGATGTGTACAGCATAATAAACCCTGCTGGGTGCCCCATTATGTGTCCTGTGATGTGCCCTACTGTGTGCCCCATGCCCTGTGCCCCATGATGTGCCCCGTGCTCTGCTGTGTGCCATGTGATGTGCCTTACGGTGTGCCCCATGATTTATGTAAGTGGGGCTTTGTGTAGGTGTGGCTTGCATGTGGGCGGAGACACAGGGGGCCCCATGACCTTCTACTGCCCGGGGGCCCCATGAGTTGTCAGTCCGCCCCTGGATGTGAAATAATTTCATACAGTAATGTAATCTGTAAGATTACAGTGTACTGTATGTATTATGATTTTTCACTTTTTTAAATTTGCTAATCGACACTCGCAGGGAACGGAGCCTGGCACACAGAGCATTGGGGCAGAGGACAGAGGCCGCAGACACCACGGGGGGACATTGCAGAACCCTGGGGACAAGGTAAGTTCACTGCACCAGGATCCTGCAAGGCAATCCCGAGTGTGGCTCGGGGTTACCGCTAATAGTGCTGAAATTTAACCCCGAGACACATTCGGGAAAACTGCCAGGGAGGTTAACCACTTGACCTGCGGAAGGTTTCACCCCCTTCCTGACCAGAGCATTTTTTGCAATTTGGCACTGCACTGCTTTAACTGGTAATTGGGCGGTCATGCCCTGCTGTACCCAAACAAAATGTATGTAATTTTTTTTCCACAAATAGGGCTTTTTTTTGGTGGTATTTGATCACCACTGGGATATTTATTTTTTGCGATCTACAGTAAATGAATTAAAAAAAAAATAAAAATTAATGTTTTCTTCTTTTTGTTATAAAAAATATCCAATAAACTCAATTTTTGTTATACATGTCATACATTTTCAAGATCTCGCTTTTTGTCACAAAGTTTTGAAATGAAAAAAAAAAAAATGAATAAAAAAATTAATTTTCATTTTCTTTCTTCATTTTCCAAAAAATTGTGGCAACAAATGAGATCTGCAAAATACTCACCATGCCTCTTAGCAAACACCTTGGGGTGTCTACGTTCCGAAAAGGGGTCATTTGGAAGGGTTTTGTCATTTCAGGGCCTCGGGGTTTTCGGGGTTCCAGTACGCGGCTAGGCTCCCAAAAAGTCTCACACATGTGGTATCCCCATACTCAGGAGAAGCAGCAGAATGTATTTTGGGGTGTAATTTCACATATACCCATGGCATGTTTGAGCAATATATCATTTAAGTGACAACTTTGTGTAAAGAAAAAAAAAAACTTGTGACAAATGCCTCTCAGCAAATAGATTTGGGTGTCTACTTTTACAAAAAGGGGTAATTTGGGGGTGTTTGAACTGTCCTGGCATTTTATGCCCAACCTTATAAGCTTATGCCACATATCACCCACTCTTCCAACCACTTAAAGACCAAGCCTTTTCTGACACTTTTTGTTTACATGAAAAAAATATTATTTTTTGCTAGAAAATTTATTTAAACACCCCCAAACATTATATATTTTTTTAAATCAGAGGCACTACAGAATAAAATGGTGGGTGTTGCAATTTTTTTTCCACACAGTATTTGCGCAGCGATTTTCCAATCACAACATGCTTTAAAATTGCGCACGCCAGTGCAGCGGTGACAAATTATGTACATTTTTAAAAGTCTTTGAAAGCCTTTACAGGTTACCACTTTATCCACTTTATATTACAAAGGAGGTCTACTGCTAAAATTACTACCCTCGATCTGACATTCGCAGTGATACCTCACATGCATGGTGCAATTCCTGTTTACATATGACACAAGACCAATGCTTGCGTTCGCCTTTGCGCACGAGCATGGGGGGGGGGGGGGGCAGAGATGCTTTAATTTTTTTTAATTATTATTTAGTTTGCTTCTTTTTTTTTACACTGTCCCTTTCATTTTATTTATTTTTTTTTACTTTTATTGTTATCAAAGGGAATGTAAATATTCCGTATGATAGCAATAGGTAGTGACAGGTACTCTCTGTTGAAAAATGTGGGGTCTATTAGACTCTAGATCTCTCCTCTGCTCACATCAAGATCGGTACGATAAGATGCCTTCCCAATTTAAAAATGGTGCTGTTTATATCCGGCGAAACTGAAGTAATGAATTGGTTGTAGCTTCCGGTTTCTTAAGCCATAGAGATGTTTGGAGCCATTCTGGTCACTCCAGCCATTGTCAACTACATCCAGTTAGGAGGGAGCAGGGAGCGGTGTGTGTGTGTGTGTGTTATGCACTTCTGGGTATCAATTGCTAACCCCTTTCATTGGCTGGGCTGAGAAAACATCACTCCTGCATGTGGGTTCTGTCAGCGTGGAATTACCAAATTTGTACAATAAGCTGCACATGCGCAGCTCACTGTACAGAGGCAAGTAAGCAACTTTAAGGCAGAAGAGACATTGTATGTTTTTATAGAGAAGAACGCAAAGCTGCTACCCCTTAGATAGAGTACAGTAAATGAGCTATGTCACCCAAAGACAGGAAGTGTGTTACTGGCAAGATCACAAGTTTAAAATAAAAGAAACAAGGACTAAAAAGCACAGCGGCTACATTTTTAGCACTTCCGCATAGCAGCCCCTGTGTCACCGGTTCAAATCCCAAACAAGACACTCACTACCTGTCTGGAGTTTGTATGTTCTCCCTGTGTCAGCGTGGGTTTCCTCCTGGGAACCCCAGTTTCCTCCCACACTCCAAAGACATGCTGGTAGGTTAAATGGATCATTTTTAAACTGGCCCTAGTTTATGAATGCATGTGGGTTAGGGACCTTAGATTGTAAACTCCTTGAGGGCAGGGACTGATGTGAATGTACAATATTAACTATGTAATATATATATAAAGAGCTGCGTACATTGATGGCACTATATAAGTACTAGAAATATAGAAATAAACAAATAAATAATAAATTTAAAAAAGAAAACGAATGTAGCTATCATGTGTAAAGACTGCAACATGCTAAATTTTTGTTATTGGATATGCTTTAAAAGAAAAGTATGAACTTTAAAAAAAAAAAAACATTTATACTCAACTAGGTGGATGTAGCATCGGTCTGATGCTACATCTGTTCCCGCCGGTTCTGAATTGAGAACTGAGTGATCAAACACTGCTGATTTCTCAGTTCTTCCCTTCTGCTCTGAGCAGAGAGCTGTGATTGTCAGTCAGCAGCTCCCTGCTCTGCCCCCAGAGTGCTCACTGGAGTGCTGGGCTGTGGAGGGGGTGGGAGCAGCTGGCTCAGTCTCTCAGCAGATTGCTGAGAGGCTGAGCCAGCTGCCAGTCCAGGCATCTGGGTGGATCCTGATTGTATGGTCGGGATATTTTTGGATCCTGCACCGACTCTATGACATCAGCCGACAGTGGGTTTTAGCCTGTTGTCCGCTGAAAAACAGTTCACAGGAGTGCAGAACTAAGTGCCCTCCTGTAACCTCTAGGAGAAGTATAGCTAAAATAGCTTAGACTATACTGCTTCTTTAAGCTTAATTTTCTAGGGAACAAAAAGATTAAAAGTCAAAAACAACAAAAAATTGCTCTAGATAAAATGGTTGCAAAATAATTATTGTACCTATGAATGGTTATATAGTGAGATCACACTACTGTTATAAAAGCATTGTATTTATCATTTCATACATGTAGGTTTATTTATTTTAACCAATAATATATAATGTATCAGATTAAAGTGATACTAAACTTTGGCTTGAAAAAAAAAGTGTATTCTTCACACAGAAAAGTAACTTCTTTTTCTCTCAGACTCTCAGACTTGATCCCATTTCCTGTTAGAAGGCAGCTACATTTATTCTCGTTGATCCCACTGTATGCCGAATTGAACTACCCTTTCTTGCTCATTCCCAAGAAATTTGTAGTGTGCATGGAGCAGAGCATATGACCACAACTAATATTCTCTGCTTGTTTCAAGCAAACAAAAGTGAGGGGGAAAAAGGAGAGATTTGGGAGCTTATGGAGGACATAACAAGCAAGCAAAAAAATACAGTAAGAAGCAATTTCATGAAAAAAAGGTCACAGGACAATTAAGTAGTGGATGTGTTTGGAGTATTTTTGGAAAATAAGGATATCATCTAGTGCCACGTTTAAAGGAGAATACCACCCATATCATAAACATACCTACACCTGCTCTTACCCCAAGCTTATTCTAACTAACTAGTAAAGAAAAAATGCATATACCTTAATATTCTGAGGGGGCTTTGGTTCAGTCACATGATCTCTCCAGCGGCTGGCTTCAGTGAAGAGGAGAGATTGCCAACAATGGCTGCAAAGGCCTGGAAGATGATGTCACCCTAATTAGCCTCTAGACTGCTTTTACAAGCAGTGGGAGGGAATGTCCCCCCCTCCCACCATCTTCCATGTTTTTCTCTGGCTCTCCTGTCCCAACAGGAAACCTGAGAATGCAGCCGGTGATTCGGCCAGCTGACCATAGAGCTGATCAGAGACCAGAATGGCTCCAATCATCTCTATGGCCTAAGAAACAGGAAGCTTCAAGCATTTCATGACTTAGATTTCGCCAGATGTAAACAGCGCCATTGGGAAAGCATTTTATCACACTGATCTTGGTGTGGTCAGATGCTTTGAGGGCATAGGAGAGATCTAGGGTCTAATAGACCCCATTTTTTTCAAAAAAGAGTACCTGTCACTGCCTATTGCTATCATAGGGGATATTTACATTCCCTGACATAACAATAAAAATGATAAAAAAAATGAAGGGAACAGTTAAAAAATAAGATAAAAAAGCGAAAAAAACAATAAAGAAAAAAAAAAGCACCCCTGCCCCCCCCTGCTCTCGCGCAAAGGCGAACGCAAGCATTGGTATGGCGCCAAATGTAAACAGCAATTGCACCATGCATGTGAGGTATCACCACAAAGGTCAGATCGAGGGCAGTAATTTTAGCAGTAGACCTCCTCTGTAAATCTAAAGTGGTAACCTGTAAAGACTTTTAAAGGCTTTTAAAAATGTATGTAGTTTGTCGTCACTGCACGTTTGTGCCAATTTTAAAGCATGTCATGTTTGGTATCCATGTACTCGGCCTAAGATCATCTTTTTTACTTCATCAAACATTTGGGCAATATAGTGTGTTTTAGTGCATTCAAATTAAAAAGGTGTGTTTTTTTCCCCAAAAAATGCGTTTGAAAAATCGCTACGCAAATACTGTGTGAAAAAAAAAATTAAACACCCACCATTTTAATCTGTAGGGCCTTTGCTTTTAAAAAAAAAATATAATGTTTGGGGGCTCAAAGTGATTTTCTTGCAAAAAAAATGTATTTTTTCATGTAAACAAATAGTGTCAGAAAGGGCTTTGTCTTCAAGTGGTTAGAAGAGTGGGTGATGTGTGACATAAGCTTCTAAATGTTGTGCATAAAATGCCAGGATAGTTCAAACCCCCCCAAATGACCCCATTTTGGAAAGTAGACACCCCAAGCTATTTGCTGAGCGGCATGTTCAGTCCATGGAATATTTTATATTGTGACACAAGTTGCGGGAAAAAGACAATTTTTTTTTTTTGCACAAAGTTGTCACTAAATGATATATTGCTCAAGCATGCCATGGGAATATGTGAAATTACACCCCAAAATACATTCTTTTGCTTCTCCTGAGTATGAGGATACCACATGTGTGAGACTTTTTGGGAGCCTAGCCGCATATGGGACCTCAAAAACCAAGCACCGCCTTCAGGGTTTCTAAGGGTGTTAATTTTTGATTTCACTCCTCACTGCCTATCATAGTTTCAGAGGCCATGGAATGCCCAGATGGCACAAACGCCCCCAATTGACCCCATTTTAGAAAGTAGACACCCCAAGCTATTTGATGAGAGGTATGGCCTTCAAAACTGTGATAGGTAGTGAGGAGTGAAATCAAAAATTTACGCCCTTAGAAATCCTGAAGGCGGTGCTTGGTTTTCGGGGCCCCGTACGCGGCTAGGCTCCCAAAAAGTCCCACACATGTGGTATCCCCATACTCAGGAGAAGCAGCTAAATGTATTTTGGGGTGCAATTCCGCCCATGGCCTATGTGAGCAATATATCATTTAGTGACAACTTTTTGTACATTTTTTTTTCTGTCATTATTCAATCACTTGGGACAAAAAAAAAATATTCAAAGGGCTCAACATGCCTCTCAGCAATTTCTTTGGGGTGTCTACTTTCCAAAATGGGGTCATTTGGGGGGTTTTGTACTGCCCTGCCATTTTAGCACCTCAAGAAATGAGATAGGCAGTCATAAACTAAAAGCTGTGTAAATTCCAGAAAATGTACCCTAGTTTGTAGACGCTATAACTTTTGCGCAAACCAATAAATATACGCTTATTGACATTTTTTTTACCAAAGACATGTGGCTGAATACATTTTGGACTAAATGTATGACTAAAATTGAGTTTTTTGGATTTTTTTATAACAAAAATTAGAAAATATCGTTTTTTTTCAAAAATTTCGGTCTTTTTCTGTTTATAGCGCAAAAAAGAAAAACCACAGAGGTGATCAAATACCATCAAAAGAAAGCTCTATTTGTGGGAACAAATGGACGCAAATTTCGTTTGGGTACAGCATTGCATGACCGCGCAATTAGCAGTTAAAGCGACGCACTGCCAAATTGTAAAAAGTGCTCTGGTCAGGAAGGGTGTAAATCCTTCTGGGGCTGAAGTGGTTAATTACTTGCGGAAAAAAAATAAAAAATAAATTGGGGATACTTATTATAGCAAAAAGTACAAAATATTGTGTTTTTTTCAAAATTGTCGCTATTTTTGTTTATAGCTTAACAAAATAAAACCGCAGAGATGATCATAAACCACCAAAAGAAAGCTCTATTTGTGGGAAAAAAAGGACATCAAATTTTTTTGGGTACAGCATCGCGCTGTCAGTTAAAGTGACACGGTGCCATGCCGCAAAAAATGGCCTGGGCATTGAGCAGCATCTTCTAAGGCTGAAGTGGTTAAGTTCCTTTTTAAAAGTTGACCTAGTGTTAAAAAATGTACATGAGTCACATACAGTAAATCATAAATAGAAAAGTGGTGGATTCATTTCTGGGGAGGTTATGAAATGTGAGCGTTGTTGACTGCTTACCATCCAGGAGACAGTGAAACTGAAAAAAATCAATAACAACACACTAACAAGAACATGTTGTATGTGCTGCAAATTAAATTATCTGATCAGATTTTGCAAGTCTGTTAGTCTAATTAACCTAACACTTAATTGGTTGTTATGCATGCATTCTTTTAGAACTCATTTGTAATTAACAGTGAACAGAAAAATGTAGTAACCAATGAGACTTATGGCTGCAAACTGTCCTCTTTGTAATTGTGTAAGGAGTGATAGTCATCATTTATTTTCTAGTAGCATCTTTACTATTACCTCTAGTACAGTTTAACCAGTTCCCGACAGGCTCACGCAGATATACTGTGGCAGAAGGGCTTTCCTGGGCGAAATCCTGTATGGGTACATCCCTTCCCTTTTTGGCCACCGGACCTGATGAGCGTGGTCGGCGGTCGTGGCCGGCCACGAGCGATCGCGTGCCTGAGCACCAGCACAGGGATTTGTGTGTGTAAGTATCACTTACACCCACTATTTCACAGAGAGTTCTGGTGTCTTCTGGAAAGGAAGGAGGAGAGGAAAAGTGGAGCTGCATGGGGTATTCTGAGGAGCCCTGATCAATCCCCATTTTGGATTGACAGGCGGCAAGCCTCCTTAAATACCCAGGGTCAGCCCAGCTGGGGAGGAGTTGTTCAGGTGGAAGCTGGAGATGGAATGTTAGGCTGTTGGGGCCTTTGAGGGAGCTCCCCAGTCTGGGGGGGGGGGGGTGACCTTGGGCCTGGGGCTGGGCGGAAGACAGGACCCTTTTCATGACACATGGAGGTGACCTGGACAGGTGGCACGGGCGCACGGATTACAGATGATCTCCCAATAGGCTCTATTTCACAGGTGCTATTGTGCACCATACAATACAGGTAAAAAAATAGCGCTAATCGGCATGCTGCGGGGTGTAAGATATCCTCAGCCCAGGGGCCAGGACGGAGCGATCAGCACAGAGCTGGGCTGAGGATATCTTACACCCCGCAGCACGCCGATTAGCGCTATTTTTTTACCTGTATTGTATGGTGCACAATAGCACCTGTGAAACAGAGCCTATTGGGAGATCATCTGTAATCTATCACTGAGCCCAGGGGTGGCTCCATAGCGTGTATTGACGCAGCTGAAGACTGTGTCACACGCTCTAAGGTGAGCGCAACCACTTTGGGGGTCACCGAGGCATATCACGGCATGAACTGGGCACTTTGATACAGCAATTGGATTTTTTCCTGTGAAACACTTTGTGCATCACTGTTACTTTTGGAACTTTTTCACTGCACATTGCTGTGTGATGTTACACTGGAGGATTTTTCAATAATAAGGACAATTTGTTATCTCAAACATCACATATCACTTATATGGTTATATGTATATATTTTTTATCACTTATCACTTACATGATCCTATTGGAGTTTGCATGTGTTATGTGTAGTGAACATCTCTATGTTTATTGAGTATCATCAATTAATGTTTATTGTATTTATTTATTTATATATGCAGAGTTCATTTAGTTTTTTTATCATTTGCACATTGCACTTTGAATTTATCATATATGGCACTTTATTGCACTTCATTGGTGTATTGATTTGCACATGCAAAAATTGATTACGGTTTTGCGTCATTTATATACTTGTGATTGAATGTACATGGCACCATTAGGGTGAACATACACAATAACACATACCTAAGCGCAGCGCAAGTTTTTCCTTTTATGTTTACTGCACGGCTATGAATACGTGATCTGCGTTTGCAGCTGGGCATTTATATTTTAATCCAGTTGGTTCTCCTTTAAGGTATTGGATCATTGTGGCTCACAAGATTTTTTCCTTTACATCTCATGAATATGCTATCCCCATCCAAGTTTATTCCCCTCAACACTGATGGTGAATGAGAAGTGTGTGCCTGGCTGGGCAGGGTGACAGACGGACTATACCACACAGCAGCCCTCAAGAGGGTATCGCTACACAAGCAACTGTGACTGTTATCATTCACAACATGCCCTGAATGTATCTGCTTTTGGAAACAGTTAAAATGATAGTTCACCTGTCTATGCAGGTAAGGGATGTTTGTAGATTAACCACTTGACCACTGGGCACTTAAACCCCCTTCCTAACCTGACCAATTTTCAGCTTTCGTTGCTCTCACACTTTGAATGACAATTACTCAGTCATGCAACACTGTACCCATTTCAAATGTTTGTCCTTTTTTTCACACAAATAGAGCTTTCTTTTGGTGGTATTTAATCACCACTGGGTTTTTTATTTTTGCGCTATAAATCAAAAAAGACTGAAAATTCAGTAAAAAAAAATAAAAAATCTTTGTTTCTGTTAAAATTTATTGCAGAGTATTGGCGAGTATTGGCAGAGCATTGCATAGTATTGCCATAGTATTGCAGATTATTGCCATAGTATTGCAGAGTATTGCAGAGTATTGCCATAGTATTGCAGAGAATTTCCATAGTATTGCAGAGTATTGCCATAGTATGGGCACTGAGCAGTGCTGTGGGCTGGATCTGTAGTGCCCACAGCGCTGCAAACTATCTCTCCCCCTCTCCTCTCATACTGTACCGATCGGTACAGAGAGGGGAGGGAGGTACCGGCGTCATGACATGACGCTGGTTTGTTTACTAGTGATGCTCCGTCATTTGACAGAGTGATCACGTGGTAAACAGTCGCTTTCAGCGGCAATTTACCGCAGTCTGTGACTAGACCTAAGGAGCGTGGAGGAATGGGCCTACCCGACTTCAGAAATTATTATTATGCCTCCAATCTCACTAGAATAATTGATTGGCATTGTCACAAGCACATTAAGGACTGGGTTTCACTGGAGATGGACCTGAACCTAATAACACTAAAATATTCCCCATGGATCCCATGGGAAAGCTATCCTCTTAGTCTAAGGTGGCACCCTCTAACGGGAAACACCCTTGAAGTTTTTCACATGATAGCTAAGCATTCGGATGTCACTTCTTCACTCAGTCCATTGACACCATTAAAAGACAACCCCGACTTTATTCCTGGTCTTAGGAACCTGGTGTTTCAACCAACAAAACATAAAGCTCTGGTACTGGCGGTGGACTGTTTTCTTAAGGGCAAAATAAAAGATTGGTTCACACTAAAGAAAGGGAACAATCTTCCACATATGCCCCTTTGGTCCTACTTACAGATGCGTAGTTATCTAGGTGGGAAGTAAAGAGAATTTCCACAGACCTCTAACAGGAGTCATCGTGTCATATAGGTGCTCAATTCAACAAAGCCATTTCAATGGTGTACTCATGGTTACAAGCCTCTAAGCCACTCATTGCAGACAAACTCAGGAGGAAATGGTCGGAGGAATTGCAGACGGAGATTACAGTCAAACAATGGAGGTATGTTTGCAACCTTACTGTCAGAGAGGTTACCTGGTTGGGCGCCGGGGTGCGCCGGGGCGTGTTGGCGCTTGCGTTCCTGTCCGTGCTGGGGCGCGTGCCCCTGGGGGCGCCGGTGTGTCTGGGCTGACCGGCCGTGGCGTGCAGGGTGGCGTCCGGGCGTTCGGGTGTACGCGCGTTCGCGCTAGCGCTCGTTCGCGTTCGCGCGCGTCCGCCTGCGGGCGTTGCTTTTGTCATGACCCGGTACTGTGGGCATGCACGCCGGTGTCGGGGGCGCGCTTGGGCGCGTGCGGGGGCGCGGCGCGCTTTGGCGAATCGGCGCGTGCACGTGCGCGGCGTTTTGGCGCCAATCGGTCTATTTGAAGCCTGCCTCCAGCTCTGTACCTTGTTCCATGATCTTCCTGTGTTCCTGTATCCTCGTAGTGTTTACCCGTTGTGACCCGGCTTACCTTTTGGACCTTCCTTGACTGCTGCCTGAACCCGACCCCGGCTTGTCTGACCTCGTTTCTGCCTGACCCCTTGTACCGTTGCTGCCAGCCCGTTGCCGACCTCTGCCTGTGTGTGACCAGCCTGATTAGCTCCTGCTCAGCATCTACTCTATCCAGCCTGAAGATCCACCGGTTGCTTGCCAGACCATCGTGCTCCAGGACTCTAACTTCAGGCCCTCATACCACTCCGCATTCGTGGCCTCCTGTCTACTCTACCAGGGGCCCCGAATCGGATACGTAAGGGAGCCTACCCTCTGCCCAAGCGGACTCACCTGTCTGGTAAGTGTGGGACCTGACAGTATCAGGCAGCCATGACTGAGTCCGGGCAGGGGGCCTCCCCCATGGATGAACTGTGCAGGCACCTAGCGGGCCTTACTCAAGCTGTTAAAAGTCTTCAGGAAGGCTACACCAGACTGGAAGGGCAGGTCCAGGCCCTCTCAGCCTCTCCTCCAGGAGCAGCGTCCAACCCTGCCTCAGCACCCTCTGTAGTGATGCTCCCACCAGAGCCCAGGGTACCTACACCCGAAAAGTTTTCCGGAGATCGCAGTAAGTTCCAGGCGTTCCGTAACGCGTGCGAAATATATTTTTCCCTGCAACCCCGTACGTTCTCCCTGGAAGCTACTAAAGTGGGGTTCGTCATATCCTTGCTGACTGGCGAACCTCAAACCTGGGCCCACCATCTACTGAAGCAAAAGGCCCAATCTCTTGACTCCGTGAGTGATCTTTTCCTAGCTATGTCTCAACTGTATGAGGACCCTCAGCTAACGGCCACGGCTGAAGCCACTTTGCATTCCTTCCAACAAGGTCGCAGAGCGGCTGAAGATTACGCCGTGGAGTTTAGGCGTTGGAGCTCGGATACGGAGTGGAATGACGCAGCCTTGCGTCACCAATATCGGCTTGGATTGTCAGATTCCCTAAAAGATGAATTAGCACGAGTGGGGGTTCCCCAGACACCATTCTCCCCTCTGGAAATTTCCTAGTTCTACAGGAGGACTTAATTTCTCAAATCAGGCGAGCCTCCTTGGGAATGCCTCCACCTGCTGAAGCCTGTACCAAGGATGGGCTGTTCTGGTTCAAGAATAGGATTGTGGTCCCTGAGGAGCTAAAAGTACGAGTACTAAGCTTGTGCCATGACCACAAACTTGCTGGTCACTTCGGCACACGGAAAACAACTGACCTTGTCCAACGCACCTTCTGGTGGCCTCACCTTACCAAGGATTGCAAGGCTTATGTGGAGTCCTGTAATACGTGTGCCAGAAACAAGACTAGCCGGACAAGAGCATGGGGCCTATTGAAACCATTACCAGTCCCAGAGAGACCTTGGGCCATGATTTCTATGGACTTCATCGTTGAGCTCCCACCATCAGAAGGTTTTTCGTCCATTTTTGTCGTGGTAGACAGGTTGTCTAAAATGGCCCATTTTCTCCCCATGAAGGGCACCCCTTCAGCCATGGAGACCGCCTCCATCTTCATCAAAGAGATCGTCAGACTACATGGAGTCCCGACCAATATAGTCTCAGACAGAGGCGTCCAGTTCACCTCCAGATTCTGGAGATCCCTTTGTGGTGCTCTTGAAATCGAGTTGTCCTTTTCTTCGGCCTACCACCCTCAGTCCAATGGTCAAACCGAGAGGACAAACCAAACCTTGGAGCAATACATCCGCTGTTTTTCAGCATTTTCCCAAGATGACTGGGCCTCCCTGCTTCCCATCGCAGAGTTTTCATATAATAACTCACTACATTCAGCGACTAATCAGTCTCCGTTCTATGCCAATTATGGTTTCCATCCATCCTTCTTGCCTGGAGCATTTTCTGAGTGCTTTGTTCCTGCAGTATCTGAGACCTTGGATTTTTTCTCCAACAACAACAAATGGCTACAGGAAACCATGACCAAGGCTCAGGAAGATTACAAGAAGATCTTTGACAGAAAGAGACGGGGGGAAATTGCTAGAACCTGGCAATTCTGTCTGGCTGTCCACCGCTAATCTCAAGTTAGCATGCCCATCCAGGAAACTGGGTCCCAAATACCTGGGTCCTTTCTTGATCAAAAGGAAGATCAACAATGTGGCATTTGAACTGGACCTTCCTAATTCCCTGAGGATACATCCAGTATTCCACGTGTCTCTCCTAAAGCCGGTCACCCCTAATTTCTTTCCTGGTCGCAGCATTGGTCCACCCAAACCTATTGAGGTTGATGGCGAAGAGGAGTTTGAAGTGGAAGCAATTCTTGATTGCAGAAGAAGGCGCAATCAGGTACAATATCTGGTAAAATGGAGGGGCTATGGACCCGAAGATAATTCGTGGGAGCCGGAGAGCAATTTACATGCTAACGAACTTCTACAATCCTTCAAAACCTCTCATCCCTCAAAGATGGCCCAGCTGGGCATCCGGAGTCTGCCCTTGAGGAGGGGGCACTGTCAGAGAGGTTACCTGGTTGGGCGCCGGGGCGTGTTGGCGCTCGCGTTCCTGTCCGTGCTGGGGGCGCCGGTGTGTCTGGGCTGACCGGCCGTGGCGTGCAGGGTGGCGTCCGGGCGTTCGTGCGTACGCGGTTCGCGCTAGCGCGCGTTCGCGTTAGCGCGCGTCCGCCTGCGGGCGTTGCTTTTGTCACGACCCAGGAATGTGGGCGTGCACGCCGGTGTCGGGGGCACGCTCGGGCGCGTGTGGGGGCGCGGCGCGCTTTGGCGAATCGGCGCGTGCACGTGCACGGCGTTTTGGCACCAATCGGTCTATTTGAAGCCTGCCTCCATGCTGACCCAGTGCTGCCTGATCAAACAGCTCTGTACCTTGTTCCGTGATCATCCTGTGTTCCTGTATCCTCGTAGTGTTTACCCGTTGTGACCCGGCTTACCTTTTGGACCTTCCTTGACTGCTGCCTGAACCCGACCCCGGCTTGTCTGACCTCGTTTCTGCCTGACCCCTTGTACCGTTGCTGCCAGCCCGTTGCCGACCTCTGCCTCTGTGTGACCAGCCTGATTAGCTCCTGCTCAGCATCTGCTCTATCCAGCCTGAAGATCCACCGGTTGCTTGCCAGACCATCGTGCTCCAGGACTCTAACTTCAGGCCCTCATACCACTCCGCATTCGTGGCCTCCTGTCTACTCTACCAGGGGCCCCGAATCGGATACGTAAGGGAGCCTACCCTCTGCCCAAGCGGACTCACCTGTCTGGTAAGTGTGGGACCTGACACTTACACACAAATGTTCCATAAGTACGGAAATGCAAGAAACTGCCTATAAGCTTTTGACCCATTGGTACAATACCCCAGCCAAACTACATAGGTGGAACCCACAGACACCAGCCTCCTGCTGTAGATGTCAGCAAGAGACAGGCACACTGACTCATATCTGGTGGCAATGCCCACTACTTACGCCCTTCTGGGACAAGGTCAGGAAACTGATTAGACGAATCACAAAGACCAAACTCAACCTGAATGCAGCATGCTGTCTGTTACATGTGGCAAAATTTTTGTTTCAGAAATACAAGCACTCTTTAGCTAAACACCTGTTAAATGCAGATAAGTCCCTAATCTCACTACACTGGAACTCCCCCCCGGGTTCCCTCCATTCCAGACTGGTTACACAAAGTTAAAGATATCTGTGACATAGGTCCCCTCTGGACCTTGGTTTTACTTATACTTTCATAGCTACTTTGTTAGCCCAGATATGAATATGAACAGTTATAAAGTTTAAGTCCTGCAATTTGGTTACAATAGCTTAAGAGCAGTTGATAGCAACTTGGTTCTCCTGGACTCTGATATATGTTTGATACTGTGACCAGGCTACATTCTTTTTTGCTGGACCGTATTTCAAAATATGCAGTTGTATCTGTACTTTGTGAATTGTGTATTTATTTTTCTTCTAATAAACTCTGAATGTTTAAGAAAAAAATAATACCCTTGCTATAGGTGTAGGCCATTTACATACCTCCTGATGTCTGACTGGAATACTCCCAGGACATTGCTAAGTACTCCCAGGATGTTGCTAAGTGAGGCCTAGTCATCACTGCTCACCTCCACCATCACAGGAGTGAGCCCTTTCTCTGATTCAAACCCCCTCACAGTCTTTCTCTTCCCTGATGCAGGAGCTCTGTGCTCAGCATTTGAGAGGTCATTCCTGTGATGGTGGAGGTGAGCAGTGATGACTAGGCCTCACTTAGCAACATCCAGGGAATGCATAACAACGTCCTGGCAGTATTCCAGTCAGACTTCATAAGGTATGTAAATGGCCTACACCTATAGCAAGGGCTTTATGCAACTTTGGTCAGACCTGCACAGTTTGTTTTTATCTACAGATGCCCCTTATCTGCACAGGCAGTTTTGTGGTAAAGGTGAGCTATCCCTTTAAATTGATGGGTTTAGTTTAGTTTAATGTTGATGGATCTTCCACCATACACTTGAGCCAAGTTTGAGAACTAGCCTACTGAAAACATGAAGGAATATCAGTAAATAAATTATCTTTTTTTGATTTATTACAAAGGAGAATAGTGCTACTCTTCTTTTCTAATATTTATAGGGAAGTCAAGGTTGTCATCTTATGATGTTTTAAAGTGTATTTAAACCTTAATAAACTGTAATATTTTGCTGTTTACAAATCCTTAAATGTGGTGGCTGAATTAGTGTTAATTTTTCAGGCCATTTTTCCCTTTTTTATAAGCCTGTGAGCCTCATGTCAGTCGCACATTCTGTTCTAGGGTGACATTACTTACTCACTATATTTTATCTATGGAGGAACAGCTTAGACACTCTAGAACAGGACAACAGAACATCTTCCCCTGTCCAAATCTCCATAACATAGGGGGTGGTTATTTTGGAGTCTGAAGAAGTGAACTGAACAGGGCTGATAACTGATATAGCTGACAAGTGTAGCGCAGGCAGAGAGCACAGAAATGTTAGGCTCACCGGATTTATAATATAACAAAACGTTTGCAATGGTATAAAAACAAAAAATCAAATAGAAGTTCTTCATTAGCGTCTACACTTTAACCACGTGACCTCCGGAAAATTTACCCAGCTTCACGACCAGACCATTTTTGCAATATGGCACTGCATTACTTTAACTGACAATTGTGTGGTCGTGCGACGTTGTACCCAAATAAAATTGATGTCCTTTTTTCCCACAAACAGAGCTTTCTTTTGGTGGTATTTGATCACCACTATGTTTTTTATTTTTTGCCCTATAAACAAAAAAAGACCAACATTTTGAAAAGAAAAAAACATTTTTTACTTTCTGCTATAAAACACCTCCAATAGAAAAATGTAAAAAATGTAATTTCTTTATCAATTTAGGCCAATATATATTCTACTACATATTTTTGGTAAAGAAAATCCCGAAAAGCGTATATAGATTTGTGTTGTGCAAAAGTTATAGCATCTACAAACTATGGGATATATTTATAGAATTTGTATTTATTTTTATTTTTTTCTATTAGTGGCAGTAATCAGTGACTTTTAGAGGAACTGCGATATTGCAGCAGACAAATTGGACACTAACTGACACGTTTGACACTTTTTGGGGACCAGTGACACTAATACAGTGATCAATGCTAAAAAATATACACTGTCACTGTACTAATGACATTGGCTGGGAGGGGGTTAACATCAGGGGCGATCAAAGGGTTAACTGTGTGCCCAGCCAGTGCTTGTGTACTGTGTGGGAGGTGCTTTTACTAGGAGAAGGCATTGATCCATGTTCCTGCTTTGCAAGAACACAGGATCAATGCCTTCCCTACTAACAGAACGGCAATCTGCCTTGTTTACATAGGCAGAGAGCCATTCTGGCTCTCTGCCTAATGATCGGCTGGTGCCAGTGGACATCGAGTCTGTGATACCCACAGATCAGCTCCCACTGTGTATAATCACAGTGCAAGCAGGTTGCTGGCGGCGTGCATGCGAACCCCAGACCCAGAAGTGCAGGATCATTTACCTGGTACGTGATCCTGCGCAGCAGAGCCGCCTTGCTGCCGTATATGTAAGTTATATGGTCGGCAAGCAGTTAATCATTTTGATCAGTTTATAATAACGTAAGGAAAATAGATAGTTTCATATGTGTTTTGTTCAGAAAGATAACCACTTGACCTCCGGAAGATTTACCCCCCTTCCTGACCAGGCCATACAGCACTGCATATTTTTACCCCCTTAATGACCAGGCCATTTTTTGCGATACGGCTCTGCATCGCTTTAACTGACAGTTGCACGGTCATGCAACGCTGTACCCAAGCAAAATTGATGTCCTTTTTTCCCACAAATAGAGCTTTCTTTTGGTGGTATTTGATCACCACTATGTTTTTTTTATTTTTTGCCCTATAAACAAAAAAAGACCAATATTTTATATAATAAAAAACATTTTTTACTTTCTGCTATAAAACACCTCCAATAGAAAAATGTAAAAAATTTAATTTCTTCATCAATTTAGGCCAATGTGTATTCTGCTTTATATTTTTGGTAAAAAAAATCCCAAAAAGCGTATATTGATTGGTTTGCACAAAAGTTATAGCATCTACAAACTATGGAATAGATATATTTTTAACTAGTAATCAGTGACTTACAGTGGGACAGTGATATTGCGGTGGACAGTTGGACACTATCTGACACTTTTGACACTTTTTGGAGACCAGTGACACTAAAAATATAAATATGCTGAAAATATGCACTGTCACCATACATCAGGGGGCAATCAAAGGGTTAACTGTGTGCCTAGCTTGTGTTTAAGGCTGGGTTCACACCATTGCGAATTGGATACGGGATCCCTGCATCCAATTCACAATAGCAGCAGATTTTGACTGGCTCTCTATGGAGCCGGTTCATATATCGCCGCAGCGGTTCCGGTACGTTTTGCAAAAAAATTATGTGCATCTTTTGGTGCATTTCAGGTCCAAATTCAGCCCAAAATTTGGGCTAAAATTGGACCTGAAGCGGTAAACCAGGACGCACCGGACCCCTGCTGTGAGCCGGATCCATCTTAGGTGTGAACCGAGCCTTAATGTACTGTGGGAGGTGCTTTTATTAGGGGAAGACATGGATCCATGTCCCTGCTTTGAAGGAACACAGGATCATGCCTTCCCTCCTGTTAGAACGGCAATCTGTCTTGTTTATATAGGCAGACCGCTGTTCTGCTGCTGTGACTGATGATCAGCAGGTACCGGTGGATATTGAGTCTGCGATACCCACAAATCAGCTCACCCGCATGCGCGCTCCCTACCTGGAACTGTCGGATCACGTACTAGGTACATATGATCTTGCGTATCAGTGCCACCTTGCCGCTGTATATGTAAGTTATACAGTCGGCAAGTGGTTAAAAAGACAACTCTTTGACTGGTCACTTGCACTCCATTACAATTTCTCTTTCATGATATCCCCTCTTCTGTTAAACTATATGGGAAGAGTGTCACCTTCATTTGTTAAATGCGGCAAAAAGCCTGATTCCACGTTATTGGATAAAGGCTGTTTGCCCCACAGTGGCAGATTGGAAGCGGGAACGAGGTGAACACCATTATGGAAGCAGAACGATGGGTACATACGGTCATTGGTCAGAAATCAGTTGGATAAGTTCCTGGGATGTATGGATGAGTTGGATGTATTATTCTGAAGAAATCCCAGATGATTGAAAACTTTTAAGCATATGTAATGATAATGTTATAGGCCTTCCTATTATGCAACCAATCAACAGTATTCTACACACCCCTTTGTGATCCCCTATATTTACTGTGAACATATTTACCCGGAATCTTTCTTCTCAGGTTTTTGAGTGCATTGTTCGTGTCCCCCACCCCTTTTTTGTCTTTGCGTTCTGTGCTTTATGAAATACCGCTTGTTATATCGTATGTACTGGATGATTTACTGATGGCATATGCTCAGGATGTTAACCTGATGTTTCTCAAGGATTGTATTACATATGCTGGTCTTACCTCAATAGCCAACCATCCTTTCAGCACTATAGACATATGTTGTTGTTATGCATTTTGGTGGCCTTATGGAGTTTTGTACAGTGCATATTCTTAGTTAACTGTGATCCATTAGTTTTTTGTTTTGTACTGTAAAACCTCAATAAATATCTGATTATAAAAAAAATATATATCATTTTAGATTAGAAACATAGGGGATGATTTACTAAAGGCAAGTGTCACTCTGCAAGCGCAGTTGCTCTAGAGCTTAGTAAATGAGCAGAAGCTCTGCTTACCTCCAACATCCAATCATGTGCAAGCAAAAATACAGTATTTTATTTTCCTTCCACGTGATTGGGTATGCTTTGCAAAGTGAAGCTTTACCACATTTACTAAGCTCTAGAGCAACTGCACTGCACTTTGCAAAGTGCAAAGTCTATTTGCCTTTAGTAAATCAACCCCACAGACATTTTAAGTCATATCTACAGTATATCCTGCCAAGTGCACATGACCAAAGTTACCTGAGACAACATGTTTCATGACTCCAACGTGAGAAAAAGCGAAAAGGCATGTCCCTGACTGAGAATAATGCATATACTTCCTGTCATGTTTTCAACAAATAGTTTTCCATTTGTGGGTTGGGGTATTGTTGGTATCAGCTAACATGTCCACTAGAGCAGTGGTCATCAACCCTGTCCACAGGGACAACTAACAGGCCAGGTTTTTTTTTTTTTCAAAAAGTTTTTATTTCGCTTTTTCAACATACAATAAAAGGTATAAAATTATAGTATTGTATACAGACATTTTCATATTCTAGGACATTCACAGAGATGATAGACATTTCGGTGTTAACTTAGGTCTAGATAAGGGACAATAATTTTCAGGAGTATATGCCTATAAGGGATGGTTGAATAGACAAAATTCGACAGATCCTAACAGGGTAGATAGTTGACTAATATGGTAGATGCCTGGATGGATCCGATTAGACAGTCTCTGTGAATACTAGATTATTTAATAGCAATGAGATACCTGAAAGTGGGAAAAGAACTCAAACCAGGGGAGGGGGGGGGAAGGGGGGGCATGTAATGTATGAGAGAGAGACGGTTGGTGGGGGTATATTATCTTATCGATCATAATCATTTTACCATATTAAGTAAAATAGGGTAGCTGGTAATATTCGGTTACATGGAGATCTGTTAGCGATCTTGGATTGGTGAGATCAGTGGCCTATGCCGTGCCCAGGATGGTTTAGGATGATTTAGGAGGTCCCCTCTTATGGGGAGATTTTCTTGTTTTGCATCGGCTGATAGGAGTCGTGGTAGGAGAAGGTGGATTGGCTCAGATTTCCTCTTGGGAGAGAGATGAGAGCATTAAGGTGTGCCATTTGGAGTGAAAGCGGTCTGAGGAGATTTTCTGTTTGAAGTCCGTATTAATGCGGTCTTTGATAAGTAGATGTAAGATTTCTCGTTTGACTTGGGTGATGTTGGGGTACAATGGAGAGATCCAATTTTTCAAAATGGTTCTTCTTGCAATTAGAAGACAGGTTAGGGATCACACTTTGTGTGAGGCCTTGGCTTTTGAGTTCCCTGAGGGGCTTGTGTCGCTGTTGGCGGTTTTTGACCAGGGTAGGAGTATTGGGTCCCAGTAGCCGAAGATAAGGAGTAGCGGGTCCTTGGGTAGTTTTAATAGGGTCACTTCGAATATGTAGGCCAGAACTTGGTCCCAAAAAGTTGAGATATAGGAGCAGTCCCAGAAGCAATGGGCCAGGGAAGGTTTCCGGATGTGGCATAGTGGACAGAAGGCTTTGCTCTTGTCTGTTTTTGACGATGAAAAGGGCATATATGCTCTGTGAGCTATTTTCAATTGCGTTTCTCTCCATATTTCATTGGGTGTTAGCTTTTGTACGGAGTTGAGGCCTTGCAAGATTTTTTCCACTAAGTTGGAATCCGGGAAGTCTTTATTCCAGTTTTTTATCGATGATGCTGAAAGAGGTAGAGATGATTTGTGTAGGAGGGGTTTGTAGATGTCCGAGATTTTGTATGAGTTGTTTGATATCATTAGGTCTATGATGTTTGTTGGAAACCTTTTATCCGCTTGTTTACATGTCTCCTTTAAGTAGCTGATGCATTGCCTATAATAGAAGGTATGTGTAGTGGGTAGAGCGAAGGGTTCCGCAATGTTGGTAAAGGGCGTTGGTCGACCCGTCTGAATGTTGCAGAGTGAGGAGAATTTTGCTAGGCCTTTCCGTTCCCATACTTTGTAAGGTTTATGTTCTAGTCCCTGTGGGAAGGCCGGATTTCCTTGGTTGGGGAGATGAGATGATACAAAAGGGGATATCTTAAGTATTTTCCTTGCTTCTCTCCAAGCCACAGCTGTGTCTCTTAATAAGAGATTGTGCTGGTGAGGGGGGGGGACTGACTTCCATCTGCAGTGGAGGAGGGCCGCTAACGAGTAAGGGTAGGCCATGTCTGATTCCAGGGAGAAATTGGAGTAGCGGGAGGATTGCGTTATCCAGTCTATGCTGGTCCTAAGCAAGCATGCTATATTATACATTCTAATGTGTGGTAAGCTGATGCCCCCTTCGCGCCTGGGAAGATATAGTTTTTTTAGAGCTATACGTGGTCGTTTGTTTTGCCAAAGGAATTTTGATAAGGAAGAATTGAGCGAAGTCACATCTTTATGATGAAGCAGTAATGGAATAGTTTGCAATGGGTATAGTAGTCTTGCGAAACTGACCATTTTTATTAAGTGACATCTTCCCAAGAGCGAGAGGGGCAGATCCATCCAGGCATTTAATTCTTGAGATATTTTCGACAACAGAGGAGGGTAATTTAGGTGGTATAGTGATGAGGGGAGTTTTCCTATTTTTATTCCTAGATAGGTGATATGGGATTTTGCGACAGGGAAAATAGATTGTTGGGTCCATTGTGGTACAGAGTGGGTGCCGATGGGGAGAATTTCGCTTTTGCTATAGTTGATGCGAAGGTCAGAGCACAAGCGGAATTCATCAAACACCCTTTTAATGGTAATCATATCTGAAAGGGGGTTGGCCGAGAATATGAGGACATCATCAGCAAATAGGGATGTGCGTAGATCATGTGTGCCTATTTTTATGCCATGTAAGGGGGCTGTTAGTGTTAGATATCTGGACAGGGGTTCTAGGGCGATGTTAAAAAGGAGCGGGGATAGAGGACAACCTTGGCGTGTGCCCTTGTGAAGACGAAATTCTTCTGACATGAGGCCTGCTACCACTAATCTTGCTGATGGGGCTGTGTACATGGCAGTGATGAGGTGGTGGAATAGGCCAGTGAATCCCATCTCTGACATTGTCATAGATAGCCAGTCGAAACTTACGTTATCGAAGGCCTTTTCTGCGTCTAATGTGATAATGGCGTGGTTAGTGTTTGGGTGATGGAGTGCATGTTCTAGGGCCATCATGACTTTTTCGAATATTGAGGGTGGCGGTTCTGCCTTTTACGAAGCCTGATTGAGCGGGATGAATTAAAGAAGGGATAATGTCCGCCAGCCTGGTGGCTATAATTTTAGAGAGGATTTTCACATCTAGGTTGAGAAGTGATATGGGCCTGTATGAGCCTGGTTCTTGGGGGTCTTTGCCCTTTTTAGATAGTAATTTTATAAGAGCCTGGTTCCCTGACTGTATGTACGCACCCCAGACCAGATATTCCGGTATACTTGGAGGAGGGTGGGTTACAGGAGGGGTTGTAGGGTCTTGTAAAATTCACTAGTGAAGCCATCTGGGCCTGGGGCCTTGGAGAGAGTCAAGTGGCGGATGGTTGTCGATATTTCGGTGGGGGTTATAGGTGCGTTAAGGGTTTCTAGTTGTAGTGTGGAAATCTTGGGCATGTTTATTTTCTCTAGAAAAGCGCGTGCTTTTTGTGCATTTATGGGGTCTGGGGCGTAGAGTGTAGAGTAAAATTGTTGCATGACTTTGTTAATTGCTTGTGGAGTGGAATGAAGGGTGCCTGTACTGTCGGGTGAGTGATGTGATGTGGGTTGGGCGGAACGGGCCTTTGCATAGTCTGGATAAGAGTTTACCCGCTTTGTTTCCAAATTTATGAAAGGTGGCTTCTAAGTGAGCCTGTTTGGTGTGTTCAAGGGTGTTTACCCATGTGTCGAAGTCTCTTTTTGCTGCCTGCCATTCTAATCGAACGGCTGGGGAGTCTGTGGTATAAAGCGCTCGTTGTGCCTGGTGTAGGCGTGAGCTGGCTGCTTTATATTTAGACAGGGTGTTGTGTTTAAAGGAGGTTGCATAGGAGATGATACGGCCTCTTAGGAAGGCTTTACCGGCGTCCCAGAATAGGTTGGGGTCGTGTATGTGGGGGGCATTGTTTGAAGAGTATTCCGTCCATGCATTGGACATGTATTGTTGGAAGTCAGTATTATTATGAAGGAAGGAGGGGAACCGCCAGATGTTGGGATGTGGGGGTAA
This sequence comes from Lithobates clamitans, assembly GCA_037952925.1. NCBI lineage: Eukaryota > Metazoa > Chordata > Amphibia > Anura > Ranidae > Lithobates > Lithobates clamitans. The sequence continues at coordinate 3,219,928 of JBBGZY010001222.1, forward strand.
GTTTAGATTATCGAAAGTTACCTCTATAGGTGCGTGGTCGGTGATGGTTATGTCGTGTATTGTGGTGTTCTGGAGGAAAGGGATTAAGTTGTCAGAGCCAAAGAAATAGTCTATCCTTGTGAATACTTTGTGTGGGTTGGAGTAGAATGTGAATTCCCTGTCAGTTGGGTGAGAGAGGCGCCAAAGATCCTGGAGATGGATAGATTCCATGGTGTTTGCGAAGAGGGAAGGGGCGCGAGGGTTAATGCGTAGATTTGGACTTTTTGGTGAGGATCTGTCGACTATCTGATGGAGGGTGTCATTGAAGTCCCCTCCGATTAGGTGGGGGAGATAAGTGTTTTCTAGAAGCCAACTGGAGAGCTCGGAATAGAATTGCTTGCTTGGGCTGTTGGGGGCATAGACGTTTGTGATTACGAGCTCTTTGGAGCCTATTTTGACATGTGTAGTGAGCAAACGGCCCTGGTTATCAGTTTTTGTCGACAGGACTGAGCAGGGGAGATTTTTGTGTATGAGTAGGAGGACACCAGCTTTGCGTCCTGCTGCCTCAGAGCCTAGAACAGTGCCAACCCAGAGCTTCTTCATACGATGGAAGTCTGGGGCTGATAGGTGTGACTCCTGAAGTAGGGCTATATCGGTTTTGAGCCGTTTAAGATGCCTAAGAATTTTCATTCTTTTTTGGGGGGAATCTAAGACCCTTCACGTTCCAGGAGATTATTTTCATGTTAGGGGGGGCTTGAGAGGGGTATGGGCAGAGAAGGTCAATTTAACATTTTGTGGATGGTGAGTTGAAATACCAACTATGGCAGGAAGCATGCCATTTTCATGATGAGCAAGAGGCGTATTAGATGTGTGGGGGAGATGGTGTGGGCCCTGGATAAGGGGATAGAAGGAGGGGGAGGGTATGACATAGAGGGGAGGCAACATATAGGATAACATAACCAATAAGCCTGGAAACTTCACTTTTTTCCACATGGATTCACTGTGTAGGTCAACTCCCATAACAGGACAGTTACGGTTTGGGGCCCAATTACCCCGGGAAGCGTGACAGGCGCCTATATAGGCGCTTGAGGCTAGAATTTAGGGGGGGGATGCATTTTGCCGTACACAGTGAAGCCAGGAGGACATAACCATATAAGAAAACTGTGTTCAAACAAGTACTGTCTGAAAAAAAATAACTCTGAGAACAGTCAAAACAAAATAGCTTTATACATTGCGTGATGTCGTAAGAAGGAAGGTAGAAAGGTTAAGGAGGGACAAGTTGGGGAACTGTCTGTAGATTGGGTAGCCCGCGATGGCGGTTGCAAGTTTCAGTTCAGCGAGGAGTGAAGCGATGCTGGTCCGGAAATGAGGATCTGAAGCGTTTGGGAGAGTCTTTGCGTGGGCTCCGTTGGTCCAGGGAGCGGTTGATTGGGGTGCCTTTGGAGGGGGTGTGCTGTTGAGTGTTGGAGAGTAACGACCGCACGTAGTCTTCCGCTTCTGGTGGATCCTGAAAGAAAAGCTGGTCACCGCTGGGTGTCTTGAGGTGTAGGGTGGCTGGGAATGCTAGAGTGAATTTGATATGTTGCTTGAAGAGTTCTGTGCATATCTGTTGGAAGGCTTTGCGTTTTTTTGAGACCTCAATGGAGTAGTCGGCAAAAATCAGAACCTTCACACCATCAATTTGGAGTGTGCGGGTTTGTCTAAATTTTTGGAGAATGAGAGCTTTGTCAGAGTAGTTCAGATATTTAGCAATGATGGGGCGAGGGTTCTTGCGCTCTTCGCTATATGGTCCCATTCTGTGGGCGCGTTCTACCGTGCAGGGGCCTGTTAGGCCTAGCGCCTCAGGGATGCGTTGGGAGCAAAAGTCTGATAAAGCAGATGATTGTAGAGATTCGGGTATCCCCACGAATCGCAGGTTGCTCCATTTGGACCTATTTTCCAAATCGTCGAGTTTTTGTATTATGTATTGGTTTGTCTTGTCCTGCGCTTGTTCTGTGGCTTGGGCTTGGTACATCTCTTCTTCCATACTTGATAGGCGGTGTTCTAGCTCATGTAGCCTGGTGTTATGTTCTCCTAGCTGGGCCTTAATTTGTTTCATCCCCGCATTTACAGCTTTTTCCACAGATGTTGAAATCATGGGGGACAGGAGAGCTGCTACTGCCTGTGCTATGCACTCTGTAGTATGGTCCCCTGCATGCTGTGGAGAGGGGGCTGATATTTGAAAGGCCTGAGAGAGGGGGGCTTGAGGAGAGGTGGCTTGAGGTTGTGGCTGAGCATGGGAGGCTTGTGGAGATGTGTGTGGGGCTGCGCTGCCACTTACTTCCATGTCTGCTGGCTGCGCGCCTGTGTGTGGGTCCGTGTAGGCCGAAGCCGGGGCCTCGATTTGCGGCTGGACCGGCGGCGCCGCCTGGGCCGTATTGGTGCGGGGGCCGCAGACTTCTACAAAGCGGTCCATATAGAGGGTACTGGTGCCCGAGGTAGCCGAGGGTGGATTCGGGCTTCTGGGACGGTTTTTTAGGCAGATTTTTGTCCTAGTTGCGGGAGCTGTGAGGAGAGACAGCTACTCCATTCGGCGCCGGAATCGGAAGTTCCAGGCCAGGTTTTAAGTATTACCTTGGGGAGAGGCAGACTAGAATACTGCAATCACTGAGCAGCAAATAATATCACCTGTAATGTATTTCTTGCAAACCTGACCTGTTAGTTGGACCTGAGGACAGGGTTGATCACCACTTCACTAGAGGGTGTTGCTTTATTGTCTTCATTTTTAACTCTTTGAGGAATAAAATATATACTTTTGATTCAAGAGCCTCATGTTGTGCTGTTAAAGTCCACCATTTTAAAAGCAGGTGTACTATCATCTTTATATGTAGTGACTTGGATGTGGCATAGTGGAGGTCTTTTTTGTTTTTCCAACAAGCAGATAAATGTCAGAATTGGCCTATTCAACGGGTGTCATAAAACCAGACTGATCTCTTTCCTGCATACATTTCCCCCAACATCCATTTTAGAAAAAAAAAAAAACATAGCTTTGTCAGGCTTATAGCATTGTCAGAGCTGGCTTGGGTGACAGAGAACATTCCAAGTGAAACTTTGAGCTGTCCATGGTTAGCACTAACAAAGCTAGACTGATTTAATAACAGGTCAGTTGCTATGCTATTTATTGTGTATGTGTTTTAATTTTGGTATATTACTTGGGTCATTTCAGGTATCAGACTTGATCTGAATAGGAGGCTTAATTAGCATTCATTTTTTTTTGCTTAAAAATTCAAATTGATTGAAAGAACAGATGTCTATGAAAACACTAACAGATGGCAACAGGTGAGTGTCTGAGCCATTGTTGTTGAAAAACTGAAGATTTATTATATCATTGATAGCTTGCTGAAAACTATTTCAGCATCTTCATCTCTTTAGGAAGGAGCACATTGAACAAATAAGTGTAACATGGTTTGTTCATATAACACAATTTTGTGAGCTAGAGAATTAACATCATATCCATTGAAAAATCACAGTTTGCACAATGTGTAATACATATTTACTCCTCAACAGCGATGTGAAACAGAAGCCTGGCGCCTTAGGGCTTTAGAGCCCTAAACAAATATAACCTCTCACCAGGTTTCTAGAGAACCTATCTCCCCCAGGAGAGATCTCAGCTACTTCCCAGCTCATTAAATAGGATGCCTATAAATCTGTAGCCTTTGGCAGATTTGCTGTTTTCACACTTGAAACTGCTTCCATGCATGGCTTATGCACAAGGCTGTCATCATTTCTCTGCTCAGAGGTCAGACAGTTTATATGTTGCAGGATATCTTTTCAACCTTGAACCTAAATTGATCACATTTTAGAAGACATCTATACATGGAGACATTCAACCCAATTCCTTTAATTCCAAGCCTATGCTTGTGTGTAATGTTTGTGTGTGTATTATTTTTTTTATTGTAGAAACATGCTGCGCTGCCAGGTTGCTGAAGTCTTTTAAGGACATAAAACATTTTGATTTGAGAAGCAAAAAATTGTATTTTCAGTCGCTAAAACATATTTTGATTTAAAGGAGAGGAGCAAAGAAACAGGTGCACACTGTCAATTTATATATAATGTATATATAATATACAGTATATGCAGTACATACATATATACAGTGGGAATATAAGTGATATAAGTGAAATACTGCGCCAACCTATAAAAATATGAGCAGCCAACACAACAATAAGACTAATTGTGGTGCAATTGGGAATATAAAGTGTGGCGCTAAGAAAAAAAAACAAAAAAACAAAACTGTGGTATGTGTAAGAAAAGGTTAAGAGTGTATAGACTACACTGATATCTACATAGGAGAAACTATGAGCAAAAATGTACTAAACATATATAGAGCATATATCAAACAACAAAACATATTACTAAGCAAGTAAGAGTATTCTAGCTGTTTGTATCATGCGTCTAAGGGACGCATCCAAAGGGACATGTGATGACACAGGTATTAATATAAATGCAAACAAATGTGCATACAACATGCTATCAAGGTAAACACAATATCATGACTGTTGTTCAAACCTATAAAGGAGTGACCCAGAGGCCGATCTTAAATATATGTAATAATGACTCAAGGGTCGAGCAGTAAAAATATAAGTCCCAAAAGTGAGGTTAATATGAATGGTGTATCTGAGGGATGTAATTTCAGCAGAAATTCAAAACAGTCTCTGGGATGGGAGTTTCCGATGGTGGACAAACACCCAGGAGTGCCTTCATCTTCAGACAGGGGAGAAGTAAAGGAAGAGGTACCCTTACCAGAAAAGTTGGAACCAGCTCACCATACGGTTATGGGTCATTGGGGCATGTAAATGGAGACTTGGAGCTAAACTTCGGAGAAGGGGTCCGTGGTGGTAACTCTGGTAAGCAGGTGAGCATCAAGGGTGTCAATCCCGGAAACGAGTAGTAGTCCACAGCGCCAATCCCAAACGAACAGATCGATAACTTCTCATCCAGCTCAGATATGTGGTTAGAAACATATGAGGGAAAGGAAAAATCTACACATGGTGTAAATCCGTATGGTATGATTTATTGGCAATACAAATAAAAATGGATATCCGAGGAAAGATAAAAACAATAAATGGATAAAAGAAGAGCGCAGTGAATGGTGGCCAGGGCCGGCGTATTTACCCTACGCGTTTCGTCTTAAGAGACTTCAACTTCATATATATATATATATATATATATATATATATATATATAGGCCAGTATGGTGGCCTAAATTTAAGGGAGGAGCCGGGGGGTATTTAAGCAGCCCACTCAGCCATGCTCCTTGTCGGTTCCAGTGCGCAATTCGTTACGTCACCAGGACAACTCTTCCCAACTCGCTCGTGTTCGTGAGTCTGTTGTTCCCGAATATAGTGTGTTGCAGTTGCTCTATTCATGGTTTTTCGATCAAGTCTTGCTCACTGTCGCAGGTAGGATTCTAAACCCCTTTCCGTATCATGTTCAAACTTTTTTCAGTTTCGTTATGCTCCCCTGCTGCGGTTATTACTCCAACATGCCAACCCCAGAGCTATTTGTTTTTAAAAATGCGTCACACACGACGCTGCACCACACTCCTCCGATTCATATCGGCTTTATTGCATACTTACCACAGTCCAATTCAAACCCGGCACAACAGTTCGCAATGGATGCATCCCGCACACCGATTCATATCGGTTTCTGTCATACCCTACAAACAGTTCGTTATTTATGTCATTTTCCCTACTAACCAAATTGTATCACATTTGCATACTCATCACAGTCCAATTCTAACCTAGTCGCGTCGCCGGTACAACGGTTCGCATCGGCTGTATCCCGCACACCGTTTCGTACCGTTTCGTTGCTCATGCCTTTTTACTAACTACTGTAATTCATGCCACATTTTTATTCATACGCATCACAATCTGGCTCGAACCTACTCGCTTTGGCAGCACATTGGCTTGATGCATTTGCGAACCGATTTCTATCAGTTCACATCACTTACATTACTATCGATTCATGTGGGGTTTATTGCACACCTACCACACACCGATTTAAGTATAGTCGTATTAGCGGCACAACGATTCATATCGAAGGTATTTCTTACAGTCTTGAGACACATTAGCTACCGGTCGGGGTCACAGTTTCATTCCTACACATACAAATTTCTTCTATCCTCTCCTTTTTTGATTTCGTCTATCAGTAGGTTACCTTTCTTGCAATCGCTGCATGCACGCCTCTTGCACATACCTCCCAACTTTTTGAGATGGGAATGAGAGACACATACCAGCAAAAGTATGCAGCATAGGACACACCCCCTGCCACGCCCCCTTAAAGGAGAATTGTACAAAAAAAAACAAGATTAGTTAAACCCACAAGTCCTTTTTTTTTACCATTACTATTCCTTTAACTTTTGGAATTTACAAATGCAGAAATTTAGAAATCGGATGAGAGGTTTAGCACTGGAAAACACTTTTTGATAGATAAAAAGTGCATTTTATATACATCTATATAGATCAGACCAAAATGAGGGACAAATGAAGAGGAATGAGGGACAGAGGGACATTGCTCCAAATCAGGGACAGTCCCTCCAAATCAGGGACAGTTGGGAGCTATGCTAACAGCCAGTGGCGTTGTTAGGTGGGTGCGGGGGGTGCGGGCCGCACCCGGGTGACACCCGCCAGAGGGGTGACACCTGTAGGTAATGGCACGCACCGCTAACACTGCCCAGGGGACTTGCGCTGTGTCCCTCAGCACAGCGGACTGAAGCCGCCTCCCCCTCCTCTCCTCTCTGTTTACATCCACACAGGAGGAGGAGGAGCCCGAGGGACACGGCTGTGTGAATCGTCCGGTCCGCGCTATTCTGAGGTCTGTAAAATTTATGTATACAGTATGTGGGTGGACATGTGCAGGGGGATTCTATACTAATGGGGGGCTCTGCACTGAGGGGGTTTCTATACTAATGGGGGGCTCTGCACTGAGGGGGATTCGATACTAATGGGGGGCTCTGCACTGAGGGGGGATTCGATACTAATGGGGGGCTCTGCACTGAGGGGGGTGTCTATACTAATGGGGGACTCTGCACTGAGGGGGATTCTATACTAATGGGGGGCTCTGCACTGAGGGGGATTCTATACTAATAGGGGGCTCTGCACTGAGGGGGATTCTATACTAATGGGGGGCTCTGCACTGAGGGGGATTCTATACTAATGGGGGGCTCTGCACTGAGGGGGATTCTATACTAATGGGGGGCTCTGCACTAAGGGGGATTCTATGCTAATGGGGGGCTCTGCACTGAGGGGGATTCTATACTAATGGGGGGCTCTGCACTGAGGGGGATTCTATACTAATGGGGGGCTCTGCACTGAGGGGGATTCAATACTAATGGGGGGCTCTGCACTGAGGGGGATTCTATACTAATGGGGCTCTGCACTGAGGGAGGATTCTATACTAATGGGGGGCTCTGCACTGAGGGGGATTCTATACTAATGGGGGCTCTGCACTGAGGAGTATTCTATACTAATGGGGGCTCTGCACTGAGGGGGATTATATACTAATGGGGGGCTCTGTACTGAGGGGGGATTCTATACAAATGGGGGCTCTGCACTGAGGGGGATTCTATACGAATGGGGGGCTCTGCACTGAGGGGGGATTCTATACTAATGGGGGGTCTGCACTGAGGGGGGTTCTATACTAATGGGGGGTCTGCTCTGAGGGGGGTTCTATACTAATGGGGGGTCTGCACTGAGGGGGGTTCTATACTAATGGGGGTTGGCACTAAGGGGGGATTTTATACTGATGGGGGAGTCTGCACTGAGGGGGGATTCTATACTGATGGGGGTCAGCACTGGGGGGGTATATGTACTGATGGGGCGGTCTGCACTGAGGTGGGAGGTTGATACTGATGGAGGGGGGTCTGCAGACTCTGTACTGAGGGAGGGTTTCTGTACTGATGGGGGGTCTGTACTGAGGGAGGGGGTCAGTACTTAGTGGGGGGTCTATACTGAGGAAAGGGGGTCTGCACTGAGCGGGGGCCTGTACTGATGGAGGGGGTCTGTACTGAGGGAGGGGAGTCTGTACTTAGTGGGGGGTCTATATTGATGGAAGGGGGTCTGTACTGAGGGAGGGGGGCTATATTGATGGAGTGGGTTCTGTAGTTAGTGGAGGGGGGGTCTGTACTGAGGTAGTTGGTGGAGGGGGGTGACACCAATTTTTTTGGCACTGGGTGACACCAACCCTAGTGACGCCACTACTAACAGCACTGACTCTTGCAATGACTACAATTACATTTTCAGCACAAACGTCCTGCAATCGGTGCAGGCACGCACATAAATACAAATTCTTGCAATCGCTGCTAACACGCGTCTCAAACATAAAACTCCTTACAATCGCTGTGAGCAAACATCACAACATGAACTCCTTGAAATCGCCACAAGCATGTATCTCAAACATAATCTCCTCGCAATCGCTGCAAGCACACATCACAGCACAATTCCGTGCAGTCGCTGCAAGCACGCATCTCAACATAAAACTCCTTGCTATCACTGCAAGTACGCTTCTCAAGCGTAAACTCCTTGCAATTGCTGCAAGCACTCACCACAGTATATTTCCTTGCAGTCAGTGCAAGCATGCATCACAACATAAAACTCCTTGCTATCACTGCGAACACGTTTTACAGTATAAACTCCTTGCAATCGCTGCATGCTCACATCACAGTACGAACTCCTTGCAATCGCTGCAAGCACGCATCTCAAACTTAAACTCCTCGCAATTGCTGCTAGCACGCATCACAGCATAACTCCTTGCAATTGCTGCAAGTACATTCTCAGTGGCACTCACACAGCTACACTTCATTTTAGTGGCACTTAATCTGCTACTCGTCTCCAGTGGCATTTTCATATGAGCCACTCATTATTTTTTGTCTATCATTTCTCCCTTAGCTCAGTCGAGTTCAGGTTCCATCCTGGTCGAACCTGAACTCGACTGACCTAAGGGAGAAATGATAGACAAAAAATAATGAGTTGAACGTTATTTCCCAGGTTAAAAAAAAAAACAAAACATAAGGATTGCATCTTTATCAGGGCCAGTCGTATACAGGGGGGGACAGCTCATTCCAAGAAAAAAAAAAAGAGAGAAACATTTTATTGCACTTATGTCACCCTTACTGCAGGTGTTTCCGGTCAACCAAGTTTCGATCCTAACTAGGACCGCGCTACTAGGGCCTCAGTCAGGTGCATAGTTCACGGGTCCCTCTCTCACATTATCCTACAGCACCCTTTCACGATAGCGTTACTTCACATACATCATTGGGTGTGCTCACCAGGCGTTAGTCAATGTTCGAGCTATATCCCATCGTGGCAGCTGCCCAAGCCTGGGGCCACACATGGACGGGTCAAACAGTGCTCTTCACCACAGAGAACCAGGCTGTGGCCAACATCATTAATAAGGGTAGGTCCAAGTCGCTCCCCATCATGTCCTTCCTGCGCAGGCTGGTGCAATTGTCACCCCGTCACCAATTTAACGTTTACTGTGAGCATATTCCTGGCAAATGCAATGCCACAGCAGATGCACTTTTATCTCATTCTTCCAGCAGGAACCCGGAGCCGACCCAATGACTATTCCTATCCCACCTTGGTCACGACTAACAATGGATTAAAGCCACACCTTGCCAATGCTACCCAGCTCATCAACCACTCATTGTCCCGCAGCACACTAAAGGCTTATCGCATGGCCTGGAACACCTACTGCAGGTTCCTAGCCACTTGTCCTGGAACCACGGCAGACGATATTAGACACGTCCTAGCCTTTAAATCGTATTACCACACGCAACTGGCTCTTGCTCATAACACTATCAGGCTATACCTAGCTGGCACTCATCATTTCTTGTCTTTACGGAAATCCAGAAAGCCATCTGTGTTCACGGCCCATACAGTAAGGTCCCTCCTACGTGGTATCCAGAAGCAGCAGCCCGCAACCAACGACAGACATATGCCCATCACGAGCGCTTTCTTTAGGGGCATGTCTGAAAGCCTTATATGTTCCCCCTTTGGGTTCTGCCCAGCCTAGTCATTCAGGCAGCCATCTACCTGGCCTTCTATGGCTTTCTACGGCCTAGTGAATTCACCTCTGGTGGCACTAGTAGCCATATACTGTACAGACACCTCCTGACTTGCTTTCAAAACCTACTAAAATTTACTATGTGGCTGGGCGACCCTCAATGTGATACGGCACCTCATCCCAAAAATTTGAAAGTCAAACCAGAGGAAGGGGAGTACAAGGATTATGACGGTGCCAGGAAAAACACAGTATTTTCAAATTTTAAAGTTAAAAATAATTTTTATTATTACACAAAAATTGTAAAAAATAGACAATACAATCACAGAGACATGGTGTGCATAATTGCTAAAAACATATATGTAGCAAGCTTGGCCTAAGAAGCGTAGCGGCCAATGCAGTGGGTAGGTATTTTAGATGCCCGACATGTTTCGCCAGTATTGGCTTCCTCAGGGACAGATTATTGATACCTAAAGCGCTACAGTAACTCTATGAAAAGAGATATAACAATCAATATGCATGCTAAGACAGACAATACATTAAATACAAAAAAGATATGAGGATCTAGATATTCACATGTTTGCGAGTCGTCAGGGTAGATCAACCCCCACCACCAACCAAATGGCGCCACAGAGGACTCCCCCATACATACAACACCAGATAGCCAAAGGCCCCCAACCAGACATTCTAAAGATGTAAAATATATACCTGCAAATCACCAGGAGGGTGCCACACACCTCCGGAGCAGGGCCTCCAGCAAAGACCACAATAGGTAGCTGCAGGGAGCGATAGGAAAGGCCTGGCCGAATATATGTCTAAAAATACAATTATTTATAGATAAGTTATTTTATAATAGTTTCTAGAGGGGTCATATGGCCCCCCATTAGTAGAGGAATAAAGAAAGTATATAGGACTAACATAATCTCTAATTAATGTACTTACAGCAAAATACTCTTTAACATAAATAACAGGACACCGATAGATCACTAACGTTGAGAGGAATTCAACAACAGCAGAGAGGGTATCTCTATCAATTGAATAGAAAAAGAGAAATTTGGTGGCATATGGAATTGTCTAAAAGATAGTGCAATTATAAATTGCACTGGCTAAATCAGTAAATAGATTAGACCAACACTGAGCAAAGTAAGTTTGACACTTACCATTAAATAGATATAGAGTCAAATAGTGAGCTGAGAGAAAGCCTGCAGCTGGTTGCAACGCCAGATGAGGCAAACTGAAGGACAAGAGACAATGTCAGCAAAAAGTGAGTCTATGAAGAGGATAAATAAACCAATACCCTAAGTACAGATGATCCACAAAAATGCCTACCAGATCAGATGGCAATGAATGCATCGGTGTCCTGTACATCCCTGGCGTGTGTATTGGCCTGGGATGCCGGCGTTCTTATGCCCCCCACACACGAGCGGCGTCTGACGTCACCACACATGTGAGCGGATGAAAAGGCCACAGCGCATGCGTCACTTGCAATTCCGTTCAGGCCTACAAGGTCCAGAGGGCATTGCGGTGGTATCTATGGTGATGTGTAAACACATCACAGGCAGCCCGCAGTATCTAAACGCCGCAATTGGCAGCGTGATACCTGGAAGATGGTGTCAATTTCCTGTGTGCCGTGGCTAGGGCGGGCAGAGGGAAAACCAATGCCCTTGAGTGTCCATACAGCTGAATGTGTCTCTAGCGGGAGGCTAAAAGCACCAGATTGAGTGCGCACCTACCACAGCGAAATACAGGGGCCTGAGGGCAAATAAGAAGCTGGAAGTGGAAGGGGAAGGGGAGGAGGGGAGGAGGGGGAAGAGGAAGAGGGGGGGGGAAGAGGGAAACTAGGCATCCGGAGGTACAAGAGTGCCAACCAGGGCACAAAAGGGGAGGGGGCGGAGGTGAGTGAGAACAAGCCAGGGATATATGTAGAGCCCCAAAGAAACGCCTGCACACACGGAATGAATAGAAATGGGACAGAACACAGGAGGAAACAATAGAGAGGGGCTAGGTCCCTGGGATGTGCCCACACAGATCGCCCTGACAGCTCGCAAAGATGACATAAAATGGTGACACAAAATATCCATCAACTACGAACCAAATGATTATGATCGGGACATATATTTGATACAGTACTAAGCATGTCATGATGATTGAAAGGGTATATCTTGGATATATATATATCATATACAGTCATGTAAACAGAAATGAAGACTTAAATAAAAACAAAAGGGAGGAAGGGGCTGTATCCTGGTCTGACATGACTATCTCACACGTGGGGAAGGCAAGAGGGAGGAAAATAAAGAAGCGTAGACAAAATATGAAAAGTATATAAGATAAAATGAAATAGGAGAGTACAAAAGAATTTTATGAAAAATGAAAAAATTGTTATTGTCCACCCCCTGAAGGGGTCTCCCTATAAAAAGGGTTTGAAACTAATATTTTCATTAAGCCCAGGGTTTGTGGTAGCTTCCAAAATATGTATCCACTTAGTTTCCAATTGAAGGAGTTTTTGGTCAATGTCTCCACCCCTCACATGTGCAGGGATGTGTTCCAATGCAGTAAATCCCACAACATGGGGATTGGAGTCATGGTGCTGTGCTATATGTCGATTAACAGAGGTAGAGGTCTTTCCTTTAAGGGTTTGATATGAGCGTTGCAACCGGCTGCAGGCTTTCTCTCAGCTCACTATTTGACTCTATATCTATTTAATGGTAAGTGTCAAACTTACTTTGCTCAGTGTTGGTCTAATCTATTTACTGATTTAGCCAGTGCAATTTATAATTGCACTATCTTTTAGACAATTCCATATGCCATATATCAGGAGTATGACAAGGAACTAGCATTGTTAGATGTTTCCATTAACGAATGGCTTGAGGATCGGGCCGCAGATGTGACCTTCTCGAGGTTCGCCCAGAGGGAGAGGGACCTCCGCGCCCACCTCGAGGAGTACACAATAGACATTATTAATGCCAAAGAAAACAAGTTCCTGCGGGACAAACTTGCCCACACTAATGGTTATGCTTACAGATGGGATGGAAATACCCTTAAAAAACCCTTCACTAAAACTAATTCTGATAATGTACCTAAAAATAACACTGAAGCACCTAATGTTTTTTCCACTTCTTTCTCCTCTAGTTCATCCACCACTTACCGTGAGCTTTCACAAGATGGAATCCCCAAAAAAAGAAAGAGCGACTTACCTACCTCCTCTATGGACTCTATTCGACGCACCTTTGGAACCACGCTTTCTACCAAGCCCCTAGGGGCCTGACCTAAAACCACAAGCACTTCTACTCCGCTCACATGTGCACTACCACGGCCACCACTCACCTCTACTCGCGCTGCGCACTCGGCACTCCCTACTATCACTCCGGCACCACCTGCACTCCCAGCTCCTATGGCAAGACGGGTAAGTGAACCTACTTTAACCACCATGTTACCTACTGTATCTCAGTCGATTGATCCCAAATTGGCTCCAATTTTTTTATCCCAAGCCCTGGACTCAACACAGAGTCCAACACTGTAACACCCACCACTCCTCGGTCACAGCACACTCTGGATCTAGATGTGGTCAATCTTTCGTCCTTTCCTTTAAGTAAACATCAAATAAAAGTTCTACAATTAGGCCTTACCTTCTGTCCTTCAGCAGAATTTGACAAATTTCAATTTGTCAAAGATATACAATTGTTTGCAAGAAAACTAATGTATAAGGTTATTTTTGATAAAACCACCGTTACTCCAACGGTGGCTTCAGCTTCAGACAACATTGTTCCTAGGGTGGCCAAAATTCAGGCCATCGAAGACCTGTTAACGCTTCTTGAAGAGGGTGGTACAGAGGACGGATGCGAGTGGCAATTTAATGACCACGGCATTGTCGCCTCTGGAGTATTCTTTCCCCCTCCCTTATCCTTTAAACCAAAATCTACAAGTTTTCCCAATCTTTCCATGAATCCCAATATCTGGGCATTCGTTGAACAAATCAGCAAGACCATCAAAGAGATTGATTTCTCCACCCCATGTTCTTCTAACTTGTCTGGTGCCCAGAGGCAGGCCCTGAAATCTCTTCAAAACCACCCAGGTCTGGTCATAAAACCTGCCGACAAGGGGGGTAATGTGGTTGTCATGGATGTTGCAGCATATGAAACCATGTGCCGCAACATCCTTGACAACCCTAACTGGTATAGACCCATCTCACGCACACTTATTGAAAATTACGTAAAAAATCAGGTGTATAAAAATCCGCCCACTCATACACCCAAAAACGCTGCGCTGATGGAAAAAAAACCTAAATCTGAGCTGCTGCTTAAATAATATCAAACATAAAATAAAAATTGATTCACCAAAAACTCGCCCCAAGTGAACTCAAAATAGCAGCGCTAAAGCAATCCCTAATCATAAAGTGTCATAAAGTGAAGAGTGATAAGACATTCAATCAACCAATGATATAATTAAATCATATCATCACTCCTCCCCTATTATTGTGCATAAAGTGATATGATCAAAAATTCACAAAAATGGTGCACAAACCAATAAAGTGAATGACATAACTGTGCACACAAAATATGATGTATAAATTATATAATGTGTGAATCAATGTGAATCAATCCACAAAAAAATATATAAAATATATAAAAAAATATATAAAAAAAATATGTGTCCACAAACAATCCAAAAAAGAATAGTCCAAAAAAAATTCCCTGATGTGATACAGTGCAGATCTTCCACTTGAATGAATCTTCCACCGCACCTCTGTGACTGTGAATCCACTCCCCTTAGGTAAATAAACTCACCAGGTCCTTTTGCCCACACTCTCGTGTCAGGGCCACCAAGCCTTTATCCCACACAGTAAGGGGAAATGAATGATCTCCAATGGTACACCTTTACATATCCAGAGTGTGATGCCAAAGAGCTAGGATATTCAATAAAAACTCGCTTAACACAGTTCTAATACGTCCGCTCGCTCACCGCTGTGGCTGCGTGAAGTCACGGGCTGGGCTCCTCCTCTCTGCACGCGTATTGTCCTCTGATTGGGCTTCAGTAGATAAAGCAAGCACTGTTTCCCAGTGCAGGAGTATACAGCATAAAATGAACCAGATGGGTGGCTGTACTGACATCACAGAGCCCCTCGCACGCGTATCGTCCGTGTGGACTTCTTCAGCGAACACAGTCACAGAGGTGCGGTGGAAGATTCATGTAAGTGGAAGATCTGCACTGTATCACGTCACGGAATTTTTTTTGGACTATTCTTTTTTGGATTGTTTGTGGACACATATTTTTTTATATATTTTTTTATATATTTTATATATTTTTTTTATTTTTTTTGTGGATTGATTCACATTGATTCACACATTATATAATTTATACATCATATTTTGTGTGCACAGTTATGTCATTCACTTTATTGGTTTGTGCACCATTTTTGTGAATTTTTGATCATATCACTTTATGCACAATAATAGGGGAGGAGTGATGATATGATTTAATTATATCATTGGTTGATTGAATGTCTTATCACTCTTCACTTTATGACACTTTATGATTAGGGATTGCTTAAGCGCTGCTATTTTGAGTTCACTTGGGGCGAGTTTTTGGTGAATCAATTTTTATTTTATTATTGAAAATTACGCTCGCGAATACTATGAACTTATTTTTTCCACCTATCAGAAGGGAACCATAGACATTAACACCTGGAAATTCTTAAATGTCAAAGATGCAAGAATACCTACGTTCTATGCCTTGCCCAAACTTCATAAGTCCTTAAAAAACCCTCCTGGGCGTCCGATCATATCAGGGTGTTCAAGTTTGACAGAAAATGCAAGTGCCCTCGTGGACAAATATTTGAGTCCACATGTTCAGGCCCTCCCCTCCTATGTACAGGACACAGTACATCTCCTCCGTATTTTTGAGGACCTACAGCTTCCAAAGGACACCTGGATGGTGGCATTAGATGTAGAAAGTCTGTACAACACTATACCTCATGGCACTGGTATTAAAGTTATCTCTAAATTGCTACAGGACAGAGGTTCCAGTTTTGAGGCATATAATCAATTTGTTGTTGATCTCCTAAACTTTATCCTAACACGTAACCATTTTGTATTTGGTACTTCCCACTTCCTCCAGGTGCAAGGCGTGGCCATGGGCACTAAATGTGTGCCATCCTACGCCAATTTGTACCTGGGGGGGTGGGAAAAGGATTTATTCTCTAATTGCGATCTAGTCAATTTCCTGTGCCACGTGATTTCGTGGCACAGGTATATAGACGATATCATCTTCTTTTGGTCGGGCACTCGAGAACACCTTTCAAGATTTGTGGATACTTTGGCAGTTAACTCATATAATCTTAAGTTTACAATGGAGTATAGCCAGAAAAGGATCACCTTCCTTGACCTGGAAATACGATTGGATACTGAAGGAAATCTTTCTTCATCCCTGTATCGTAAAGAAACGTCAGGGAACACTATCTTACACGCTAATATCGCCCATCCCAAACCACTGCTTAACAGTATCCCTTACAGCCAATATTTACGCATTAAACGGAACTGCACTGATGAAAAATACTTTTTTATGGCCTCACATGATCTTTATGAAAGATTAAAAAGAAGAGGGTATAGCCATAATCTGTTGAAGCAGGCCTTTAATAAAGTGAAAAAATAAGATCGCAGAAAACTAATATTCTCTACCAAAAAGAAGGACGGCTCTCAGCCGGTCCGGGTCATAACCCAATATTCCCAACATCATAAGGAGATAAGGGACATTTTATACTAATTCTGGCCCCTCTTAACAGCAGATAATACTATCAAAAAATATATTCAGTCCCAGCCTCAAATCACCTACCGTCGTTCCCCGTCCCTACGGGACAAAGTTACAGCGAGTCATCATACACCCAAACCAGAGTGTCTTTCATCAGTGTTTGGCACATTTCCATGTGGCCACTGCGATATATGTGAGTTCGTTTATGATATAGGCGAGAAACCGCTCCCAAATGGCCAGACACATAGAATTAAACACAAGATCACATGTCAAACTATTGGTGTAGTATACTTTGCCACATGTATATGTGGTAGTTATTATGTAGGTAAAACGAAACACCAATTCTGTGTTAGGATTCGCGATCATATCAAACCCTTATTTAAAGAAAAGACCTCTACCTCTGTTAATCGACATATAGCACAGCACCATGACTCCAATCCCCATGTTGTGGAATTTACTGCATTGGAACACATCCCTGCACATGTGAGGGGTGGAGACATTGACCAAAAACTCCTTCAATTGGAAACTAAGTGGATACATATTTTGGAAGCTACTACATACCCTGGGCTTAATGAAAATATTAGTTTCAAACCCTTTTTATAGGGAGACCCCTTCAGGGGGTGGACAATAACAATTTTTTAATTTTTCATAAAATTCTTTTGTACTCTCCTATTTTATTTTATCTTATATACTTTGCATTACATATTTTGTCTACGCGTCTTTATTTTCCTCCCTCTTGCCTTCCCCACGTGTGAGATAGTCATGTCAGACCAGAAAACAGCCCCTTCCTCCCTTTTGTTTTTATTTAAGTCTTCATTTCTGTTTACATGACTGTATATGATATATATATATCCAAGATATACCCTTTTAATCATCATGACATGCTTAGTACTGTATTAAATATATGTCCTGATCATAATCATTTGGTTCGTAGTTGATGGATATTTTGTGTCACCATTTTATGTCGTTTTTGCGAGCTGTCAGGGCGATCTGTGTGGGCACATCCCAGGGACCTAGCCCCTCTCTATTGTTTCCTCCTGTGTTCTGTCCCATTTCTATTCATGCCGTGTGTGCAGGCATTTCTTTGGCGCTCTACATATATCCCTGGCTTGTTCTCACTCACCTCCGCCTCCTCCCCTTTTGTGCCCTGGTTGGCACTCTTGTACCTCCGGATGCCTAGTTTCCCTCTTCCCCCCCCTCTTCCTCTTCCCCCTTCCCCCTCCCCTCCCTCCCCTTCCCCTTCCACTTCCAGCTTCTTATTTGCCATCAGGCCCCTGTATTTCGCTGTGGTAGGTGCGCACTCAATCTGGTGCTTTTAGCCTCCCGCTAGAGACACATTCAGCTGTATGGACACTCAAGGGCATTGGTTTTCCCTCTGCCCGCCCTAGCCACGGCACACTGGAAATTGACACCATCTTCCAGGTATCATGCTGCCAATTGCGGCGTTTAGATACTGCGGGCTGCCTGTGATGTGTTTACACATCACCATAGATACCACCGCAATGCCCTCTGGACCTTGTAGGCCTGAACGGAATTGCGAGTGGCGCATGCGCTGTGGCCTTTTCGTCCGCTCACACGTGCGGTGACGTCAGACGCCGCTCGTGTGGGGGGCATAAGAACGCCGGCATCCCAGGCCAATACACACGCCAGGGATGTACAGGACACCGATGCATTCATTGCCATCTGATCTGGTAGGCATTTTTGTGGATCATCTGTACTTAGGGTATTGGTTTATCTATCCTCTTCATAGACTCACTTTTTGCTGACATTGTCTCTTGTCCTTCAGTTTGCCTCATCTGGCGTTGCAACCGGCTGCAGGCTTTCTCTCAGCTCACTATTTGACTCTATATCTATTTAATGGTAAGTGTCAAACTTACTTTGCTCAGTGTTGGTATAATCTATTTACTGATTTAGCCAGTGCAATTTATAATTGCACTATCTTTTAGACAATTCCATATGCCACCAAATTTCTCTTTTTCTATTCAATTATTAGAGATACCCTCTCTGCTGTTGTTGAATTCCTCTCAACGTTAGTGATCTATCGGTGTCCTGTTATTTATGTTAAAGAGTATTTTGCTGTAAGTACATTAATTAGAGACTATGTTAGTCCTATATACTTTCTTTATTCCTCTACTAATGGGGGGCCATATGACCCCTCTAGAAACTATTATAAAATAACTTATCTATAAATAATTGTATTTTTAGACATATATTCGGCCGGGCCTTTCCTATCGCTCCCTGCAGCTACCTATTGTGCTCTTTGCTGGAAGCCCTGCTCCGGAGGTGTGTGGCACCCTCCTGGTGATTTGCAGGTATATATTTTCCATCTTTAGAATGTCTGGTTGGGGGCCTTTGGCTATCTGGTGTTGTATGTATGGGGGAGTCCCCTGTGGCACCATTTGGTTGGTGGTGGGGGTTGATCTACCCTGACGACTCGCAAACATGTGAATATCTAGATCCTCATATCTTTTTTGTATTTAATGTATTATCTGTCTTAGCATGCATATTGATTGTTATATCTCTTTTCATAGAGTTACTGTAGCGCTTTAGGTATCAATAATCTGTCCCTGAGGAAGCCAATACTGGCGAAACATGTCGGGCATCTAAAATACCTACCCACTGCATTGGCCGCTATGCTTCTTAGGCCAAGTGACGTGAAGCTTGCTACAGATATGTTTTTAGCAATTATGCACACCATGTCTCTGTGATTGTATTGTCTATTTTTTACAATTTTTGTGTAATAATAAAAATTATTTTTAACTTTAAAATTTGAAAATACTGTGTTTTTCCTGGCACCGTCATAATCCTTGTACTCCCCTTCCTCTGGTTTGACTTGCTTTCAAAACCATTATGTCCTGCATCTTGCGATCTCCAAAACTCAACAAACCGGACCCAGAGTGGACATCAACCTCTTTTGGACTAACAAAGCCTGGTGCCCAGTAACGGTGCTTGACCGACTACTTTCTCACCTACCCAGCCAGGCAGACTCCAGCCCAATGCTGCCTTTTCCAGTCAACCCCTTGAGTGGCAGCCAATTTATTAAGCATGTTAGGGTCCTACTGGTCAACTTGGGCCTTGACCCCGGTCGGTACTCTGGACATTCCTTCTGGATTGGTGCAGCCTCAGCTGCATCTCAGCACGGAGTACCAGACCAGGTGATCAAGAAACTAGGCAGATGGAAATCCGCCTGGTTCGCCAGATACATTCCTAACCCTCAGGTGGAAATGGCACAAGCCTTTACTAAGCTTGCTGAAAGATGTTAGAGCCAATAAAGAAATACTTCTCTACCTGGTTATTTTTGCCCCCTTTTCTTGGCATACTTCTGGTTTATTTATGTTGTAAGTCTTGTCGCATGTTTATGTGATCCGTATCTGTCTCGGACTTAGGGCCATGACCATAATATATATGTATATAAAATTTATATTTATATACACTGTATATATAGTGTTCAGTTAATAAAATCTTTAGTAACCCCAACACATTATAATCCAGATGAAAGGTAGCCCAATGTCTATAAATTACAATACGACTGCAGGTACACAATAAGGACAAAAGTGAGCTCATGCTGCTCCTCTATTTTCTACTAGTCTAATGGGGGCAAAGCATGGGACCTTTGAAGCTTAAAAAGAAAAAAAAAATTCCCATAGTAAATAATGGAATTTTCAAGCGAGTGCCCTGGGCGGATTTTAAATCATAATCTTTGGCGGTGGAGGGCTCTAACTTCAGTGGAGTCCTTGCTCTTGCAGAATATGGTCAACTGTATTCTCTTTCTTTAAGGCTCAGCCCTCTGCTGCCTGTAAGCTATTGCTATTTTTTATCTGGTTCCCTTTGCTGTGCACAATTTGCAGGGTATTTTGCTGTGCAATGTGATTTGACTTTTTGGCTTGCAGTTCCTGGAATGCTGTGTTTTTAATGCTGTGCGCAATTGCTGTGGAGTGATAAGTGACTTTTTATAATAAATTTTATACATCTACACTATGGAGTCTGCCCCGTTTTGTCTTCATTGAGGGGTCTGGATATGTGGAGGATCCACGGAAGATAATTGATCTCCCCTCCCGCAGTTGTGGAAATCAACACCTGAACCTTAAACAAGTGTCTGTTTGCTGTTCCACTGAAGGAAGAGAGGACAGCTTTCTGGAGTGTTACCCAGGTGAAGATCACAGAAGCTGGCAGGCAAATGTAACAAGCCTTTTAGATCTCTATAATCTGAGATCCAACAGATTGGGTAAGCGAGCATTTTTACTTTACCTTAAGTGGGAAGATCATCTGTGTGTGTCAAAGCGGAAGATTCATGGTTGATCCACAATACAAGATATCCTCACATGGACTTTATTGTTTATGATATATCACGAGGGTGTATATTTATATAAAAATTTTTTTTTTGCAGAGGAACAATTATTAATTTAATTGGTGTGTGAAGTGGGAGCAATTAGATTGCTGAGTACATAGATCAACATAATTTTTTTTTTTCACAATAACAAAGTTTTAAAAGTCACATAATTGTTTCACAATTTTGAAAAGGATTTCATTTAAATATGTTGGTATTAGGTAACTAATATATAGAGTAACTTAGTTGCTCTTTATTTGTGATATATAAATACTAGGGATGAGCCGAACACCCCCCTGTTCTGTTCGCACCAGAACATGCGAACAGGAAAAAAGTTTGTTTGAACACCGTTAAAGTCTATGGGACACGAACATGAATAATCAAAAGTGCTAATTTTAAAGGCTTATATGCAAGTTATTGTCATAAAAAGTGTTTGGGGACCTGGGTCCTGCCCCAGGGGGCATGGATCAATGCAAAAAAAGTTTTAAAAAAGGCCGTTTTTTCAGGAGCAGTGATTTTAATAATGTTTAAAGTCAAACAATAAAAGTGTAATATCCCTTTAAATTTCGTACCTGGGGGGTGTCTATAGTATGCCTGTAAAGGGGCGCATGTTTCCCGTGTTTAGAACAGTCTGACAGCAAAATGACATTTCAAAGGAAAAAAGCCATTTAAAACTACTCGCGGCTATTGCATTGCCGGTCCGACAATACACATAGAAGTTCATTGATAAAAACGGCATGGGAATTCCCCACAGGGGAACCCCGAACCAAAATTTAAAAAAAAAATGACGTGGGAGTCCCCCTAAATTCCATACCAGGCCCTTCAGGTCTGGTATGGATATTAAGGGGGACCTCGGCCAAAATTTTTTTAAAAAATGAAGTGGGGTTCCCCCTAAATTCCATACCAGATCCTTCAGGTCTGGTGTGGATTTTAAGGGGAACCCCGCGCCAAAAAAAAAATGGCGTGGGGTCCCCCCAAAAGTCCATACCAGACCCTTATCTGAGCACGCAACCTGGCAGGCCGCAGGAAAAGAGGGGGGGACGAGAGTGCGGCCCCCCTCCTGAACCGTACCAGGCCACATGCCCTCAACATTGGGAGGGTGCTTTGGGGTAGCCCCCCAAAAAACCTTGTCCCCATGTTGATGAGGACAAGGGCCTCATCCCCACAACCCTGGCCGGTGTTTGTGGGGGTCTGCGGGCGGGGGGCTTATCGGAATCTGGAAGCCCCCTTTAACAAGGGGACCCCCAGATCCCGGCCCCCCCTGTGTGAAATGGTAAGGGGGTACTTACCCCTACCATTTCACTAAAAAACTGTCAAAAATGTTAAAAATGACAAGAGACAGTTTTTGACAATTCCTTTATTTAAATGCTTCTTCTTTCTTCTATCTTCCTTCATCTTCTGGTTCTTCTGGTTCTTCCTCCGGCGTTCTCATCCAGCATCTCCTCCGCAGCGTCTTCTATCTTCTTCTCCTCGGGCCGCTCCGCACCCATGACATGGGGGAGGCTCCCGCTCTTCTCTTCATCTTCTTCTTCATCTTCTTTTCTTCTTCCTTCTCTTCTTCTCTTCTTCATTTTCTTCTCCGGGCCGCTCCGCATCCATGCTGGCATGGAGGGAGGCTCCCGCTGTGTGACGGAGTCTCATTGGACTACAGGGACTCCAGGGAGTCCAACAGGTCAAACGTAAAGCATTAGCAGATTCAGGAAGATTTGGCATACAATGTAGTAGGGTGTAGGCATATTGGGAACAGACTAGAAATTGGTTGACCCAGTGGGCAAAGCAGGTGAGTCAGGAACAGAACTTGGCAATGACAGAATTAGCTAGAAACTCCAAAGACAAAAACACTCCAAAGACAAAACTGTCAAAAACAGCACAAGAAAACCTGTAGTATAGAAAAAGGCAAAAAAGATAGCAGAAAATGGGGTAGCCTGAGAAGTAGCAACAAGTGGACAGCCAGACCTAGAAAGCCCAGGAGGAACAGCTGGAGGAGAGGCAGGTAAACAGAGGGGCTCAGGGAAAATATCAAACAAACAACGATTAACAACAAAAGACTTGAAAGTAAGACATAGAAAGGAGAATCCAGCACATGCTAAACCTCAGTATCACTGAAAGGGGACAGGTCACAGATAATCACCAAGCATCCAGCCATGCAGTTTCCCAACACTTGACAAAAGAGACCTAGCATTCCATGTGACTGATTTATGAAAGAATAGTTTTGTTCGATGATAACAAAAAGCTAACCCCCTCAACTGGACCCCAAAGTGGAATTGCCACTACCTGTCAATGTACAGCCCTGTGTTTTATTACACTGACTTGTGTTGGTGGGCCATTGGGGTGTTATTCATCATAATAAAGACTTTGTCATAGTGTGTGCTTTTATTCACCTTGTCATATTTTGTGAATGAGTAAAAAGGGGTACCATGTATATAACCTAGCCTAATGTAGGAGGCTTGTATGGTTCAGAAAGGGGGGCACACTTGCTGTTTCTCTCTTTCCTGGCTACCCAGTCTACATGACCGGATACGGGTCTGGTATGGAGTTGGGGTCCCAAAGCCAATTTTTTTGCTTCTCTTTTTTTGCGTTGGGTCTCCCTTAAAAGACAGCTCCCTTGCTGGCTGCTGGATGACAATAAAAGCAGCCTGGGTATGCTGACTGATGTCATTGACCACATATAGTCATGACCGTGGGGGTCCCCCTAAATTCCATACCAGGCCCTTCAGGTCTGGTATGGAAATTAAGGGGAACCCCGGCCAAAATTTTTTTAAAAAAATGACGTGGGGGTCCCCCTAAATTCCATACCAGACCCTCCTGAACCGTACCAGGCCACATGCCCTCAACATTGGGAGCGTGCTTTGGGGTAGCCCCCCAAAACACCTTGTCCCCATGTTGATGAGGACAAGGGCCTCATCCCCACAACCCTGGCCGGTGGTTGTGGGGGTCTGCAGACAGGGGGCTTATCGGAATCTGGAAGCCCCCTTTAACAAGGGGACCCTCAGATCCCACCCCCCCTGTGTGAAATGGTAAGGGGGTACAAAAGTCCCCCTACCATTTCACTAAAAAACTGTCAAAAATGTTAAAAATGACGAGACATTTTTTGACAATTCCTTTATTTAAATGCTTCTTCTTTCTTCTATCTTCCTTCATCTTCTTCTTCTGGTTCTTCTGGCTCTTCTGGTTCTTCCTCCGGCGTTCTCATCCAGCATCTCCTCCGCGGCGTCTTCTATCTTCTTCTCCTCGGGCCGCTCCGCACCCATGGCATGGGGGGAGGCTCCCACTCTTCTCTTCATCTTCTTCTCTTCTTCATCTTCTTCTTCATCATCTTCTCTGCTTCATCCTCTTCTCTTCTTCTCTTCTTCATTTTCTTCTCCGGGCCACTCCGCATCCATGCTGGCATGGAGGGAGGCTCCCGCTGTGTGACAGCGTCTCCTCGTCTGACGGTTCTTAAATAACAGGGGGCGGGGCCACCCGGTGACCCCGCCCCCTCTGACGCATGGTGACTTGACGGGACTTCCCTGTGACGTCACAGGGAATGCCACAGGGAAGTCCCGTCATGTCCCGTGTGTCAGAGTGGGGCGGGGTCACCGCTTGGCCCCGCCCCCCATTATTTAAGAACCGTCAGAAGAGGAGACGCCATCACACAGCGGGAGCCTCCCTCCATGCCAGCATGGATGCGGAGCGGCCCGGAGAAGAAGATGAAGAAGAGAAGAAGAGAAGAAAAGAAGAAGATGAAGAAGAAGATGAAGAAGAAGAGAAGAAGATGAAGTGAAGTGCGGGAGCCTCCCCCCATGCCATGGGTGCGGAGCGGCCTGAGGAGAAGAAGATAAAAGACGCCGCGGAGGAGATTGCTGGACAAGAACGCCGGAGGAAGAACCAGAAGAACCAGAAGAAGAAGAAGAAGAAGAAGAAGAAGAAGAAGATGCAGGAAGATAGAAGAAAGAAGAAGCATTTAAATAAAGGAATTGTCAAAAACTGTCTCTTTTTTTTTTTAACATTTTTGACAGTTTTTTAGTGAAATGGTAGGGGTAAGTACCCCCTTACCATTTCACACAGGGGAGGGGCGGGATCTGGGGGTCCTCTTGTTAAAGAGGGCTTCCAGATTCCGATAAGCCCCCCACCCGCAGACCCCCACAACCACCGGCCAGGGTTGTGGGGATGAGGCCCTTGTCCTCATCAACATGGGGACAAGGTGTTTTGGGGGGCTACCCCAAAGGACCCTCCCAATGTTGAGGGCATGTGGCCTGGTACGGTTCAGGAGGGGGGGGCGCTCTCTCGTCCCCCTCTCTTTTCCTGTGGCCTGCCAGGTTGTGTGCTCGGATAAGGGTCTGGTATGGATTTTTGTGGGGACCCCACGTCTTTTTTTTTTTAAATTTTGGCCAGGGTTCCCCTTAATATCCATACCAGACCTGAAGGGCCTGGTATGGAATTTAGGGGGACCCCCACGTCATTTTTACTCAGGTACTCAGGTACTCAGGTACTCAGATGGGCTGTGACAGGTACTCAGATACTCAGATGGGCTGTGACAGGTACTCGGGTACTCAGATGAACTGTGACAGGTACTCGTGTACCCCCGGGGGCATCATGTGACGCCCGCCCAGGACTGGAGATCTCATCTGAGGACGTCATATAACTATAGCCCGGTATTGAAGTTTTTAAAGCGGTATTAAACCCAAAAGCAAACACTCATTATATTGCATGTAATACAATAGGTGACTCAATTAACTCAATTACCAATAGGAATGCACACCTAGGAGGCACACAGTGGGAGAGACACATATAACATAAACAGTGATCCCACTCCACCTCAGACTGGCCGGCAACAGCCTACAACAGTCTATGAGACAAACTCATACAATCTTCCAGTAGTCTGAAAAGGTGGAATGAATAGATCTCTTGAGGGATATAGTTGCTGGATGTTGAGAGTGAGGCTTGGATTCGTTTTCTGCATAAGGACAATAAAGCATCCCTTCTGGAGTGGATGGAAAGAGGTAATATTAAAAGAGAAGTATGGGTTTCAGTTTTTTCCAGAATTGTACTTACCTACGTGAATGCAGCATCGCTCTGAGCGATCCAACACCGCCAATAACACTGTTCACCCAGCTCTGTTAGCAGAGAGCTGCAGACTGTCAGTCACCAGCTCTCTGCTCTGTCCCCTCCTCTCTCACTGGAGCGCTGGGCTGTGGAGGGGCAGGCTGGCCGGCTCAGGCTCTCAGCGGATCGCTGAGAGGCAGAGCCGGGTGTTGATCCAATGATCTGGCAATTCCCGACTTTGTGGTTGTGATTATGCGGAGCTGAACCGACTTCAGAAACAAACTGCACTCCTGTGATCCATAGGAGGACTACAGCCAAATGAGCTTTGGCTGCACTTCTCCTTTAATATTGTACTGGTTAATGGTCAGAGGGAATATGGTGAACCTCCTGCAGACTTGATTGGAGAGGCTCCTTCACTTGGGACAGAAATACTTTTGCCAATTAAATGGGTTAAAAGAGGTTGACATTGTTGGACAATTGCCCAAGTATGACCAACACAGAGCAAGAGTAATGAATAGGGTGAGTATAGGACTAGATTTAGCATTATGGCTAGGGCTAGGTTTTAAGGTTGGAAATTTTTATTAGGTAAAAATCCTTTTTAAACTTTCACATTTCACTTTTTCACACCTTAGCTATAAGGGTTCATTAAGATATCATCAGAAATGCAAACACTGCACAAACTGTTGGCGCTATATAAATCCTGTATAATAATAATAATAAAAAAAAGGCACATTCACCAGAATTGTCTGACCACCTTGCTGTAAGTTAAAACTCATTTTGTGGATCAATCTCCTGGCAGCAGACAAATAATCATCAGTTCAACATCACTGTTTAGCCAGATTCCTTTCTCCCATGGAGTCTTTTCAACTTTAAATTGCAAAGGGAATGTGCAATCCCCAGTTCCATCAGAATGACGGGAATGGCATCATATGCAGAAAATGTATTAAATCAAAATCAAAAAAAAAAAAAAACATCACACATGATCGATTTAGTCTTTTAGACTTTATTGGGGAAGAATGTTTTAATTCAGTGCATTACAATATTAAACAAGCAATGTCCACTGACCTTAACCTCAAATATCTGTTAATGTACTGTGTTATCTTTAAATTTACAAGGACTTAATTTCCCACTGAAATTATCCACAGTATTTCACTATTTCAAAGGAAAAGTAAAAATAAAAAAAAAACCCCAGGAGAAAATGAAAACATATCACACTGCAGGAGTCTTCTATTTATCTTCCTCAAACAAATCATTGACCCTTAAATTGGTTGTAACCCTAAAAAAAAAAAAAAAAAAAAAAGGCCTGTCCCTTTAAGGCACGAGATATAGCATAGTGCTTTTGCCATGCCAATTGTCCCTTTCTATATTGTACAATACCTGGCTGATCCTACCTGTTCCTGTCTTCCCCTCTGTAACCTGACCACGTTTATCATGGCTGCTGATCTCTGATAGTATGGTCAGTTTACATACCACCATCATCCAGCTATCTCCTCACCATCTCTGTATATCGCCTCTCTCTCCCTCCCTCGCTCTGTCTTTTCCATAGTCTGTGTGTGAGAGCCAATCTCCTCCCTACTCCTACTGCTTAGATAGAGCAATACTATTCAACTGAAGCTGCTCCTCCCCTCCTCTTTGTTAACCAGTTCCCACCCAGGCTAAATCTGACATTTCTCTCCTACATGTAAAAATTTGTATTTTTTTGCTAGAAAATTACTTAATCCCCAAACTTTATATATTTCCTTTTAGTAGAGGCGCTAGAAAATAAAATGGTGGGTGGTGCAATATTTTTATGTCATATGGTATTTGCGCAGCAGTTTTTCAAACAAAATTGTTTTGGAAAAAATAAACTTCAATGCATTTTTTTGTACACAAACACTATATAATACCCAATTTTTTTGTTAAAATAAAAAAGATGATGAAACCCCGGGTAGATAAATACCAAATATTGCACGCAAAATTGTGTACTTCATGGAACTGCGCCAAATAGGGCACCTAAAAATCTCTATTTGCGACGCTTTAAAAGCATTTACAGGTTACCAGTTTAGAGTTACACAGGAAGTCTGGTGCTAGATTTATTGGTCTCACTATGACGTTCGCATCGATACCTCACATATGTGGTGTGATCACTGTTTACATATGCGTGTGCTACTTACGTATGCATTCACGTTTGCACGTAAGCACAGGGTAAGAGAGCTCTTTCAATTTTTTCCATTATTTTTATTATTTATTTTATTTAAAACTTTTTTATTTACACTGTCTCTTACTTTTTTGATCAATTTTATTGCTTTCACAAGGGATGAACAATTGACCTACTGATCCTTCACACAAGCGACCGACAAATCCTTCCTGCGACCAATCCTTCCACCAATTGATCAACCGATCCTTCCTTACTTTGATCCTTCCTTCGATTCACTGTTTGATCCTTCCTGCGATCCTTCCTGCAATCATTGATCCTTCCTGTCATCGATCAATCCTACCTTCGATTGATTCTTTGACGTTCTTTCAAACAACCGCTGCTTCCTGCAATTGATCCACTGATCCTTCCTGCAATCAATCAATCAATCCTTCCTGCAATTGATTGACCAATCCTTCCTGCAATGGATCGACTGATCCTTCCTGTGATTGATTGACCAATCCTTCCTTCCTTTGATCCTTCCTGAGATCAATCAACCAATTCTTCCTACGATCGACTGACCAATCGCTCCTGCGATCCACCGACTGATTCCTCCTATGATCTACCAATTCTTCCTACAATCAATCGACCAATCCTTCCTGTGATCGATCCTTCCTTTGATTGATCCTTTGATCCTGCAAACGATTGACCAGTACTTCCTACGATCGATTGACCAGTACTTCCTGCGATTGCTTGATTCTTCCTTCGATCAACCGATCCTTTGATCCTTTTTTTGATCGACCTAAGCTTTCTGTGGTCGATTGACTGATCCTTTCTGCGATCGATCAACGGATCCTTCCTTGGTTGGACAGACTGATCCTTCCTTACTTTGATTCTTCCTGTGATCTACCGACCGATGCTTCCTGCAATCGACCGACTGATCCTTCCTGCGATCAACTGACCGATTCTTCCTTTGACCAATTCTTGGATGGATTGATCCTTCCTTCCTATCTTTGATCCTTGCTTCCAGTCAGGGCTGGGCTCAGCCCTTCCTTCTCTAAGCTGGCCGCTCAGCTGTCGGCTAATTGCCAGCTCCAATCTCTCTCCACAGTTACTCAGCTGAAGTTGATCCTGCTCGTCAGTGCTGCCTACTTAAGCCATCCAGTCCAGAGGAGCTCTGCCTTCGCCTTGGTCACATCACAAGAAACTATCTCCTGCATTCCTCTTTTAAAGACTGGCTTTGCTGACATCCCTTCAGGCTACAGATCCTGCTTGCTGTTCCACTACTTTGATCCCTGACTCCTGGCTTGGCTGATGATCCGTTCTGGTTACTGAACTTTGGCTATGTTTTGACTATGTTTGTTCTTTTTACATTTATTATTAAACAAGTGTGATTTAACTGTACTTTTGTCTCGGTCTGATTTCATGGTTTCTGACAGTAGGCAAAGGCCATGAATTCAGAAGATACAGTCAATCCACTTGTTGGTAATATTTTTTGCAGATTGGATGAGCAAGATCACCGCATGGATCAGTTTGCTATAGCATTACAAAAGCTCCTGAGTTGCACGGGTCACCTGGAATCCCCCACTGTGGCTGCTCCGGTACAACCTGAGTTGCAGGCCGTCCCTGCTGCTGCGCCAGTCTCTGTGCAGGCACCCGCCTCGAGTATTATCTCTATAAGAGGTATGTCTGCCTCCCCAGTGATTTGGGGGCAATCCAGTTCAATGCAGAGGGTTTCTCAACCAGATCGAGCTATACTTCGAGATGCTGCCCCAGGCGTTTCCCACAGACAGAAGCAAAGTAGGTTTCGTGATAGCTTTGCTTTCTGAGAGAGCCTTGGCCTGGGCAAACCCTCTATAGGAGATGCAAAAACCTGTTGTCTTGAGTTACCCTGAGTTTGTGGCCTACTTTCAAAGGGTATTTGACATTCCCGCATGCTCTGCTTCTGCTGCCAAGTGCCTCACTTCCCTCAAACAGAGTACGAGAACTGTTGCCGACTACGCCATTGAATTCCATACTCTGGCAGCAGAGGTTGCTTGGAACAAAGAGGCCCTCATTGCTGCTTTTTCTCATGGTCTCTCGGATTCCATCAAGGATGAGATAGCAGCCCGAGATTTACCCACTGAGCTGGAAAAGTTGATCACGTTTGCCATCCTCATTGACTCAGAGAAAGACTCTCTTTTAAGGAGTGCTTGCGGAAGTCTCCTGTATGTTTGCCTCCAAACTTTACAGCCCCACCCGTGCCTCCCTCACCTCCCATGCCTCCTGGTACCGATTCGGACAGTGAAGATGAACCCATGCACTTGGGCTTCACGTGTCTCTCTGTGGATAAGAGAACCTTTAGGAGGAGGGAGAGATTGTGCCTTTATTGTGGCCAGGCAGGTCACCTTTTGAAGTCTTGACCTACCCATCCAGGGAAGGCCCGAACCTTGAGCTCCTGTCACGGACAGACCTTAGGTGACGTTGTTTCGTCCCCAGTTATCCAGGAGGATAAGCCCCTGGTTTCAGTCACCCTTTCTTGGGCTGAGTCGTCCATCGAAATACAGGCTCTAATCGACTCTGGGGCTGCAGGCCTGTTCATTGATGCTGCCTTTGTATCGAAGAACTCGATTCCGCTGCAGCTGCGTGACACTCCACTTGCCATTGAGGCTCTTGACGGGAGACCTCTACAGCCTGTCCATGTGACTCATGAGACGGTTCCGTTGGGAAGGGGCTCTTCACCATGAGATAATCCAAATCCAAGTTATTTCCTCACCTAAGTTTCCGCTAGTTATTGGTTATCCTTGGTTACAGAAGCACAACCCCTCTTTTGATTGGCTTCATGCTGAGGTTCTCTCCTGGTCACCACAATGCAGTGAGACATGCTTCCAGAAGGTAGCCAAGGTCCTGTGCACCTCTTCACTCTCCTCCCTGCCCGGGGAGTACCGCGATTTTAGCAATGTCTTTGACAAAGGTCAAGCCAGTAGTTTGCCTCCACACCGGCTGTATGATGATTGCGCAATTGACCTTCAACCTGGTGCCATACCCCCTTGTGCGTTTACTCTTTGTCGGTCTTGGAGGTTAAGGCCATGGAGGAATATGTTGCAGACACACTTTCTTGAGGTTTCATCCACAAATCCTTGTCTCTTGCTGGTGCTGGTTTCTTCTTTGGGAAGAAGAAGAGTGGTGAACTGAGACCTTGTATTGATTATAGGGGTCTCAATCGTTCACAATTAAGAATGCCTATCCGATTCCGTTGATTACAGAGTTATTTGACCGCCTCAAGGTAGCAACGGTTTTCACAAAGCTTGATTTGAGAGGGGCATACAATCTTGTGGGGATTAAGGAGGGCGAAGATTGGAAAACTGCATTTAACACCAGAACAGGTCATTATGAGTACCTCGTAATGCCTTTTGGCCTTTATGACGCCCAGCAGTTTTTCAGGAATTTTTTAACTATGTCCTCTGAGATTTGTTGCAGTTATGTGTGGTGGTTTATTTCCATGATATCCTCATATTTTCCAAGTCCCTGGAGAGCCACCACACAGATGTCTGTTGTGTGCTTCAGAAACTAAGGGAGAACAATCTCTATTGTAAACTGGAGAAGTGCAAGTTCCATCGTGAACAGGTTAAATTCCTGGGCTATGTCATTTCCACTGCTGGTTTTTCGATGGACCCAGAGAAACGTTTGTCAGTCCTACAGTGGCCCCGACTCGTGGGTTTGCTTCCTCTGCAGCGTTTCCTAGGCTTTGCCAACTATTATCAGAAGTTTATTTGTACCTTCTCCTCTCTGGTCAAGCCCCTGACTGATATGACCAAAAAGGACGGTAACCCACAGAGTTGGCCTCTGGAGTCCATTAAGGCCTTTGAGAGTCTTAAGGCTGCCTTTGTTTCTGCCTCCTGTGTTGGCACATCCTGATCCTACATTACCTTTTATCCTTGAGGTTGATGCTTCTCAGACTGGTGTTGGTGCCCTTCTTAACGTCCTACCTCTGAGAGCGCTATGCATCCTTGTGGCTACTTTTCCAAGAAATTGTCACCTGCGGAGAGCAATTACCAGATTCCTGACAGAGAGCTGTTGGTGATAATTTTAGCCCTGAAAGAATGGAGACATCTCCTCAAAGGTACCACTGTGCTGGTTCTCATTCTTACTGACCATAAGAATCTCACATTCTTGTCTGAGGCTAGACGCCTCTCTCCCAGAAGGGCGCATTGGGCTCTTTTCTTGTCAAGTCTCAATTACATTGTCTCATTCTTAACCGGTACTAAGAATGTAAGGGCTGATGCCTTGTCACGTAAATTTTCCTTCACTCCAAAGTTGGAGTGGGTTCGGGTCCCTGTGATTCCTCCTGATCGTATTCTGGCTACGGTTGGCACCAGTCTCACTTCTCCTATGGGTGACAAAATTCTTGCTGCTCAGGTCCATGCTCCTCCTGAGAAACCTTGTGACCGCTGCTTTGTCCCAGAGAGTCTCCGTAGTGCCGAGCTCCAGACTAACCATTCTCCCAAGGCAGCTGGCCACCCTGGGAAGAATCAACTCGTTTGGGCCATTTCCCAAAAATTCTGGTGGCCTAGTCTACATGCTGATGTAGCTGCCTGTTCCGTGTGTGCTCAGAGTAAGACTCCACGACACCTTCCAGTGGGCCTCCTACAACCCATACCCAATGGAGAGAGGCCCTGGACCCACCTGTCTATGGATTTCATTGTGGAGTTACCCAACTCCCAAGACAACACTGTTATCCTTATGGTGGTTGACCGGTTCTCAAAGATGTGTCATTGTATTCCACTTAAGAAGTTGCCCACTTCTAAGGGACTGGCTTCCATTTTTGCTCGGGAGATCTTTTCCGTACATGGGCTACCCAAGGTGATTGTCTCGGACAGGGCTAGTCAATTTGTGTCCCGGTTCTGGCGAGCCTTTTGTGCACAGTTGGAAATTCAGCTTGCTTTCTCCTCTGCGTATCACCCGCAGTCTAATGGGGCCACAGAACGAGCCAATCAGTCCTTGGAGCAATTCTTATGTTGCTATATTTCTAACCATCATAACAACTGGTCAGACTTATTACCGTGAGCAGAGTTTGCTCACAACAGTGCCCTGAATTCTGCTTCCTGATTGCCCCCGTTTATGGCGAATTATGGTTTCCCACTTTCCATGTTGCCTGACTCGTTTGTTCCTCAGAGTATTCCTGCATTAGAGGAGCATCTCCGTGGTCTTCACTCCACTTGGGCACAAGTCCAGGAGGCTTTGCATCATGCTAATGATAGGTACAGACTCCATGCTGACCGCAGATGCCTGCCTGTGCCTTTCTACCAGGTTGGGGACAGGGTCTAGCTGTCATCTCGCAACCTCCGACTTCATGTTTCTTCAATGAAGTTTGCACCTCAGTATATTGGGCCTTTCCGTATTCTTTGCAGGATTAACCCAGTGGCTTACGCATTAGACCTTCTTTCTAATATGTGTATTTCAAATGTATTTCATGTCTCCTTATTAAAACCTTTGGTCTGCAACCGCTTTACCACCTTAGTCCTCACCCTGTACAAGTTTAGAACCATGAGGAGTATGAAGTACAGTCCATTGTTGACTCCCGTAGGTTCTGTGGGCGCATTCAGTACCTGGTGCATTGGAAAGGGTACGGTCCGGAGGAACGCACTTGGGTCTCATCGTCGGACGTACAGGCCCCTGTCCTCCTCCATGATTTCCATAGACATTTTCCCCTCAAGCCTGGTGATCCTCTGAGGGGGAGGGGTCGTTGAGGAGGGGGTACTGTCAGGGCTGGGCTCAGCCCATCCTTCTCTGAGCTGGCCGCTCAGCTGTTGGCTAATTGCCAGCTCCCATCTCTCTCCACAGCTATCCAGCTGAAAATGATCCTGCTCATCAGTCCTGCCTACTTAAGCCGTCTCCTGTGTTCCTGTTTTAAAGACTGATTTTGCTGAAATTCCTTCAGGCTACAGATCCTGCTCGCTGTTCCACTACTTTGATCCCTGACTCCTGGCTTGGCGATCTGTTCCGGTTACTGAACTTTGGCTATGTTTTGACTACGTTTGTTCTTTTTACTTTATTATTAAACAAGTGTGATTTAACTGTACTTCTGTCTGATTTCATGGTTTCACACACACAAATGGGACTTTCAATATCATGGGATCATACAGCTGTACCTCCAGTAATGTGGTGTACCTCATCCAATGCTACAGGTGTAGCAAAGGATCTTATGTTGGTGAAACAGGACAGAGGTTGTAAGTGAGGATGAATTTGTACAGACATACCATCAAGGAACATAAGGAAGACAGTTTCTGTACACCTGTGGGACATCATTTCTTACAACTGGACCATGCTATAGAAGACTTCAATGTTTTAGTTCTTAAAGGGAATTTCAGAACTATCCAGGAAAGGAAAACATTTGAGCTAATTAGGAATGATACTTCTTTTTGACACAAAAAACAATGGCCTAAATTTAGATATTGGTTTCCTTACCCATTATACTACAGTTTTATGACCCTCTCTGTGGCTTTCACCCTCCCCCCCTCCAGTCTATAGCTTTCCCTCTGTCTTATCTCACTTGCTGATAGCTTTATTACCATTGCCATGCACATTGATCTGTATGTGTTTGTTTTTCTTTTTCCTTTCCCTTTAGAGATTTTTTTTTCTTTTTTGTTTTTTGACATTTTACCTTCTGCTAAAACTTTTGTGAATCAGTACTGCTTGGACCATGAAGAAGGGGACACACCCCGAAAGCTCGTCCATGAAAAATTATATGTTAGTGCAAATAAAAAAAGGATCACGGAAAGTACTCAATTTTCTGTGGTCTGTGTGAAGCTGATCCTCTTTTCTCCCCTCCTGAAACCTAAGCTATCAGCAGAGGAATGCAAGCCCCTCCCAACTGAGTCCCTCTGCTTGGGAGTAAGACTAGAGAAAACCATGTGACTGCACAGAAACACTGCTAGGAAAAGGTATTTAGAGATTATATTGCTGAAAAAAAAACACACACTGCCATTCAGGGCTGGTGCAAGGATTTTTGACACCCTAGGTGAAACCTAATTTTGCTGTCCCCCCCTTGGCTAGGAAGCGGGGCCAAGCTAAGCGAGCTGCATATGGGCCTCCTGTACAGGTTCCAAGCCCTATCAGTTCAGCAGGGGGGTCTGGGCAGTAGGAGGAATTAGATCATAGAAAGGGGGGGTGACTGCTGTGGCAGGGGAAAATTACAGGAACCGATCCCCTGTATGGGTCACCCTGTAACAAGTAAATGCTGGCTTATCCTCCTCCCCGTCCTGCTGGTTTTGAGTAGGCATGTGCAATTCATTTTGTTCCGAATTAGTTTTTTAACGAATTTCGACAAATTCGTTAATTCAGGAATATCCGAATGAACGAAAACCTGTTTAACAAATTTTTTCAGAATATTCGAAATTCGAAAATTGGACATTCGTAAATTCGGGCATTTGTACATTCGTACATTCGCAATTTACGAATGTACATTCGTACATTCGTACATTCGTAAATTAGTGAATTTGTAAATTTGTAAATTCGAAAATTCGGAAATCTGAAATAATAGTTAACTAATAATAACTTAACTATTAGTAATTACTCATAACTTTTAAATTATAGGTATTGTAATTTCCTTTCAAATTTGGTTAGTGAAAAAAGTTAGTGAACGTAACACATACAAATTTATCCGAAGTTATGAATGATCCGAAAAAACAAAATGGAACATAATGAATTAATAATAATAAATAACAATAATAATAATAACAATGTTTTATTATTATTATTTATTATTAATTTGTTCCGTTCCATTTGTTTAGATGCAGCATTCATTTTGGATAATTCGTAACTTCGGATAAATTCGTATTTGTTACGTTCACTGACAGTCAAATTTGAAAGGAAATTACAATACCTATAATTTAATACTTAGTTACTATTTCAGATTTTTGAATTTTCGGGTTTTTGGATTTTCAAACTTCGAATTTACAAATTTCCGAATTTTCTAATTTACAAATGTACGATTTTACGAATTTACTAATGTATGAATTTACGAATGTACAAATGTAAAAATGTATGAATGAACGAATGAACGAATGTTCGAATTTATGAATGTACGAATGAACGCATTTACGAATTTATGAATGAACGAATTTACGAATCGCGATCCTAACGAATGACCTGAAAAAGGAAAAAAAATAATAAACTAATAAAGCGAAAATGAAAATGAACACATTTTTTGGCTGTGCACATGTCTAGTTTTGAGCTGTTGAAGGGAGAGGCATACAGGGCATTGATTCCTGCAATTTCCCCGCACTAATCACCCCCTCCTGTCCATGATCAGATTCCCCCTTTACCCCGCTGCCCGGGCCCCCCTGTATGCACCCCTCCCTTTCCTCATAGCACTGCCAGCTTCATCTCCTCCCCCTCCCACCAGTTATTAGTTGCTGTAGGGTGGAAACTACAGGTGATCTGTTCTAGTAAATGCCCCCCCCCCCACACCATTGTTGATAACCTCCTTCCCCTGCAGCCCTTGGTGCCCCTTCTCCCTTCTGATGGCTTCTTCTCCTTTTCCTCCTGCCGGCTGCTGCATAGCAAGGGGGATAGTTACAGGATGGAAAGCAGGTCAGGTAGACTGTACTGGGCCCCATGGTTTCTAACAGCAGCCCTGGCTTTGGTGGTGGTGGTGGGGGGGGGTCAGTGGCAGAGGTGGTGTTGAGGGTTGTGGGATCAGTGGCAATGGTGGTGGTGAGGGGGTGGGATAAGTGGCAGCGGTGGTGGTGGTGAGGGGGTGGAATCAGTGGCAGTGGTGGTGGTGGAATCAGTGGCAGCTGTACATTATGCATCCAATTTTCTGACTGCACTATCTTGGCTCTACAGGGCCTTCAAATATGTGATAGGTAAACACCCAGAAAATGATCACATTTTGGAAAGAAAACAACCCAACCTATTTATTAAGAGGCATAATGAGTCTTTTGGAAATGTAAATTTTTGGAAAATGTTGAAAAAATTTATTTTTTTACACAAATTTGTTAATTAGGATATATCTAACACACACCATAGGCAAGTGTGTAAGAAATGTTTTACAGTCTAGGCAATGGATTAGTCCAGGCAGCAGGCAGATATTTGGTCTGGGTCACTTCAGGTGGTAGGCAGAGATGTGGCCAGTATGCAGTGTGATATACTGGGGGTATTGCTCAAGTGTAATGGCCTGCTGGTCTCTGGTAAGACCTGGGCACAGGGATGGAGGCTTCTTCCCCCCAAAGCTCTTTGAAGCCTCCAAATTCTAGACCCTGATCAGGGGATTACAAAACCTGGAGAAAACCAAAAGCTTAGTTTTCTCTACTCTGAAACAATACTCAGGAGTCCTTCACATACGTGAAAATCCTGTGTTTTCTTCAATCCCACTACTACAGTGGCAAGGCCTCCAACTGTCAAAACAGGCAAAAAAATCAGTCTAGGTGGAGGGCAAAAAACATGGTCGATTAACAGGCCAGGGTCAGTTGAGGCCTGTTGTCGGTCAAGACATCAGGCAGAAAGGTGGTTGAGAAAACAGGCAAATGGTATGTGTATAGGACATCAGATACAGGCAAAATGCAGGTAGTCAGACATACAGTAAGAGAAACATCTTTATCATACCTTCAATAATATCATTGTGAGGTATGGTAGCGATGGGAGCAGTCTTTTGTACAGAGGTCAGGCTGTGAGGGACAGTCGAGACAATGGTAACGTGTGTCACATCTTATTCCATCTTTGGAGCATGCATGGAATTTTTAGGGGGTCTTTGGCCTGTTTCAGTAGGAAAGAGAATATGTCTCTCGTGCAGCCTGCTGACTGCATCAGAACAAATGTTTT
Organism: Lithobates clamitans; assembly: GCA_037952925.1. Classification (NCBI taxonomy): domain Eukaryota; kingdom Metazoa; phylum Chordata; class Amphibia; order Anura; family Ranidae; genus Lithobates; species Lithobates clamitans. Next base: position 3,257,964 of record JBBGZY010001222.1, read on the forward strand.
CAGATGCAAGACCTTGCTGGTAAATAAGAGTCATTACAACCTGTTCTTAGTAGTTTAGGAAGAAGCCAGGCCTTCCTGCGTCCCTGTAGATGATGTACATGGCCAATTGGAATAGGTAGATAGGCACTATATTAGTAACAGTGAATGGATCTTATCTCATATTTTTTTTTAATAATGTGCCCTGGTCAACATGGAAAAATACAGTGGCATATGGTAAATGGGGTGTGTGCGCAGGCTTTCACTCAAACAGATGGGCATAAATGGAAATAGGATTATTGGTGATTTACAGCTGTGCATGCAGATTGTATTGGTCCACAGCTGAACTGAAAAAATATTTTGTGAATTTTTTTTTTTTTTAAACTGGATTACATAAAATGTTTGGAAGAATTAGAAGATAGCCATAAAGGATTTAAAAGTGCCACTGAGACATTAATCCTTTATGGCTGTGATACCCCACTACGTATACTTGGCCTTTCGTGCCGGTGTACTTCTCTGCTGGTGCTTGCCACTTCACAGGGATGTACTATGCCTCTGGCGATTGCCTGCTGCTATTAAGGACACCTGATTCTTTTTGTTGGGACCCTTTTCCCATCCAAATCGACTGAACTGCTGATTTTCATGGGTACATATTCAGAATCCAAATCTGACAGTAGGAGTTCCCCACTGCAATCATGTCATGCTGAGAATCCTCAAGGCCTCTTCACTTGTGTACATTATTTTTGACATGGTGTTTAATTTCTGGTGACACTGTACTGGTGTGGCGGTGATCAGAACACTGAAGCTGACTTGATTGGCTCTGCTGACACTGGCCAAACTAGTTCTTAGAAAACTATTGCTGGCTTCACTAACTCTATTCATACAAGCAATGATCTAGCAGCGATCAGGACACTGGTGCTGGCAAATACTGGTTTGGCATCACTGCCAACAGGGACACTGGTATGATGTCACTGACTAGTGTCGCTAACGATAAGGTATACTGTTCCTGGCAGCACTGGTGATGTTGAGAGGGGTATGAAAGGTGGCTTGCTGCATTAGTCACACTACACACTGGTGGGCTAGCAATCAGAGACACTGTAAGCTGGTTTCACTGTGTTTTGTGTGTGTAAATCCTGTGTGACAGACTGATATTACTCACTGCACCACTGTAATAATTCTCTCTCATCTCACAGATTATCTCTGATTGGACACAGCAATAACATGGTACAGATCCAATTTCATTGGTCCTGTACCTGGTCATCTGATCGGCTGTGTCCGGGGGACACATTGTTCACTTGGCAAACCGATGCATGCTCTAGGAGCCATGCACAAGCTGGCAATGCGGAGGACATACATGTAATTTCACCCGCATAGTTCCTGACCAGCTGTATATGTTTGTGCATGGGCTGAATGGGAGGCAGTTAAAGAAGAAGTAAACTTCCTTTGCTGACATTTACCTATAGGTAAGCCTATAGTAAGGCTTACCTACAGGTAGTGTAAATATCTCTTAAACCGTTTAGGAGAAATTTACATTAGATGCAGCCAGTGCCATTGCTGGTGCATGCGCTCTGAAGAAACGCCCACCCCTGCCATTCCTTCCAAGCCCTGTGCCATGAATGGTGCCGTAAACATGCGTGGGAATGACGTAATCGCGGCTCCGGACAGTCACAGAGCCGGTATGTGATGCATACTAGCACATTATGACTTTACCTTGCAGGGAAAAAAAAACATCTAGCGGTATACAACCACTCTAAGAAAGCTATTTGTTGCTAAAAGGACTACTACAAAACCAAGAGGTTGCAATCATCTCTCATTGTTCCCCAAACAAGGCACAAATTCCCATGTTTCCACATCTACTAAACTTTATTGAGACTCCTGTTAAAGGTCTAGTCCTGGGGACTTAAAGTTGATTCTAAACCCAAAACTAGATAGATCCTCCCCATTCTCTTAACCCCAGAAAAAAGAGCATAGTTGCATTTTTGCACGTCTCCAAAGCAATATCCTGTTAAACATCTGATGACAACAAAGCGCCCTTCTATGAGACTATACATACTATTCTTTACTGCATAACCCAGTTATCAGGATCAACTACATATTTATGTATCATTTACAACTTCCTGTGATCCTATCAACTCGATCCTCATAAAATAGTCAGAACCCAATTCCGTTGACCCTGAAATTTCTGTTGCCAAACCACACCCAGGCCCATGGTCACTGAATGGCTCTCTTCGTTCCCAACCAGACACACTAAATATGCTACAATGGATCATTGAGGGGATTTCAGGTCCGAGTTCAGGCAAAAATTTGGGCCTGATTTGTCCCTGAAGCGGAGAACAGGGACGCACCGGACCGCCTGCTGTCAGCCACATCTGTGTTTAGTGTGAACCCAGCAAGTGAAAAAAAACAAGTGAGTTTCTCAACAGCTACTATGCTCACCACACAGATCCATTGTCTGGAAACCAAGCATACCCCCATCACTCCTAAAAGAGACAATCGCAGCACTAATAAGGACATTAAATTTCACTTGTCAAATTTAGAACTCCTTTTTCTACACAAAATCAATAGCATCCTTTGTTACCCTTTGAGGAGGCTTCTCAATATAACCCCTTGATCAAATACCTTGAGCATGCATTTGTTTATCACAACCGTACACACAATCGGATTTTCCGACGGGAAATGTGTGATGACAGGCTGTTGGTGGAAAATCCGACCGTTTGTATGCTCCATCGGACAATTGTTGTCGGAAATGTTGGATAGCAGGTTTTAAAATTTTCTGCAGACAAATGTCTGTTTTCAAATTTTCCGAGCGTGTGTACACAAGTCCGTCGGACAAAAATCCAAAGTACAAACACGCATGCTCGGAAGCAAGGATGAGCTAGAAGCAGTCGGTCTTGCAAACTAGCATTTGTAATGGAGAATTAACATTCGTGACGAAGCAAATTATGAAATCTCGAAATCAGCACACGATTCTCATCTTCTTTAATGGGATAATAATGAAGCTGCTTTGCTGGTTATACTGATGGAGTTATTGCAAACAAATTTTCAAAGGCTTTTTTTTCTAGTGATATCAAGAATAATATTATTATGCTTTTTTTAAATTTATTTGGGCAAGTTACCACAACACCATTATCTCATAGTTTTTAAGATCAAAGATACAACTATTTTGGTGTCCCTTGTCAATTTTACATTGTATTTTTTTAAATGTAACTGCCTACTCCCAAACTGTCATTTGAAGTAAAACACATAGCCAAGTATTATTCTACACAATTTTTTTATTGTGTATTAAAAAAAGAAAACAAATAAAATTAGGCATGCTATCTGCCAATAGAACTTAACCAAAAAGTGCATTCTATGCATCCAAAAATATAGAAAATATACCAAATCAAATCATTATTATTCAACCAAAAAATAAAATAAAAGCCTCATGCACGTGTCCTGCTTCTTCTTCTATAGGGGGTTAACAATGCCAAGAGTTGGTGAAAGCAGGAGTCCGTCGTCCGGAGATAATTCTGAAAATCATCTGGATTATTCTCCTGGAGCTCCTGCAGCAAAGGCATATGACATAATTGGTCATGATTAATAAAGCAACCAATTTTTGGTCCAAGAACTCCTCCTCCTCCTCAAACCAATAACTCCAAGGCCAATAATAAATAACACGTTATCTCCTCTGATTCCGCAACATGTCTGGTTGACGAACAGCCGTTCAGAAACAAACTCAAAAGCACGAAAAGAAAAGCGCAAGCCGAAAAGCACGAAATGAAAAGCGCAAATCACTCACCAAATTAGCAGAAGGAGTCCAAAGGGTTGCACCTTTCACACTGATTTAAAAAAAAAGAGAAAGAGACTCATGTTTATTCAACAAACAAAATATTTGGCTGCTGATCTTCATTTTAAATATCAGGTTGCAGCAAGATGGGCCTATCACAATTACAGTACAGAACAGTTTGCAATGGGTTCTGAGTGTAATTTAAAGGCAAAAGTGATTGCTGTCAATAGACGTTAATGAGCCTGTGTATATCTATTTGAGCCAATGTCAGAATTGATTTTCAAAAGTTCATTTATTTCTACATAAAGCTGTCATGCATACATGGCCTACCATTTTACATCACTAATAATACTTAAAACAACTCAAAAATCTTTTGGGTCGATTGTAGCTTGTAATAAGATAATAAAATAAGGTAATAAAATAATTTTCAGAGTGGTATATAACGCAAGGACATTATTTTTGGACTGCCTAAATAGTATACTGTTCTTAAAGATTATTTTTTTCCCACATTAGGCTCATGTGCAGAAACAAAACTGACACCTAGGTATAAGTATTCAAAATCATGAAAGAAAACAAGAAATTATTCTGACAGTAAAAACAGCTTTTAAAACCTTCATGTCATTTCTCCATAACCTTGAGTGACATCCCTTTGGATGTTGATAAGGATATGTTTCATGAATTTGAATACTGAATAGAAAATATACACATTGCTTTTCAATGCTGATGACACAGTGATGCTCAGTGGCATTGAAATTTATAATAGTGTGCTGAATACCTATACATGTATCAGCTGTGGGGTGGCAGATTGTATTAGCAATTAGAATGTCTGATCATGTTTACCACATTTCAGAACAGAATATTCCCTTGCTTCCTGCCAAACCAACCACAGGGTGTATGCCAGATTTATAGGATATTGTAGCTTTTTATTCAAGGAGCAAATTACATCTGAAAAAATAGCTTTGTGTTTTCTGGCATTCAAAGATACACATTAATCACTGGCCAACACAATTTCTTAATACTTGCGGTTCATTTGATTAATTATGACAAGTTTTGTTTTAGTTGAAATGACATTAATTTAAAATCAAATCTTTCATCAACTGAAGCTGTGTATGTAATAATGGTTTTATCGCAGGTGTATGCTTTCTCTTTCCTAAAGCAACCTTTATGCAGTCTGATTAAAGTTCTTGGTTGGAAGGGATTGAGAAACCTAATTAACTGTGGGTGCATAATGAGAGCACATTTAAATATTATTAATCAGCTGAATTGTTTTGTTTGATTCTGTGGAATAATGATCATAATAAAGCTTTTGCTTTTTGTAAGATAGCTTTGGAAATGTAATAATAAGATATGCATGTGAAAAGATTAGTAGTTTGACATGTGGAGAGTGAGCTGCTTATGCTTAGTCATACTCCAAGCGTTCTTTGCTGATCTAGCCAAGGGTCTTGTAAGACTAAAGAGACTTTGGGGTTGATTTACTAAAGGCAAATTGACTGTTCACTTTTGAAAGCAGTTTTTTTATTTCCCTTGCACATGATTGGGTATTCTTTGCAAAGTGAAGCTTTACCTCATTTACTAAGCTCTGGAGCAACTGCCTCTGCAAAGTACACAGTCTATTTACCTTTAGTAAATCAACCCCAGATTCTCCTTTTTTCCTTAACCACTTTAGCCCCAGAAAGGTTTTAGCCCCTTAATGACCAAGCCGTTTTTTGCGATTCGACACTGCGTCACTTTAACTGACAATTGCGCGGTCGTGCGATGTTGTACCCAAACAAAATTGATGTCATTTTTTCCCACAAATAGAGCTTTCTTTTGGTGGTAATTGATCATCTCTGCGTTTTTTATTTGTTGCACTACAAACAAAAAAAGACCAACAATTTTGAAAAAAAAAAAAAATTTTACTTCTGCTATAATACTTGTAGCACCCTGATGTTTAGGCAGGGTTGCTATTAAATGTATTTGCCAAGTGATAGTTGCCTTGGCCAATTGTTAGGAGGTCAATTGATTTCACCCTAATTCTAGAATTGCTGCACTTCTCTCTTCTGTCACTAGATGGCCGGGTATCTGGTGACATTAGATAAGACAAGGGCACTACAAGGACAGGTGATTAGGAATGAATGGGGTGTCTCAGCGAATGGGCAGGGATTTTCTTGGGTCCCTTGGCCTGCTGGGAGAACCTATTTATTTGGGTGGAGTCAGGTCATCTGTGTTCTGTGTCACCCGGATGACTGTCTGGGTGGACGTGTGTCATATTGCCCCGGGCTGCTGGGCCAGAAACCTAAGGCCTATCCCGGGGACATCTGGCTGCTAGGCTATCTGAGAGCCTACCCAGAAGTAGTGCAGGGTTGGGACTGCGGGCTTGTAGTCCAACCAAAAGTAACGGTTCCCCTGACCGGGGAACCCGTCGTGGTCGGAGGTAGAGAGGAAGCTGTTGCCACAAAGGGACCATCCACCTTGCTACCACAGTGACCACAGACCACAGTGAGTGAGCTGAGGCCAGTACCAGAGCTGACGTGTCAGCAGGGGTGAAGATTGAGGAGTATCTGTGAGTGCCAAGCCAGGGACTCAGCAGTGAAGCGGGGTTGATGCTTGAGGAAGATACTGAGTGCTACAATGAAGGAGCTCAGGGATCCAGTGGCTCTGAAGTCTAGGAAGAGAGACTGGGAGCTCGTTGAGTGAAGACCCACAGTGAGTGAGTGTGGGGTTCAGAGAACTGTTCGTGTTGCAGGTAGTTGAATACCTTTACTGTTAGTAACAGCTACAAGATCATTGCCATAGGAGACAGTGATCCTGCCTATACAGAAGTGATGTCCAGCTGGAGGCCTTTACCTGTATAGCTGTCTACCTATAGAAGTCTCGGAGTCTGACAATTAACATTGCATCTACCTAAGTGTATCCTGGCCCTAACCCTCTCTCCCACAGTTCTGTTTAAGAGACAATAAATCTCTTTGCATTCAAAAAGTGTCTGGCGCCCACCTGTTTATCTTGCATTACACCCACCATGCCTTGTAACCCACTCTACACTGAAGGATGTCAGCTGTCTTTGACTCTGGAAGTCACCATTGGGCTTCAGGGGCCCCGGACTTTCCTACATACATGTCCAAAAAAATATATATTAAAAAAATATATATATTCATCAGTTTAGGCCAATATATATTCTACATATTTTTGGTAAAAAAAACCCGCAATAAGTGTACATTGATTAGTTTGCGCAAAAGTTACCGTGTCTACAAACTATGGTAAAGATTTATTGACTTTTAATTATTTTTTTATGTTTTTACTGGTAATGGCAGCGATCTGAGATTTTTAGCGGGACTGCGAAATTGCGGTGGACAAATATGGCCCTAAGTGACACTTTTTGGGGACCAGTGGCATTATTACATTGATCAGTGATAAAAAAATGCACTGATCAATGCATAAATGACACTGGCAGGGAAGGGGTTAACACTAGGGGGCGATCAATGGGTTAACAGTTTTTCCTGGGTGTGTTCTAACTGTGTGGGGGCTGGGCTCACTGCAACACAACAGAGATCACTGTTTCCGGTCACTGGGAACAGTAAATTTCCATGATGTCTCCTGTCAGAAAGGGGATCGGCTTGTTTACCCCCCATTCTGCCTCTGTATACCGCAATCGAGGGTCGTCGGCAGACATAGAGTCCACGGGACCCACTCCTCCATCAAGGAGCAGTAGTAAATGACAGTGAGTCCGCCGCAGAACCCCACCAACGTTACAATAAGTGCTAGTGGGATAGAGGGTGAACACGTCTGAGCGGCTACCGCTCTGAAATGGGCACCCAAACCCTCCCACTTGATGCACGCAGATGGAGAAAGGTCACGCCAGCGCTAGGCGTCACTAATGACATCACTGGTGCGGTGTGTAAAGTGTGGCGTCGACACGCAGAGAGTGCCTGCCCATGCTCCCCCAACAAGGGGGAGATCAGGAGAGGATGGGAAGGACCAGGTGCATGTCGCAGCTCCTGGGAATGAATGAATGAACCACAAAAACCCCTGCAAAGACCTGATTGGATGGACTAACCCAATTAAATAAAACTGGCCTGTACTTGGCAATTTGTGCATGTTGCAGATAGTAGCACTGTGATCTTTAAATAAAAGTGTGCCTTTCCATCCCTTGGCATTTTATTGAAAAAGAGAAAAAAGTTGGGACATTATATGAGGCAATGGCTATTGAATAGCATTGTCTCCATCCCTGTTACTTGTAACAAAGAAAGGGAATAGGGGAAAGGGGGGAATTTGGGACTTTATATGAAACACACCACTGGAATATAATGAACCAATTAATCATTAGAGTTGGGCGAAGCGCTTGAGCCTAGCAAAATTTTGGCCCAATTTTGCAGGGCTTTCGGCTGTGTGCTACACAGTACATTCTAAGCCCTGATTGGGCAAAGCTTTGGTGTAGTGAATATCTGGTTGTTAACCGGTTCAATACAGGGCATTTTCACCCCCTTCCTTCCCAGACCAATTTTTAGTTTTCAGCGCTGTTGCACTTTAAACAACAATTGCGCGGTCGTGCGATCTTGTACCCAAACAAATTTGACGTCCTTTTTTTCCCACAAATAGAGCTTTCTTTTGGTGGTATTTGATCACCTCTGCGGTTTTTTTTTTTTGCGCTATAAACAAAAGAAGAGTGACAATTTTGAAAAAAAACACAATATTTTTTTACTTTTTGCTATAATAAATATCCCAATTTAAAAAAAAAAAAATTTTCCTCAGTTTCGGCCGATACGTATTCTTCTAGATATTTTTGGTAAAAAAAATTGCAATAAGTGTATATTGATTGGTTTGCGCAAAAATTATAGCGTCTACAAAATACGGGATAAATTTATGGCATTTTTAAAAAATAATAATTTATTTATTTTTTTTTACTAGTAATAGCGGCGATCGCGATTTTTTTCATGATTGCGACATTATGGCGGACACATCGGACACTTTTGACACATTTTTGGGACCATTCACATTTATACAGCGATCCGTGCTATAAAATTGTATTGATTACTGTATAAATGTGACAGGCAGTGAAGGGGTTAACCACTAGGGGGACACAAGGGGTTAAATATGTTTCCTAGGCAATGATTCTAACTGTAGGGGGTGGGGACGTACAAGGGGAGGAGACAATCAGTGTTCCTCTGTACTGGGAACACAGATCGGTCTCCTCTCAACTGACAGGACGTGGATCTGTGTGTTTACACACACAGATCCACGGTCCGGCCCGGTTAACGGGCAATCGCGGGTGCCCGGCGGACATCGCGGCCGCCGGGCACACGCACCGGGTCCCGAGCAACGCGGTGCGCGCGCGCGCGCACCCCTAGATGTCCGGGAAGCCCAGGACGTCATATGACGTCCACCCAGGATGGGAGATCCCATCTGTGGACGTCATTTGACAATACGTGGGTAGTGATGTGGCTAAGGGCCAGGAAGCCGGCTGCGGCAGCCTTAACAACTGATGAGTCATCAGCTGTCAAGCCTCCCCGCTGAAAAAAAAAAACATTTCCGGCAATACAAAAGTGAAAAAAAAAAACAGCATGGGCTCCCCTCCCAAATCCATACCAGGCCTTTTGGGTCTGGTATGGATTTTAAGGGGAACCTCATGCCAAAATGTAAAAAAAAAGCAAGCGACCCTCCCCCCTGAACCATACCAGGCCACACCCCCCCCACCCACCCCAAAGCACCTTGTCCCCATGTTAATAGGGTTTTAATCAAAGAAAGAGCTCACTTCCGTGATAGTAGAGGTGAGTAGTAACAATAGGCCTCTCTTACCAATGCCCTTTAACTAAAATACATTCTAGAAGTATTCCAATCAGGCTTCAGGAGATCTGTAAAAGGCCTACACCTAAAGCAAGCATGTTATACTTTGGCCAGCTGCACAGCTTGTTTTTTATCTACAGACATCCAATATCTGCATAGCCAGTTATTTTATAAAGGTGAACTAACAAAGTGATCATTCCCTCTGTAGAGCCCTGTGTTGCTGATCAACACAGGGCTCTGAGCTGTGATTTGACAAAGTCGATCAGCAGGTCCTAGCCATGAATCATTGTACGTTCAGGTATGTCACTGTGCCTGTATATGTACCACGGCGGGTAGGCCAGTGGTAATGGCACCTCCGTATTTCTACTAAACAGCAGTGCATCTTTGCTGCAGGTGTGGGAACGCGTGAAAATTACTTGCAGTGCACCACCCGCACTTAGGCTCGTTGGTACTTTATGCAAACAAACTCTAGTAAAATGACAGGACAAAAAATACTTTTTTTTCTGATATTGAAAATAAGAGTACTTAGAGGCTACTACATTTGCCAGTCGAAGTAGGTCCCCCAGCACACTCAGGCTTGCCTCATCTCATCTGTATCAGAATCGCTTTTGCAATCCACAGGATTTCAGAGATGGAAAATTCGATCTATGTAGTGTGAGATCACTCTACATTCTCACGCATCTGGGCCTGCTGGTCTCACTTACATACCATGGATTGATATAAACACCTATCGAGGATGACCCCCTGGTCATTATCCATGAATACTGTGTCCCTTTCCCGTGGGCCCCTCTTTATTTCCTGGCATTCCATGTTGAGGTCTTGGTTCCACTCCCCTACCTCAGAGACTAGCTAGGGAGAAACTATGCAGACCCACTAATTTGACACATGCGACCCTCTTTCTACACAAGCTTTCCCTGATACTCAGTAACTATGGAAACAATTAGTACCCTTGACTGGATCAGAGGCTCTGTGGGGATTTGTTCTGCCTCCCTCCATCCCTCCCCTCTATCCAGCCTGCCTCTCTCTTTCTTGTCTTTCCTTGCTACTCTCTTTACCCCCTTCTCTCTGCCCTATCCCTGGTTGCCCCCCCTTTTTTTGTTCTCCCCACTTACATAGTTACATAGTACTGTGCCTTGCAAAAGTATTTACCCCCTTGGCATTTTTCGTGTTTTGTTGCCTCACAACCTGGAATTAACATAGATTGTTTGAGGATTTGCATCATTTAATTAACAGAACATGCCCACAGCTATGAATATTTTTTTCTTTTATATTCTGAAGCAAACAACAAATAGGACAAAATAACAGAAAAAGACAATCTGCATAACTATTCACCCCTAAAGTCAATACTTTGTAGCCACCTTTTGCGGCTATCACAGCTCCAAGCTGCTTTGGATAAGTCTCTATGAGCTTGCCACATCTTACCACTGGGATTTTTGCCCATTCCATCTTGCAAAACTGCTCCAGCTCCTTCAACTTGGATGGTTTGCGCTTGTGAACAGCAATCTTTACGTCTGACCACAGATTTTCTATTAGATTGAGGTCTGGGCTTTGACTAGGCCATTCCAACACATTTACATGTTTCCCCTTAATCCACTCAAGTGTTGCTTTAGCAGTGTGTTTGGGGTCATTGTCCTACTGGAAGGTGAACCTCTGTCCTAGCCTCAAATCACAAACAGAATGGTACAGGTTTTTGCTCAAGAATATCCCTGTATTTAGCACCATCCATCTTTCCTTCAACTCTGACCAGTTTCCCAGTCCCGACTGTTGAAAAACATCCCCACAGCATGATGCTGCCACCATCATGTTTCACTGTGTTCTTTGGGTGATGTGATGTGTTGGGTTTGCGCCAGACATAGCGTTTTCTTTGATGGCCAAAAAGTTAAATTTTAGTCATCAGACCAGAGCACCTTCCTCCATACATTTTGGGAATCTCCCACATGCCTTTTCGCAAACTCAAAACGTGCCATTTTGTTTTTTGCTGAAAGTAATGGCTTTCTTCTGGCCACTCTGCCATAAAGCCCAACTCTATGGAGCGTATGGCTTATTGACGTTCTATGTACAGATACTCCAGACTCTGCTGTGGAACTCTGCAGCTCCTCCGGGGTTACCGTAGGTCTCTGTGCTGCCTCTGATTATTGCCCTCCTTGCCCGGTTCGTGAGTTTTGGTGTGCGGCTGTCTCTTGGTAGGTTTGCTGTTGTACCATGTTCTTTCCATTTGGTTATGATAGATTTGATGGTGCTCCTAGGGATCATGAAAGATTTGGATATTTTTTTATAACCTAACCCTTACTTGTACCTCTCAACAACATTGTCCCTTACTTGTTTGGAGAGTTCCTTGGTCTTCATGGTAGTGTTTGGTTAGTGGTGCCTCTTGCTTAGGTGTTGCAGCCTCTGGGGCCTTTCAAAAAGGGGTGAATATGTAATTACAGATCAGGTGACACTTAGATTGCACACAGGTGGACATCATTTCACTAATTGTGTGACTTCTGAAGGTAATTGGTTGCACCAGAGCTTTTTATGGGCTTCGTAACAAAGGGGGTGAATACATACGCACATGCCAATTATCAGTTTTTTATTTCTGAAAAATAGTTTTATGTATATATTTTTCTAATTTTACTTCACCAACTTAGACTATTATGTTCTGATCCATCACATATAATTCAGATTAAAAAAACATTGAACTAAAGGCTGTAATGTAACAACATAGGTAAAAAGCCAAGGGGAGTAAATACTTTTGCCATACACTGTAGGTCCATCAAGTCCAACCTACGTGTGATTTTTTTTGTTTCAAATACTATGTGTGTGATTTTATGTCAGTATTACATTGTATATCCCTGTATGTTGTGGTCGTTCAGGTGCCTATCTGATTGGTTTTTGAAATTTTTGTTGATCCCCGCTGAAACCACTGCCTGTGGAAGGGAACTTCTTTTCCTCTACCATACTCTGGCATTAGGCCTTATCCTCCAGAACCTCTCTAGCAACTGTAGTTGGACGTCTCCTTATCCTATGCTTTATTATGCAAGATGACTACTCACCCAATGCCATTTTACCCTCCATCTCAGGAAGGAAGCTCCAGTCCTTACCAGTTCTGTGTGTCTGCTGACAGTATATCTGTTGGGCAGGCTCCATACATGTTACCACAGCTTCTGTGTGGAGGATAGGATCTTTTTGCTGATATTATGCTTTACCTCAAATGCTTTGATCTAAATGTGAAGGCTTTGTCTACTGTAGCACTCTGTACTTGTTGCTGTTGTACGTATTACTTCTATTCAATAATATATTATTGGTAAAAAAAGAAGCAGGTCCAGGTTGATGAAAACACATGTGTTGTTGCTAAAATTGCCAGATTACTAGTCTTTTTTAATGAAATGAATCAATTAACAATTGTTCAATTGTTCTTATGTGCCCCGTTTCCACTAGAATGGGGCCCTCAGATGCAGAGCAATGCAGAAAAATGCATGCTGTGTGTAACAAACCAGAACAGTAGCGACATTTCTGTCCCAGTGAAGTTCCCTGTCTATTTCTATGCAACACAGCTTAGCTGCAGAATGTCACCTACACAACAATATGTGATACAACCCCCCCCCCCCAAAGCCATAACCAAAAGGAGCACTATCTTGCAGAAAACAGAACATTTTTCTGTGCCAGGAGTTTGAATGAGCTCCTAATTTAAAGGATTTGTGTGTTTCCTATGTTGCTCTTAAAGACATATTAAAAAGGTCCTTCCTCTCATTGTACAAGTTTTTACATTCTCTTTTGCAACAGCAGAGGTCCCCTGCAGCTGCAAGGGACTTCCCATGCCATTTTGGAGACCATAGCTTCTCTAGCAGCTCTGCAAAGGGTAGCCCTTTGAAGAATGCAAATTTGGGTACAAACTAATTTTGCCACATTCACTGATCACTATTGAGTAGTGGATAGTATACTAAAAGTTGTTTTGAAATATTTCAGTTCATTCAGCCTTCTCTACCTCTCTAAGTTAGGGTTCATGTTAACAGGCATTCTTGTCAAAGAACGTCCTCTCTGGTCTCCGAACAGTGGATGACAGCATGCCTCTCCCTTAGCAGAGTGGCAGTGGTTTATACACATAAAACTAGCAAATGATTCCTAGGTGACGGTGTTTGCACCCTTTAAAGTGAGTGTGTTTTTAGTAGTTTTTATTACAGATTTTAATAAAGATGGTATATACTTCGAGATCCCTTTCTGTTTGATCCTTCCCTGCATGAGAGCTGCATCTGGGTTCTGTGTTAGAGAAGCAGCAAAGCGGAGATAAGTGGCCACGCACAGCGGAGCTATAAGAAACTCTTTTATAGACCCTCTTTGGTATAAGCTAAAGGGGGTCATCCTCATCTGGTTAATTTGAACCCATTGGGGTTGGGGCACAAACCCGCATGGAGTGGATTGTTGGCAGTGGTTAAGCATTTTTATTTTATAATAGAAGATTAGACATCATTCTAGCTCTATTCTAAACACTGGAACTTTATAAAACATTTCTAGTCATCACTATGGATTTTCTTGTTTTTTTTTTACTTTATTGCAGATATATGAATTTTTTGCTAATTAATTTATGCACTGGCATTTTATTTAGCTATTATGAAGATTTTTGATTTGTTTTTTGACTTTTGTTTTTGACTTTATGCACATGCATATATTTCACTGAGTTAAAGCTGTTTACAAGAGGGTGAGCACACTGAAATTTACATAAATATAACTCATATACAGTGAGTAAAATAAGTGCTATTGACATGAAATGTTCACCACATAACACATCAGTAACAACCCATACAAGCCATGCATACAAAGAAACCAAAATAAATAAGTTCAGAAATTAAATTATGTGTAATAAAATAGAGTTACACCGGGAAAAAGTATTGCACACATGAAGAAAGGGAGGTACAAAAAAGGCATGGAGAGCCAATCTATCAGTAATTAGAAAGCAATTGTGCCCCTTGTCAGTGCAAATTATCAACTGGTTCAGTCTCAACTGATGGCCTATAAAAAGGTGTCTCATTACTAAGGTGTCACACAAGAAACATCTCATGATGGGTAAAAGCAAAGAGCTTTCTCAAGACCTTTGCAACCTTATTGTTGAGAAACAATACTGATGGCATTGGTTAAAGAAGGATTTCTAAACTTCTGAATGTTCCAGTGAGCACTGTTGGGGCCATAGTCTGGAGTGGAAAGAACATCATTTCACCATAAACCAGCCACAACCAGGTGCTCCTCGCAAGATTTCTGACAGAGGAGTGAAACAGAAGTTGTCCAAGAGCCAAGGACCACTTGTGGAGAGCTTCAGAAAGACCTAGAATTAGCATGTACAATTCTTTCAAAGTAAACAATATGCAATGCACTCAACCACCATGGCCTGTATGCACGCTCAACGCGCAAGACTCCAATTGCTGCAGAAAAAGCATGTTGAAGCTTGTTTAAAGTTTGCTGCACAACACTTAGACAAGCCTGAGAAATACTAGGAGAATATAGTCTGGTCAGGTGAGACCAAAATCGAACTCTTTGGATGCTATATTACACACCATGTTTGGAGGTCAAATCGCACTGCACATCACCCCAAAAACACCACACCAACAGTGAAGTTTGGAGTGGGGGAACATCATGGCGTGGAGCTGGTTTTCATCATATAGTACTGGCAAATTTCATGTCACTGAAGGAAGGATGAATGAAAAAATGTACCAAGACATTCTTGATAAAAAGCTGCTGCTATCTACCAGGATGATGAAGATGAAATGAGGGTGGACATTTCCCAATGATCCCAAACACAAAGCCAAGGAAACCTTTAATTGGTTTCAAAGAAAGAAAATAAAGCTGCTAGAATGGCCCAGCCAATCACCTGACTTGAATCCAATAGAAAATCTATGGAAAGAACTAAAGATCAGCTTTCAAAAAAGAGGCCCAAGGAACCTTCAAGATTTAAAGACTGTTTGGGTGGAAGAATAGACCAAAATCACACCAGAGCAATGCATTCAACTAGCATCTCAATACAAGAGGTTTCCTGAAGCTGCCATTACCAACAAAGTATTTTGTACCAAGTATTAAATAAATGTAGGTTAGCGTGTTCAATCTTTTTTCCTGTGTCATTCCATTTTATTACATATAACTTAATTTCTGTATGTATTTGTTTTGGTTTCTTTGTATTTATGGATTGCATGGGTTGTTACCGACATGTGGTGAAAATGTAATGTCAATAGCACCTTTAGAAATATATTTACTTAGAAAAATGGTGACGTGTTCAATACTTATTTTACCCGCTGTGAATTGCCTAGGTTTACCCAAAAAATTAACCTTGTTTAATGATCATCATTATGCTTTTCTTATGTAATATTAGTATTGAAACATATGCAACAAAATATATATGCAGTAAATATATGCAGTAAATATATATGTAAATAAATACTACAGTAAATATTTTTTAAATATATACACTAACTAAGTTATTTATTACCTGAATACACAAGCCTGTATGGCTAATGTGAATTGTAAGGCTTTCCAATGTTTGAAATAATACATTCAGGTCATGTTCCCTCTAATCAGACCATGCACGCTACTCATCATCTTTGGCAGCAAGACTTCTTAAATTTATGAGTCATTTCTAGCACTTAATGTCTGAAAAATGATAGCAAAATTCAAGTGTAAAGCAAATTAACTTAATACAGTAAAAACCTATGTGTGCGTGTATGTGTGTGTGTGAAAGTGGGGCAGGGAACGTTTCTTCTCTGTCCACCAGCACACATTACACAGATTAGTAGCAGTTTAATTATTGCCATTTACAATTAACTATATGGCTTTCAATAGCATCAGCAGCTGGAGGGAATGTGTTTGGTGCAACTGCCTTATACATTAAGTTTAAAAATAAGCTTTTTAAGCAAATCTGTCCTCTTATTAGAATTATGTGCAAATGCATAAAGCTTGATTATTAAAGATAGGATGATGGTCATTTGTTTTGTAAAGTCATATACAGTTTCTATACTGTAATTGAAACATCAACAAAATGCTTTTGGATATTAAAGCTCTTAAAATGAGTCCTATGCAATGTTAATGTAGCGGAGTGCCCATTTACTCACCTTGCTTAGATGCCAGATGACCCTAGGGTAGAAACATTTTTTTTCATCCTTCCCTAGCAGCTCAGAGAGACAAAACTTGTTGAACTAGAGGTAGCCGGGCAAGTGTTCTGTAACCAGGATAAAGGCCCTTCAGTGTCCAAACTGGGCAGCAAAACAAGAGCCTAATGCCGTGTACACACGATCAGACTTTTTCGTCGGACTGAACTCTGAAGGACTTTTCAACGGAGTTCCGACGGAGTTCCAACAAAGCGGACTTGCCTACACACGATCATACCAAAGTCTGATCATTTCGAACGTGATGACGTACGACCGGACTAGAATAAGGAAGTTCATAGCCAGTAGCCAATAGCTGCCCTTGCATCCTTTTTTGTCTGTTGGACTAGCATACAGACGAACTGATTTTTCGATCGGACTTGATTTGAAACATGTTCTATTTCTAAAGTTCGACAGATTTTTTGACAGAAAAGGTCCAATGAAGCCCACACACGAACGAGTTGCCCGATGGATTAGTTCCGTCGGACCAGTTTGGTCGAAAAGTCTGGACGTGTGTACACGGCATCATAGCATGCAGCTTCTCCAATACACACAACTTTTGCAAGGCGCATCTTCCTGATTGGCACCATAGTGTTCCAGTGGAGTGCCTCCCCACTTACGACCTTACAAGATAATACCTATAGAAAGAGTTATAAGTTTCCTTATGTTTGTTGGCTACACTTATGCAAAATCTCTCCGGAAGCAGATCTCCTTAGAAAACTTTCTTAGGTTTACTCCACCCACCCTTAGCGATTAAAGGGGGGGAAACACAAGCAAAAAAGCTGGCACCAGTTTCTGACCAGAGGGAGAGCATTTGACTTTATTTTCATAGGTCTACTTTACTTACTCCTTACTCCAAAAATACAAATGGTTTAAAAAAAGCTATTGAGCAATAAGCCTCATGAACACTTGCAGAAAAAATACAGCTTTTAGGGGCATTGTTCATTATTTTTATGCCTATGAATGCATACATGTACATTGTGGTGCTTAGAGTAAAAAAAAAAAAATCATCAAACCTGCATTTAAAGAAGTGCTTATTGGCATTGTTTATACACATACATTAATTTACATAAATGCACATATTTGCACACCATAACAAGTATCTTTTATCCTGGATTTTTCTGCGCGTTCCTGGGAGAAAGATTCAGCACAGATAGCAGTATTTTATTATGCCCATGTGCATGCTTAAGCTTAAAGCTTGCCTTTATTGAAAAAAATGCTTTCCACAGACCAGCTTCTAGGTGACTTGTGGGCTTTTAAGTGCCCAGCTCTTCTAGGAGGCACAGTGATTTCACCTGTGCTTACCAGAAGTGTCAGATGCCAGACTGAGGTAAGCATTTTTAATGTAAACTATTTTTCAGTGGCTTTTTAAGCCATCTGTATTTTGATGGGTAAGAGGCTGTGAGCAAAGCACACCATTCTGTTTTATAAAAGGTCCAAATTATTGGGTTAACACACTATGGAACAAAAAATAGGAAAAGCTATATACAGTATCTCACAAAAGTGAGTACACCCCTCACATTTTTGTAAATATTTTATTATATCTTTTCATGTGACAACACTGAAGAAATGACACTTTGCTACAATGTAAAGTAGTGAGTAGCTTGTATAACAGTGTCAATTTGCTGTCCCCTCAAAATAACTCAACACACAGCCATTAATGTCTAAACCGCTGGCAACAAAAGTGAGTAAATTGGGCCCAATTAGCCATTTTCCCTCCCTGGTGTCATGTGACTCATTAGTGTTACAAGGTCTCAGGTGTGAATGGGAAGGAGGTGTGTTAAATTTGGTGTTATCTCTCTCACTCTCTCATACTGATCACTGGAAGTTCAACATGGCACCTCATGGCAAAGAACTCTGAGGATCGGAAAAAAGATGGCCTAGGCTATAAGAAGCTTACCAAGACCCTGAAACTGAGCAGCAGCATGGTGGCCAAGACCATACAGCTGTTTAACAGGACAGGTTCCACTCAGAACAGGCCTCACCATGGTCGACCAAAGAATTTGCATGCACGTGCTCAGCGTCATATCCAGAGGTTAGACATATGTGAAATACACTTTAACCACTTGCCGACCGCCTAACGCAGATATACTGCGGCAGAATGGCACGGGCAGGCAGAATCACGTACCCCCCCCCCGGTGCCAGTGGCAGTCGGCATTTGACTGGGAGCGTCGGGAGGCGAGGGGGAGACCATCCGATCGTGGCCCCCCCCCTCGCGATCGCTCCCAGCCAATGGGAATCCTCCTCTGCCTGTGTGTAGTTTCACACAGGCAGAGGAAGTGATGTCATCTCTCCTCGGTCTGGCAGTTTCCGTCCCAGCGCCGAGGAGAGAAGACAAGTGAGTGCACAACACACACACACACACACACAGTAGAACATGCCAGGCATACCTTACACCCCCGATCCCCCCCCGATCGCCCCCCGATCCCCCCCCAATCACCCCCCCCTGTCACAAACTGACATTAGCAGTATTTTTTTTTTTTTTTCTGATTACTGCATAGTGTCAGTTTGTGACAGTTACAGTGTTAGGGCAGTGAGTATTACCCCCCTTTAGGTCTAGGGTACCCCCCTAACCCCCCCTAATAAAGTTTTAACCCCTTGATCACCCCTGTCACCAGTGTCGCTAAGCGATCATTTTTCTGATCGTTGTATTAGTGTCGCTGGTGACGCTAGTTAGGGACGTAAATATTTAGGTTCGCCGTCAGCGTTTTATAGCGACAGGGACCCCCATATAATACCTAATAAATGTTTTAACCCCTTGATTGCCCCCTAGTTAACCCTTTCACCACTGATCACCGTATAACTGTTACGGGTGACGCTGGTTAGTTCGTTTATTTTTTATAGTGTCAGGGCACCCGCCGTTTATTACCGAATAAAGGTTTAGCCCCCCGATTGCCCGGCGGTGATATGCGTCGCCCCAGGCAGCGTCAGATTAGCGCCAGTACCGCTAACACCCACGCACGCAGCATACGCCTCCCTTAGTGGTATAGTATCTGTACGGATCAATATCTGATCCAATCAGATCTATACTAGCGTCCCCAGCAGTTTAGGGTTCCCGAAAACGCAGTGTTAGCGGGATCAGCCCAGATACCCGCTAGCACCTGCGTTTTGCCCCTCCGCCCGGCCCAGCCCACCCAAGTGCAGTATCGATCGATCACTGTCACTTTACAAAACACTAAACGCATAACTGCAGCGTTCGCATAGTCAGGCCTGATCCCTGCGATCGCTAACAGTTTTTTTGGTAGTGTTTTGGTGAACTGGCAAGCACCAGCCCCAGGCAGCGTCAGGTTAGCGCCAGTACCACTAACACCCACGCACGCAGCATACACCTCCCTTAGTGGTATAGTATCTGAACGGATCAATATCTGATCCGATCAGATCTATACTAGCGTCCCCAGCAGTTTAGGGTTCCCAACCACGCAGTGTTAGCGGGATCAGCCCAGATACCTGCTAGCACCTGCGTTTTTCCCGTCCGCCCGGCCCAGCCCAGCCCACCCAAGTGCAGTATTGATCGATCACTGTCACTTACAAAACACTAAACGCATAACTGCAGCGTTCGCAGAGTCAGGCCTGATCCCTGCGATCGCTAACAGTTTTTTTGGTAGCGTTTTGGTGAACTGGCAAGCACCAGCCCCAGGCAGTGTCAGATTAGCGCCAGTACCGCTAACACCCACGCACGCAGCATACGCCTCCCTTAGTGGTATAGTATCTGATCGGATCAATATCTGATCCGATCAGATCTATACTGGCGTCCCCAGCAGTTTAGGGTTCTCACAAACGCAGTGTTAGCGGGATCAGCCCAGATACCTGCTAGCACCTGCGTTTTGCCCCTCCGCCCGGCCCAGCCCAGCCCACCCAAGTGCAGTATCGATCAATCACTGTCACTTACAAAACACTAAACGCATAACTGCAGCGTTCGCAGAGTCAGGCCTGATCCCTGTGATCGCTAACAGTTTTTTTGGTAGTGTTTTGGTGAACTGGCAAGCACCAGCGGCCTAGTACACCCCTGCCGTAGTCAAACCAGCACTGCAGTAACACTTGGTGACGTGGCGAGTCCCATAAATGCAGTTCAAGCTGGTGAGGTGGCAAGCACAAGTAGTGTCCCGCTGCCACCAAAAAGACAAACACAGGCCCGTCGTGCCCATAGTGCCCTTCCTGCTGCATTCGTCCAATCCTAATTGGGAACCCACCGCTTCTGCAGCGCCCGTACTTCCCCCATTCACATCCCCAACCAAATGCAGTCGGCTGCATGAGAGGCATTTTCTTTATGTCCTCCCGAGTACCCCTACCCAGCGAACCCCCCCAAAAAAGATGTCGTGTCTGCAGCAAGCACGGATATAGGCGTGACACCCGCTATTATTGTCCCTCCTGTCCTGACAATCCTGGTCTTTGCATTGGTGAATATTTTGAACGCTACCATTCACTAGTTGAGTATTAGCGTAGGGTACAGCATTGCACAGACTAGGACACACTTCCACAGGGTCTCCCAAGATGCCATCGCATTTTGAGAGACCCGAACCTGGAACCGGTTACAGTTATAAAAGTTAGTTACAAAAAAAAATTGAAAAAAAAAAAAAAAAAAACACATACAAAAATATAAAATAAAAAAAAAATAGTTGTCGTTTTATTGTTCTCTCTCTCTCTATTCTCTCTCTATTGTTCTGCTCTTTTTTACTGTATTATATTCTGCAATGTTTTATTGTTGTTATGTTTTATCATGTTTGCTTTTCAGGTATGCAATTTTTTTATACCTTACCGTTTACTGTGCTTTATTGTTAACCATTTTTTTGTCTTCAGGTACGCCATTCACAACTTTGAGTGGTTATACCAGAATGATGCCTGCAGGTTTAGGTATCATCTTGGTATCATTCTTTTCAGCCAGCGGTCGGCTTTCATGTAAAAGCAATCCTAGTGGCTAATTAGCCTCTAGACTGCTTTTACAAGCATTGGGAGGGAATGCCCCCCCCCCCAACGTCTTCTGTGTTTTTCTCTGGCTCTCCTGTCTCAACAGGGAACCTGAAAATGCAGCTGGTGATTCAGCCAGCTGACCATAGAGCTGATCAGAGACCAGAGTGGCTCCAAACATCTCTATGGCCTAAGAAACCGGAAGCTACGAGCATTTTATGATTTCGCCGGATGTAAACAGCGCCATTGGGAAATTGGGAAAGCATTTTATCACACCGATCTTGGTGTGGTCAGATGCTTTGAGGGCAGAGGAGAAACCTAGGGTCTAATAGACCCCAATTTTTGCAAAAAAGAGTACCTGTCACTACCTATTGCTATCATAGGGGATATTTACATTCCCCGAGATAACAATAAAAATGATTTAAAAAAAAAAATGAAAGGAACAGTTTAAAAATAAGATAAAAAAATAATAATAATAAAGAAAAAAAAAAAAAAAAAAAAAAAAAAAGCACCCCTGTCCCCCCTGCTCTCGCGCTAAGGCGAACGCAAGCGTCGGTCTGGAGTCAAATGTAAACAGCAATTGCACCATGCATGTGAGGTATCGCCGCGAAGGTCAGATCGAGGGCAGTAAGTTTAGCAGTAGACCTCCTCTGTAAATCTAAAGTGGTAACCTGTAAAGGCTTTTAAAGGCTTTTAAAAATGTATTTAGTTTTTCGCCACTGCACGTTTGTGCGCAATTTTAAAGCATGTCATGTTTGGTATCCATGTACTCGGCCTAAGATCATCTTTTTTATTTCATCAAACATTTGGGCAATATAGTGTGTTTTAGTGCATTAAAATGTAAAAAAGTGTGTTTTTTCCCCAAAAAATGCGTTTGAAAAATCGCTGCGCAAATACTGTGTGAAAAAAAAAAAATGAAACACCCACCATTTTAATCTGTAGGGCATTTGCTTTAAAAAAAATATATAATGTTTGGGGGGTTCAAAGTAATTTTCTTGCAAAAAAAAAAATATTTTTTTATGTAAACAATAAGTGTCAGAAAGGGCTTTGTCTTCAAGTGGTTAGAAGAGTGGGTGATGTGTGACATAAGCTTCTAAATGTTGTGCATAAAATGCCAGGACAGTTCAAAACCCCCCCAAATGACCCCATTTTGGAAAGTAGACACCCCAAGCTATTTGCTGAGAGGCATGTCGAGTCCATGGAATAATTTATATTGTGACACAAGTTGCGGGAAAGAGACAATTTTTTATTTTTTTTATTTTTTTTTGCGCAAAGTTGTCACTAAATGATATATTGCTCTAACATGCCATGGGAATATGTGAAATTACACCCCAAAATACATTCTGCTGCTTCTCCTGAGTACGGGGATACCACATGTGTGAGACTTTTTGGGAGCCTAGCCGCGTACGGGACCCCGAAAACCAAGCACCGCCTTCAGGCTTTCTAAGGCCGTAAATTTTTGATTTCACTCTTCACTGCCTATCACAGTTTCGGAGGCCATGGAATGCCCAGGTGGCACAAACCCCCCCCAAATGACCCCATTTTGGAAAGTAGACACCCCAAGCTATTTGATGAGAGGTATAGTGAGTATTTTGCAGACCTCACTTTTTGTCACAAAGTTTTGAAAATTGAAAAAAGAAAAAAAAAAAAAAATTTTCTCGTCTTTCTTTATTTTCAAAAACAAATGAGAGCTGCAAAATACTCACCATGCCTCTCAGCAAATAGCTTGGGGTGTCTACTTTCCAAAATGGGGTCATTTGGGGGGGGTTTGTGCCACCTGGGCATTCCATGGCCTCCGAAACTGTGATAGGCAGTGAGGAGTAAAATCAAAAATGTACGCCCTTAGAAATCCTGAAGGCAGTGATTGGTTTTCGGGGTCCCGTACGCGGCTAGGCTCCCAAAAAGTCCCACACATGTGGTATCGCCATATTCAGGAGAAGCAGCTAAATGTATTTTGGGGTGCAATTCCACATATGCCCATGGCCTGTGTGAGCAATATATCATTTAGTGACAACTTTGTGCAAAAAAAAAAAAAAACTTGTCACTTTCCCGCAACTTGTGTCAAAATATAAAACATTCCTTGGACTCAACATGCCTCAAAGCAAATAGCTTGGGGTGTCTACTTTCCAAAATGGGGTCATTTGGGGGGGGTTTATGTCATCTGGGCATTTTATGGCCTTCAAAACTGTGATAGGTAGTGAGGAGTAAAATCAAAAATGTACGCCCTTAGAAATCCTGAAGGCGGTGCTTGGTTTTCGGGGCCCCGTACGCGGCTAGGCTCCCAAAAAGTCCCACACATGTGGTACCCCGTACTCAGGAGAAGCAGCTAAATGTATTTTGGGGTGCAATTCCACATATGCCCATGGCCTGTGTGAGCAATATATCATTTAGTGACAACTTTTTGTAATTTTTTTTTTTTTTTTTTGTCATTATTCAATCACTTGGGACAAAAAAAATGAATATTCAATGGGCTCAACATGCCTCTCAGCAAATTCCTTGGGGTGTCTACTTTCCAAAATGGGGTCATTTGTGGGGGGTTTTGTACTGCCCTGCCATTTTAGCACCTCAAGAAACGACATAGGCAGTCATAATTTAAAGGCTGTGTAAATTCCAGAAAATGTACCCTAGTTTGTAGACGCTATAACTTTTGCGCAAACCAATAAATATACACTTATTGACATTTTTTTTACCAAAGACATGTGGCCGAATACATTTTGGCCTAAATGTATGACTAAAATTGAGTTTATTGGATTTTTTTTAGAACAAAAAGTAGAAAATATAATTTTTTTTCAAAATTTTCGGTCTTTTTCCGTCTATAGCGCAAAAAATAAAAACGGCAGAGGTGATCAAATACCATCAAAAGAAAGCTCTATTTGTGGGAAGAAAAGGACGCAAATTTCGTTTGGGTACAGCATTGCATGACCGCGCAATTAGCAGTTAAAGCGACACAGTGCCGAATTGTAAAAAGTGCTCTGGTCAGGAAGGGGGTAAAACCTTCCGGGGCTGAAGTGGTTAAGTGAAATTATTGGCAAAAAAGACATATCACGCAATCAGTCATTAACTACTTAACGAACAGCCGCTGCAGTTTTACTGCGGCAGGTTGGCTCTCCTGCGGGAATAGCCATCATTGTATGTTGAGTGTGTACACGGCGATCTGTGGTGGCACGCGCGTGCCCATTTGCTAGCAGGGGAGACAATCAGCGGGTCCGGGGTACTCGATGCCTGCCGGCCACCCACGGTTGCTCCACATAGAGGCAGAACAGGGATCTGCCAGTGTAAACAAAGCAAATTCTCGTTCTGTCAGGGGAGTAGAGTGAGATTGTCTGTTCCTAGTGATTAGGAACAGCGATCTCTCTCTACTCCCTGTCAGTCCACTCCCCCCACAATTAGAAAGCACCTCCCTAGGGAACATGTAACCCTTTGATCACCCCTGGTGTTATCCCCTTCCCTGCCAGTGTCGTTTATACAGTAATCAATGCATTTTTATAGCACTGACCGCTGAATAAATATCACTGGTCCCAAAAAAGTGCCAAAAGTGTCTGATCTGTCCGCTGCAATTTCGCAGTCCCACTAAAAATCGCAGATCACCACCATTACTAGTAAAAAAATAATAATAATAAAAATGCCATGAATCTATCCCCTATTTTGCAGACACAATAACTTTTGTGAGAACCAATCAATATATACTAATTGGGATTTTTTTACCAAAAAATATGTAAAAGAATACATATTGGCCTAAGCTGAGGAAGAAATTTGTTTTTTTTTAATTTTTTGGGGGGATATTTAATTTTTTTTTTTTGTTTATAGCACAAAAAATAAAAACTGCTGAGGTGAACCAATATAACCAAAAGAAATTTCCACTTGTGGGAAAAAAAGGGCATCAATTTTATTTGGGTACAGCATCACACGACCGCGCAATTGTCAGTTACACCGACGCAGTGCCGTATCGCAAAAAAATGGCCTGGTCATTAAGGGGTAAAATCTTCTGGTGGTTAAGAATAACTCAGGACTCATAAACCCCCTCATAACAGTTTTATTACCTGTTGATCCTGCCAGTAGTTCTATTGATTTTCCTCTTCATTTTGACATTTTACTCACTTTTAACTTTTTTTCCCCCAGGCTGGAATGCCCCTTTAAGCACCCCAGCGAGTTATATGGATTGTCCTATCCTATGTAACTATCACTTTTACTGGACAGCTTGGGTGGCATGTACATTTAGTGAAAATGTAAATAAAAGGCCTGTGAAATAAAAAAATAATTTATATAATATTATACTATTAATACAGTTATTAAAATGCATACAGTTACCAGAAAACACAATTTTTCACTTCAGTGGGACTTTAAAAACTTGAGTGAGTAACAATGACAGGCCAGTTTGTTTAAAGAATAAAAACAGACAGTCTGGAGAGTCCCAGATACGTCACTCTGCCTAATCATTAGGAAGTTGACTTGTCTGTATAATGTTCGTTATGCTACCAAAACTTACATCTGCATGGTTATACACACCACAAGGAGACTGATGCAATAAAACAGGAGTAATGAAAATTAGCACAAAATGGGAGTCGTTGTCAATAGCAATCTGGATTCACCTTTTTTTTTTTAGGAAACAGTTGAACAATTCTGATTAGTCCATATGGACAATAACTCAAGTTTTGTGTTTGTTTTGTTGATGAATCAAACCTAAGAGGTATATCATCAGTTTTTGATTTGATTGAACTTAACAAAACAGTGCAATATAAAATAATGATTAAACCTGTAACTCAGGATACAAAACTGATATTCTATATATAGATGAATTTACATTTTCAAACTAAATGTTCTCTCTTTATGGGGACACAGTAATGTACCAGTTCACCACTGATTTCATGTTACTCAACACAACTTCCCAATTACACAATTATTATTCATGTGTAAATACTGTTTCATGGAAAGCCATATGGTTTGCTTTCAAGCTTCACTAATTACATTACCAGAAGAGAAAAACAAACTCGGGCAAAAACACTCCACCATAAAGTTAGATTATTAAGTGGCTATTTACATTTGTTTTGCTGAGATTGCCTAGCTAACAGTGATTTATGTGTTGTGACTAATGCAGTTTAACTCTCTTTTTTTGATTCTTCTAAAATCACAGTGAACCTATTTCCATGCCATAATATAATATAAAAAGCATTTTGTTTGGTCAATTTCTCCACTTAGAGTTGATCAGGCAGTGTTTTTATAGAACTAAAATATTGTGGCACAAAAAAAAAATGGTCTTGTTGTTTCTTAGAGAGTGATGTTAGTGCGCACCGTTTTAAAGGCATGAGAAAAAAATCATGATGTGAACATCTTTCTGAAAATTTTTTTTTTATTCATTCATTCCTTAGTATATTTAGCAATTTTGTACATTATTTGTTTACCATTAAGAAGAAGGGCTTTAAGATCCCTTTTACATTGAGGAAGCTTTCAGGCATTTTAGCACTAGAAATAGCACCGTGACCTGCATGCTTTGGCCAATCACAGCGCGCTCTGCTAAGGCAGCCATAATTGGCCAAAGGCAAGGTGCCTTTGGCCAATCATGGCTCAGGGGGACTAAGTCTATGCCCCACACTATATAAGGCTGCTTACACGGTGGCTGTGTGTAATGTTGTTGGCGTAGACAGAGAGATAGCTTGATTTTAGATTAAGCAGGCAGGCTATTCAGTTAGTGGCAGTGTATTTAATATATATATATATATATATGGTCTTGGCCACTGTGCTGCAGCTCATTTTCAGGGTCTTGGTAATCTTCTTATAGCCTAGGCTATCTTTATGTAGAGTAACAGGTCTTTTTTTCAGATCCTCAGGGAGTCCTTTGCCATGAGGTGCCATGTTGAACTTCTAGTGACCAGTATGAGAGAGTGAGAGCGATAACACCAAAACGGGTCACATGACACCGGGGGAGGGAAAATGGCTAATTGGGCCCAACTTAGACATTTTTACTTAGGGGTGTACTCACTTTTGAGGCCAGTGGTGTAGACATTAATGGCTGTGTGTTGAGTTATTTTGAGGGGACAGCAAATATACACTGTTACACAAGCTGTACACTACACTCACTACTTGTGTGAGGTAGACGACGACTACTTGTGTGAGGTCGTCCTCTTAGACGATGTCTAAGAGGATGAAACGTGTCGGTTAGGACCCCACTGCCGCCATACTTTTACAACACTGATTTTAAAGACTTACATGTGAGTGTATCTCTTATTTTAAATTAATTTGGTACTTGTTTTATGGAATTACACTATGTGACCTTTTTCCTTCTTGCCTTACATCATTGCCACCTGCTTCTCAACATCACCCTGAGGGACATACCAGTCCATGGTTTACTCTTGGATTTCCATCTCCACCACCCCTCCGGAACATCTACCATCACCCACCACCAAAGCCTGATTTGACCCAATTGGGCGTATGTCCTCTTCGGTCCATGAGATCTGGTAAGCCTTCTCATTGTCGGTGGTGGTGTGCTTATTCTGTCTTCACTCCAGATGTCACGCATTTGATTTGTTCCTCACATGAAGTCACTACATTTATATGGATCATTAGCTTTCATCAGTCTTATAAACATGGAGGACTTTCTTCTAAGTTTCTCTTAGATGTTTTTCACCACTAGTTGGACTACATTGTCCTTATGTTGAACTTTTAAGTTTTTTAGCGCTACACATATTTTTGTTTTAACTATAGCGATACGGTGGCGTCAAGTAGTATTCCAACGCGTTTCAACTTATATCAAAAAGTCTTCCTCAGGGAAAGATTGCATCACGTTCTAAAATTTCAAGAATGTAAAAAAAAAATTTACATACCATACATCATATACATATATCGCACATATATCCTCAACCACAAACGTTCAATAAAGGCAACTGTGATTGTATCTTGTAGTAGGATGTATCATGATTCAGAAGTACTATTTACATATTGTCATCTTATTTGATGAATCTTTTTAAATTCATTATCACTAAAATTATTTTTGTATGTTATATATTCTCTATGTACCAATAAATTATTCTTTTATTTAAAATATAAATATTTGTATTACATTGCCTTAAAAATCCCATATTGAGGTGTATATTTGTTTTCCAAGTCGTTCAAGGGATGATGGCAATGACACATCCAACCCTCTGAGTCACCCCTTTCTATGCAATTTCCAGGGTGGACAATACACCCATTCCTCCTTTTGACTCAGACGGCTGAATGTGGACTCTCCTCAGTATCTTTGTTTCACACTAATATAGTAGAAGGTTCACCTCTCCCCTTTTTCCTAAAAAGGATTCTTTCAGGGGAGTTTAGTGCACCCAGTTTTAGATTATTTGATGGTTTCTTTGACCGATTGTACTAAATTTCTTGGGCTCTGTCTGCCTAAATTAGGTGTCGTTAGAACATCATGGGGGATCTGTTGGGGGGAGAATGGGAGGAAGTTATGGCCAGTATCCAAAAAAATTATCAGGATAAGGAACAGGTCGCATCCAACCTTTCCTCACTTTTTCAAGCTTAACAAAAATTTTGGAAAAAAAATCGGCCCTACATTGGCATATTGAATCACTTGAAAGATATATTTGGGAAGGTATCAATCCGATCGGCCTGAGAATACAAATAG
The DNA here is from genome assembly GCA_037952925.1 of Lithobates clamitans. NCBI lineage: Eukaryota > Metazoa > Chordata > Amphibia > Anura > Ranidae > Lithobates > Lithobates clamitans. The sequence continues at coordinate 3,287,089 of JBBGZY010001222.1, forward strand.
TTCCCATTCTAGATAATGTTACAAAATAACTCAAAACGAATTGGGAAATGAAACTGAATGATTGTTCCAGAAACCTCATGCTGCTGTTACAAAACGAATATCGGCAGCAATTGGAAGGTATGGATATGGAAATCAATACACTGTATGCCAGACTCTCCCCCCTGAAAAAACATGAACAATATGCAATACATGAGAAGAAACTTAAGGAGCATTTAGAAACCTTCAGCAAAAATATTCTAATTAAAAATGAGAAAAAATACTGGAGGGACAATAATGCATTTGGGGAGGGCAGGGCCTATAGATGGAATCTGGACAAAAAATCAAGGAGAAAAAACCCTAGATCCTCACAACAGGATTATGTCAATCAAACCAATGATTATCTCTTTGACACACCCTCTAACAACTCCTCCTCCTCAGCTTCCTCACAAGCAGGTAGATTCCGAGGCAAAAGGAAAGGACCTTTTCGCAAACACCTGGAAATGGAAGGGGAAATTCAACAAATAAATAAAAAACGCATTACAGACTCACAACCAACTGAGACTTCACGAGGTGGAAGAGGAGGTGGGAGTGGTATGACTAGAGGTGCATTACAGGGAAACCTAAAAGGCTCCTCCTCTTACAACTCTAGGAAAAGCTACAAAGAACAGGGTGCATATCTAAAAACTCGGCAAACTCAACTAGATAATTTTTTAGACAGAAGCAATGCACCCCCCCAACGACTACGCCCCCTCAGAGGCAGCTGTCAATGATACCTACAATAGCTCCACCTTCGAAGGAAAGTTGAACGTCATCAATCTTTCATCTCACAAACTAACAACAGCAGAACAGGAAGTACTGTCGTTGGGTCTTTCCTTTTGCCCCAATCACAGCATGGATAGTTTTGAGACCATCAAGGACATCAATTTATTTGCCAGGAAGCTCCTACTTAAGAGCTTATACATCAAAAAAGCCACGGCCACACCGGAAGTGGCATCCAATCTAAGGGCAGCTGATTTCAGAGCGCTTAGAGATCTTAACTTGTTGCTGCAAGAAAGCGAGTTTGTTGAGGAGTTCTGGGAGGGGGAATTGGACAGTTAAGGCAGTGAGGAAGAACAAGAGGAGCCATTCAGGGACAAAACAGCAAAAACGTTTAAAAGGAAATCACATAAGTTCCCGCCACTGAACCAAAATCCTGCAATAGCTCTATTTGTAGGGCAAATCACTAGAGAGATTGAAAAAATGGAAAAACACACTACTAAAAATAATTTGAGTTTGGAACACCAACAGGCCCTTAATACCCTGAAGAACAACACGGACATCACGATCAAGGCATCTGACAAGGGGGGAATATTGTCCTTATGGACAATGCCAAATATAAAAAAATGTGTTTTAACATACTCAACACCAAATGTTATAAAAAAATTTCCCCGGCAACGGTGGATAAATTCAACCAGGAATTTTTTTCCTTGGTCGACAAATCCCTCAATGAGGGGGTTATTGACAGAGACATGTGGGATTTTATACATTCTCGGCACCCCCGCCTGCCCACCTTCTACGCATTGCCGAAGGTGCACAAAAAGCTTAATGATCCCCCAGGGAGACCGATCATCTCCGGAAATGGGTCCATCACGGAGGGAATCAGTTAAATCATAGACCAATATTTGAGACCTCATATTATGGACCTACCCTCTTATACAAGAGACACAATACATCTACTACAAATTTTGGACAACTTAGTTATTCCCAGTTTGGCCATACTTGTCACAGTAGATGTGGAATCTCTTTACAATAGTATCCCACACAATCTGGGCATATTGGCCATTGAACGGGTTCTGAAACAAAGGGCAACCACGGACTGGAAATTTAATGCCTTTATTTTGTCAATGCTGGACTATATCCTCCGACATAACACCTTTCTATTCAAGGGCTCCCACTACCTCCAGGTGCAGGGGGTGGCTATGGGGACATGCTGCGCACCCTCATATGCAAACCTGTACCTGGGGGAGTGGGAGAAGGACTTTCTACAGGGAGAATCAACATCTATGTATACTCGCCACATCTGCATGTGGCAGAGATACATAGATGACCTACTCATCATCTGAGATGGTCCCCAGGAACAACTAAAAGATTGCTTAAAATTGATGAATAACAACAGCTTTAATCTCTTTTTCACAATGACCTCTGACCCCCATGAGGTAAACCTCTTGGATGTCACCATATCCAAGGATCTTTGTGGTGGACTATCCAGCAGACTTTATAGAAAAGAAACTGCAGGTAATACACTTCTGCACGCGAACAGCTTCCATCCAGATGCCCTAAAAAGATCCATCCCATATAGTTAGTTTCTTCGTCTCAGAAGAAATTGCAGCACGGATGAAGACTTCCAGAGAGAGGCAGACCTGCTCACCACCAGACTTATGAACAGGGGTTATACAAAATCGGCCCTCAAAAAGGCCTTTAATTGGGTCAAATTGATCAATAGAAGAGATCTAATCTTTAAATCTAAAAAGTCCACTAAAGAGGACACCACTACCAGGATCATCATGAGGTTCTCCAATGAACACCAAAGGATTAATAAAATAATCTCTAAATATTGGCCTATCCTTACAGAGGACCCTATTCTGAAGGGTCTGATCACTTCCAAACCACAAATTACATACAGAAAATCTGGCTCCATAGGGAACCTATTAACTCAAAGTGAATACAAAGGTAATGCCAGAAAAGATCCTTGTAAAACATGGGGTACCTACCCATGCGGATCTTGTGCTCAGTGCACAGTCATCGGTAGGAGGACCACTCTGGCCCTGCCCAATGGGGAGAGTTTCTCCCTGCGTCACTTTGCCAACTGTAGGACACAGGGCGTGATTTATATCATGCAGTGACAGTGTGGCGCCTTCTATGTGGGGAAGACCTGAACAGAGTTCGGGAAATGAGTTGACAAACACATGCAGAGCATGCGTATTGGCAACCTGTATCTACCATTGGGAAGACATGTCGCCAGACAGCATAATTACAGACTACCTTCAGTCAACTTCACGGTCCTAGATAGGATCCACTTACCAATCGGGGGGGTGACTGGAACAAGGTTCTGCTCCAGCGGGAGGCGCGCTGGGTCAGATACCTTAGGGCCACCACCCCCCCCGGATTGAATGAAGCCAAAAGCTTCAGACCATTCTTGGAGGGTTTTAGTTCTGGGAAAACAGACTAAATTGAATTAAAATATAAGTTGCACCTTCGCTGCTGTGTCACTTGTGTCCTGGCCTTGTCTTTAATTACTATGTCCTTGGGTACCCTCTGCATTTGGGATACTTATTTTATTCCCAACTGCTATATCCTACTCGCATTCCAGGGGCACGGTTCCTCCCCTGGGATCCCCAACAAGGGGAATCTCCAATGTGACCACCGAAACATTAGGCATATACTTAGTCCAAGATGGAATCCTAGGAGGGTTTATTTACTTTCGATTTCAAATTTTCTATTATGTATATATTTTTTCTTTTTCTTCTTCTCAATAGACATATGGTTATTCATTAATTTGTTTGTATAGGTACCATGTATTGACTGTTATTTATCATTGCATATTTTCACAATAATGATCAATACAGTTGCTTCCCAGTGCCAAGGCTAGAGGCCTCCATAGAAAGTTGTCCTTTCTGTGCCCTTGTCCCTACCCGGCACAGGGGGGCCACGGTAGCAATACTGTGGCCTCCGTATCCCCGGACTTTGATTATGTCTTTGGTCCGGGGGTTTTTACTGTGGAGATACTGACCCCAAAAGGGTTGTGGCATTGTATTTAGGTAACTAAGGTTACCCCCTTACAGTGCTGTCTCCTTTGATGATTTCCGAAGCTGACATAGCTACTTACAAAAAACCCCCGCCTTCCTTATCCTCCCCCTTGTTTAACTTTTATACATCATGCCACGGTCCCCGACCAGGCAACGTAACATATTTTGCTGCCCAGCAGTGGGCAATTCATCCCCCTATCAGGGTCATTTCTGCCCCTCCATGAGATGGCGGCTACGTTCCTTCCGGGGGAGGTTTTTTAACTTCAGGAAATGCGGCGCCTCCGTAGTGTCCAGTCACATGACTGTGATGCTAGATGCACTGTTATCACATGGCGGGGACGCGCGGCGTTGCTTAGGCGATGCGGTGTCTCCCTCCCCCTTGTCCGTGGGCCACACCCCATAGGATATGGGGCTGTGGGGCGTTAAGCCTCGACCAAGAAGCGGGACGCCGCTCTGCCGGTGCCGCGCCTCTTACAGCTGTACGGAACTTTAGGAGAGCCGTGGCGTCGTCATGGAGATGCGACGCCTCTCGTTTGGCCATGCCCACACCCCTTGATTAGGACGCCAGGGACGGCCAATGGCGGCATTTCTCCCTCGGCTTTCAACCGAGGGGTTCCTTGCATTGCAGGCTCGTCCTTACAGGCTCCCCTGAAGCTTCTACAAGACCCAGACTCAGCTACACTTCGAAAAGGTAATCTTATTTGTTGAAACTACCAATACCTCAGGGAACATTGGTCTCTGAGGGGATCGCCTTTCATCCTTATTTTCAAATGGCATCTTTTGTTGTCTCTTTAGAAAAAATTCCATTTACTTGGCTGCCTATGTTTGGATACCTTATGAATATATCCTGTCATCCTGTAGAGGATTTTGGACAGTAAGGGCAACAAATGATAGAGACCTAATTTTTTCTGGGCACTGGGAATGCACCTTACCTGCATTTGCATGAAAAATGTAAGTTGCCTTTATTGAACGTTTGTGGTTGAGGATATATGTGCGATATATGTATATGATATATGGTATGTAACATTGTTTTTTTGACATTTTAGAACGTGATGCAATCTTTCCCTGAGGAAGACTTTTTGCTATAAGTTGAAACGCGTTGGAATACTACTTGACGCCACTGTATCGCTATAGGTGGTGATTGTATCTTGTAGTAGGATGTATCACGATTCAGAAGTACTATTTACATATTGTCATGTTATTTGACGAATCTTTTTAAATTCATTATCACTAAAATTATTTTTGTATGTTATATATTCTCCATCTACCAATAAATTATTCTTTTATTTAAAATATAAACTTTTTTATTACATTGCCTTAAAAATCCCATATTGAGGTGTATATTTGTTTTCCATGTGTACAGTTTCTACTACACTTCTGGTGGTGTACACAGTATCTAATACAGTGTAGTGTGGTGTTGCAAAACAAAAAATACATCATGTCTGGAAGGCCACCAAGGAGAGGCAGATACTCACAGACCACTAAAAGAGGGCAAGCAGCCTCTGTGTCTACAGTCAACAGCGGTGGTCATTGACATGGTGCATCCTCTGCAGGTGGCCGTGGGGCACTCTTGTCCTTTTTTTCCTGCTGCTGGCCATGTTATTGAACCAGAACATGCAGAAGAGTTGGTGAAGTGGATAACAAAGCCGTCCTCATCCTTCTCATTCTCTGTCACCCAGGCTCAGAGTGGTTTGCCTTCCAACGCAGCTGCAAAAGCAGCCTATTCCACCGGCTCCTTGTCCACAGTCACTCCTTCAGTAGCCCCACCATCATACACGGAGGAATCCCCAGAATTATTCAACCACAGTGTCGGGTACATGCTGCTGGAGGATACGCAGTGATTTGAAGGCTCTGATGTTCGTTCCCAGGTTGAGGAAGGGAGTAACGTGAGCCTAGAGAGAGGGGGTGCCACAGAAGGACAAGAAACTGGTAGTCATATTCCCCCAGCTGTAGCATACTGCCAAGTTTGCTCCAGTGACAAAAGGGGAGGGGATGATGAGGTCACTGACTGTACTTGGGTGACTGAGAGAAGAGAGGAGGAGGCACAAGGCAGGATGTCCTCTAGGGGGCAGCTTAAGGGCAGCCACCCTATTGCATCACACCGCAGAGCTTCGCAGGTGCAGGGCGCTGCTGACTCCCTGCTGACTTTTAAAAGTTCCGTGGTGTGGGCCTTTTTCAACACATGTGCAGCAGATCGCACCACTGCTGTTTGCAACCTATGTCTAAAGCGGATCAAGCGTAGCCAGAACAGCAGCCGTTTGGGCACCACATGCTTGACCAGACATATGACGACCTGCCATGCAGTCCATTGGCAACAGTACTTGAAAGACCCACATTAAAGAAAAAGGCTGACTTCTCCTTGCTCCTCATTTGGGATCTCCAACCCTACTATACCTCCAGTCCTCTCAAAAACCTGCACTGAGAGGTATAGCAGTAGGTGTCCCAAATACTTGCAGCCAATCTGCTAGCTGTACACTACCATCTGATTTTAGCAGGCAAATTTCCCTACCCCAGTTGCTGAACTGTAAAAAAAAAATTGGTCCCAGCCATCCATATGCTCAGCGTCTAAATGCTAGCTTGGCCAAATTGCTAGCTGTCATGGATCTGCCACCTAACGGTTAACTTCCAGTCCAGGCTGATTTCAGTGATTGGCAACAGGCTGCCTTATTTAAACACCTCAGCAGCACTGTGTCCTTGCTGTCTGATCTGCAGCTCTGTGTATGTGTTTCCTGAAGATCCGATATCTGCTCCTGTTTGACCCGGCTTGTTTTGAGACTGTTCCTGTTATCCGCCTGCATCTGACCCTTGGCTTGTTTGACGATTCCTTCTGCCTGCTCCTCTTGTACCTCTGTTGCCAGCCTGATTATCGACCCGGCCTGCCTGACGTTCCAAGACTCTCCTCCAGTCTGCTTACTTGTCTGATGATCCATCCAGTCTGCTCACCTGTCTGCTGATCCATTAAGTCTGCTCATCTGTCTGCTGATCCATCCAGTCTGCTTACCTGTCTGCTGATCCATCCAGTCTGCTCACCTGTCTGCTGATCCATCCAGTCTGCTCACCTGTCTGCTGATCCATCCAGTCTGCTCACCTGTCTGCTGATCCATCCAGTCTGCTCACCTGTCTGCTGATCCATCCAGTCTGCTCGCCTGTCTGCTGATCATCCAGTCTGCTCACCTGTCTGCTGATCCATCAGTCTTTTCACCTGTCTGCTGATCCATTCAGTCTGCTCACCTGTCTGCTGATCCATCCAGCCTGCTGGTCCTGTCTGCTGTGCCGGCCATCTGACCCATCTGCTGTTGATCCTGCCAGGCACTCATACCATTCTGCACTCCCGTGCCACCTGTCTGCTCTACAATGGGCCGCGAGTCAGATACGTAAGGGAGGCCTTCCTCTGTACTATCAGGCTCATCAGTCAGGTACGTGAGAACTTGACACTAGCACTGCAACTGCTGCCTTTTCAGCTGATAGACTCTGCCCCCTCTTAATGAATTTGTGGAATGAGCTGTACCTCAGTGGCAGGTTCCAAAAAGGCACTTCTTTTCTGCAAAGGCCATTCCGGCTCTCTACCGGTTTGTGGAAGGCAATGTTTGGCCTCGTTGGGCAGGGCAGTCAGCAGTAAGGTTCATATTACCACTGACTCATGGTCCAGCAGGCATGGGCAGGGACATTACCTTTCCTTCACGGCGCACTGGGTAACTCTGCTGGCAGCTGGGAAAGATGCCGGACAGGGTTTAGTGTTGCTGGAGCTTGTTCTGCCACCACGCCTCCAAAATGCTAGTGGTGATTCTGGTACAGCTCTATCCTCCACCCCCACCTTTTCTTCTTCCTCTATGGCCTCTTCTGCAGGTTTGTCTTCTGAACCAGTGGTGCTCCGTAAGCATTCAAGGGGCTACGCAAGTAGTCAGGCTAAAAGATGCCATACGGTGCTTGATTTGGTCTGCCTAGGGGTCAGGAGCCACACTGGGGCAGAGATTCTGTCAGCTCTGCAGGGGCAGGCTCAGAGGTTGTTGATGCCATGCCAGCTTCAGCCAGGAATGGTTGTATGCGACAATGGCATCAACCTTCTCTCCGCCCTCCGACAGGGACACTTGACCCATGTTCCATGTTTGGCACACATCCTGAATTTGGAGGTTCTTGAGCAGGTACCAAGGCTTACAGGATCTCCTGAGGCAGGCCAGAAAAGTCCGTGGTCATTTCTGCTGATCATACAATGCCAGTGCTTGGCTGGCTGACGTTCAAAGGGAATGCAACCTTCCCACCAACCGCCTCATTTCTGACATGCCCACCAGGTGGAACTCAATGTTGGCATTACTGCAGCAGCTGCACACACAGCAAAGGGCCATCAATGAGTTCCTGTGTGAGTATAGCAAAAGGACAGGGTCAGGGAAGCTTGGCTTTATTTCGCCATGCCAGTGGCTACTGATCAAGGATGCATGCACTGTCCTGTCACCATTTGCGGGGCCACAAGGATGGTGAGCGGGGACAATGCATGCATCAGTGACACTGTCCCTCTAGTCTTCCTGTTGGAGCATGCATTTCGTGGAATACACAGGGCACTTGAGGCAGAACAATGGGAGGAAGAGGAAAACTTCCTTACCTCTCAAGCCCCCCTTTATCCAGATAGCAGTCCTGCAGGCCTGCCAGATACACAGGAAGAAAAGGATGAGGATGAGGAGGATTACGTCAGCATGCATGTAGAGGATAACACTCAGCAGCAGTCTTCAAGGGATGGTTTTCAGTCCCCAGAAACTCAAGGAGTTGTACGTGGCTAGGAGGAGGTAGTTACGGATCATGTGATCCTTAGTGACCCAGAGGACTCAGAATCGAATGCTTCTGTAAACTTACACTGCATGGCCTCCCTGATTCTGCAAAGCCTGTGAAAGGACCCTAGGATTTGTGGTATCAAGGAGAGGGATCATTACTGGTTGGCAACCCTTCTTGATCCTTCATCTTCAGGAGGCCTTGAAGAAAGGTTTGTGAAATGCATTTCCAGACCCTGGGAGGTTACAATTTCCTTATGCTGGACAACGTGCTGCTGAGGCTCTGTTCAGTCAAAGGAAAAGCGTTGAAGAAGGTGGCCGGCTGACCAATGCCTTTAAACAATTTTTCAGTCCTCAGCGCCAAGGTCTGATCAGTTCAAGCAACCATCGCCAGTGTCTGCATTACATGGTGCAGGAATATCTAGGGGCAAGAGCAGACTTGGAGACCTTTCCAACAGAACATTCACTGGGTTACTGGGTCTTAAGGATGGACCACTGGCCAGAACTTGCTCAATATGCAATTGAGCTACTGGCCTGTCCTGCAACCAGCATGCTTTCTGAATGCACATTCAGGGTTTGTAATTGATCAAAGAGTGCACCTGTCCACAGACTCTGTTGATAGGCTCACATTCATAAAAATGAATCAGTCTTGGATCAGCAGCTATCAAGCACCTGATGCTGATGTAACTGATTGAATTTGCTATTGAGGTAGGATCCCTTGAAGACTGCCTATGCTGACTATCCTATTCCTCCTCAATCTTGATAAAGCTTCCAACGATATTTTAGGGTACCACCACCACCACCCAATGCCCAATTTCTCTGCCCCTGTTTAACAGGGGTATGTAATTAAAATTTTTGATCTAATATGTCACAGCAGGGCCCATTCCTGGGCCCAAGAAGAGTATCTGTGAGGGGTTACAGTGTTGTGGCACCTCCACCCAAGGCCCAATTTTTCTGCCCCTGTATAACAGGGGCATGTAATTACAATCCTTGATATAATATTTCACAGCAGAGCCCATTCCTGCACCCAACAAAAGTAACTGTGAGGGCTTGCAGTGTTCTGGTACCACCAACACCTAAGGCCCAATTTTCTGAAGAGTATATAGGGCAGGCCGTATAGTATATATACTGCTGTTCAGAGTATATGGTGCCTGGGGGCCTGGGGGACCCCCACGCCATTTTTTTTTAAATTTGGGTGCGGGGTTCCCCTTAATATCCATACTAGACCTGAAGGGCCTGGTATGGATTTTGGGGGTGACATACACGCCATTTTATTTTTGGTATTTTTATCTAAACAATACATTACAGCCGCAAGCAGTTTTAAATGACATGTTTTCCTTTAGAAATGTAATTTTGCTGTGGCACTGTTATAAACATGGCAAATATGCGCTACTTTACAGGCATACTAAGGACACCCCCAGGCATGATATTTAAAGGAGTGTTTAATTTTTATTTTTTCACTTTAAGCATTATTAAAATTACTGCTCCTGAAAAAAACAGACATTTTTAAAACTTTTTTTTGCATTGATACATGTCCCCTGGGGCAGGACCCTGGTCCCCAAACACTTTTTATGACAATAACTTGCATATAATCCTTTAAAATGAGCACTTTTGAGTTTTCACGTTCGTGTCCCATGGACTTTAGCGGTGTTCATGTGTTCGAACAAATTTTTGCCTGTTCACATGTTCTGCTGTGAACCGAACCTTGTTTGGCTCATCCCTATTTAACAACACATTGCACTGTCCCTACACAATGCACACCAGTAGGCATGCATTAAATGGACCATAACATAGTGTGAATGGGCCCTAAGTGCTAGGTGCTGTATCAAATTTCTAAATGGGAGAAAAAATGTCCTCCTCAATAAAATGACAATCTTTATAGCGAGTGTAAGCAAAACTAATTCATCACCAACTGTAGAACCCTCAGTGGGCTGAGGGGACCCTTTCGTGTTGGTTGTATGAGGCCTGTGACTTCTAATAGCAGCCATGTGTGTACATAAATGTAAATTCCATGAGGAGCGCTCTCTTATTCTTTCTGTATTGAACTGTATTGTAATTGTACTGTCCTTCTTTGTAAATGCTTCCCAAATTGTTGGCGCTGTATAAATCCTATATACTTTCCGTCCCCACTATATACAGTGGGGACGGAAAGTATTCAGACCCCCTTAAATTTTTCACTCTTTGTTATATTGCAGCCATTTGCTAAAATCATTTAAGTTCATTTTTTCCCTCATTAATGTGAACACAGCACCCCATATTGACAGAAAAACACAGAATAGTTGATATTTTTGCAGATTTATTAAAAAAGAAAACTGAAATATCACATGGTCATAAGTATTCAGACCCTTTGCTGTGACACTCATATATTTAACTCAGGTGCTGTCCATTTCTTCTGATCATCCTTGAGATGGTTCTTTATTTGAGTCCAGCTGTGTTTGATTATACTGATTGGACTTGATTAGGAAAGCCACACACCAGTCTATATAAGACCTTACAGCTCACAGTGCATGTCAGAGCAAATGAGAATCATGAGGTCAAAGGAACTGCCTCAAGAGCTCAGAGACAGAATTGTGGCAAGGCACAGATCTGGCCAAGGTTACAACAAACATTTTTGCTGCACTTAAGGTTCCTAAGAGCACAGTGGCCTCCATAATCCTTAAATTGAAGCTGTTTGGGACGACCAGAACCCTTCCTAGAGCCGGCCTTCCGGCCAAACTGAGCTATCAGGGGAGAAGAGCCTTGGTAAGGGAGGTAAAGAAGAGCCCAAAGATCACTATGGCTGAGCTCCAGAGATGCAGTCGGGAGATGGGAGAAAGTTGTAGAAAGTCAACCATCACTGCAGCCCTCCACCAGTCGGGGCTTTATTGCAGAGTAGCCTGACGGAAGCCTCTCCTCAGTGCAAGACACATAAAAACGCATGGAGTTTGCTAAAAAAAACATCTGAAGGACTCCAAGATGGAGAGAAAGGAGATTCTCTGGTCTGATAAGACCAAGATAGAACTTTTTGACCTTAAATCTAAGCGGTATGTGTTGAGAAATCCAGGAACTGTCACCTGTCCAATACAGTCCCAACAGTGAAGCATGGTGGTGGCAGCATCATGCTGTGGGGGTGTTTTTCAGCTGCAGGGACAGGACGACTGGTTGCAATCGAGGGAAAGATGAATGCGGCCAAGTACAGGGATATCCTGGACGAAAACCTTCTCCAGAGTGCTCAGGACCTCAGACTGGGCCGAAGGTTTACCTTTCAACAAGACAACGACCCTAAGTATACAATGTACGATTTCCGATTTTCCCTTGGTTCTCACGTTTTTCCATGTTTCACACGCTTCCCACGTTTCCATGCCTCTCACATTTTTCGCGCTTCTTACGTCTTCCCATGCTTCTTACGTCTTCCCATGCTTCTCACGTCTTCCCATGCTTTTCACGTCTTCCCATGCTTCTCACGTCTTCCCATGCTTCTCACGTCTTCCCATGTTTCTCACGTCTTCCCATGTTCTCAAGTTTTCCCATGTTCTCAAGATTTTCCATGTTTCTCTCGTTTTCCATGTTTCTTTCGGGTGCTTCTCTCGTTTCCCATGCTTCTCTCATTTTTTCATGTTTTTCTTATTTTTCCTAGGTCTATAACGTTTCATGTCATGTGTTTTTATGTCATGGTCTGTCATTCGTTTCACAGTGTTTTCATGCAGTTTTACAGTGTTTTCATGCAGTTTCACAGTGTTTTCATGCAGTTTCGCAGTATTTTCATGCAGTTTCGCAGTGTTCTCATGCAATTTTCACAGGGTTTTCATGCAATTTTCACAGTGTTTCATGCAATTTTCACAGTGTTCTCATGCAATGTGTCACTTCTTATGCCTTTTCATGTTTTCTTACATTCCTCATGTTTTTCTTACTTTTCTCATGTTTTCACGTTTTTCCCTTGGTTCTCACATTTGTTTCTCACGTTTTTCCCTTGATTCTCACGTTTTTCCTTTGATTCTCGTTTTCCCATGCTTCTCACGTTTTTTCATGCTTCTCTCGTTTCCCATGCTTCTCTCGTTTTCCCAGGCTTCTCTCGGTTTCCCATGCTTCTCTCGGTTTCCCATGCTTTTCTCGGTTTCCCATGTGTTTTACGTTCATGTCATATGTTGTTATGTTACAGCTTTTCGTTCGCTGCATTTCTGTTATCTAGTGCTCACATTCAGGGTCTGTCACGTCTACAGATCCGTACAGGCTGAGGTTTCGTTTTAATTGATTGTTGTCCCACAATCTTCTCGCCTGTTTTCCATACGTCATACGTGCACGTTCACCATTACACATTTACTTCTACCCACCACGGTCTGTGGGTACCTTAGCCCTGAGTGTTCTTTTTTAATTTCCTGTCCTGGCGCTGCAGGTTGCTCGGGCTCGCTCACTGCATACAGTAGGGGGGTGTTATCATTAGGTTCACATTCTTGCGCTATTGGTCTTGTCATTTCTGCACCCACATCATCATACTTGTCAGGTACCAGGGGTGTTATGTCTTGGGCTGGTTGTCTGTAATGTTATTTGGTTGCTTTCAAACAGCTGGGTTATTCATGTTCTACCACTGCAGATTACCCAACACGTCTATGGGTTGACAGATTGAGGTGATCGTTTTTAATTGGCTTGTGCGGTGGCAAGTCTCCTCATCTGTTCTTACGCTGTTTATGTATTTCGTACAAACGCACGTTTCTTATGCAATTTACGTTTCTCATGCAATTTACGTTTTTCATGCAATTTACGTTTCTCATGCAATTTACGTGTCTCATGTAGTTTACGTGTCTCATGTAGTTTACGTGTCTCATGCAGTTTACGTGTCTCATGCAGTTTACGTGTCTCATGCAATTTACGCGTCTCATGGTATTTACGTGTCTCTTGCAATTTACGTGTCTCTTGCAATTTGTTGTCTCTATGATAAACTCACTTTTTTATGTTTCTCTTGTTTTTCCAGGTTTTCTCATGTTTTCCCAAGGTTACTCTCCTTCTCATGTTTCTCACGCTGTTCATCAATTCACGTTCTCGTGCTACCGGGGTTTCTCATGTAGTTTGCGGTTTCTTGCAACCTCGGTGCTTAGGCTGCTCACTTTTCGTAAGCTCGCATTATTCATGTGTTTCGTTCCTTCACGCAGCTTACGTTCCTGGTGCAGGTTCTCAGCATGCTCACGTTCTCTCGTAGTTCATGTTGCTGTCCCAGCGGCGTGTCACTTACGCGGAGTAGGTTACCCAGGGGACTGTGGTTTTTCCCTCTTGTAATGCACACGACCTTTTATTTCTTAGTTACATTTGACTAGGGTTGGCAGAAGCATGGAACTATTGTTAAGTCAGCCATGGCAGCTCCAGCAGCCTTTACGGGCTCAGGAGCTTTAGTGGATTCCGAATTTTCTCAGTCTCTAGGTCAGTATCAGTAGGCTTCCTACTTGGTTCGGTTTTTGCCTCTTTGAACTCATATCGGCATGGCATTGTCGGGGCGTATCTGGTTTGGACTCAGCATTTCATGTTGTTGGAGACCCCGACAGATCTTTCTTTATTTGCTGCGCATTTTATAAGCCATCCTCGGGGTTCTTGAAGCGTAGCCCTCCTGCTGTGATCAGCAGACTTCTCATCATGGGTCATATTTTCCGTGTGGTATCTATCACATTCTCATGGTCTCCTTCATGTTGGGTACCAGCTCGGTGCTCAAGGCAGGCCTATACCCGGCTTTTTGGGTCATAAGAGATAGGAGCAGGTTCTGTGTATTTGTGCCAGGAACCCCAGCCCGTTCTGGGTAGGTGGAGGTCGTCTTGTTTCTCTGGGCTTGGCCCAGAGCCACGTTTTGAGATACCATCAGCGTTTGTAATTTGGTAGATTATACGTAATTTCAGTGGGCTATAATTTGGCATCATATTCATCCTACTGGTCATTTTTGCCCCCTTTTAGGCATACTGACCACTTGACCAGGGCACAACTCAGGTCTATGTTCTTTGTTGCTTTTTGTTCCTTTCCTACACTATCCACAGATTGACTCCGAGTACAATTCTGTGTTTTTCTGTCAATATGGGGTGCTGTGTGTACATTAATGAGGAAAAAAAATGAACTTAAATGATTTTAGCAAATGGCTGCAATATAACAAAGAGTAAAAAATTTAAGGGGGTCTGAATACTTTCCATTCCCACCAAAATACTCCTACAAATGCGGGCCATTGATTGCAACCAAGATTTGTTAATAATTTACACACACAAAAAAAGTATTTTTCCTAACAAATTTATTCAAGAACCTGTTGCAAAAATGAATACACCCCAATGAAAGTCTTAGGAGCAAAGCTATATTTTAGACAACAAAATCCTAATTAGCAAAAATTCAACTACAGGTGAGTCTAATTATTCATTAAACAGTTGTCCAGCAGACAGTTGATTATAAAAGGGCATTACTTAACAACGAACACCCCTTCCCATTTCATGCTGTCAGCAAAATCATCACGTGGAAGAGAAATGACACAAGCCCTGAGAAAGAAAATAATTATTTTACACAAGAAAGGTGAAGGCTACAAGAAGGTCAGCAAAGCTTTACTTATCAGTCAGAATACTTTAGCAAAGTGATACAAAAATTTAACAAAGATGGAACTGAAACCATCTCACAGGGATGTTCAGGCCTTCAATAGAAGTTAACAGCTTGGCAGAAGCATCTTCTGGTGAGAAGGGTTGAAGAAATTGCCATGCAAGTTCACTGCAGTTAGCTAATGACGTAGAAAGCCAAACTGGGGTGATTGTTTCCTGTGACACAATACAGCGTACAATGCAGAGAAATGCCATGCATGGGTGTGGTCGCCGAAGGAAGCCTCTCCTAGACCCATGCACAAAAAAGACCACCTAGAATTTGCCAGGACCCATGCTGAGAAAGAAGACTACTGGGACTCTGTACTCTGGAGTGATGATATCAAGATAAAAGTTTTTGGAATTGATGGCTTCAAAACTGTATGGTGTTGCAAAGGTGAGGAGTACAAAGAAAAAATGCATGGTGCCTACAGTGAAACATGGTGGTTGCAGTATCCTTCTGTGGGGCTGCCTGAGTGCTGCTTGTTTCGGAGAGCAGCATTTCATTGATGGTATCATGAATTCACAAATGTACTGCTCTATATTGAAAGAGAAGATGCTACCATCACTCCATGCCCTTAATCGTTGTGAACTTTTGCAGCATGACAATAATCCAAAACACACATCTAAGGCCACTGTTGCATTTCTAAAGAAGAACAGGGTGAAAGTGATTCAGTGGCCAAGTATTTCTCCTGATCTGAACCCAATCAAATACCTATGGGGAATTCTGAAGAGATACAGTAAGTTGAGCATCACTCTCCATCCAGCTCCCAGGCTCTAAAGAGGTCATTCTTGAAGAAGGGAAAAAAATAGATGTTGCAATATGTTGCCAACTTGTTCATTCCATGCCTAGAAAACTTGGCGCTCTCCTTACAAATCATGGAGGCCATACAAAATTTTAGATATAGTAGTTTTTGTTGTGGGGTGTATTCAATTTTGCATCAACTATTTTGAGTAAAACTGAAGATTTTGTAATCTAAGTTATATTATTAAACCTACTTCCATGTAATGAGCTGAACAAATGTTCTATAAAACTCAGTTTTGTCAAAATTTTGGAACTTGTTCTTGTGTTCATTGAGATTGATTAAAATCTTACTTTTCAAAAGGGGTGTACTCATTTATGATGAGTACTGTGTGTGTATGTGTATGTATAAAATGACTTTGGATACCCCTGAGAAGAGGTCATATTACAGTTGCTTCCTTGCCAGTAGGCTCATCCTATGCTTATAACAGACCTTGACTCCTGAGTGAGTATAGTGTATGAGAGTATCATACAACCAAGTTCTGTAGATAAGAAAAATGTAAATAACTACATATCCCTGTTTTTGATAGTGTTATATTTACTTATGAGCGTGAAGACAGCTTATATAATATTATCAGTTTGAGGCTGTTGACAGTATAGCAAATGTCAGAGCTCAATAGGCTTCTAAGTTCTAACTCTCAGCTCCAAGAATCATCCACACACAAACTAAAGTAGTGCTAAATAAAAGGAAAATATATGTCATATAGTAAAGCCTTCATAATTATAATTTAATATTTAATGTTTAGATCCTTGCATAAGCACAATCATGACTAATTTTTTTTAAGAGATTGTACCAGTGTGTGTGTGTGTGTGTGTGTGTGTGGGGGGGGGGGATAGGTGACTGCACTTCATAACTTCAGCATCCTCTCAAATCTTGATTGTCATGGTTAAATATCATTGGCCATTGAGTCTGCTCATCATAGTGAAGATCCAATAGGTTTATGTGTGTACTCTTTTCTGTGCTTCCCAAAAGGTGACAAAATAACTAAATAACTCAAGTGTTTACCTGCCAGAAGTAAGTGGCTATGCTTATGAACAGAAAAAAATTAAATATAACCATAAATAGTGTAACACTCAAAAATGTTGAAATACATATGCCATAAAGTTCCCAGTGCAAAAAGTAAATAATAGTTAATATGTAAAAAATCAGTTCATCGGAATGATTAAAAAACAACCATTCAGCGGTCAGTGCAAAAGGTACACATCCAACTATATCAAAATCACTCACAAATATAATGTTTGAGTCACATGCCAAAGTCACACAGGTTTGCAGCTTCACCCATCGTGGACATTCTCCTGTATTATCCTCTTTTGGTCAGGTATTTTCTACATATGCAATCATATTTTAGATGTTTAGATATTTCGCTCTCCTCAATTTGCATTATTGTCAATCTCTCTGGGTCCTTTGACTGCTGCTAATAAGTGTCTTCTCCCATTTTTTTTCTTATGGCTGCCAGATCAATTATACCTAGACAAGTGGAATCCTTCTTCTCTCCATCTCTTCATGAATGGGTGATTAAAAGCAACATATGCAATATATGATACTATATTTAATAGTTATCCTACATTTTTGGAAAAATGGTCTCCCTGGATCGCTGTAGAACTTCCAGATTTAGCATGGGTTCAAACCCGCATTTCAGTCTGACTTCAGGAGCGATTTCAGAGACATTTGTGTGGGTTCCTGCATAGATATCTTTTAAATTGCCCCCGAAGGCTCCAAAAGTAGCGCAGGAAGTACTTTTGGGAATTGGTGGGGTGCCGCAAAGTCGGCATCACAATGATTCGAACGATGCCGGAAATAGATGGCGATTTGACATGCCAAATCGCTTGTCAAATTGGCCTGATGTGAACTAGGGCTTTGAGAACTGTTGACACTGGTTATTGGATTTAATAGGTTATGACATGGAGCTGTGTTTTTTTGTTTTCCTTTCTTTTTTTTTCGTCTTTTCTTCTTATTACATGCCATTTACAATTTTTTCTTCTGTCACATGGTCACATTTGATCATGGTCACATGGGGATTTAATTAGGGCCTGCATATTGAGGATCAGGCCGGGTTCACACTTGTATGACAAACGCTCCGACATTGGGAGCTCATGTCGCATCACGTGTAAAAATCAATGTTTCCCTATGAGAGCCATCTTAACTGGTCTGACACAAGTTGGTCCGACTTTGAAAATGCTCACTGCACTACTTTGGTCAGACTTTGATCCTACTTAAGCCCATTGAATATCACTGAAGTCAGATCGCCGTCTTAACTGATCCGACTTTGGCATGCGACTTGTACTCTGATGATCCTGAAGAGGAACTCTACGCCAAATAAAAAAAAAAATGGCATGGGTTCCCCTCCAAGAGCATACCAGGCCCTGATTCCTCCCCCCTTCCGGCTCTTCTCCGCTCTCTACGGTTCTTCTCCCTCTGTCCGCTGTCTTCTTCCGGGTCTCCTCCGCTGTCTTCTCCGCTTTCTTCTTGCTCTTTTGCTCGCTCTTTTGTTGGGTCTTCTCTGCTGTGTTCTCCCTCTGTTCTTCTTCCGATGTTGACTCAACGCTATCTCTCGCTCTCATGCTGGGTGCGCGGTGTTCCCCTACTTATATTGGCATGGGGTGGGGTCACCGGGTGATGTCACCGGAGGCCCCACCCCTTATGACATCACCCCTATCATGCCCTGGGCGGTGACATCATAAGGGGCGGGCTTCCGGTGAAGAACAGAGCACTCACCCCCCCATGTTGAGGGCATGCGGCCTGGTACGTCCCCAACCCTTTTCCTGACGTGCCAGGCTGTGTGCTCGGATAAGGGTCTGGTATGGATTTTGGGGGGACCCCAATGCCGTTTTTTCTGCATGGGCGTTCCCCTGAAAATCCATACCAGACCGAAGGGCCTGGTATGCTCTTGGAGGGGGAACCCAAGCTGTTTTAATTTTTACATTGGTTGTGGAGTTCCCCTTAAAGATTCATACCAGACACAGTGCCTGATATTGTCGGGGATCAAAGTTGAATCCCTGTACATTGAAGTCGGATGCATGTTGGACTTCAAGTCACACGGCAAGGTCGGATCCAAAGTGGTACGACTGCCATGTCGTACCAGCGTGAACCTGGCCTCACTCTCCAATGTCCTCTCCAACAGTCCGGGTCCCTTGCTGGAACTGGCACCTTCTCCCCGGGTGCTAGTCTTATGGCATCTTGATTGTTCGGCTCGGGATGACGTAACTCCTATGTATGTGCAGGAGTCAATCATCCTGGCACAAAGGGATGGGGGTGGTACTGTAAGCTGAGTTTCAAATCCATAGCTCAATTTATATGGCATACAAGATTTCAAACAGACAAAATCAAAAAGAAAAAAACTGCGCTTGGCAAAGAAAAAGAAGAAGAAGCTGCGGTTACAAGTGTGGCACACCAAATACAAGATAATAAACAAAAAAACGCGCTAAAAAAGTGAATAAATAAAAATAATCTTTAGTAAAGTCCGTGCAGTCCCATATGAATGTCCACACAAAATTATTATAAGTGAATAACATATAATTTATTCCAATGCGATGAATAATAAACGGCAAAGGGACTGGAAACACCAAAATATTGCGCTTACCAGACGTAAGCCAAATAAGAGCGGGTGGCTCAAACCCAGCCTGGGCCTTTACAATGATGATCCAGCCGAGTCAGGATGATCACACTCGTCTCATATGTCCAGTCCGTCAAGATTTATATCCAAAAAAATATATAACACAAGCATAGCGTAATACTGATATATGAAAAACTCAAAAAAGTGAAAAAAGTGCAACACTCAAAAAAGATAAATCATGAGTATCATATGTCATCCCAAGTTGACACAGCAACTATGGATGTTGAGTGAGTATCATGCAATCATGCAAAAAAATGTGAATTAAGGTGAAATAGGTAAGAGAAATAGCAATCCCAATCTCAAATTAAAATCAGGAAATATTATAGCTGTACCAAATCACCCAAAAAATGTAATCAATATGAATGTGAAAAAAAAAAAAAGGGGAAAAAAAACGGAACCAATGACAGATAGCTTATCACATGCACATGCTGCTTACCAGATGATAAATTTAAACAGGCAAAGTGTCACACAACTAAACGTGTATATAGGATAGGAACACATCGGCGAATCCTAGGGGATATTCAGCTTACCAGACATCCTCACAGAGTAGGCAAATGGGATAAGGCATACACAGACTCCTATCCGGAGTGGCGTAGACGCATCCTAGCCAGTCGAGCCCAAGCTCAGCGGTACATATGAAGTAAAAATGCCCAATAGTATAATACTGTATAATCCAATTTATTCGAATAGAAATTGCACTTCCATAAAAGAAGTTAAAAACAGCGAGAAATTGGAGCCGGACGGCACTCAAACAATACTCCCGTCCACACAGGGCAAACGTGGTGACACTTTGCCTGTTTAAATTTATCATCTGGTAAGCAGCATGTGCATGTGATAAGCTATCTGTCATTGGTTCCATTTTTTTTCCCTTTTTTTTTTTTTTCACGTTCATATTGATTATATTTTTTGGGTGATTTGGTACAGCTATAATATTTCCTGATTTTAATTTGAGATTGGGGTTGCTATTTCTCTTACCTATTTCACCTTAATTCACATTTTTTTGCATGATTGCATGATACTCACTCAACATCCATAGTTGCTGTGTCAACTTGGGATGACATATGATACTCATGATTTATCTTTTTTGAGTGTTGCACTTTTTTCACTTTTTTGAGTTTTTCATATATCAGTATTACGCTATGCTTGTGTTATATATTTTTTTGGATATAAATCTTGACGGACTGGACATATGAGACGAGTGTGATCATCCTGACTCGGCTGGATCATCATTGTAAAGGCCCAGGCTGGGTTTGAGCCACCCGCTCTTATTTGGCTTACGTCTGGTAAGCGCAATATTTTGGTGTTTCCAGTCCCTTTGCCGTTTATTATTCATCACATTGGAGGAAATTATATGTTATTCACTTATAATAATTTTGTGTGGACATTCATATGGGACTGCACGGACTTTACTAAAGATTATTTTTATTTATTCACTTTTTTAGTGCGGTTTTTTGTTTATTATCAAGATTTCAAACAGGCAAGTAGATTTTTTTTTATTGCAAAACAGACATTGGGGTTAATTTGCTAAAACTGGAGAGTGCAAATTCTGGTTCAGCTGTGCATGGCAGCCAATCAGCTTCTACCTAATCGCAAAAGAATCCAGCAGGCTGGTTGCACCAAAGTTGATTGAGCGATCAACTTTGCATATTTAGCCTGCATAATAAAGGTTTTGATCAGATCAGTGTGATCCGATGCATTTCACAATTTAACCACTTGTAGACCAAGACTTTTCTGGCACTTTTTGTTTACAATTTCAAATCAGTATTTTTTGCTAGCAAATTACTTAGAACCCCCAAACATTTTTAATTTTTTTTAGCAGACACCCTAGGGAATAAAATGGCAATCATTGCAGTATTTTATGTCACATGATATTTGCGCAGCAGTTTTTCAAAAGCAATGTTTTTGGAAAAAATACACAATATATACCCCAATTTTCTTGTAAAATCTGAAAGATGATGTTATGCCAAGTAAGTAGATACATAACATCTCACGCTTAAAAATTGCACACACTCATAGAATGGTGATTACGGTACTTAAAAATGTCTAGGCGAGGCTCTAAAAATGTTTTACTTTTTTTTTTTCATTTTTATTTCTTTTACAAGCAATTTAAACAGTCCTTGTAATAGAAATAAGGATGATCACTGATGCTGGGGCATTTTTCCTTTTACTGCCCACTGATGTTCGGGACTCTATTCCCCCCTATCAACCTCTCCGGCGTCAGTGGTCAATACTGACCACTGGTACTGTGGCATTTTACCCCCCATTGATGCCAGAGTTTTTTCCTTCTACTGAACATTGAGGCTGTGGCATTTTTCTTCCTATTGCCCACTGACGGGACATTTTTTCCTCCTACTGACCACTGATACTAGGGCATTTTTCCTCTGACTGACCATTGATGTCAGGACATTTTCATATTTTTTATATACTGTACTTTTTTTTACAGTGTCTCTTTATTTTTTTTCATCACTTTTATTCCTATTACAAGCAATGTAAACATCTCTTGTAATCGAAATAAGGATGACAGGTCCTCTTTATGAAAGGTTTTGGGGTCAAAAATACCCTAAATCTCTCATTTACCTTTAAAAGCAAAAATTTCAAAAAAAACAAAAACCCTGGAATGGACGGTCACTCTGGTCCTCCAAGGCGATAGAGACGAACAAAGACAATCTAGTTTTTTTATCGCCTCTGTGACCAGCTGGCCACATTGTTAAATTGTTTCTCGGGTGCGCTGGTAAAAAAGGTCAGCCAATGAAACACCAGTGAATAACGAAAGGGAGGGGTGGCTCATGAGCCACTCAGACCAATTTCATGAAAAAGCCAGCCGCTGGCTAAAAAAAATAAGTAAATACCGAGGTTATGACTTATAGCTTCAGTCATAACCCCAGTAAACCATTTGCAAAATGGCCCTGTTTACATCTGGGAAAACTGGAAGTGACAATAATACTCATTACTTCAAGTTTCCTATATTATAGACCTCATCATGGACCTTCCAGTCCTCGACCAGCTGTATGGTAAGCTAGTGGAACAACCGGCTTCATTTCGGGCTTGCCGGAGTGACGGTAGAGCCCAGAGAGGCACCGGTGGGTGGTGACCCCTCTAGTCACCAATAAAAGCCATCAAGTGGCTAATTAGCCACTAGGAGGGCTTTTAAATAAAAGCTGATCACCTCTTGAAAAAAACAATATCAGGATGATGCCTGTAGCTGCAGGAATCATCCCAGTATAACCACGTGAATTCAATCACAAACATGTATGTGCAAGTGGTTAAATCAGCTAAACATAATCCAGGTGCATCAAAACAAAACGTATGCAAGGTTTTAAAGTGATTGTAAGTCTTGTGTTTTTTTCCTATAAAAATAATAAACATGTTATACTTACCTGCTCTATTGGAGTGGATTTGCACAGATCAGCCTGGATCCTACTCTTTCCAGGTACCCCTTTGGTGTTCCTGGCCCCTCCTGTTCAGTGTCCCCACAGCAAGCAGCTTGCTATTGGGGCACCTGAGCCGAGTCACAGCTCCCTGTGTCCATTCAGACACCGAGCCCGACCCGCACCCCCCCTTTCTCCTGATTGGCTAACTAACTTTGACAGCAGCGATAGCCAATAGTGCCACTGCTGTGTCTCAGCCAAAGGAGGGAGAATCTCCGATGGCTGAGACACTCGTGGACAGAGAGGGACCTAAGGTAAGAATTAGGGGGCTGCTGCACACAGAAGGTTTTTTAACTTAATGCATAGAATGCATTAAGATTACAAAAAACTTTCTGACTTTTCAATCCATTTAAACTCTGTTCACATTTTGCCTGCATGTTTGCTTGAGCATGTTGCAGGTAGAACAACCTAGTCGTTTCAATGGGCTATCCTATCTGTGAGAGACGTGGGGAAAGAAGTCTCTGACCCTTTTATGAACTCACACCACACTGAACCGCATGGTGCTGCTGCACAATGCAGTTTTACATTTACAAAATATGTATGGGTTGACAATGCATGCGGGAGCCATTTAGTAATAATGGCACCCCAAGTGTCTGCTAAAGTGTAAAGCATTGCTCTGCAGGTCAGGAACACATGTGATTTCAAGCATGTTTCTCACCCACAGAGATGTAAACCTAACTTTACATGTTTTCTTAAAAAATCAGCCACATCCTGAATAGAAAAAATGTCCACTGCCAGCATGCTGCAAAATTGGACCCTTGCTCTCTGTGGTAAAGTAGTGTTCTCTTTACAGATCTCCAGCTAGAACTCCCAAATCACCAGGGAGCTTTGCTGCTTGTAGAGCTATAGGTCTGAAACTATAGGAAGCATGTCAGACCTCAGCAATGAGACTGCTGCTTCCCTAAAGAGAACGAGGGTCCCAGTCTGCAGCTGCTGGCAGGATAAAATAAAAAGCGAGTGAGATAATAAAAATTGACAGTATAGGTATGTAATTTTCACTGCCTGCTTTCAGAAAAGGGTCATAACATTTCTGTGGCTGTTGTTTAATTCGGACATTTCAAATGTGTTTTCCCATGCTGTTTAAAAAGTGTCTTTGAGTATCCATGGAACTGTGAGTCACCATAAAGCAACTTTAATAGCCTCAGTAATCCCTGCCAGTGTATTTGGCCTGTGATAACACACAGCAGGCTATGACTTAAATCTGGAATACTGTTTCTTCATATACTAGTTACCTCCTCTGGTTGGGATTTGCTATAGTAGTAACTTGTGTCAGCAAGAAATACCAGGATTATTTTTGGCACTTAATTGCTGATTTGGGATTTAGACAATACAATGCTGAATGTGCTCTTATTGTAGTGCTGTTGGGTTGTGCTTTACATAAGCAATACTTTCTCTATCTTTAATTGCACAGAAAAAAACAGCTTGATTAAAATATTATAAATGTCAGCCTGCACTTAAATTGATAAGAACATAATCAAGATTATTGTATATGCTTATTTAATAATGCTTTACTAAGTGTACTTTTTAAAATAGTTTAGCTTTACTTTCAGCATTACAAGCCAATACACAATGGGGGTGATTTACTAAGAAGGCACTGCACCAGTTCATACATTAATTGGTGCACCGGAAAAATCATTAATCGAACGTGCGAACCGACACAAATAGCGATAATAAATACCTACATATGTAAACTGCAACTGGCGCTAGGGTAACTGCGGTTTTCTCATAGATAATAGCGCACGCCCAATATAATTGTTTAATTTAATCTAATTGGATGTGTCTTGTTTGGCAATTAGTAGGTGTTAATTAACCCTTTTGATGCTAATCTCATTCATATCACTTCTAATATATCTTTGAAATGTGTTTTTTCTTTTTTTACCCAAATCTTTCAATACATTACAAAGAACAGAGAAGCCAATAAATTAATATTTTCAGATCTTGATCTTTAAAGGTGACCATACACTGCAGTCAGTTAGATCTTAAATAAATTTGATTTTGTGCAAGAGCCTGTTTGATTTCCTATATAAGGCACATGAAAAACCACCTTTTTTCAAGACATTCTAGAGCAGTGGTTCTCAACCTGGGGGTTGGGACCCCCTCAGGGGTCGAATGATGATTTTCCGGGGGTCACCAAATCCTGGGCTGTTCCTGAAGCCTGCACTACTCTCCCAGCCTTTTTGTGGCTGTTCCTGGAGCCCGCAGCTGCCCTCTCAGCCTCTTCGCAGCCGCCCATTCAATTCACGGCATGGCTGGGGGGACAGAGACTAGAGGTCAGCTGACTGGTGAGGAATGTGAAGTGGGTGGGGCTGAAGGAGACCATATCTTCTCAATTTCAGCATAGGTGTCACTGTTACGAGACATTACAAAGTCTGAGACACAATGAGTAACACTACCTGTAATTATGGTTGCCATTAAAAGTGCCCACTACAGTTCTCAGATCAGCAGAAGACCTTGATCAAGAGCACCTAAGTTGGCTGATCAGAACTCCCCACCAGCATTTCCACTTATCCCAACTACCTGTCAGCACTGCCACTTATCCCATTCCCCCCACTCCCCACCAAGGAGTAAGAGAAGGAATAAAAATAGAGAATACATGGAAGGGAGAGGAAAAGAGGGGGAGGAACAAAGAAAAAGGGAGAGAAAGAATAAGAGAAAGACGGCTAGAGAGAGGAATGGGGAAAAAACAAGAAATTAGGATAGAGAAAAAAAGGAAAACAAAGAGAAAGAGTGGCACATCCTAAAATGTACCATAAGGGGTTTCAATACTGTACGAGTGGAAGGAACTCAGGGAGCGCTAAATGTCCATTAGGGGGGCAAATTACTGTTCTTGCCTTGGGTGCTGACCACCCACACTATGAAAATAATTTTACTGTTGGGGTCCCCACAACTTGGGAAATTTTATCACGGGATCACAGCACTAGCAAGGTTGAGAACCACTGTTCTAGAGTGATCAGGAATCTTCAAACTACAGCTCTCCAGCTGTTGCGGAACTACACATGCCATGAGGCATTGTAAAACTCTGACATTCGCAGACATGACTAGGCATGATGGGAATTGTAGTTCCTGAACAACTGTGGGGCCGTAGTTTGAAGACCCCTGTGCTAGACCATTATTTTGCCTCCAGAATTGTGAGTGTGGCATCTACCCAACTTCTTTCTGCTGGTGCACACAAGAACCTACATATCTATCTATCTATCTATCTATCTATCTATCTATCTATCTATCTATCTATCTATCTATCTATCTATCTATCGATATATATATATCTAGATAGATGGATAGAAAGATAGATAGATAGATAGATAGATAGATAGATAGATAGATAGATAGATAGATAGATAGATAGATAGACAGATAGATAGATAGATAGATACAGTACCTGACCGCGAGATTGTGTTTCCAGCGCTATACCATCGCGCTGCTTCTCGGCGACAGGGTACTGTGCATGTCGCGCTGGCTCGCTCATTGGGAAAGTAAAACTTCCTTTCATGATGAGTAACAGGCAGTGCTGACAGCTGTCTGGTATGAATCCTGAGGGGGAAACACCGCACCAAGTTTTAAATAAAAAATTGGCATGGGTTCCCCTCCCAGGGGCATACCAGGCCCTTAGGTCTGGTATTGATTGTAAGGAGAACCCCCTACACCGAAAAATCAGCGTGGGGTTCCCCCCCAAAATCCATACCAGACCCTTATCCGAGCATGCAGCCCGGCCGGCCAGGAAAGGGAGTGGGGACGAGCAGGTGCCCCCCCCCCGAGCCGTACCAGGCCGCATGCCCTCAACATTAGGGGGTGAGTGCCTTGGGGAGGGGGGCGCCCTGCGGCCCCCCCACCCCAAAGCACCTTGTCCCCATGTTCATGAGGACAAGGGCCTCTTCCCGACAACCCTGGCCATTGGTTGTCGGGGTCTGCGGGCGGGGGGGCTTATCGGAATCTGGGTGCCCCCCTTTAATAAGGGGGCCCCCAGATCCCGGCCCCCCACCTTATGTGAATGAGTATGGGCTACATAGTACCCCTACCCATTCACCTAGGGAAAAAAAAGTGTCAATAAAGAAAACCACAGTACACAGATTTTAAGAGTAATTTATTAGGCAGCTCCGGGGTCTTCTTCTGACTTCGGGGGGGTCTCCTTCCGACTTCTCCCGGTGTTCGGCCTCTTCTCCCGGTGTTCCGCCTCTTCTCCTGGGCCCCTCCGCTATCTTCTTCCAAGATCTTTTGCCAGTGAGGGGCCCGGTCTGCTGCCGATGTCTTGTCGCCGCTGTCTCTTCGCTTCTTCTCCCGGGCCCCTCCGCTATCTTCTTCCAGCTCTTTTGCCAGTGAGGGGCCCGGTCTGCTGCCGCTGTCTTGTCACCACTGTCGCCGCTGTCTCGTCGCTTCTTCTCTTCTTCTCTTCTTCCGATGTTGACACGACGCTCTCTTCGGCTGGAATGCTGTGTGTGAGCTGCGGAGCCATTTATATAGGCAGGGACCCTGCCCCCTTGTGACGTCACGGCCCCAGCATGCGCAGGGACTCTGGGATCACGCCACCTTATGACGCCAGAGTCCCTGCGCATGCTGGGACCGTGACGTCACAAGGGGGCGGGGTCACAGCCTATATAAATGGCTCCGCAGCTCGCACACATCATTCCAGCCGGAGAGAGCGTTGTGTCAACATCGGAAGAAGAGAAGAAGAGGCGAGACAGCGGCGAGACAGCGGCGAGACAGCGGCGAGACAGCGGCGAGACAGCGGCGACAAGACAGTGGCAGGAGACTGGGCCCCTCGCTGGCAAAAGAGCTGGAAGAAGATAGCGGAGGGGCCCGGGAGAAGAAGCAACGAGACAGCGGCGACAAGACAGCAGCGACAAGACAGTGGCAGCAGACTGGGCCCCTCGCTGGCAAAAGAGCTGGAAGAAGATAGCGGAGGGGCCCGGAAGAAGAGGCGGAACACCGGGAGAAGAGGCCAAACTCTGGGAGAAGTCAGAAGGAGACCCCCCGAAGTCGGAAGAAGACCCCAGAGCTGCCTAATAAATAACTCTTAAAATCTGTGTACTGTGTTTTTTTTTATTGACACTTTTTTTCCCTAGGTGAATGGGTAGGGGTACTACTTATTCACATAGGGTGGGGGGCCGGGTGCCGGGGGCCCCCTTATTAAAGGGGGGCTCCCGGATTCCGATAAGCCCCCTGCCCACAGACCCCGACAACCAACGGCCAGGGTTGTTGGGAAGAGGCCCTTGTCCTCATCAACATGGGGAGAAAGTACTTTTGGGTGGGGGGGCCGCACCTAAGGGCCTGGTATGCCCCCGGGGGGGAAACCCATGCCATTTTTTTATTTAAAACTTGGCGCTGTGTTCCCCCCTCACGATTCATACCAGACAGCTGTCAGCACTGCCTGTCGCTCATCGCGAAAGGAAAAAAAAGTTTTCCTTTCCCGATGAGTGAGCCATCTCGGCGCTAGCTCCTGTGATGGGGCTCGCAGGTGTCAAATCTCGCTGAGAAATGCGGCGAGATTGACACAATATCGCGGTCACCTACTGTAGATAGATAGATAGATAGATAGATAGATAGATAGATAGATAGATAGATAGATAGATAGATAGATAGATAGATAGATAGATAGATAAATAGATAGATAGATACACACAAGCAGGAAGCAATATACATTGGCCAGGAAGTAGGTGTGTGGCCAAATCATTTAGGCATAAACACATGACCCACACAAACACCACGCCATGTAAAAATAAATAAAAAATTATCCTAATTTGCAAATATGGATCATCTCTTCCTCAGAGAACAGTGAGCGGGGCACGGTGGTGGGAAGAAATTAGCAGCAGTACAAGCAACTACCTGGAGGGGCGTGATGTCATTCCTGTCATTCCTGTGTGCTTACCACCCCTGCTGGGATAAAAGGGTCGCTGGTTCGATTCCCATCCATGACACTACCTGCCTGGAGTTTGCATGTTCTCCCTGTGCCTATGTGGGTTTCCTCTGTGTACTCTGGTTTCCTCCCACACTCCAGAGTCATGCTGTAGGTTAATTGGCTTTGGTCTAAATTGTCCCTAGTATATGAATGTGAATTAGGGACCTTAGATTGCAAGCTCCTTGAGGGTAGGGACTGATGTGAGTGTACAATGTATATGTAAAAGCGCTGCGTAAATTGACGGTGCTATATAAGTACCTTAAATAAATAAATCACAGTTGAACTTAGGAATTTGTCTTTGCAAAATTAAACTAAATGAAATCCTTTCTTATTTTTGCTTGGGGATAGAGTGCAGCGGAATTAGAAGTCTTGTCAGTTTTTGGGGATGTCTGCACCCCTGATAGGGTGAAGACACTTCCCAAATTTTTCCAGTTAATCTTCAAATGTATTCACTTCCTGTCCCATAGCCAAACAGGAAGTGAGGGTAAAACCCTACCAATGACTTTCCTTGGGGACACACAGGTCAATCTAAATAGTTTCTCCATTAGGTAAATTGCACTCTAGCATTTTGCTGTGTACACCCCAAATTATTTGGTATCTTGGACTTTGGGGTTTATTTACAAAAGGTAAATCCACTTTGAACTACAAGTGCAGTTGCTGGAGATCTGAGGGGGACATGCAAGGAAAATAAAAAAACAGCATCTTTGCTTCTACATGATTGGATGATAAAATCACCAGTGCTTCCCCTCAGATTTACAGCGAGTACACTTGTATTACAGAGTTGATTTGCCTTTAATAAACCCCAAAATACCTACTAATTTGGGGTGTACACAACAAAGTGCTAGAGTGCAATTTTCCTAATGGGGACATTAGTTAGATTAACCTGTGTATCCCCAAGGAAAAACATTGGTAGGGTTTTACCCTCACTTCCTGTTTGGCTATGTGACAGGAAGTGAAGCCAATTTTCAGAAAAGGGACACAAAGCTCAACCTAAAAAGACAGGCAGGGGTTCTAACACTCACTTGGTTTCCCTCAAATGCCCACAATTAGAATAGGATTGTCTTGAGCTAGATTTTAGCTCAGTGCTCTAAATCAGTGGTTCTCAACCCTGTCCTCAAGTACCCCCAACAGGCCATGTTTGCAGGTTTTCCTTCATCTTGCAAAGGTGCTTTAATTTAGAGTCAATGGCTTGGTATTTTGGACAGCTATTTTAGCTAAGATAAATTCCCAAAACATATCCTGTCGGGGGTACTTGAGGACTGAAGCTGAGAACCACTGCGCTAAAATGGAAAATTAAATACTTATCTCTCTGTAATTTTCCTTTCCTGGTGCCTATCCATGGCAGCATAGGCACATTCCATGCATATGCTACCATGAAGGCACCAGGAAAGTAGCTTTTAGACAAATCACACCTTTTTTGTTTGGCCATGCAAATCAGCCTAGTTAAGCTGCAGCTGGGAAATCTGTTGCATGAAAATTGTTTGGGGGGGGGGGTTTAAAATGCCTTACTTGGATTGAGCATGCATCTGCAAAACAAATTATTAACAAAATACATAACAATTTGCTATAAATTTTATTGGTCAACAAAACAGGACTTGGAAAAGAGCAAGGAAAGCCAAAAACCACATGTATGTTAATTTGATACACTAACAGAATATGGTTTTGAGGTCTGACCATTTTGCAGTGGAAAGTAACAGGAGTTAAAAGGACTGCGCCCACAAATGGACAGTCTCTGAAGGATTTAAACATTTATTAGTCACAACATCTCGAGGAAGATTTTGCGAAATACAATTAAATCAAAGGGAAACTAACAACCTACGAAAAACACACATTGACAACATCAAAAATATTTCAAGGAAAAATACCCCCCAAAAATAAATAAACAAAAGTAAAAAATACTTGCTCTAAAACACATCTGTTTTGCAAAGACATAACAAAATACAAAGAGAAAATACATGTGTTACAAACTCTATAAGGACACCCAAATGTAACTAAGACACACACACACACACACCTACACATACCTTTTTTCAGGGCAAGGTAAAGAATTCTATCTGCAAGCTTTATTTAACATAGGTTTGTGTGATAATGAGGCAATTGAAAACACATGCACAGTCCATGAAACACATAAAATGCAAGTTCACCCATTGTAGAGACATTACTTAAAAGTTGGTACACCTGTTAAGAATGTCCTTAAATTACTAACCCAAAAAACACACTCCCTGAGCATGCCCAGAAAAATCCAAGTACTGTTCACACACAAAAAGCACAAAAAAAACAAAGTCCCTGAGCACACCCAGACCAACCCAAATGCAGCTTGCACAAAAAAAAGCTACCCCTGTCCAAAATTAAGCACATCATCCAGCATGTTACAAAATTACATATGGGACAAACACCCCCCCCCCGGTCCAGGGGGGCAAACAAAGAGCCTAACATGGGCAAAAGTTATACAACAAATACCATTGTAGTCTATAGGAACAGACTTGTTAATTTTGCTAGTCCCCACTTGGCTGGCTTATATTCTAGTTATTGGCCTTAAAATGGGTATGGGGGCACAGGTCCCACCCTGGGGGACATACAGTATATCAATGTCACCGATTTGGACTACCCCAAAAATGAAACAAGGAGAAGTGCCTTTAAAAATGAAAAATTGCTTAAAATCTAGTAACTTGGGGGGGGGGGCTTACTCTGCATTTAAAGTGGTGCATCTGTAGCATGTATCCAAAATGCTACTTCAAAAATGTACGGCTTTAGAGAAAACTTACAAATCTACATTACAGCTGCAAGATTTTAATCCAAAACAAAAAAAGCCGCCCCCCCCCCCCCAATACATACAAGGCCATTTGGGACTGTTAAGGCTTAAAATGAGGACCACCACAT
The DNA here is from genome assembly GCA_037952925.1 of Lithobates clamitans. Taxonomy (NCBI): domain Eukaryota; kingdom Metazoa; phylum Chordata; class Amphibia; order Anura; family Ranidae; genus Lithobates; species Lithobates clamitans. The sequence goes on from JBBGZY010001222.1 coordinate 3,318,796, forward strand.
GAAAAATACCACCCCAAACTCAAAAAATATTGTCCCCCCCCACACACTAATAAACCCCTAGCCAAACACACAGCAAGCCAGACCATTAAAGGGGGGTGGATGCTTGGGGGCAGGACAGGCTCAGGCACCCCAAAAGTCAACCACCTTGTTCCCATATTCAGGGGGACAAGGGCCTCTTCCACACAACCCTAGGCTGGGGTTGTGGGGGGCTGCAGACAGGGGGCTTTATGAAATGTGGAAAACCCCTTTAAACTAATGGGTACAAGGTGCTTTGTGGTTGGTATTGGGCTGAGCCCAACATGCCCCAAAGGCAGCCAACTATGTTGAGTGCATGTGGCCTTGTATGGTTCAGGAGGGGGTTGGGCGATCACTCTTCTTGCCCCTTTACTAGCTGGCCCTGTTGTATGCTCTGAAAAAGGATGTGGTTTTGATTGGTGAAGCCAGCTCACAGCCTTTTGAGAATGGAGTGGAGTGTGGCGTTCCCCTTTAAAAGCAAAAGTTAGCCCATGGAAATCCAAGGGATTATAGGGGGGAGACTAGAGCATTGGAGAATGGAGTGTGGAGTTCCCCTTTAAAAGCAAAAGTTAGTCCATGGAAATCCAAGGGATTAGAGGGGGAGACAAGTGCATTGGTAAAATGAGTGTGGAGTTCCCCTTCAAAAGCAAAAGCTAGCCCAAGGAAATCATATGCATTAGAGGGGGAAGGTTAAATGCCCTTTTAAGAGGAGCGAGAATCTTTTTACATAATTAAAACAAGGTGCATGTCACATGTTGGCAACGTAACGTCAATTTTAGAGGTGCGCCCGTTCAACCCATGCAATTGCATCTACGTTGCTTAACATTTACTAAGATTTTGGCTGCGCAGTAAACAAACTCATGTGAATGAGCGCAAGAGCCGCTTGCGCATGCGCACTGCTTACATTGATCTCATGCAGTTCTAAACGTACTTGCAGGCACAGCAGGCTTTCTCAGAAAAAGTTAATTGATCATTTTATTTTGGGCATATTTGTTACTTGGGCAGTTGTTACTATACTTCCTCACATCACCCCATAATATTGGCACCTCCTTCTTCTGTCAATATTGATTTGGAGATGCTGTGTGCCATGTCCATAGTGGTGCACAGATTGCATTCTCCCTTGCGCCGAGATCGCTATAGTAAATGGTGGATTCCAACATATTTATTTTGTAAATATGGAAATGTGCATTGCGCCTCGCCATGCGCCTCTACTGATGGCACATGGCTTTCGTAAATCACCCCCAATGTGCCTGTTTTTTAAAAAAAATCATATTTATTTGATTTATTTTTTATATTTTTTGTCTTTGATCAAGTGTCTCAATAGCTTTGAGACACTTGATTAAAGACAGAAAAAGTTTTAAGTACCGTATTTATCGGCGTATAACACGCACTTTTTTCCCCTTAAACCAGGGGAAAATCGCAGGTGCGTGTTATACGCCGATCCCCTGCGATCCCGACCTGTCACATTTTCAAAATCGCCGACCGCGATTTGAAAATGGCGCCGCCGGTGCCGAAATACACAGAGCCGGTCCTCGGCTCTTCCCGGCGGCTCTCGTTCACTTTCGGCTCCACTCGTAGTCCCGAGCGAGGCTATCCAAACCTACTCGGCTAGGTTCGGATAGCTCAGCTTGGGACTACGAGTGGAGCCGAAAGTGAACGAGAGCCGCCAGAAAGAGCTGAGCACCGGCTCTGTGTATTTCGGCGCCGGCGGCGCCATTTTCAAATCGCGATCGGCGATTTTGAAGCCCAGAAAGGCTGGGATCACTGGGGCAAGGCTGCACTGGGGAAGGCTGCACTGGGGAAGGCTGCACTGGGGAAGTCTGCACTGACAAGGCTGCACTGGGGAAGTCTGCACTGAAAAGGCTGCACTGGGGAAGTCTGCACTGACAAGGCTGCACTGACAAGGCTGCACTGGGGAAGTCTGCACTGACAAGGCTGCACTGGGGAAGTCTGCACTGACAAGGCTGCACTGGGGAAGTCTGCACTGACAAGGCTGCACTGACAAGGCTGCAATGACATGGCTGCACTGACATGGCTGCACTGACAAGGCTGCACTGACAAGGCTGCACTGACATGGCTGCACTGAGAAGGCTGCAATGATGGGCATTTAAATGTAAGTTTTTTTTCCCTTCAACTTCCCTCCTAAAAGTTTTTTTTTCCTTAAAATTCCCTCCTAAATTGGGGTGCGTGTTATACGCCGGTGCGTGTTATACGCCGATAAATACGGTATTTATAGTGGCCACTGCCTACATGCTGTTATTTTCTGTGCAAACAGTTCCCAGGTTGGCCATCTAAAAATGTAGAGACAGACTTTAAAAAATAAATGTGAATTAAAGTGTACTTGCACACAAAATGAAAGACATAACCATAAATTCTATTAGAACATATTGAGAGCTTGCTGAAAGTAGTACCTTTTCTTCATTCAACATATATGAACGTTATTGGATGCCCTTTGCTGACACCAAAGTATATTTTACCTCCACTGACATCTAGGCTTTTTTCCTTTTTATCGACTACTGGCACTTAGGCATTTTACACCCTACTGATAGCTAGGCTTTTTCCCCCCTACTGATACTGGGGAATTTTTCTACCTACTGCTCACTGGCGTTGAGACATTTTTCCTCCTACTAACCACTAACATCAAGGCATTTTCCTACTGACCACTGATATTGTGATATTTTTCCTCCCGTTGACCACTCTAGCTTCAGTAGTCAGGAGGAACATCACTTTTTCATCCTGCTGAACACTAACATTTGGACATTTTTCCTTTTGCTAACCACTTAAGTTGGGTTAATTTTTCCTTCTACTGACCACTGATGCTGGGGCATTTTTCAATCTGCTGATCACTGATGCTGGGCCATTTTTCCTTTTACTGCCCACTGATGTTCAGGACATTTCCCCCTATCAACCTCTCTGGCATCAGTGGTCAACACTGACCACTAGCACTGAGGCCATTTACCCCCACTGATGCCAGGGTTTTTTTCCTCATACTGAACATTAATGCTGGGGCATTTTTCTTCCTATTGCCCACTGATGTCGAGACACTTTCCTCCTTCTAACCATGGACACCTGGGCATATTTCCTCCTACTGACCACTGATGCTAGGGCATCTTTTCTCCTACTGACCACTGATGTCAGGACATTTTTCCTACTATTGCCCACTGATGCCAAGGCATTTTTCCTCCTAGTGAACATGGGCACAGGGGATTTTATTTCTTCTGGCCACTGATGCTGGGGAATTTTTCTTGCTACTGACCACTGGCATTTCCTCTTACTGACCACTGATGCTGGAGCATTTTTCCTCCCACTCTTTCAGGTTCTGGGGCATGGTGGTGGAGTGGGCAGGGCTTTTCAGTGTTCACCTTGGGCAGCAGAAACGTTAGGCCTACCACAGTCCTTTGTGCAGCTGTGTTTTTGTCAGGGATTTTGTAGTGAAGATTTAGCTTACAGACATTACACTTTACAGATATGCGTACTTGCCTGTTTTCACTTTACAGATATGTATACTTATTTCAGGTCAGTGACTCAAATTACATTTTAAGCAGTTCATCATTGTAGATGCAGAAAGTGTGTATAATTTATTCAGACTGTAAAGCTGAACACTGGGCACAAAAACTTTGAATTAAAGCTTGTGTAAACACCAAAACAAAAATATAATATAAAGCAGCTTACCAGTCCTTACAAATGGTGGGTGCATTTGTTTTATTTTTTCACCTGGCATTCCTTTAAACAACACATTTCCTCCACTGTATTTTGGAGGCAGCCATGGTTGTTACACAGGCTGGACATCAAACATGCTTGACTTTGTTGGTCTCCATTACATGGTGGGTTGACTCAAAGTTTTCAAAAGCAACATGACATTGTTTATGTTGTTTAACCACTTCAATACTGGGCACTTTCACCCCCCTTCCTTCCCAGACCAATTTTCAGCTTTCAGCGCTGTCACACTTATGCCCCGTACACACCATAGGATTTTCCGACAGAAAATGTTTAATAGGAGCTTGTTGTCGGAAATGGTGTAGGCTCCATCAGACATTTTCCATCGGAATTTCCGTCGCACAAAATTTGAAAGCTGGTTTCCAAATTTTCCGACAACAAAATCCGTTGTCGTAAATTCCGATCGTGTCTACACAATTCCGACGCACAAAGTGCCACGCATGTTCGGAATCAAGTAGAAGAGCAGCACTGGCTATTGAACTTCATTTTTCTCGGCTTTTAGTACGTGTTGTACGTCACCGCGTTCTCGACGTTCGGAATTTCCGACCAACTTTGTGTGACTGTGTATATGCAAGACAAGTTTGAGCCAACATCCGTCGGAAAAAAAACATGGATTTTGTTGTTGAAAATCCTATCATGTGTACAGGGTATTAGAATAACAATTGTGCGGTCATGCAACACTGTACCCAAAAAAATTTTTATCATTTTTTTCAGACAAACAGAGCTTTCTTTTGGTTCTTTTGTTTTTATTTTTTATGCTTCAAATGAAAAAAGACCAAAAGTTTTTTTTTAAAAATGAATTTTTCTTAGTTTCTGTTATAAAATTTTGCAAATAAGTAATTTCTCTTCAGAAATTTTGATCAAAAATTCTGCTGCTACATTTCTTTGGTAAAAATAACCCCAATCAGTGTATATTATTTGGTCTATGTGAAAGTTATACAGTCCACAAGCTTTGGTCACAGATGTTGATCAGCCACCGGCGGTGATGGAAGATGTGATGAGGACAGACAGATGTTTTGTGCACTGTGAAGATGTGATTGGGACAGACAGATGTTTTGTGCACTGTGACAGATGTTTTATGGGGAAACTGACACAGAGAGCTGTCACAGAGCTGCAGATTACGCAACCCCTCCCACTGAGCTCTCGCTGAGCTCTCACTGAGCTTGGCGGGGAGAACTGTCACTGTTTACATTGTGATGGCTGTGATTGGACACAGCTGTCACGTGATTGGGAGGGCCAATTGCCCATATCCGGATCTCTGCTCACAATGATCACAGGATTGAGCTGCAGAGCACTCATTCTGAGGATGTTCTAGAACATCCACTCAGAATGACAAAAGGCCCACCCAGCCGTTTATGTACAGTGGCCAGGTGGGAAGTGGTTAAAATCTCAGTGGATGGGAGGGGCATGGTCTTACGCCAATGTGAGCGGGTGTGCTTAGCTCACCTGGGCTCCTCCATCCTGGAACCGGACCAAGACATCCAGGATAGCTGCCCGAGATCAGTGGGCTGCGGCGAGGGATGGTGGCCAGTGTGGAGAGGCACATGGAGTCGGAGAGTTGCTCTGGATACTTTCCCCCCTTGAGGCTCAGCATTCTCTTGTGGAGGGAGAGTGAGCAACGATTTCAGCTGCCCCCTGGTGGGTCCCTTCGGTCCTTCTCTGCATCTTTTGGCTCCCTTCGGTAAGAAGACCTGTTTTTCATTAATTCTAAACCCTCAAGTGGAAAGAGGCTCAAGTAGAAAGAGGCTCAAAAGAGACTCAAACTAGTCCTGTGTGACCCTGGTCCCTCTGTGTTCCCTCTGTGTTCCCCCTCTGGCTCTCACTGGCCCAGGCCCTTGGCTTCTGGTAAGATCCTAAAAAAAAGAAAATGCATTGAACGCAAATTCTGAGGTCTGTGCTGGATAAATTAAATCTGGCTGGTTATTCCTGGTTATTCTTGCCTTTTAAAAATCCAGAGGAGGGAAAGAAAAAAAAGACTGAAAAATACTCAAAATAAGTCCAGGGAAATAGCCTATTTGACTTTTGTTCTCTAATTACAAATTCAAATGTTATACTGTGAGCTATGGAACGGATGAAGAGGAAAACATTTGCCAGTGCCTTACTAAGGGGGGGCAGTAATACAGAAATGTTCATCTATATTTGTGTGACCTCCATCCAACTCTAACTTTTATTTAAACCTGATATACCCTCAGTGTATTGAGAGCTATTGAACGGGTGAAGAGGAGAAGGTTTGCTAGTGTTTGGTTAACCCTTTTTTTTTGGGGGGGGGACGGTAATACAGAAACTGACAGTTTATCTGTGAGTCCTCCATCTGCCTTCAACCTTCATTCACATTGATGTGTCTGTTACTTATCTACAACTTTATAGGCTCAGGAATTTGTACCTGTGCCTGTACTGTTTTTTTATAACTGGAGAAACAACTGAGAATTATGACGAAAAAAAGGAAAAAGGAGATACATCAGTATTGCAGGACCCCTCCAGCTCACAACGGACAGTAAAAGATAAGGACAAAGACAAAGGTAAAGAAACGGTGGCCAAATTGGAGCAATTTGCGCATAATCCTCCCCAAAATATCGGGAAAACACATCAATCTAAAATTTCTTCACCAACTTCCGCAGCCCTTAAGGGGCCTAGCTCACAGGGCGAACCCTCCAAAATGACCTCAGCACTCGTACTCTGGTTGTGGGGAGGTCACAGGATTCTTCTATTTTTGAGGACTCAGTGACAAATGAGCCATCTCTAAGAGAGGTATTGTGGGTTGTTAATGGATGTAAGTCTGCTCTGTCGGTAATGAGGGACCAGCTGAAATCTATTGTGAGGGAGCGCACTATGGAGCTGGAGGGTAGGGTCAGTGAAGTCGAGGACTAAATGACATCTATGAAGCAGGAGATCGTACTCCTAAAGGGGACAGTAGAGAAACAAAATGATAAATTGGAAGATTTGGAAAATCACATGAGGCCTACCAGAGAAGAGTGAAGGGAGTAGTATAAGAGACTTTTTAGAGAAATAGTTTAGGGAGGTTTTTGGGGGGAGGAACCTTACCCTCTAGTGACAATTGAAAGGGCCCAAAGAATCCCACTGAGAGCCCCCCTTCGGGAAGGTTATCAAGACCTGTATTAGTGAAACTCCTCTTTTTCAAGGACAGAGAAATAATATTATGAAAGGCAAGAGAAATAAAAGATGTAATGTTTAAAGGTTAGAGTTTTGTTTTTTCCTGACTTCTCTGCAGATTTGCAGAAAAGGAGAGTAAAATTTATAGATATCAAGAGGCGGTTGCTGCAGCTAAACATGCAATATGCAATGTTTTACCCGGCAAGATTGAGAGTTGTAGCAAAAGGGGTGGCGGCCTCCTGGTTGGAGAGAAACAAGCAGTCTATATAGTAGAATTTGAGTCTGGGAAGTATGAGGCATGAGCTTTAAGACAGTCTTGGGAGTTATTTTGTTTAAAATATTAAAGTATAGGAGCACCAGAATAGAGTTATGGATCTGGGTGTAATAGTTAGAGAGTTCAAGTGTTTTCACTGACACAGGTATTTTATCCTATTTCCCCTTTTTTCGGGAAAGGGAATTTTTTCTTATTTTTCTTGTTCTTTATATATGCACGGATAGCTCATGGGACCACAACTAAGGCCCCTCAGTGGGGTTTAGGAGGGGAGGGGGTGGGAAATGGGGAAAGGGGATGGTAGGGAAGGGGGCAATAGAGGCATAGGGGGAAAACAACAGACACAGTTATTTTTGTATGGAAAAGGTTTAAGTGGAATTTAAATATGAGGGTATGTTGAGAAAATGGTTTGACAAAATTAAAATATTAGATGTAAAGCACAGAAATTATGAGTTAAGGGAACATGGCCCTCACTTGTATAGGTCGATTTACGAATCTATGGATACATTAATTTACACATTTTTTCTTATTTTCAATCAAAAATGAATGGTGGTGTGACGATTTGTTCTTGGAATGTGAGGGGATTAGTTGATCTACTAAAAAAAATGTCTCTACTTAAGTTTGCTTCGACTGTTGGAGCATCCGTCCTTTGCCTAGGGGAGACACACGTAACAAAAGAAACAGTTCCACGATTAAGGGATTTCCAGATCATTATCATTCAGTGTACACAACATATTCAAGGGGAACAAGTATTCTGATACATAGATCAATGAGGTTTTCCTGTAGGCAAGTGAGGATAGATAAGGAGGGACGGTATATATTCCTACTGTATATTGCGTGTTAACAGAGATGCTCTGTAATATTGATGCGCTCTAGTTAATAATCAATCAATGTGCGACTCACTCAAAAAAAATGCATAAATGTGGAGATAAGTGTAGCTAGAAAAACGTGCATAAATTACATGGGAGCTACAAATTCCCTATGATAAACCCACTAAAATGGTGCTTGAAAGTGTGCATTATATGATGCGATTGAAGTGTAAATATATGAAATACATGTAATAAAAAGAACTAGAAGAAACAATAAAGAATCAAAAATCATAAAGTGTATATAGTGCAACTGTCAGCTCTAAACATTTAGGTGAGCAGATGGCACATAGGAGAATGAGGAATAATAGACTTGGTAAGGATTCCTCTAAAAAAAGACTAATAATATTATTTTTAACCCAACAGTCTATTCATCATTGAAAGTGCGGGGTTAAATTGGATAGTGATTAGCAGTCTTGTTGATAGCTTCAGTTATCAGGATATTTTTCCAAAAACTTGTCCCGGATAGATCTGTGATGATCTGTGATGAGTAGCGCTTTAATTCACGAAATAATAGTAGTCTTGGCACAGGATGGATTATGCAAAACAAAATAGGAAATATATCATTGCGCAATGAACTGAAAACAACAAAAGCAGAGCAATGTGAGACTCTACAATGATACACTCACAGAACCCGACAGTGCTTCAGGCATAGAAGGTTGCAGTCAGCCGCTACGAACAAGGCTCTATCAGAGAGCCGCTGCTGTCATGCTAATGCCTCGCAATAGCAGTGTTTGTCACTAGCTCCTCCCATGCATTACGTCACAGACCACTTGACTTTCTCAAGGATAACCCCGAGATGCCATAGTCTCCGTATTTATGTCAGATGGCATCCAGGTAACCATAGTGACAGCGGTGTGATCATCGGTTCATCATACTGCTTCCTTCTATGCTACACAGCTATAATATCATTAACAATATTTTATTAACAAAATATTTAAAAGTTCTTTAATAAAAAATATAAAATCACAAAATATGAATATAAACTAAGTGACAATGCTAAGTATTCATACAAAACCCTTAAGTGGTAGTTGTAGGTATTGCACATTGTATAGCCCCTAATAGAGCAATACTTAGGTGATCATGCAGACTCCCTCAAGTGGTGGTTATTTAATAATGCACAACCCCGTACAGGGCTAAACGGCAGGCTCCCTCAAGTGGTGGTTAATAAATACTACATGAGCCCCAATGAAGCTAAAATAATACTAATTATTCATGCACACTCCATCAAGTGGTGACTACTGGCATTGCGCATCCTGATTTCTCCATGCCAAAAACCTCATTATACTAGCAACAAAATCTATTCATAAAACATATTAATACATTAATTACTTTCATGAATAAACTAAAATAGTTCAAACAAATTAATTAATGATATATGTATGTGGTTTAAGAACATTTAAAAAGCATTAGTAAAATAACAAGTAATAAAAATAAAAAAAATAAAAAAATAAAATTTATTAAAATATATTTAGTAATCCGATATAAAACAATTGATATCAAAATCAATATTTAAACCCCTCTGCACCAATGTACCCATCTAGAATATCCATCTGGATTCGTTTTTGCTTAATTCTCTTATTTTATTTGAGCCCCTCCAGTGCGGTTTGTATCTCTGATTAGCCCAAAATTTTAAGCATGTGGGATCTTTATTATGGTGTGTCTCAAAGTGCCTAGACACACTATGCTTAGGGAAAGCATTTTTAATATTTTGGATATTCTCTCTAATGCGCTTCCACATGGGCCTTTTTGTTCTCCCGATATATTGTAATGAGCATGAACATTGTAGGATATACACTACCCCTTCGGTTCTACACGAAATAAAGTCCTTGATTTCATATTCTTTATTCCTGCTGGTTGATTTAAATTTAGTACACTTTTGTCCATTAAAGTTAGTATTTTGGCAGGCATAGCACCTCTTACACGGAAAAAAACCCCTACCTTGAAAGAATGATAATTCTGTTACCCTTTTAGGGGGTTCAGGGACAGTTTATGCTACATACAGAGATGCTCTGTATACTTATGAATGTGTATGTCCGCCCCCTTTAAATTAGAAAAGGAAAGTGACGGAAATAGAAAAGATATATATAGAAGATCCATCACCAGATAATCTAGCTAAATGGTTGTATTCTTTTTGAAGCAGGCCCATCATGAAAAAGGGAAACACCGGACACGTGCTGGCCCCTTTGGCAAAATCTCAAAATAATAATACAACTTCTTTAATGTCTATTTAGACTAGTGCTGGAAGGATAACCATGTGTCCGTTGGAAATAGCAAATGTATCTAAAGAGTATTATTCAGATCTATATACCTGTAGATCCAAGATCTAGAAATGGGATAGAAAAATGGGTGAATTTTTCCAGGGTTTCACAACTCTCTGAGAAAGATAGGGCACTATTGGAGTTGCCCATCCCCATTAAAGAACTACAGCAGGTGGTAGGGGATTTACCTAATCACAAAACACCAGGGCCAGATGGGTTGCCAAATTAAATCTATAAAGAATATGGCAAAATAATGTTACTAGAGTTACTACAGGTATTGAATGAGGCAATGGAAAGGGAAAACTACCAGTATCTATTACAGAAGTGACAATTATAATAATCCCAAAAGAAGGGAAAGACTCCCTTCAACCTGCATCCCATAGAACAATCTCTCTGCTCTGTGCAGATGTTAAACTGGCAGCCAAAATTTTGACCAGTAGAGTAAGTAAAATAATTCATACCATAATCCACCCTGACCAGTGTGACTTTATTCCCGGGCAAGCAACAGCGCTGAATATAAGGAGATTGTTTTTGAATCTGCAAATACCAGCTGATGAGATGGGATCAAGAGCAATATTGTTCCTCAATGCTGTTAAAGCATTTGACAGCATCGAGTGGCAGTATTTGTGGGTGGTGCTTTCTGCCTTTAATATTGGAGAAATCTGTTCTTCTTCCAGTTGATGAATTGGAATGGGAGCTGCCAGAGAGTGTTGGAGACTTGCAGGTAGTAGAAAGTTTTAAATATTTGGGAATAGATATAGCAGTGAATCCTAAGCTATTCATTCCAAAAAGCCTGGAGCCCTTAATAAAAGCATTTATGGGCAAATGTAAAACATGGTGCCGTCTCCCTTTGTCTGTAGTGGGTCGTGTAGCCTGATTAAAAAGGTGCGGTTGCCTAAACTTTTATATATCTTACAAAACTCACCCATATAGATTTCTGGCATGTGGTTTAGGAAACTAGAGGGCCTCTTTAGAGATCTGATATGGAGGAAGGGACAAGCTAGAATCCGTCTGCGAACATTACAGTTGCCCAAAGATAGGGAGGCCTAGCGATCCCACATCCACGGAGCTATCTTTTAGCGGCTCAGCTGCAACAGATAGGAGGATGGGAGGCAGGTAACATTACTACTAGCTATAGCTCACGTGCCTTAGTGTCCTGTATCCCACATGTATTCCTAATCAAAGCATTAGAAGCAAATTCATTGGGAGAGGAGAATCAATGCCCTACAGTAAAATTATTGTTCAAAATTTGGAATACAGTACGATTGATATTTCAATATTCAAGATTCACAGATTATGTCCCTATTTGGGACAGCAAAAATTGCCTGAGTTAAAAGGGTTGGAGAATTTTAATAATTAGAAACAGAGGGGAGTGGTAAGTTTATCACAACTATATGTAAGGGGACAGCTGAAGACATTTCAGGAGTTAAAAGATGACTTTGGGTTTTCAAATAAGAACTTTTACCAATATTTTGTCATGAATAGGTGTGACCAGACTGTGTGGACTGCAAAGAGGAAACCAAAACGCATGTAAGATGAATAATATAAAGTTTATTAAAGATAAGTAGTGAACAAGTAAACACCCCAAATACCAATAGTGAACAGCCAACCAAACAGTGACCCACAAAAACAATAACTATATACAATATAAGGGAAGTACCGCAATCTTAAATGTAGCCAGGCCAGGGTCAATCACAGGGGATCAGCAGATAAACAAGGGCAATTCCAGAATCACAAACGTAAGGCAGGCTGGGGTCATACACAGGGAATCAGCAGATGGGGGAAGGTGCAAAGGGATCAGGCTGCAGGGCAGGAATGCAAGATAACAGGAGGGACAGGATCAGGATAGGATCGGGTACAGGCTCAGGTTCAGGTTCAGGTTCACAGGTTGCAGGTACGGATCAGGGCACAAGGAAGATACCAGGGCCATGAGAGCAATCATCAGCCGGGTATTTATATGAATGCCTGTAATTAGCCTCCAGTGACACCTGAGCGCAGGAGGTGCTGTCCGCTCCACACTGGCAGGATCTATTCGCTGGTGGACTCCAGTACTGTGGCCCAAAGATGACATAACACCAGCAGGGAAAAGCTCTCCTGACAGTTCCAAACTGCCAGGAGACATCTGCTGGTCACCTCAGTACTATGCGCCAAATGATAGCTATTACCAGCGGATGGAACCTTTCCTGACATATTTACAGCTAAGGCATGCATTAACAATACAATTTAAAGAAAAAGTTTAGAATGGAGTAGTGTCCCCCTGCTGAGTATGCTGGTAAATACCATTTCCTTAAAAAGTTTGATCTCAAAATTGTACAAGAACATATATCTTAAAGTACTGGCAAGAGATCTTCAGCTTTCCAGTAGGGGAAAATGGGAAGAAGATGTGGGTAAATTAACAGATACCCAATGGAATAGTTTAGTTGCCTCAATATACTTAAGCCGTGTACACATGATCGGATTTTCCGACGAGAAATGTGTGATGACAGGCTGTTGGTGGAAAATCCCACCATATGTATGCTCCATTGGACAATTGTTGTCGGATTTTCTGCGGACAAATGTTGGATGGCAGGCTTTAAAATTTTCCGCGGATAAATGTCTGTTGTCGGATTTTTTTGTGTACACAAGTCCGTCGGATAAAAGTCCGTTCAGAAGCAAGGACGAGCCAGAAGCAGTCGGTCTTGTAAAACTAGCATTTGTAATGGAGTATTCACATTCGTGACGTGGTAAATTATGAAATCTAGAAATGCAGCGCACATTCCCTTGTTTATAATTGGATAATAATGAAGCTGCTTTTCTGGTGATACTTTTCTGGTGATACTGATGGAGTTCTGCCAAACGTATTTAAGAAGGCTTTTTTTTTCTAGTGATATCAAGAAGAATTTTTTTTTTGTGTCAAGTTACCACAACACCATTATCCCATAGTTTTGAAGATCAAAGATACAACTATGTTGGTGTTCCTTGTTAATTTTACATGTATTTTTAAATGTACCTCCCAAACTGTCATTTTAAGTAAAACACATAGCCAAGTATTTTTCAAAAATTTTTATTATTTTTTTTATTTAATAGGGATCACAAGAAGGTCCTATAAAAATCAAAAGGAAGGCAGCGATGAAGAAACTGTTGGAATTGGTGAAGCCTTTGTACCCCAGGGCAGACCTCAATTATGTGAAGAGCAAAATTGGGAACCTGAGGAGTACATATATAGGGAGCACAAGAATGTCCTGGACTCAGAGAGATTGGGAGCAGCAGCAGATGACCAGTATGTCCCCAGGATGTGGAATTACAACAGCCTGTGTTTTTTTTTGCAGACCAGACTGAACCCAGGCCATCGCTGTCATTTCTCCCTTCCACATGGGCTGAGGCCATTTTTTTTCTTGTGCATTATATTCCAAAAATAAACTAAAATCAATTAGACATGTTCTCTGCCATCCAAATCAAAATTCAATAACATAACCAAAAAGTGCATACAAAATTAATAAAGTATAACAGCTAAAATCATAATAAAAAAGCAAATTAAAAATTGTATGGATAAAAATCCCCAGCCCAGCAGGCTTGTTGGGTGTCTTAGGGATGGAACTGCCAATGTCCGGCATGCTGCTGTGGTGGGTGGGGTTGCTGTGGTGGCTTTGGAGGTGGTGGAGGTGGGGCATCCAAATCAGAGATATGGGTTTTTGATGTAATTTCTCCCCCCTTGATGAGGAGCTGGAGGATTAGTTCCTCGCAGATCCTCCTTTTCTTCACATTCATATCCCTCAACTTACTAGCTGTCACACAGCCAAATGCCTCAGCTGCATCTGGGGCCGTACTAATTGCCATTGTTGTGTGGCTGAGGAAGGCAGCTGTGGCCTCGTCTAGGTTCCTGCTCTTCCTGGCCCTTTCAGCAGGAAGGCATAGGGGAGGGATCTGGGAATCTGTGTGGCTGCTGACCACTGGCTCCTCCAAACTGCCTCTTTCCTGTGTATGAAAATGGGACATAATTAGTATTTTTTTGGGGTCATCAATCACACACAATTTTGAGCTCATGACTGTTGCAAATTGAATGTGGAGAAATAGAAAATACTATAATTCTGACCCCAGCCTTTTTCCTTCTTGTCCCAATCATTTTTGGCCACTACTGTCTATTGATATGGAAACCACTTTGTTAAGGCAGAAATATTTGAACAATAACGTCTAGTTATAATCATTCTATTTTTGGATACAAATATGTTCAACAATGCTATACCTGGGTCAAGCTGGACTCCTCCACATCTTCATCCTGTGTTGAAATACCAGGGTGGCCTTCAGGAGCTGTGGCCTCATCCCATGTGGAAGGGAGTGTTGTGAATGATGGCCTGGGTTGAGTTTGGTCAGACAAAAAATGCAGGCTTTTGTAGTACCACAGCCTGGGGACATATATGTCATCTGCTGATGCTCCCGATCTCTGTGATTCCTGGACCTTCTTGTGCTCCCTATTTAAATGTACTCCACAGGTTCCCAATTTTGCTCCTCACAAAATTAATGTCTGCCCTGGGGTACAGAGGCTTCACCAATTCCAGAAGGTTCTCCATCGCTGCCTTCCTCTTGATTTTATTAGAGTAATCCCTACTTTTCACCTTCCACAGACAGGGAAGCTCCCAGTATTGGTCGATAAATTGAGGCAAAAAGTTGGGGGCACTGAATTTATCCACCATTTTCAATTAGTTCTCTGATGCCTGCAAGACAGAACAGAAGACAAACCATAATGTCAGGCTTAACTCATAATCTGGTCCCAATATAGGCCTCAATCTAAGCAGTATAGGCCACTAACCGCCGATGCCCCAATCGTTCCTACACCCGTTACATCGATCATGCATTATGGCTTTATATACACTGCGCATGCATGAAACTCCATCCCTGTCCTTCTTTCTAGTGTATTCCCCGCCTCTTCTCTTTCGGGGCAGTGGGAGAGCAAATAGCGGCGAGACAGCAGGTGTGTGGTGAGAGCAGCAATGATGAAAACCCGGAGAAAGCCACTTCCAGATCCAGGAGGAGCTATAAGGCCACAAATATGTCATTTGAAGAAATGGTGGAGATGGTGGACATCTTAGTGGGGACAGATTATGAAGGGGAAGCTTGGAACTTACAGAACCACAAATGCCAGAAAGGCCAAGATCATGGCTAAAGTTGTGAGAAGTCTGCAGAGGGGTACGATGAAACAAGGGGTACGACGAAACAAGGATCAGTTGAGAAAACGCTGGTCAGCGTTGAGAGAGGAAGATCAGTATAGAAAGATCAGGAAAGTGCTGTGAAAAAGTAAGTTTTTGTCCTGTGTTCCTATTATTACTTTCGTGCTGGTCCATGTTCTTTTCTTTACTGTTCTACAGTTTAAAATGCCAAGCTTTATTTTCTTGGACACAGCAATCTTTTGCGGGATATGAAACATTGTTTTGATCAACCACTAATACTTCATTATTGGGAGATGCAAGTTAAATTCATTTGTTATGGCCTATTTTTATGTAACATAAGTTCATTAGATTGTTGTCTAGATGTGTTCGCAACTAATGAAATGTCAACTTTATTCAGTGTCAGTAGAGGACACTCAGCAGCTGGATGTAGGAGCACCAGCGTGGAACACCATAACACCCTTGTTATGGTGTCCCATGCAGGTGCTCCAGTGGATACTAGGGGTATCTCCATGTGTGAAGCTTGCACAAAACAGATAAGTTTCCTGCTTTGGAAAGGGAAAAAATCATGTATTCAGCTTGGATCTCTGCCAAAACAGATAATTGAAATACACTTCCAAACAATGTTTCATATTACTGTTTCTAGCCTAACATATCTGTTTGCTACGTATACCTTTTTTGGATTCACATAGGGGAGAAAAGAAGAGGAACATCTGAGCTGTGTGTGGACACCAGTAACCCAGCACCTCCTGAATATCCAGAAAGTCAACTCACCACACACCCTGAAGAAGATGTTGATGCTGATGTGCAGGAAGTACTGTGTGAAGTTCTTGAAACTGTGTCGACCACAGGTCAGTGTCTGAGGCCACAGATTCAAGTAATAGATGGATGCCTGCATATTTCTAAAACATGGTGTGTTTTATATTTTTTAGGTAATGTGGATGTTGTGGAAGACCAAACTCACTTCAGCTGTGCAAGTGCATAAATACTTATCAGCAAACTTTTGGTTTGCAATAGGGAATTGGAGAAAATAAAAGAAAACATGCATGATCTCCAAAATGGAGTTATCAACATCATCGATATTAAATTTAAAAACAAACAGGTTTTATTTTTTTTTGTTCTGTTGTACATGTGTTTGTGCAGTTTAAAATTGACTAATCTTTGCACATTTTTTTAATAGTTGCAACTGTTATATTTGAATGTATGATTTAACTTTAGCAAAAGATTGACATATGAACCTGCAACTCCATGACTTGTCATGATCTTTTTTTTTGCCTACATCATGTTAAACAGGATCATACCGATGCATTTCAGCACTTGTAGCCTTCCTCAGATGAGTAATTATACTTTAGATGAAACACATCACCTTTTTTCTTATTTACATTTTTGGTGAGAAAAAGAGGAATCATCGAGTTGCCAGCTCATATTTTAACTTTGTCCATTTCTCAGGGTGGTTTGCTCCCCCAGCTACAGCACCAAATTGGACACCGCACATTGTTGAATATGGTGGGGTAGCTTGTCCAAAACAATTGTCATGTATAAAAAGCTTGAAGGTGTGCTTTCAGACATTGTACAAATATATGTGTTTTGTATATTACTATTTCACCCAAAAACTTGACTACCTTACCGCTGACCGCCCTGTCCAGCGAGGCCAAGACATTGCCTTCCACATGCCGGTAGAAAGCCGGAATCGCCTTCCGTGAGAAAAAGTGGCGTTTGGGTACCTGCCACTGAGGAACCGCACATTCCACAAACTCACGGAAGGGGGCAGAGTCTACCAACTGAAAAGGCAGCAGTTGAAGTGCTAGCAATTTTGCCAAGCTAGCATTCAACCGCTGGGCATGTGGATGGCTGGGAGCGAACTTCTTTTGGTGGTGCAGCAGCTGGGGCAGGGAAATTTGCCTGGTACAATCTGACGTTGGTGTACCGAAAGCAGATTGCCCACAAGTACTTGGCTGTGACACAGCTAATTCTACACCTTCATTCCTATCAGTGCAGGTCTCAGAGAGGACTGAAGGTAAAGTGGGGTTGGAGATCTCAGCTGATGAGGAGCAAGGAGAGGTCCTCTTTGTTCTTTGGTGTGGGTCTTTTAGATACGCTTGCCAATGAACTGCATGGCAGGTCAACATATGTCTGGTCAAGCATGTGGTGCCCAAGCGGGAGATGTTCTGGCCACGCGAGATATGCTTGAGACATATGTTGCAAATAGCAGCGGTGTGATCTGATGCGCTCGTCTCAAAAAAGGCCCACACCAAAGAACTTTTGGAATAACGTGCAGAGACAGCAGCGCCCTGCACATGCAGAGTTTTGGGGTGTGATGCAGTCAGTGTGCTGCCCTTTGGCTGGCCCCTGGAGGGCATCCTGCCTCGTTGGTGATGTGCCTCCTCCTCTCTCCTATCAGGCACCCACGTTGAGTTAGTGACCTCATCATTCCCTCCCTCCTCATCACTGGAGCAAACCTGGCAGTATGCTGCAGCAGGGGGAGCATGACTGCCAGATTGCTGTCCTTCTTGGGCACCCCTTCTGTCCGTGCTCACGTTACTGCCTTCATCTAGCTCAGTATCATCATCAGAGCTTTCTAAACGCTGGGCATCCTCCTGGAGCATGTACTCAACACTGTGGTCAAACAGTTTGAGGGACTCCTCAGGAGGACATGGTGGGGCTAGGGAAGGAGTCACTGATGCCATTGAGCCGAGGGAAGAGGCCGCGTTGGCAGCTGCTTTGCTAGACAAAGTACCCTGAGCATGGGTGGGAGAGGATGAGGATGATGAGGAGGGCTTGGTCATCCACTCGACCAAGTCTTCCGCATGTTGCGGCTCAACATGGTCAGCTGCCGAAAAAAAGGTCCCACGGCCACGTGCTGATGAGGATGCACCGTCTCCACGACCAGCACTGTTGCCTCTAGACACAGAGCCTGCTTGCCCTCTTTTATTGGCTTGTGACTGTCTGCCTCACCTTGTTGGCCTTCCAGACGTACGAATGGCCTGCAGGGAGATATAGCTGCACTAAGCTGGGATATATATATATATATATATATACTGCAGCTAGCAAAATCAACTGCCTGCCTGTAGTATGAGAACACCACCAATCTTCTACAGGTAGCTTTAGATGAACACTGTGCAGAGGTCGCACTACACTAACTTGTAGCTTTAGATGACCACTGTGCAGAGGATGCACTACACCAACGTTAAAATAATGTAGCTGCCTGCGGTAGTGATAGGATCAGGAATACACCACCAACCTTCTGCAGGTAGCTTTAGCTGAACACTGTGCAGAGGACGCACTACACTAACATTAAAATAATGTAGCTGCCTGCGGTAGTGATAGGATCAGGAAAACACCACCAACCTTCTACAAGTAGCTTTACATAAACCAAATATTTAATCCTAAATGTCAGTCCCTCACCCAGTGACCACAGACAGACACGTAGGCCAAATATGAGGCACTCTAAACAACTACAATATCAAAGTGTCAAATAATAAATAGTGGTGGTACCCTCTACTATTATTCTTTACACCTTCGTGTAATCTACTAATATTTGCAAACCATAAAACATATATCAAGTGATGGTGAAAAATATATATGTGACACTTAAGTGAAAAAATGTGTATATACACTTCACTTCATGCTGTGCAATATCAACACTCCACATCAAAGTCCATATATTTGAAAAAACAGCCAACAAAGAGCTGTATGTGACAGCATAAAATTGGTGACGGAATATAAATCAAGTGTCCCTCAAAAAATCTTCTCAATTATTGATGACCACAAACGAGTGTCTCCGTGTGTCTTCCACCTCACCTCCGTGTCAGTGAATCACACCCTCCAGACATACACTCACCTTTACGTGGGACAAGCCTCTCAATATCACTCAGTACCAAGCTCTTAAAAACCTCTATAAAGTGGTTGCTTGGGTTCTGGGGATTAAAAATAGATTTATTCTTTAAACCTGTATCTATCTTGTTCGGTGGTACCTGAGATTTTACAGAGGATTCCACCGGGTGACTTAGGAAATACTTCTTAATATTCATAGTTCTAATGAATTTATGTGTGTCTATGTAGACATCAAATTTATTCATTTCCTTTTTTGGGGCACCTTTCAAACCCAAGTTCAGAATGTTGAGCTCTTTATGATTGAGTTCAACACTGCTCAGGTTATATATCCCTGTATTTATACATCTCTCGGTCGTTTGCTTGGGTTTTTTAGATCTTCCTGCCCTGCACCCCCTCCTTCTCCTTGGGGGGGCATGTTCTCCATGTTGTGGCCTAGGGGGGGTACTTGCCTCCCCCCCCTCTCTGGTAGGATTCCCTGGGGTTCCTCCTCGGTGTTCCCCCTCCCCTCCCCCGTTGCCCTAAAAAAGGAACATAGCCAGATCGCTCTTCCCTTTCCAGCGGTGAGAATCTATTATAGAATGGGATTTCACCATAACCATCAGAGTACTGGTATGGTGGGGGATATTGCTGCCATTGCCTATATTCTTGTGGGGTATTACCCCTATATTCTCTAGAGGATGGATGATCATTAAAATGTCCCCGTGGATATCCACCTCTCCCTCGTGATGGAAGTCTGGGGGATTGGTGATATCCCTTTCCTCCTCTTCCTCGTGATGGGGGTTTGGGAGAATGATAGTATTCCCTTCAATACTGATCATCCCCAACACTTCGCCCTCTCTCATTGGATCTAGGGATCATAGCACCATTTCCACCTTTACCTTTATTCCCTATCTTCTTCTTAATTTCCGGTTTAGGCGGAGGATTATTGATACCCCCGCCGCACTGGTGTTGGCAGCTGGGTGAACAGTATTATTCTCAAATGATGCTTGCCATGCATAGATTTTATTAGTTTTAAAATCATTCGAATCTCTGTTATACTTTTTTACCTTCTTTTTTTGGGTTTCTCGATCTATTTTCTCTAATTTTTTCTTTATATTACTATTGAAATCCTTCATTTGATTCGTATCCTTAATGAGTTCTAATTTTTCTTGTAGATCTCTGATTTTTTCATTCAACATACTCAATTTTATTTGTTTCCTTTTCAGGACTAATCCCTGTAACTCTCTTCCTGCTTTGTTAAAAAATTCCAGCCATTCATTCATATATGGCTGGTCATTAAGACCATCCTGGGGAGGCACCTCCCATCTTAAGCTTCTAAAAATGAGGTTCTCTCTAAGATAGTGCTCAAACGTGAACACATCCCACCATGTTTTAATTTGCTTTTCCAGCAAACCATCAAGTGTTTTTAGTAAAACCGAAAAGTCTTCCTCACATTCAACCATTGGTTTATCATTAGAGAAGACCGATTTGGGGCTGAGTTGTCTATTCGTTAAGAAATTAAATGCATCCATGGTTGCGAGTGCTAAAAAAATCAAATATAATGTTGTACAGGTATCCTGAATGATAAATGCCCTTCAAACAGACAATACCTCCACCGCACCAAAAAGACCCTAAATGAACCCCAAAAAATTACTAATCAGTGCGAAAAAATGAACTCCAAATCAAACCAAAATAATAATAATGAATGGTGTTGAGCTGCCCCTTTCAAAATGAATATACCTAAACCAAATATTTAATCCTAAATGTCGGTCCCTCACCCGGTGACCACAGACAGACACGTAGGCCAAATATGAGGCGCTCTAAACAACTACAATATCAAAGTGTCAAATAATAAATAGTAGTGGTACCCTCTACTAATATTCTTTACACCTTCGTGTAATCTACTAATATTTTCAAACCATAAAACATATATCAAGTGACAGTGAAAAATATATATGTGACACTTAAGTAAAAAAATGTGTATATATACTTCACTCCATGCTGTGCAATATCAACACTCCACATCAAAGTCCATATATTTGAAAAAACAGCCAACAAAGAGCTGTATGTGACAGCATAAAATTGGTGACTGAATATAAATCAAGTGTCCCTCAAAAAATCTTCTCAATTATTGATGACCACAAACGAGTGTCTCCGTGTGTCTTCCACCTCACCTCCGTGTCAGTGAATCACACCCTCCAGACATACACTCACCAATTTATATTGCCAGCATTCTCATGCAAGGCAAAAAACGCTTTCTTTACCACACTCCAGGGCAAATGAATCATTCGATGTCCATGGTAATAGTTATTCAATGGATCCACATAAAAGAAAATAAATGCTCCAATAGTGTGAACCAGCAAATACAATTTATTAAAACCACTGCAATCTTCACATAATGCACTCACATTCTTAAAAAGATAAAACCAGCAGAAACCAAGTGCAATTCACATCAATCTTCAACTCTGTGGATAAAACTTTATAACCAGCGGTCACGGTGGACCCGAGGTGTGCAGCTGCTGGGCTATAATCTCATCCCTCCCTCGGTGAACCTCCGCTCCTCCGTGCACTCAAATTCCTAACCTCCTGTGTGGCTGACAGCGCTCGCGTCACGTCTTACAGCCATGCCCCCGACATGTTTCGTCATAGGTAGACTTATTCATGGGATTGGCTGTGTCCGCTGCCACTCATCCCTTATATTAGCTCCAAGAATGATGTCCATTCGGCCGCGCACTGCGCATGCGCACACCTCGCGTCCCCGTTCAATAGAACCGCTACTGTTTATAGAAGCATAATATACTCGGGATCGGGCATAGAAATATACAATTAATATATAAAATACACTATAATAAAACTGACAGACCCTTATATACCTTCCTAACTCATATGCTACAGTGTAGGTAAGCAATAATTCACTGGATATATCGGGACTGCTAATTTCAATCTCCCTAGTGATTGCAGCACTCATCCTCCGAGTTCAGCCGCTACACTCCCAGGGAGATAGTGCACATCCATCCAGCAAACAACAACCCCACTACAAGGTGTATCAACTACAACACTTTCTTCATGGTGTGAACCTCCCTCATTTAATAATTTCAATTCAAACATATATAAACTATTAAATTTGTAAGAAAATATATAAAAAAAGATATAGAAAAACAGTCAGGATATAACAATTACTGAACTCCTGTCTGCTCCATTATATACAAATATTACTAATCCCAATCAGGTTGTATACCCGAATATTTCATATAAAAATGGAATAAATACTTCAAAAATTAGGATTAAAATTATAAAATCTAAAATTAGTAAATACATATCTTCCAAATATTGAATGATCAAGCTGTTCATAAAGATCCAAAGCCCCCGGGTACATATTGAGCAATGTTGCAGAACATTGCTCATCTCCAATGTAAATCTTCACTACACAGTGTTTTAAAGGGGTTATATCACAATCATGTTGCCCTCTCTCCCCTCCTCTTTGGAGCTAATACTTCTACAACATCCTGATGGGTAACTAGATAATGGGGGCCAGTCAAGGCATATAAATAACCCATACCTCCCCCTTACTACCTTCCAGGTCAAGGGGCCTAATCAGATATCCACCAGTGTATTTCTATGTGGGAGAACATATGCAACATTTCAACCCATACATGGTCCCCAGAAACCCAAAAAAGGTAAGTTCAAAAAACTACAAAACCCTATTTTAAAAATTATTAATGAAACAATTCAGATCTAATTCTATGTTTAACCCCCTAAGGGTTAAACTTTTCAATAAATAAATCCATCTGGTTTCCCTTTGGGATAAATCCCTGACTCTATTGGACCCTCTCCAGGATGGATGAACAATATCAATCCCACAGAACTGTAACATTGAGGGATCCTGCTGGTGTTTTTCTTTAAAATGTAGGGAACACTATGGTACTTATAACCATTTTTAATATTGGTTAAATGTTCTGAGATCCTGATCCTCAGAAGCCTCTTCGTCCTCCCTACATACAAAAGGCCACACGGGCACCACATTAGGTAGACGACATGTTATGAGTTACAAGTGCTGAATTCCTTAATTTCAAAGGATTCACCATCCCTGTTGGTTACACTTGTCACTCCTCTATGACTGACTCTTACAGTCCTGCAACAAATGCATCTTCTACAACTGTAAAAGCCTCTGAAATCAAAACTCGACAAGTTCCGTTCTGGTGGATCCAATATTTTTTTAACCACATGGTCACCGAAGCTCGGGGCTCTCCTGTATATAAATATTGGCTGGTTCGGTAGCACCTCCCCCAAATGCCTATCTTTACACAGAATATGCCAGTATTTTCTGAAGATGCCTTCAATATCCTTATACTGGCAATGAAATCCTGAAATAAATCCAAATTGATGTTTATTATCATTAGGTATGATCTCAGATTTCTTCAGGCATTGTTCCCTGGGTACTAATGCGACCTCCTGGGTGATCTTATTCAGTTCTTCCTCACCATAACCTTTTTGTAAAAATTTATTTTTTAGAATCCCTGCCTGCTCATAAAAATCCTCCAACTCTGTGCAGTTCCGGAGTATACGTAGTATTTGTCCCTTCGGGATGTTTCTTATCCATGCTGGATGATGGCCACTTCTTATTGATAAAAAGCTATTCTGATCTGTTGGTTTAAAATATACTTTTGTTCTTAACGAATCCCCCTCTCTCTCAATAGTAACATTCAGGAAGTTAACCGAGTTATTGCTGATCTGATGCTCCAATCTAATGTTATTTGAATTATTGTTGAGCTCTTGTAAAAATTCAATCGCTGATTCCTCTGTCCCCTCCCAGATAAACAGGAGGTTATCAATGAACCTTCGATAAAATAACAATTGAGGTCTTCTCTGGCTGAACACTTTTCTATCTTCCCACTCAGCCATAAACAGGTTGGCGAGGCTGGGAGCATACTTCGCTCCCATCGCCACGCCAACCTGCTGAGAATAGAAATGACCATCACACCAAAAATAATTGTAGGACATGCAAAACTCCAGTACATGTCCCAAAAATCTTTTTTGTACAGCTGGAATGTCATCTCTTTTACTCAATGCCCAATTAAGGGCCAGAGACGCATCCTCATGTTGTATAATCGTGTATAGGGAGGCTACATCAGCCGTTACCAAATACACCATTGATGAGGTCTCCAATTTCACATTATTAAGCAATGTCAAAAGGTCACTTGTATCTTTCAAGTATGCCTTTGTGGCCTTGACACTCGGTTGGAGAAATTTATCTGGAAATTCCCCCAATCTAGCCGTTACAGAGCCGATCCCATTAACAATCGGCCGAGGTGGTGGGCACTGGGTATTTTTGTGTACCTTTGGTAAGGTGTATATAACTGGGATTCTACAAGCACTGGGGATTAAAATACCTTTTCTCTTTTGCATTTAATGCATCTATCCTAAATCCCCATTCCACTAAAGCTGATAATTGAGCTTTATACGCATCCGTCGGATCAGCTGATAATTTTCTATCGGCTCTGTAACGGCTAGATTGGGGGAATTTCCAGATAAATTTCTCCAACCGAGTGTCAAGGCCACCAAGGCATACTTGAAAGATACAAGTGACCTTTTGACATTGCTTAATAATGTGAAATTGGAAACCTCATCAATGGTGTATTTGGTAACGGCTGATGTAGCCTCCCTATACACGATTATACAACATGAGGATGTGTCTCTGGCCCTTAATTGGGCATTGAGTAAAAGAGATGACATTCCAGCTGTACAAAAAAGATTTTTGGGACATGTACTGGAGTTTTGCATGTCCCACAATTATTTTTGGTGTGATGGTCATTTCTATTCTTAGCAGGTTGGCGTGGCGATGGGAGCGAAGTATGCTCCCAGCCTCGCCAACCTGTTTATGGCTGAGTGGGAAGATAGAAAAGTGTTCAGCCAGAGAAGACCTCAATTGTTATTTTATCGAAGGTTCATTGATGACCTCCTGTTTATCTGGGAGGGGATAGAGGAATCAGCGATTGAATTTTTACAAGAGCTCAACAATAATTCAAATAACATTAGATTGGAGCATCAGATCAGCAAAAACTCAGTTAACTTCCTGGATGTTACTATTGAGAGAGAGGGGGATTCGTTAAGAACAAAAGTATATTTTAAACCAACAGATCGGAATAGTTTTTTATCAATAAGAAGTGGCCATCATCCAGCATGGATAAGAAACGTCCCGAAGGGACAAATACTACGTGTACGCTGGCACTGCACAGAATTGGAGGATTTTTTTGAGCAGGCAGGGATTCTAAAAAATAAATTTTTACTAAAAGGTTATGGTGAGGAAGAACTGAATAAGATCACCCAGGAGGTCGCATTAGTACCCAGGGAACAATGCCTGAAGAAATCTGAGATCATACCTAATGATAATAAACATCAATTTGCATTTATTTCAGGATTTCATTGCCAGTATAAGGATATTGAAGGCATCTTTAGAAAATACTGGCATATTCTGTGTAAGGATAGGCATTTGGGGGAGGTGCTACCAAACCAGCCAATATTTATATACAGGAGAGCCCCGAGCTTCGGTGACCATGTGGTTAAAAAAATATTGGATCCACCAGGACGGAACTTGTTGAGTTTTGATTTTACAGTTGTAGAAGATGCATTTGTTGCAGGACTGTAAGAGTCAGTCATAGAGGAGTGACAAGTGTAACCAACAGGGATGGTGAATCCTTTGAAATTAAGGAATTCAGCACTTGTAACTCATCACATGTCGTCTACCTAATGTGGTGCCCGTGTGGCCTATTGTATGTAGGGAGGACGAAGAGGCTTCTGAGGATCAGGATCTCAGAACATTTAACCAATATTAAAAATGGTTATAAGTACCATAGTGTTTCCCTACATTTTAAAGAAAAACACCAGCAGGATCCCTCAATGTTACAGTTCTGTGGGATTGATATTGTTCATCCATCCTGGAGAGGGTCCAACAGAGTCAGGGATTTATCCCAAAGGGAAACCAGATGGATTTATTTATTGAAAAGTTTAACCCCTAGGGGGTTAAACATAGAATTAGATCTGAATTGTTTCATTAATAATTTTTAAAATAGGGTTTTGTAGTTTTTTGAACTTACCTTTTTTGGGTTTCTGGGGACCATGTATGGGTTGAAATGTTGCATATGTTCTCCCACATAGAAATACACTGGTGGATATCTGATTAGGCCCCTTAACCTGGAAGGTAGTAAGGGGGAGGTGGGGGTTATTTATATGCCTTGACTGGCCCCCATTATCTAGTTACCCATCAGGATGTTGTAGAAGTATTAGTTCCAAAGAGGAGGGGAGAGAGGGCAACATGATTGTGATATAACCCTTATAAAACACTGTGTAGTGAAGATTTACATTGGAGATGAGCAATGTTGTGCAACATTGCTCAATATGTACCCGGGGGCTTTGGATCTTTATAGACAGCTTGATCATTCAATATTTGGAAGATATGTATTTACTAATTTTAGATTTTATAATTTTAATCCTAATTTTTGATGTATTTATTCCATTTTTATATGAAATATTCGGGTATACAACCTGATTGGGATTGGTAATATTTGTATATAATGGAGCAGACAGGAGTTCAGTAATTGTTATATCCTGACTGTCTTTCTATATCTTTTTTTATATATTTTCTTACAAATTTAATAGTTTATATATGTTTGAATTGCGATTATTAAATGAGGGAGGTTCACACCATGAAGAAAGTGTTGTAGTTGATACACCTTGTAGTGGGGTTGTTGTTTTGTGGATGGATGTGCCCTATCTCCCTGGGAGTGTAGCGGCTGAACTCGTAGGATGAGTGCTACAATCACTAGGGAGATTGAAATTAGTAGTCCCGATATATCCAGTGAATTATTGCTTACCTACACTGTAGCATGTGAGTTAGGAAGGTATATAAGGGTCTGTCAGTTTTATTATAGTGTATTTTATATATTAATTGTATATTTCTATGCCCGATCCCGAGTATATTATGCTTCTATAAACAGTAGCGGTTCTATTGAATAAGGGCGCGAGGTGTGCGCATGCGCAGTGCTCGGCCGAATGGGCGTCATTCTTGGAGCTAATATAAGGGATGAGTGGCAGCGGACATAGCCAATCCCATGAATAAGTCTACCTATGACGAAACATGTCGTGGGCGTGGTTATGAGACGTGACGCGAGCGCTGTCAGCCACACAGGAGGTTAGGAATTCGAGTGCACGGAGGAGCGGAGGTTCACCGAGGGAGGGGTGAGATTATAGCCCAGCAGCTGCACACCTCGGGTCCGTCGTGACCGCTGGTTATAAAGTTTTATCCAAAGAGTTGAAGATTGATGTGAATTGCACTTGTTTTCTGCTGGTTTTATCTTTTTAAGAATGTGAGTGCATTATGTGAAGATTGCAGTGGTTTTAATAAATTGTATTTGCTGGTTCACACTATTGGAGCATTTATTTTCTTTTATGTGGATCCATTGAATAACTATTACCATGGACATCGAATGATTCATTTGCCCTGGAGTGTGGTAAAGAAAGCGTTTTTTGCCTTGCATGAGAATGCTGGCAATATAAATTGGTGAGTGTATGTCTGGAGGGTGTGATTCACTGACACGGAGGTGAGGTGGAAGACACACGGAGACACACGTTTGTGGTCATCAATAATTGAGAAGATTTTTTAGGGACACTTGATTTATATTCCGTCACCAATTTTATGCTGTCACATACAGCTCTTTGTTGGCTGTTTTTTCAAATATATGGACTTTGATGTGGAGTGTTGATATTGCACAGCATGGAGTGAAGTGTATATACACATTTTTTCACTTAAGTGTCACATATATATCTGTCACTTGATATATGTTTTATGGTTTGCAAATATTAGTAGATTACACAAAGGTGTAAAGAATATTAGTAGAGGGTACCACCACTATTTATTATTTGACACTTTGATATTGTAGTTGTTTAGAGCGCCTCATATTTGGCCTACGTGTCTGTCTGTGGTCACCGGGTGAGGGACCGACATTTAGGATTAAATATTTGATTTATGTGTATTCATTTTGAAAGGGGCAGCTCGACACCATTCATTATTATTATTTTGGTTTGATTTGGAGTTAATTTTTTCACACTGATTAGTAATTTTTTGGGGTTCATTTAAGGTCTTTTTGGCGCGGTGGAGGTATTGTCTGTTTGAAGGGCGTTTATCATTCAGGACACCTGTACAACAATACAAGTAGCTTTAGCTGAACACTGTGAAGAGGAAGCACTACACTAACGTTAAAATTAATGTAGCTGCCTGCGGTAGTGATAGGATCAGGAAAACACCACCAACCTTCTACAGGTAGCTTTAGCTGAACACTGTGAAGAGGACGCACTACACTAACGTTAAAATAATGTAGCTGCCTGCGGTAGTGATAGGATCAGGAAAACACCACCAACCTTCTAAAGGTAGCTTTAGCTGAACACTGTGCAGAGGACACACTACACTAACGGGTAAATATTGTAGCTGCCTGTGGTAGTGATAGGATCAGGAAAACACCACCACTGTGCAGAGGTCGCACTAAACTAACTTGTAGCTTTAGCTGAACACTGTTCAGAGGACGCACTACACTAACTTGAAGCTTTAGCTGAAAACTGTGCAGAGGTCGCACTACACTAACTTGTAGCTTTAGATGAACACTGTTCAGAGGACACACTACACTAACTTGTAGCTTTAGCTGAACACTGTGAGGAGGATGCACTACACTAACTTGTAGCTTTAGCTGAACACTGTGCACTATACTAACTTGTAGCTTTAGCTGAACACTGTTCAGAGGACGCACTACAGTAACTTGTAGCTTTAGCTGAACACTGTGCAGAGGTCGCACTACACTAACTTGTAGCTTTAGCTGAACACTGTGAGGAGGACACACTACACTAACTTGTAGCTTTAGCTGAACACTGTTCAGAGAACGCACTACACTAACTTGTAGCTTTAGCTGAACACTGTGCAGAGGTCGCACTACACTAACTTGTAGCTTTAGCTGAACACTGTTCAGAGGATGCACTACACTAACTTGTAGCTTTAGCTGAACACTGTTGAGACGATGCACTACACTAACTTTGTAGCTTTAGCTGAACACTGTGCACTACACTAACTTGTAGCTTTAGCTGAACACTGTTCAGAGGATGCACTACACTAACTTTGTAGCTTTAGCTGAACACTGTGCACTACACTAACTTGTAGCTTTAGCTGAACACTGTTCAGGGGACGCACTACACCAACTTGTAGCTTTAGCTGAACACTGTGCACTACACTAACTTGTAGCTTTAGCTGAACACTGTTCAGAGGACGCACTACACTAACTTGTAGCTTTAGCTGAACACTGTGAGGAGGACGCACTACACTAACTTGTAGCTTTAGATGAACACTGTGCACTACACTAACTTGTAGCTTTAGCTGAACACTGTTCAGAGGACGCACTACACTAACTTGTAGCTTTAGCTGAACACTGTGAGGAGGACACACTACACTACCTTGTAGCTTTAGCTGAACACTGTGCACTGCACTAACTTTAGCTTTAGCTTTAGCAAAAGAACTGGAGAGCGGGAAAAGAACCGGACACCGGGAGAAGAGGCCAGAGAGCGGGAGAAGATTCGAACACCGGGAGAAGAGGCCGGAGAGCGGGAGAAGAACCAGACACCAGGAGAAGAGGCCGGAGAGAGCGGAGAAGTCGGAAGAATTCCCCCAAAGAAAAAGACCCCCGGAGCTGCCTAATAAATTACTTTAAAAACCTGTCTAGTGTGTTTTTTTATTGACACCTTTTCCCCCAGGTGAATGGGTAGGGGTACGATGTACCCCATGCTCATTCACATAGGGTGGGGGCCAGGATCTGGGGGCCCCTGGGGGCTCCCGGATTCTGATAAGCCCTCCACCCGCAGACCCCGACAACCCACAGCCAGGGTTGTCGGGAAGAGGCCCTTGTCCTCATCAACATGGAGACAAGGTGCTTTGGGGTGGAGGGGCCGCAGGGCGCCCCCTGTCCCGAAGCACCCACCCCCATGTTGAGGGCATGCGGCCTGGTATGGTTCGGGAGGGGGGGCACTCGCTTGTCCCCACCCCCTTTCCTGACCGGCCCGGCTGCGTGCTCGGATAAGGGTTTGGTATGGATTTTGGGGCGGACCCCCACATCGTTTTTTCAGTGTAGGGGTTCCTCTTAAAATCCAAGTTTTTTCCTTTCCCGATAAGCAAGCCAGCTCGGCGCTGGCTCCTGCGACAGGGCTCGCAGGTGTCAAATCTCGCCGATAACAGTGGCGAGATTGACACAATATCGCGGTCACCTACTGTAACATTGCAAGCAGGTTTAACAAAAACATTCTTGTCCAACATAAGTATAAAATTTAAATGAGTATTTAAAGACAAAAGCGTAAGGTCAGCTTATCAGATTAATCACCCCCTCTGGTGGCCCATTTGAAAAATGTCATGGTGGGGGGGAGGTAATGGGTAGATGTTTTGTACAGGTAACCATCTCCACTTCCATGAGAGCTGAATGCATAAATAATGTGTGATACTTTGGCCAGTCCTTCCTTACTTACACTATTGGCAGCCCATTGGACAGGTAAGAAGTGTCATAATATAAAAATATGGATACACACTGTCCAAATTGAAGCACATTTTGCCATTTATAAATTACCTATCAAGATAATATGAAACAAAAACTTTCTACGTTACAATTTGAAGGTAATCAGGTATGCCCTTGCACTACATGCTTTGGTGAATTAATCCAGAAATATGACCACAAAAGAGGTATAGTGTGTATAGGTTTTGCAGGGTCAGCAGATAGAATATTGGTATTGGTTGACGTAGCATTTGGGGGGGTTCCAAATGAGTTTGTGCCCCAAAAAAATGGCCTCTTGCTCTCCGCCTGAATTTGAAGACAACAATAACATTTGGACACATTTTAGGGGGTGTTTAGGGTAAGCACAAAAATGTAGCTGACAAAATACATTGTTAAGTTACTAGGCTAGGCGTGTATGGGCCCAGGATAGCATGCTGGGGAGGTTAGTGAAGAAAAATATGCATGAAGGAGCATTAAAAGCTTACAGCATGCATGAGGACAAAGAGGACATTCATAGCATATTACAATAATAGTAATTATGGAATCAAGAAATTAATACAATATACATTAGCAAACATTAAATACATAGAATGTGATGTTAAAGGCTTACCCGAATATAATCCTTCTGCAGGACTTGAATAATGGCAGAACAGGTCTCTGGAATAATGAGTCCCAGAGCCTGGGGGGGAGATCCCAGTGGTAAACTTCAGGTCCTGAAGACTTCTCCCTGTCGCCAAGTACCGCAAGGTGGCTATGAGCCTTTGCTCAGGAGTAATGGCTATCTGCATGCATATGTCCTGCTTCTTAATATAGGGGGTCAGCAATGCCAAGAGATGGTGAAAGCAGGGGTCCGTCATCTGGAGATGATTCCTAAAATCATCAGGATTATTCTCCTGGAGCTCCCGCGGCAAAGGCATATGAGAGAATTGGTCATGATTAAGCAACCAATTCTTGGTCCAAGTACTCCTCCTCCTCCTGTTCCTGGACTGGACTTTGGTCAAAGCAATAATGCCAAGCCCAATGATAGCACGATCTCTCAGACGAGAATGCAACATGGCTAGTTGATGAATGGCTGTTCAGAAACGAACTGACAAGCAAGGACTGAAAAGCGTGAATCGACACTCACCAAACTTCTACTAACACTAAATTAGCAGAAGGAGCCCAAAGGATGGTGCATGACAGTTGAACTTCCTCTTTATCAGCTCGTAGTATGTCTAGTATGTCACTACGTTCGGGATTGTTGGCCTACAATTGTGTGCCATTTGTATGCAAGACAAGTTTGGGGCCAACGCCCTTCGGACAAAAGTCCGCGGTTTTGTCAACGGAAAATCTGATCATGTGTATGAGGCTTTACTGTCCCTCTCATCGGCCCAGAAACTCACACAACTCTACATTATTCATAGAACATACTATATACTAAAGAGATTATTTCAGTTTGGGGGATGTCCAGATGCACTTTACCCTAGGTGTAGAGCTACAACAGGGGATTTGATTCATATGCTGGAGGTGTCCCAAACTGTATAGATATTGGAACGGAGTGTTGGGTAAAATAAAAAATAAAATAATATTTGGATTGGGTCTACAGATGGATCCAATACTGTGCATACTGGGGTATCTGGAACAAAATGTGGGACCATTGTCCACACATACTGCAATCCTCAGATGCTTATATCAGTCTAGGAAGGAGATTTGTATTTATGTAAAATGATTTTGCTGATTTTGTAAAAAAAAAAAAATAAATATATATATATATATATATATATATATATATATATTTATGGTTGGAGCCCTATGTCCGATATGGACATAGATAACATTTATAATTAAGATAAGACTTACCATCGGAAATAGACCTGGAAGTGTGGACTTACCATATGAAATGGACCTGAAAGTGTGCCTTGGTCTAATGGCCGGTATGCCAAAATAAGGGGGCATACCCTGGTTTAAGAAATGATTATTCTGTAAAGAGAAATGAATAGTTGAGAAATGCTGTGAAATGGGGATGGGAGGGTGGGTATCGCGCACTGGAAACCGACAAGCACCACAGGTGAGCGGGCTGCTTATATACCCCCCGGGCTCCTCCCATAAATTCAAGCCACCATACTGGCCTTCCTACTTATGGTTGGAGCCCTATGTCCGATATGGACATAGATAACATTTATAATTAAGATAAGACTTACCATCGGAAATAGACCTGGAAGTGTGGACTTACCATATGAAATGGACCTGAAAGTGTGCCTTGGTCTAATGGCCGGTATGCCAAAATAAGGGGGCAAAAACATTCAGGTAGGGGTATAATATTTTATTGGTTTTCAGTTATTCATTGAGCCAATTTGGAGAATGCCTGTGCCATCTCTACTTGAGGATTGGGGATATACCGGGCGAAGCAGGCTGATTTCCACCTGCCTAGTCTTTTGATGACGTGGTCTGGAATCCCATGGCGGGATGCTGCGGAGGCTGCTCCGATGCGAAAGGAGTGTCCGGAGTACTGACTGGGGTTAAGGTGAAGATTGCGGAGAAGTATCCTTATGTGTTTTACAAACTGACAGGCGCTTAAGGGTTTAACTGGGAATGGTAGAAGAGGACTGGTGTCCGGTTGTTCAGGCAGGAGTGACAGGAGACGGTTAAGTACGGTGACTGGACACCAGCTGTTATTGGTTTTGTACAGGTGAATGTCCACTCCAGAGCCTGTTTGCTGGGTTTTAGAGACCTCGAGGTGAAGGATGAAATGGTCTTGGTAGCGAAGCAAGTGCCGTCTGCATAGTACTTGGTCTGTGGGGTTGTTATAGGTGAATTCGCCAGGTCGCAAGAACCCG
This sequence comes from Lithobates clamitans, assembly GCA_037952925.1. NCBI lineage: Eukaryota > Metazoa > Chordata > Amphibia > Anura > Ranidae > Lithobates > Lithobates clamitans. The sequence continues at coordinate 3,352,380 of JBBGZY010001222.1, forward strand.
TAGTAAGCCAAATATATGGCTGCTTGTAGGACCGTGCTGGGGAGCAGACCGAATGGCGAAGTAGCCAGAATAGTCGACATATCCCTGAAGATGGGCCCCGTAATGGGTAAGCGCTTGGAGCTGGTCACTGGTTGTTGTTTCTGAATGCCCCCTAGGATGGCTCGTATGGCGTGTGATGAGAACAGTGAAGGTTTTGTGGGGTCTTGAAGCGTCAAGAAATGTTGTATGCCGGCTAGGTATAGCCGAATGGTGTTGTAAGATAAGGCCAGCTGAGTGTGGCAGTATGAAGTGAAGGCCAGTACCTGTTTGACATCTGTTGGTCCTTTACGGCAGGATGTGAGAAATTTATTGAACGCCTTCCAAGCTGTCTGGTAGGCTTTGAGTGTATTATGAGAGAGTGAGTGATTGATGAGCTGCGTTGCTCCTTGTAAATGTTGAACTAGTCCAGGGTCAGTTGTGACCAGACAGGGATAGGGGCCGACACTGGTTCGGCTCCGGGAACCTGTTTGAAAAAGGAGGTATAGTTAAAACGTGACAGTGCGTCAGCAGCTAAATTGTATCTGCCGGGAATGAATTCACAGTGTATGTTAAACTGATATTGTAAAGACAGTTGTACCAATCTGCGCAGGAAGGACATGACTGCTAGGGACTTGGACCTGCCTTTGTTAATGATGTCTGCCGTGGCCTGATTATCGGTGGTGAAGACTACGGTTTGCCCTGTCCAATGGTGACCCCAGAGTTGTGCAGCAGCCACTATGGGATAGAGTTCGAAGAGGGAAGATGTTCGAATAAAGCCGGGTATCAACAGTATCTGTTGAGGCCAGGGTCCTGAAAACCATTGGTGGCCAAAAATTGCAGCGAAACCTGTGGAGGCTGCAGCGTCTGTCACCACCTGGGGTGACTGGGCCGAAACCATGGGTATAAATAGGGATATGCCATTCCAGGCGGACAGGAATTCCTCCCACATAGATAGGTCCGCTATTGCTGCGGAGTTTAGATTTAGGATCTGGTCGGGGTCTTGTGTTTCTGACAGGAATCTCAGCAGGCGTGACACGAAGGTGCGGCCTTGTGGAATAATTCGCATGGCGAAATTAAGCATTCCCAGGAGAGATTGCAACTGCTTTTTGGTGCACCCCTTGGTGTGGGTGAATTTGTGAAGGACCGCCCTAATGCGGGTTAGTTTGTCGAGGGGGAGACTGGCTTGCATAGCGCAGGTGTCTAAGTTGACCCCGAGAAAGGTGATGTTGTGTGCTGGGCCGTCGACTTTGTGCTCGGCGATGGGAACATTGAGGTTTCCGAATATCGCTCTGAGTTTGTCGAGGTCTTCTGGGGGCTTGCTGGGAGGTTCTATTAGTAGGAAGTCATCCAGGTAATGGATGACTTCTTGGCACTGAGCCTTGTGTAACAGTATCCAAGCAAGGGCCTGAGCGAATGTGTCGAAGAGCCAAGGACTACTCTTCGAACCGAACGTCAGTTTTGTGGCAAAATAATATGCCTCCTTCCACTTGATGCCATGCCAGCACCAAAGGGATGGGTGGATAGGCAGGAGCTTGAAGACATCCGAGATGTCAGCTTTCGAAAGCCAGGCACCTGTACCTGCTTTGATGATTGCTTGTATCGCCATGTCCACGGAGGAATATTTTAGGGAGAATTCTTTGGAGGGGATCAGGGAATTGAGACTGGGGATGTGGGAAGAATGAGGCGCAGACAGGTCGTACACCAAACGTAATTTATTTGTGAATTTGCCCTTGACAAGCCCAATAGGGCTGACTCTCCGAATGCTGAAAGGGGGCTGAGTGAAAGGGCCTATAACGTACTCCCGGTCTACTTCTGCTTGTAGGAGCCGATCTATGGCTTGTTCGTCAATGGCTGCTGAACGAAGATTCCCACATTCGTAAGTACTGTGGGGTAGTGAAATGAGGCCGGTGTGAAAGCCTACTGTGAAGCCCTGGATAAGGTAGGTGGCCAGGGAGGGGGTAGGATGTGAGGTGAGGTAGAGTCCTAGCCATAAGACGTTGATCCGGCTTAGTCATGCCCTCTTCTGTTGTTTGACTTCGCACAAGTTTCTTGGGTGCGCTCTTTGGCATAAGGTGCAGATGTGGAGTAGGCGGCACTGACTGAAGTTGCAGGACCCGTAATTGTAATTATTGCAGATGGCTGCCCCTCCCACGGTTCGGACTGGGCGTCCGAATTTGTCCACCTGAGGCGTTTGTTCAGGGGCCGACTGACCCTGAAGAGCACCGGAGGTAGAGGGAAATTCGAAGGGACGTCTGGTTGTCGCATTGGCGCACCAGGTGGCAGTGTGGGTGGAGGACTGGCAAATCGCGCACAGGGGTGAGCGTAAGCCGGCAAAATGGCGGCAGAACAGCTCTGTGTCCATGAGACTCCAATTTGTTGTTGTTTGGAACTGTGTGAGTCTGGCAGCAGCCTTTGCGGAAAAGGAACGGTGGTAGTCATAAAAGGAAAATCCTCCATACTTGTAGCCCAAGTCTACTACCGTATGGAGGTACAAGTCCAGCTCTTCCCTTCTGCTGGGGGCGGCAGAGCATAGGACGTCTCTCAGCATGCCAAAGGCCAGGGTGATTTCTGGGATGGATAACTTGCGGTTCAGTCTGGGGTCTTTGGCTTTAAGGACCACCGATATGTCACCCCAGGAGTAGGCCTTATTTTCTGCCAGATCGTGCACAGAAATAAGGAGAGAGGCCAAGTTGACGTCCCTGCCGTCCAAAATGTCCTTCCTGATGCTGGTTGGAACCAAATGGGAGGGGTAGACAATAGGGCTCCAGCCTGAGGTACCTGCAGGAAGGGGTGTTAAGGTTTGGGTTGCGGTTGGGTCGGGGATAGCTGCGGCCGGTCGTGCCTCCAGGAGTGCCACCCTGGTTTGTACGTCTGTGACCGAGGTAGACAGGGACGACACCATCGTGTGAAGTTGTGAGATGGCTGAAGATATTGACTGGAGGGATGCCTGTTGGGTACTGGGTCCTGCTGCTGGTGGGGGAAAGAGGAGTTTGAACAGCTCGCCTTTCCTCGCTGTGGTGGGGAAGGGCACACCTCTGCGTCTTAGCTCTGCCGTCAGTTTGGGGATAGTCCATCCCCTGAGGGACTGCACGCTGCCGCTCTCTGAGACCGGGGAAGGTGACAGAGGGGCCGTGAAGTCTTCGCTGCCGGCCTGAGACATGGTTGATCTGGTGAGAATGTCCTGTCTTTGAGCTCTTATTTTTGGTTGACTGTAACCTATTGGGGTGACATGAATTTCAAGTTTTTTCTTTGATTCCCTGAGTCATACTTACCCGACTTATTTTCTCCCACTTTTTTTTTTTTTTTTTTACCTGAGGGGATATCGTCCAACCTGGTGCAGGGTGGACCTACTGAACTTTGACTGACCTGGAGGAAAATGAAAGGTGATAATTCGTGAAGGGTTTGCTGACTAACTTGAAGCAATGACTTGTATGGTGCTTACAATTTTGTGACAATGAAATGATTTGAAATGTTTGCCTTGATTATGAAATGAGTGAACTCCATGACAGAGGTCCGGCTCGGTCGTGTCGTGACTGATCCGACCGTGAACCGGGCTCTGGAGCATGTACTGAAATGAGGCAACTGAAAAACATTGGTGCACACCGGGACGAATCGGTGCATGTTTGATGCATCTGGATTCGAATCAGAGCGCAGTAGGAAACGAAATGAGAGAAATGTTTACCTTGACCGAGGCTCGAATTGGTTGTGCCGCATTTTGCGACTGGCAACACACCGAGCTCTGGTATAGGTATGGATACGGCCGAAACAACTGAGGCATTCCGTGACGAATCGGTGCATCTCGGATGCGACTGGTTTCGAAACGGTGATGCGCTGTGGGAGTGAAATGGTAGTAATTCCATGACAGAGATGCGGATCGGTCGCCCGATATCTGCGACTAGCTATGATCCAGACTCCGGAGCATGTTTCAGAAATGAGGCCGAGCCCTGGGGCACGCCGTAACGAATCGGTGCATGGAGGATGCGACTGGATTCGAAGCGGAGCGCGGTAAGTGCAGGTGTAACATATTGTTTGCCATGACAGAGGCGCGAATCGGTCGTGCTGCTGTAGCGACTGACTACGAATCGGACTCTGGAGCATGTACTGAAATGTGGCTAATACCTGGGGCACGCCGGGACGAATCGGTGCATTTCCATGCGACTGAATTCGTATCGGAGCGTGATACGTGGCAATGAAATGATAACCATGACAGAGGTACGAAGCGATTGATAATGACGTGACTCTGGAGCATGTACTGAAATGAGGCCGTAACTACTGGGGCACACCGGAGCGAATCGGTGCATCTTTTAGGTGCGACTGGATTCGGATCGGAGCGCGGTACGTGACTGAAATGAGAAATGATTTGAAATGGTTTGAAATGTTAGAAATGTCTTTAGAAATGTTTCAGAAATGAAAAATGATTGGTATCGAACTGACGTGGTTCGAAAAGATTTATGCATTTACGAATCGCTATGGCTGTCTACTGACACATGTTTAACAACTTAGACCTGTCTGAAATGAAGCGACGCTTGCGTCGTTATGGTTTCCTCAGATAACGCGAAATGGTAACATGACGACAGTGCGAGTGATACACATGCGGTTACGTTCGTGAAATTTGCGAGTGATTCATAATTCTAATATCACGGTTTAGTGACATGACATAAAAGTACGTAAAAACAAAAATCCGAGGGGACCCTACCTGCGACAGCCCAGACGCGTGGTGCGAACGAATCGGTAACGCGGACTTCAAAAACTCGGAGATCACGAAATGCGGGAACTTGTGAGCCAAGTATTTGCGAACGCTGAAATCGGAATAGTCGGCCTAGTGACGTATATCGCGCACAGGAAACCGACAAGCACCACAGGTGAGCGGGCTGCTTATATACCCCCCGGGCTCCTCCCATAAATTCAGGCCACCATACTGGCCTTCCTACATATATATATATATATATATATATATATATATATATATATATATATATTTGGATATTGTAAAAATAAAATAAAAATGAATGGAATTTTTAAAAAAAACCTCCCGGCAGATGGGCCTTGGCACCAAGCGGCCGCATATTTGTGTGCAGTATTGCAAAAACAACTGTGCTGAGAGCGTGCACCCTGCGCAAGCAGTGGTTGGGAGCTTTCTGATCATGTTATCACCATGATAGCCAATCACGGCGGTCATATAACCATAAACCTCGGCCCAGGAGGCGCCAGCACCAAAGGGTTATGCTCACATGAAATGACAAGCACACTGCAGTTTTGGCAAAATAAACAGGTGCTTTCTGCATTAGCCTGATAAGTGAAAACTAAGGAAGCTACTCATAGTCTGCAATAGATTACATTTTTTTTTCTGGATTTAGATACACTTTAAATATGTTCCTCAATAATCTCAAATGATATAAATCCCAGAATCCCAACCATACCAGATCCTGTTGGGCTGTCCCGAGAGCCCAGTGATTTTGAGAGGGTGGTGTTTTACTGCCACTGACCATCAATCATTCTCTTTTGGTGGGAGGACCACCAAAAGAGATGGGCCATGATGTCATCCTTACATTTAAGCTCTGATCCGAGTCAACACTAGAGCTTAGATAGGTGGGGGATGCTGTGGTGGTAAGAGAAGTGTGTTAAAGTCTAAAACTTACCTGAATATGTGGTAAGTACACATCTCAGAGGAAGTAGGATATATGTGGACAGTTTCATTTTACCCTAAATGCGCAAAGTGACATTGACTTTTTATCTTTATGCTGCTAGCATTAGTAAATATATAGAAAAGCATATAATGTTTATCAGTTTTAAGCTTTTTTTTTTACATTTTTTTAGTTTCTTCCTGGTTTCTGGCCTGTCAAAAGTATGTCATACATTTTATGAGTCTTCATGGGCATTCTGTTTTTTTTACATCCATAGGAGGGAAGCAGGGATTTTCTCAGCGAAGCACAACCTCCTGTCTGCAAACCTGTGCTAAGGGCAGTTGGATTCTTGGAAGTAAATGCTACATAAATCATCTGCCCTTACTCACTCATGATGGCCATGGCTAGAAATGCTGGGGTGTGTTTTTCAAAGTGATTTCTCAGCAAAATAAAGCATGGAGACATGAATGGATGGGGATGGAGTTTGCTTTGAACAATAAAGTGATAGTAAACTTAAAAAAAACAACTTTTCCCCCTGCACAGTAAAGTCATAATTTGTCTTTCTTCTAGGTTTGCCGGCTGTAGCCACTTGAATGTCCGAGCTGCGATGATGTCACTCCTGCGCCACAGAGCTCTGAAGTAATGGAACGGGAGAGCACATGCACCAGTGACATCACCGGTTGCTGACTGGAATATTATAAGCTTACCTGTAGGTAAAAATCGAATTCAGGAGTTTATTTCCACTTTAAAAATGAATTAAATAGTGTTTTTAGTTTGTACTGCTCAAATACAGTTACCTTTTGTTTTAAGTAAAACTATCCCACAGTGTGGCCAGCTGGTCACAGAGGCGACTAGATTGTCTCTGATTGCCTCTATGACATTGGAGGACCAGAGCGATGTCCGGTCTAGGGCCCAAGTAAACACACTGATGTTTTGCCTTAAAAATATATATATTTTTTTATCTTTTGCTTTTAAATGTAAAGAAGAAATTTGGGTTCTTTTAAAGAGGACATGTCATCCTTATTTCTATTACAAGCAATGTTTACATTCCTTGTAATAGGAATAAAAGTGATCAAAAAATTAAAGGGACAGTGTAAAAATAAAAAATAAAATAAATAAGAAAAAAAACTGTAAAGAGCCCCCATCCCTCCGTGCTTGCGCGCAGAAATGAACATATGTAAGTCGCACGCGCAAATGTAAACAGTGTTCACACCACACATGTGAGGTATCGCTGCAAATGTTAGAGTTAGAGCAATAATTCTATTACTAGATCTCCTCTGTAACTCTAAACAGATAACCTGTAAATAATTTTAAAGAGTCGGCTATGGAGATTTTTAAGTACCGTAGTTTGTTGCATGCACAATTTTAAAGCATGACATGTTAGGTATCTAATTACTTATGTAACATCATCTTTCTTTTTTTACAAAAAAAATGGGGTATATACTGTATTGTGTTTTTTTTTTTTTAATTCATTAAGGCGCAAATACTGTGGGACATAAAAATTTGCAACAATTGACATTTTATTCCCTTGGGTCTTTGCTATATATATATATATATATATATATATATATATATATATATATATATATATATATAATGTTTGGGGGTTATAACTTTCTAGCAAAAAATGCTGATTTATACTTTTAAACAAAAAGTGCCAGAAAAGGCTTGGTCTTCAAGTGGTTAAAGAGATTTCACCTCACTTTCTGTCCTGCTGAAATGCTACCAGACAGGAAGGGAAGGGTACACTACAATTGCAACAGAAAAGAGCTCTAAAACTAGAAATGACACACACTTTAAGAAAAACATTATTAAATGTAATGTGTTACAAAAAATCTGCAAGGTGAACTTACACTGGACCCCATCCCCCCCCCCCCCCGGTCCTGCTGTACCTGAGGCCAGCGCTCACCTGCTCTTCTCCCCCGCTGACAGGACAGACCAATTAGAATGCCTCCTATCTATATGTACCTTTTACAAGGTCCGTTTAGGAGATTAGGCTGAGGGGATTTCAAATCCCAGGACCGCCTAAGCGGTGACCCAATGTCTCCTAGTGGGTACAGCGAGACCGGGGCAGATGGGGAGGGGGTCCAGTGTAAGTTTGCCGTGCAGATTTTCTGTAAAGGTGAACTTACCCTTTAAAGTTGATCTTTATATCTGCCCTGATTTTAGTTTTAGCTACCTTTTCACCTTTTTTGAATGGATACAGGGCTCAAAGAATCAATTTATCAATTTTAAGGTAAAAGATATGTTGTGTATGAACCCCTTACCTTGGGATTTTGGCATCCCATCCACATCAAAGCATAAAAAAAGTCTTTTGGACCCATTCTTTTTGGAATACTATTTTTCTTATTTAAATGGTAACAATACAGAGGGCCCAGACTCTCACCAGGCAACTACATATTGTGACAACAGCCTTTGTGTACCCTTATAGAGGGGGGAGCGTGTAATGGTTTGAAGTAAAAAAAAAAAAAAAAAAAGATGTAGTAGATTCTTACGGAATTATTTTACCTGTAAATTTATTTTGTAAAGACAATTCTTGTTAGAAATTTACAGTAAAGCTTGAGCATGCAGGCGATGGTGTTACAAACAATCTCTGTGCCTCTTGCTTTAGACCAGAAATCTTTAATGGGCTTTTCCTGTTGAGTTTTCAGTTTACTCTTGTGAGCAGGTCGACACATTCCTAAATTGGCAAAAACATCAAATTGTTTGAATTATGTTACCATGTACCAACTTACATTGTATACTAAAATGTGTTTTTTTGCCAGTGGTCAATATACTGCTTTGTTGGAAGCTCTTAGAATGTGTATAGCTTAGTAGTATTCTGATCTTGTCAGGTAATTTTGAGATCAACACATTTGTTTCTTAATCTTAAGCAGCTGTAGCAGAAGGCGTGAAAACAATATTTTCTCTTTCCTCAAGTGTAAATGACCGAGTTTCACTTTTCTCACTCGGTGGTTTTGATCCAAATTGGCAAAGAAATCCATTTCTCAGGTGAGCACACACAGAGATGAAAGGCGGATGCTTCATTGTCAAGTTACAAGTTCTAGTAGTTTATGAAAACGATATTTTAAAGTAGCAGAATACCATTGTTAACTTTGGAAAGGCAGAATATTTCATGAAATGCTTTATAAATATATTTTATAATATATTTATATTTATAAGGTAAAACATTTATTTGCCTAGAATTGATTTTAAAGCTGAACTCAAGCAAGATATTAAAAAAATCACCTAATACAGTTATGTATTTATTAAAAAAAATGTTAAGGGACTATTCACACCTGTAAATTGGACAGATTCTAAGGAATATGGATGACAAATGTCAAGGTGATATCTTGCTCTCAGTGGACAAAGTTTAACATGATGATCAGCTATGAATAAAATTTACAGTATTACACAGGGCCGAAAACAGGGGTGGCATGGGGGTCACCTGCCCCGGGTGATGCATCTAGGAGGGCACCATCAGGGGTTCTGCCCCCACCTGCACTAGGAACCGCTGCTCTCAGGGTGTCACTGCTGCCCGATCAAGTGTAATGGACAGGCAGGTCTCCCTCCTAGTCCGGCCCAGTGCCCAAACAGAGTATGTCTTTTCTACGTAAGGCATCCCAGAGAAGGGGAGGCTTCAAAGAAGACCCTGGACTGGACGGTGGGGTGCAGAGGAGGCCCTGGACTGGGGGGGTGTGGAGGAGGCCCTGGGCTTGGGGGGTGCAGTGAAGGCCTTGGGCTGAGGGGGGTGCAGAGGAGGTACTGGACTGGGGGGTATAGATGAGGCCCTGAACTGGAGGATTCAGTGGAGCGCAGAATGTGTTGGGCAGGGGAGCGCGGAGGAGGCCCTGGGCTGGGGGGTTGCAGAGGAGGCCCTGGACTTGAAAAGTGGGGTTGATAAAGGACCTGGATTCAGAGAGTAGGGTACAGAGGAGGCTCTTAAATTTGGGCGGGCTGTAAATGAGGTCTTGGACTAGGATAGGAGTGAAAAGGAGACCCTGGACTAGGGGTGTGGGTGCAGGGGAGGCCATTGATTAGGAAATAGTGGTTGGTGTGGCAAAGACCCCTGGATAGTAGGGGTAAAAGGGAGACACTGGACTAGGTGAGGGGTTGCCTTGCAACTAGGAGAGCGGGAGTCTAAAGGCCCTGGACTAGGGAAGCAGGTATATGGAGGCCCTGGACTATGAGAGGGGGATCGTGGAGGCCCTCTGCACTAGGAAAGAGGGTGCCCGAAGGACCTTTGAGCTTCAGGGAGAAAGAGCCTGGATCTGAAGCCTGGGCTGAGGAAGAGCCTGCCTGGGCCCTGGAGTTCACAACATAAACAGGGACATTTATCGACTTATTGTTGCAAGTAATGCCAAACAGGAGCAGAGAGACAGGTTGTGTGATAGATTTATTAAAGGAGAGGTACAGCCAAAGTTTGTTTGGTTGTACTTCTCTTGTTGATCACAGCAGTGCAGATTGTTTTGCACTCCTGTGACCCATTTTCATCTGACAGCGGGCTTAAGCCAACATAGGAAGTTCTCCAAGGACTGATTGGCTCGTTTTGCGGCCCCATTAGACTGCAGGTGATACGAGAGGAGAAAGCAATCTGAATTCCCAACTGTGCACAAAAGGCTCACCAGAACCAGGACACAAACTGACTACCCCTGTCCGAGACAATCACCTTGGGTAGCCCATGTAAGTGAAAGATCTCCCAAGCAAAAATGGAAGCCAGATCCTTAGAAGTGAGCAACTTCTTAAGTGGAATACAATGACACATCTTTGAGAACCAGTCAACCAACATAAGGATAACTGTGTTGTCTTGGGAGTTGGGTAACTCCACAATGAAATTCATAGATAGGTGGATCCAGGGCCTCTCTCCATTGCGTATGGGTTGTAGGAGGCCCACTGGAAGGTGTCGTGGAGTCTTACTTTGAACACACACGGAACAGGCAGCTATGAAGGCAGTTACATCAGCATGTAGACTAGGCCACCAGAATTGTTGGGAAATGGCCCAAAAGAGTTGATTCTTCCCAGGGTGGCCAGCAGCCTTGGGAGAATGGTAAGTCTGGAGCATGGCAATATGGAGACTCTCTGGGACAAAGCAGCGGCCACAAGGTTTCTCAGGAGGAGAAGTGAGACTAGTGCGAACCATGGCCAGAATATGATCAGGAGGAATCACAGGAACTGGAACCGACTCCATCTTGGAAGTGGAGGAAAATTGTTGTGACAAAGCATCATACCTTACATTCTTAGTACCAGGTAAGAATGAGACAATGTAATTGAAACTAGTCAAGAAAAGAGCCCATTGCGCCTTTCTGGGAGAGAGGTGTTAAGCCTCAGACAAGAATGTGAGATTCTTATGGTCAGTAAGAATGAGAACCGACACAGTGGTACCTTCGAGGAGATGTCTCCATTCTTTCAGGGCTAAAATGATCGCCAACAGCTGAGACATACAAGGTCTAAGTTCACCACTCTTCTTCTTCCCAAAGAAGAAACCAGCACCACAAAGAAGAAACCAGCACCAGCAGGAGACGAGGATTTGCGGATGAAACCTTGAAAGTGCGTCTGCAACATACTCCTCCATTGCCTTATCCTCCAAGATCGACAAAGGGTAAACCCGGCCACGAGGGGGTATGGCACCAGGTTGAATGTCAATTGCGCAATCATACGACCGGTGTGGAGGCAAACTACCGGCTTGACCTTTGTCAAAGACGTTGTTAAAATTGCGGTGCTCCTCCAGCAGGGAGGAGAGAGAAGAAGTGCATAGGACCTTGGCTACCTTCTGGAAGCATGTCTTACTGCATTGTGGCAACCAGGAGAGAACCTCAGCATGAAGCCAATCAAAAGAGGGGTTGTGCCTCTGTAACCAAGGATAACCAGTAACCAGCGGAAACTTTGGTGAGGAAATAACTTGGAATTCGATTATCTCATGGTAAAGAGCCCCTACGGCCATGGACAATGGAACAGTCTCATGAGTCACATGGGCAGGCTGTAGAGGTCTCCCCTCAAGAGCCTCAATGGCAAGTGGAGTGTCACGCAGCTACAGCGGAATCGAGTGCTTTAATACAAAGGCAGCATCAATGAACAGGCCTGTAGCCCCAGAGTCGATTAGAGCCTGTATCTCGACTGACGACTTAGCCCAAGAAAGGATAATCAAAACCAGGGGCTTATCCTTCTGGATAACTGGAGATGAAACAGTGTCACCTAAGGTCTGTCTGTGACAGGAACTCAAGGTTCGGGCGTTCCCTGGACGGATAGGACAAGACTTCAAAAGGTGAACTGCCTGGCCACAATAAAGGCACAATCTCTTCCACCTCCTAAGGGTTCTCTCATCCGCAGAGACACGTGAAGCCCACGTGCTTGGGTTCATCTTCACTGACCGACTAGTTACCAGGAGGCATGGGAGGTGAGGGAGCAAGGGTGGGACTGCAAAGCTCGGAGACAAATATACAAGAGGCTTCCACAAGCGCTCCTTAAAAGAGAGTCTTTCTCTGAGTCTGGAGTCAATGAGGATGGCAAACGTGATCAACTTCTCCAGCTCAGTGGGTATATCTTGGGCTGCTATCCCATCCTTGATGGTATCTGAGAGACCATGAGAAAAAGCAACCACGAAGGCCTCATTGTTCCAAGTAACCTCTTTTACCAGAGTACGGAATTCAGTGGCATAATCGGCAACAGTTCTCATACTCTGATGGACATGAGAAAGAAAAGATATCACAAAACCTACTTTTCTTCTGTCCGTAGGAAATGCCTGGGGCAGCATCTCATCGCCCCCAAATCACTGGGGAAGCAAAGCGGAACCAGACATACCTCTTATAGAGGTAATACTCGAGGCGGGTGCCTGCACAGAGACTGGAGCAGCAGCAGGGATGGCCTGCAACACAGGTTGTACTGGAGCAGCCACAGTGGGAGATTCCAGGTGAGCCGTGCCACTCAGGAGCATTTGTAACGCCATGGCAAACTGATCCATGCAGTGATCCTGCTCATCCAAATTGAAAAATATATTACCAACAAGTGAACTGACTGCATCTTCTGAATTCATGGCCTTCATCTACTGTCAGAAACCATGAATCAGACTGAGACAGAAGTACAGTTAACTCTCACTTGTTTATTAATAATAAAAAAAGGTAAACAGAGTAAACATAGCCAAAATATAACCAGAGTTCAGGACCTGAACGGACAGTCAGACAAGCCAAAACGTCAGGGAGCCATAGATGAGCGTAGTAGAACAGCAAGCAGGATCTGGAACCAGAAGGAATGTCAGCCAAGCAAGTCTTTAACAGGAACACAGGAGAGCGTCTCTAGAGATGTGACCAAGGCAAAGGCAGAGATCATCTAGGCTGGATGGCTTAAGTAGGCAGGACTGACAAGCAGGATATCATCAACAGGTAAGTCATCTCTGGTCGATGCAGATGCAGCTAAAATTGGCACAGCATACAGGACCTGTCTCAGCCCCTATCTGAATGAGACCTTAGGGGAATTTATCAAAATTAGAGAAGACAGAATTTGGAACAGCTGTACATGGCAACCAATCAGCTCATAGCTTTCATTTCCAAAGTTGAACAAGCTGAAGAAAGAAGCTGATTGGTTGCCATGCACAGCTGTTTCAGATTCTGACTGCACCTGTTTTGATAAATTGCCCTCACTGTGTTTTACATTTCTTACTGCTGACTACTGCATTCTAAGTTCAGCACATTCTTTGGTAAAGTGGTTTTAAAGGCACAAGCTTTTTAGCCACATCAGCCTCAGAAGATTTGGCTGCTAAATGACCGGGCCATTTTTTGTGATTCGGCACTGCGTCGACTTAACTGACAATTGCGCAGTCGTGCAATGCTGCACCCAAACAAAATTGACGTCCTTTTTTTCCCACAAATAGAGTTTTCTTTTGGTGGTATTTGATCGCCTCTGCAGTTTTTATTTTTTGCGCTAAAAACAAAAAAAATGGGGATATTTATGATAGAAAAGTAACAGCGCTCTCTGCAGGGACAACTCAATCCATACACCAGGTCCACTCACAGGTGCTCGATGTGTCCCAACACACTCCAATGCAACAGTAGTAGGAAGAGCTGGCAAAACTGTAATCCTTGAAGTGTCATTTATTGGTACATCAGAGTGACAATAAAACAATAAAACTGACGCATTTCGGCAATAGCCTTAGTCGTAGCTAGTTCGAAACAGATATGGCAAAATATATAGATATACTCACATACACATATGCAAATTCCATCTCTACATAATTGGCCTATCAGGTTAGTGTCACAGAAAATTAACATATTTAGTTGATACCACCAATTATCCAAGTGGTTAGTGACTACACCTGTTTTTAGCCAGCATGAGAAGGGGGAGAGGAAAGAAAGGTAATATAAAAAGTTATTTTGTTGAGCCAAAAAGAAGTGTGTAGAAAAAATGCTACATGAGATATTAAGACCTTATTACTCTAAGGGAGAAATGTATTCCTTAGAAGAAGGTGAAAATGCATGTCTCATGTTCAAGTAAAATACTTTGTGGTATCAATTAAATATGTTAATTTTCTGTGACACTAACCTGATAGGCCAATTATATAGAGATGGAGTTTGCATATGTGTATGTGAGTATATATATATTTTGACATATCTGTTTCAAACTAGCTGCGACTAAGGCTATTGCTGAAATGCGTCAGTTTTATTGTTTTATTGTCACTCTGATGTACCAATAAATGACACTTCAAGGATTACAGTTTTGCCAGCTCTTCCTACTACTGTTGCATTGGAGTGTGTTGGGACACATCAAGCACCTGTGAGTGGACCTGGTGTATGGATTGAGTTGTCCCTGCAGAGAGCGCTGTTACTTTTCTATCATAAATATTCCCATTTTTTTTTTTTAAAAGCAAATTTTTTCTCAGTTTAGGCCGATATGTATTCTTCTACATATTTTTGGTAAATAAATTGCAATAAGCATATATTGATTGGTTTGCACAAAAGCGTCTACAAAATAGGGGATAGATTTATAGCATTTTTATTATTATTATTATTTTTTTACTACTAATGGCGGCGATCTGCAATTTTTATTGGGTCTGCAACATTATGGCGGACACATCGGACACTTTTGAGAATGGACACACATTTTTGGGACCATTGGCATTTATACAGCAATCAGTGCTATAAAAATGCACTGATTACTGTCAAAATGTCACTGGCAGGGAAGGGGTTAACACTAGGGGGCGATCAAGGGGTTAACTGTGTTCCCTGCTACGTGTTTCTAACTGAAGGGGGAGGTAACTGACAAAAGGACGTGACAGATCGTGGTTCCTAGCTAATAGGAACACACGATCTGTCACTCCTCACAAAGCAGAACAGGGATTTGTGTGTTTCCACACACACTTCCTTGTTCTGCCTCTCGTGCCCGTGATCGCTCGTGGCCGGCGGTCATCGCGACCGTTGGCCACGAGTATCGGCACCCCGCAGTGCAGTGGGCATGGGCGCGCTCGCCTGCTATCCCGATATCCCATTATAGCTACGACGGCTGGCGGGATCGTGCCAAGCTGCTGCAGTAAAATGATGGTGGCTGGTCGGCAAGCGGTTAATCTTCATGCATTCTATACATGAAGATAAAAAAACCTTCTGTGTGCAACAGCCTCCCCAGTTCCACCTAATTCTTACCTGAGCCCCCTCTCGATAAAGCGATGTCCACAGGAGCCTTGGCTGTCCGGGGACTCGCACTCCTGATTGGCTTTTGGCAGCAGCGGGAGCCATTGGCTCCCACTGCTGTCAATCACAGCCAGTAAGCTAAACAGAAGAGGGAGGGAGCAAAGTTGAGCCATGGCTATGTGTGTGAATGGACACGCAGAGGCGCAGTTTAGGAGCATGCCTGATTGGGTGCCCTCGTAGCAAGCTGATTGCTGTGGGGGCACCCAGAAAGAGGGAGAGACCAGGAGTGCATGTGAGGGACTCAATAAGAGGAGCATCCAAACTGCTCTTTGCAAACCATTACACAGAGCAGGTAAGTATAACATGTTTCTCCTAGAAAAAACAAAACAAAAACAAGACTTTAATATCACTTTATGGTTAGCTGTGTGTTTTATTTTATTAAAATGAGTGTACTGAGGTTTGTACTATCTGCTACATACTCACTTGTGGCACAGTCATTAAAGCATATGCCCCTTTAAGCTCCTTCCACTGTTGATGCAATCTGACCACACCCACAGTGTTGGCATAGCGCCGCTATATTGCCACACACCATTTTTCTTGGGGGGTGCAAAAAATGTCCAGCCCCGGGTGCCAGATGTGCCACTGGTCTTACAAGCAATTGGTAGCTATCTACCTACAGTATATCCTCTTAATAAGTAGAATTGGGCGAACACCCGAATTTGCAGGGTTTTCAGTGGGTGTCCACCCCACAATGCCCTGTGCACTGCACCCTGATTGGGCAAAGCCTTCCCCCTCAGGGAACAGTAAAAGCTGGTTGTTAAGGAGCTCAGTCATCAGCTGTCAGGGGGCTTTCCCCCTGACAGCTGATTTAAAAAAATATATATTTGCCAGTGAAAAAAATAGTAAAAAAAAGCAGTGTGGGGTCCACCCCCCCCCACCAGTCCATACTTTTAGTGACACTTTTTTGGTGACTGGGTAGGGGTACTATGTACCCCATACTCATTTACATGGGGGGGATATGTGGGGCCCCCCTTCCTAAAGGGGGGCTTCCAGATTCCGATAAGCACCCTATCCGCAGACCCCCACAACCACAGCCCAGGATTGAGGGGAAAAGACCCTTGTCCCCATCAATTTGTGAAAGGTGCTTTGGGGCGGCCCCAAAGCAGCCTCCCATGTTGAGGGCATGTGGTCTGGTATGGTTCAGGAGGGGGGTTCGCTCGCTTGTCCCCCCCCTTCCTGACCTGCCAGCCCACATGCTCGGATAAAGGTCTGGTTTGGATTTTGGGGGAGCAACTTTTTTTGAAATCTTATTTGTTTGTTATCCATTGTTGTTAGCCAGTTTCCATGGGTTTTAAAATAGGCAAACAACAATGCATTAAGTAGTAAATGGTCCTTACCATATTGTGATAGTAAGCCTTTCACATGGGGAAATGGCTTTTAAAAAAAAAGTTTTCTGGTGAGTGAGAGAGAACACTGATCTACATATTGGGGGTGTCGTGGAAATTCCACTATACGCTGTGCGTAATCCATGTCACTTTCAACCTTTTGGTATAATGCATCTTAGTATGACCCTGTTTCCCATATCTTCCCAAGTAACACAGGCATGACTACTGTCCTTACATCCTTAACTCCACAGCTCGACTGTCTGATCATGGATGCAATCTTTATTTATATAACAATAGAGCTTGGTTGCTTAACAAATCAGCCAATCGAGCACAGGCAAACAGGAGGAGTTTTACAAATCTCAACCAATGAACAATGATTAAGGGAGTCTTATGGGTGTGTCTGGGCAGGGGCCTTGAGTATGATTTCCCGCCCCCTGTCTCTGTAAGCCATCATCTTCAGCTAGACAAAGAAAGCCACATGGCTGGCCTTGAAATCATGGATGCTGTCTCCGACCAACAATTCCAAAACTGCCGTTTTTACAGTTGGCGTGAATCCTTATTCTGCATTGTTCAGAGAACAATGCATACCCGGATTATTCTATCATTTCTGAGCATGGGAGATTATCTGCAGGAACACACCATAGCCCCCCCATGTGCTGATCAAACACACAGGTGCACAAAAGGGTACATCCCCCATAACCGATAATGTCTTTACAGAGTGAACACATTCCCCCCAGATGATCATCTGTGCATTGCACAGGGGCCCTTTGCTGGAGGACATATCCCCACTCTGCAAACACTTCTCTGCATCCTCAAGAAGCTTTCCACTAACAAAACGGGTCTCAACCAGCATCAGTCTGCCCCAGTCCACTCTTTAGAGCAGGCTGTGGGAGAACTAACACTGGGAGACACTATGACAATACATATTAAATACATTTTAATAAAATTTCCTCAACAGTCCCTCATCTTTGTCATATGCTCCCATGTGTCCCTCGATGAATCTTGATCTTCTTCTTACAACTGGAAATTAATCAGTCCCTACAGTCCGTCTATAAAAAGGAAAACACAGCTTGACTTGTAGACTCTGTTCTTCAGGAGGGATGACTTAGAGGAGGACATGAAGGCCGGTTGGTCTGGGATCCTCTGTGTCTTGTACGTGGGTTGGGCTTCGGGGCGTCTAATCTTAGCGAGGAAGATTTGGTCATCTGCTCGGGCTCTGTTCACTCATCCAATTAGGCAACAGTAGCACCTCATCACGGCATATAGACGCAATAGAAACAAAAACAACATGAGTATACTTACCCTTACTTCCTTCAACCATGATCCGCTAAAAAGTAAAAAATCCCCAAAGATTCCCAGACCCTTAAAAGGATTCCAACCTTTACTAGCTATAGCTCTGGCTTTGCTTTGCAGGGATCTAACCTTATACATATGGGCCTGAACTTTGTCACTAGTATCCCCGATCCAGGTACAACAATCTTTACCTATGAATTCACAGAAACCCCCCTTGGATGCCAACAGATAATTATGGGCCACCTTTTAATAGAAGAGTCTTGATCTGCCATTGTCCCTGTGGGATCTTCCTTGTGGCGTCAACAGTTTCATTGAACATCCCATCCACAATTGATGAGAAATTGTTCAATCGTTTCATAAGCTCAAGCCCCCACCCTGTACAAGCAGGAAACCATGCCCTAACCTGGTCAGGGTTGGTGAACAATTCCCTTCTAGCTGTTCCTGCCATTCTTACCTTCTCTCGCGTCATCAGATCCTCACGTTCGGCCGTGACATAAGATGCTGGAACGAGTTTCACGAGGACGCATGAACCTCTTGCATTAGGGGGAATTGCCTTACAAGCTGTAGACCCGCATAAGTACCAAACTAAAGTTGAAGCACATTTGTGGGCTACCTAGTTGTCCCGATACCCAAACTGGCAAGAACCAGAGCTATCGTTAAAACTATAACCAGTTTTACCCTCTAGAAATGTATCGTTAAGTTCTATTGACAAGTCTATTGACAAGACATTGTCTGTTTGGAGTTTTTACTAGTTTGTCAAAACTCCTCATACCAATATGAACATCATATATAGCATGTACCGATGTCATCGCTGGGGTACTAAAGCTCGGTTGAGATCCAGCAATTGGTCCTGTTTGCTTTCTTAGCTAGTTTGAGAATACACTAAGCTAAAAATATAAATAAACAAAGATACTCCTCATCCTTTGGTGTAGTTGAGCAGCTTCTTGCAGTGGCTGGCGTTGATCCAGTTGTCTCATCCCTCAAGCTTCTTTACAATGACCCAGTCACCTGATTGGAAGGAATGTAAACAGGTTATTGTGTCAGGGTCCAGGAGGGACTCATGAACCGTGTGGTGGACCTTTTGAAGTTCACGTTACAGTGACTGCACCCACCCCATCAGCTGAGAATGTAGGCAACCTCCAAACAAACCTCATATGGCTATAACCTAGACATGTGAGAACTCAATGACTGTGGTCACTGCATAACCTGTGCATGGCTTACCTGTTCTGTCTCAAGGAGCAGAAAGCTAAACCTTCTCATCCCAATAACTGTAGAAATCATATTTCTTTGATCTCAGTTTTATTAGAACAAGCTAGGTGAAACTACCTCAATAAGTACAATATTGGATACAATACAGCATACATTGCATAAACAACGATATATTGTATAAGATGAGATAATAAAAACTTACTTTTTAAGTTCTCTAAGGGGTGATGGCGATAGAAAGAGAAATACATGACTTGCTTCTTGCAATGTGTTGAAAAGAATGGTGGATGGTTGACTTCCTCTCTACCCAGAATTCCCTGCTTGCTGACAACTTCCTATTACACATACAACAATTAACAGAACTGCAGCAATACCAAAAAGGAACACTAGATGGAGCCTGCACACCATATATGATTGTCTTAAGTAAATTACACATGTGCATGTAAATTTAACAACAGAGGTACAAATAACCAGTATAAAAAATCTACAACACATCTGGTGGACAGAACACTCCCCGCCTGACATCAAGTGATGTCCTTAACAGAGTCCTCCGTAGAAAGCAACAGAATAAGTTCGGTCACTGGTCTCAAGAATACTTTAACCTCGTTTTGTTGAAAGATCTTGACCTCGACCTTATGGACGTGATTATCCTTGCTTGGCAGTACTTTGGTAATCAAACCTAAAGGCCACATATTCCTTAGTGTCTGGCAATCTTTCATGAGCACAACATCACCAGGTTTAAGATTAGGCTTGTCAGTGTGCCACTTTCTCCTTACTTGTAGAGTAGATATATATTGTTCCCTCCACCGATTCCAGAAGGTATTGGCAAGGGTTTGTACTTGTCTCCATTGACGTTTGTAAAGATCCTTCTCACAAAACTCTCCAGCTGGAGCACCGGCAATACTAGTCTTTTGTGTGAGTAACATGGCAGGTGGGAGAACCACTGGATCCTCAGAGTCACTTGAAATGGATGTCAAAGGTCTGGCATTAATGATAGCTGTAACCACTGCCATAAATGTCACTAAACATTCATGAGTAAGCCTTGCAGTGCCTACTTGTAGGAAGATAGAATCAAGAATTCTGCGGGCTATGCCTATCATCCTTTCCCAAGCACCTCCCATGTGAGAAGAGTGAGGTGGGTTGAAGATCCATGTGCAGTTTTGCTTTTCCAGCCTGGGTATGGTGTGTTTGAGAAGTGGTGCAAGCTCTGCTTTCCCCATTACAAACCCTATGTGGCATTGTCCTTTAGTGTCTATGGTTTTCAGGTAAGCTACAGCAGCAATTTTTTTAACAAAAGCATCCGAAAACACACAAAGTCTTTGCATCTGAATGTCAGCATATGACAGAGGAGCATATGGTCGTGGAATTTTAAGGTTGGATAGAGCTGTTAGTGAGTCCTTCCACTCTAGCCATAGGTTCTTCTTGTCAGTGGGGAGAGGGTGGTCCCAATCTAGCGACTCACAGGTTAAGTCTCTCAGTAGTGCCTTACCCTGGATGGTGACAGGTGCTGCAAAGCCTAATGCCGCATACACACGGTCGGACGTTTCGGCTACAAAAGTCCGACGGACGCCGACAGACCAAATCCGGCGGACAATCCGATCGTGTGTGGGCTTCCCCGGACTTTCAGAGGACTTTTCCAGCCTCAAATCTGACGGACTTTAGATTTGGAACATGCTTCAAATCTTTTACGTCGTAACTCCCCCGGACTCAGAAATCCGCTCGTCTGTATGCTAGTTTGGCAGAGAAAAAAACAACGCATGCTCAGAAGCAAAAACTAAACGGAAGCACTCGGTCTAGTAAAACTAGTGTTCGTATTGTAGGTAGCACATTCCTCATGCTGCAAATTCTGTGATCGTGGAATGCAGCGCATTTAATGTCTTCTTTAATAATGCTATAAGAACGAAGATGTTTTGCTGTTCCTATTCACACAGAGTTCTCCCAAACTGATTTCTGGATTCTTTCTCTTTGATCTCATGAATGATATAGTATTTTTTTTAAATCCATATCTCCATACTAATGTTTACACTTTTTTTTTCTGTGAGTCATCTTTTATTTTAGATTTCATCAAGATTTTTTTTTATGATTATTGTCGAAATTATTTTATGTTTATCTACATTATTTTATTTTTTGGGTTTGTAAAGGTAACACAAAGAACCATTTTTTGTGATTTTTGTAGTTCTTAAATTGAACACAAATCCATTTATTTATTTATTTATTTATTTATTTATTTTAATTTTGTTTGGTTAGGTTACCACAAAGAAGCATTTTTTTTTTTTTTTTGATTTTTTCTTTGTATATAAAGTTAACACAAAGAACCTTTTTTGGTTATGTTTTTTTTTTTTTTTTAAAGTTACCACTAGAACATTTTTTTTTTTTGTGTTTTTGCAACCTCAAGGAGGTTGTTGTCCCTTATTAATTTGACATTGTCTCTAAATCAATGATGTTAATTAAAACACATAAAAAGTCTTTTCATAAACTAAAATATCCATTTATTTATGGTAAAAAGAAAATAAAGAGGAAGTCAACGCTGGCAAAAGTCTGTGGACAAGGAAATTGGGATCTTTAGGAGTCCATATAAGAGGGAGCACAATCTGGTCCAGGAATCCCAAAGATCAACAGCAGCAGCAGATGACATAGATGTCCCCAGACTGTGGTACTACAACAGCCTGCGTCTTCTGTCAGACCAGACTGAACCCAGGTCATCACTTTCTTCTCTTCCCTGCAGCCTTCCCTCCACGCTGCCCTGAACCCTTCCCTGCACCCTTCCTTGCAGCCTTCCTTGGAAGCTGTGGCTCTGGTGGTTGAGTTGTGGCGGGAGGGGAAGGAGGAGGAGGAGGGGGGGCTGCCTCATTTATTTGTGTGTTGGCAGTTAGCTCGCCCTTCAGCTCCTTGTGTATCATTTCAGCAAACAGTTTTTCACAAATGAGGCGTTGGCCCCACTCCATTTGAAGCAGCCTGCTGGCTAAATAGCACCCATAGGCCTCTTCAGCTTCGGAGGGCTCTTCAAAAAATTGGTGGCCTCTCTCATAAGGCGCAGGGATGCCTCCTGTGTCACCATCCCCTTCCTGGCCCTTTTTGGAGGAAGGCAACGGGGAGCCACTTGGGATTGGGTCAGGCTCCTACTGGGCCCAGCCACCTCCTGCTTGACACTGGGTCCAGCCTCCTCCTGGATGACACAGGGTCTTGCCTCCTCCATGGATGACACAGGGTTCTGCCTCCTCCTGGATGACACAGGGTCCTGCCTCCTCCTGGCTGTCCCTGGGCCCGGCCTCCTCCTGCCTGCCACTTTCCCCACTTTCCTCCTGGCTGACCTCATCCTGTGTATAAAAAAGGGACATAGTTTTAGTTTGTTTTTGGTTCATCCATGACACACAATTTGCTTCTCATGACTTGCAAATTCAATGTTAATACATCTATTAATAAAAGAGTCTAGAAATCAGACACCATAATTTTTTAAAGCAGGTGACAAACAAATTTGGCCACTACTGTCAATTGATATGTATACATCATTTTTAGGACAAAATTCTTTTAATCAATTATAACATCTAGTTAACATCATTAATATTAGGACAGTAAATATTTTTAAAATTAATTTACCTGACTCCAGATGGTCACATCCGGTTCTTCCAGGATGGAAGACCCAGCTTGGTCCTCATCAGCCTCTGCTGGGGTGGAGGGAAGGGTGCATGGAAGAGTGCATGGAAGGGTGGAGGGAAGGGTTGAAAGTGATGCCCTGGCTTCAGTCTGGTCATCAAGAAAACGTAATTTATTGTAGTACCACAGCCTGGGTACATATACATCATCTGCTGATGCTCCTGATCTCTGCTGATGCTCCTGATCTCATGGAATTCTGGATCTTGTTATGCTCCCTCTTATACATGTTCCTCAAGATCCCAATTTTCGATAACAACATCTCCATCGTTGCTTCTGGGATGTACGTCTGGACAAATGTCAGAAGTCTCTCCAGCGTTGACTTCCTCACATGCTTAAGATAATATTGAGGGTGTTTGACCTCCCACAGATTCCTCTTCTCTCTGTACTGATCAATAAAAGCCGACAGAAATTCAGACTCCTTAAATTTAGCATTCATAATTTCTGTAAAAGATAAAGACACAAGACAAAAAACAATTATGTTTCTGCTAAACCCTCATCATCCTATCCCAACATAGGCCTCATCAATCTGTCAAGCCGTATAGGCTGCTTGCTACAAAGTTTTTACCAAATTTCAAAATTTAAAATTACCTTTGTTTTATAGCGTCCCGGTCCACTATCCTCTACACACAGAACGTACGTACGACACAATACGTAATAACGTTTTATACACTAAGCATGTGTGAAACTCCGCCTGCGTCGCCCGCCCCTGATGTTCTATTTTAACTCATATTCTCCACTCCTTGTCTCTACGCACAGAACGTACTATGACACATGCGTAATATCTCTCTTTATACTCTGCGCATGTGTGAAACTCCGCCTAACGAATATTCTCCACCCATACTTTCTACGGTGCGTAGTGGGATGAACAATGGCAGAAACACAGCAGGTGTGTACTACCTCAGGTAGCGACGAAAGCCCGGAGGCCGGAACGTCCCGATCTGGGAAGCATAGATTTAAGGCCTCCAATATGTCCTTTAAAGAGATGGTGGAAATGGTGGCAATTCTGAGAAAAAATGACTATGATGGGAAGTATGAACCGTACGCCTGGCCTAATTTTAGAAAAGCAAAAAAAATTGGCGAAGGTGGTGAAGACACTACATCTTTCTTTTGGGGTACAGCGCTCAAAAGATCAGATTCGGAAAAGATGGTCCGACCTCAAACTCCGGGAGCCGGATCAGTACAGACGGATCCGTAAAGTGCTGAAAAAAAGGAAAGTGCTTGTCATGTGTTCATATTCTGTTTATTACCTTGTGCTGCTCCATGTGCTTTTCTTTAATGTACGAGTTTATATCATTTGAAACGATCTTAATAAACCTCGTTACATATATACAGACCTATATCTTTTAATGTATCTATCTATCTATCTATCTATCTATCTATCTATCTATCTATCTATCTATCTATCTATCTATCTATCTATCTATCTATCTATCTATCTATCTATCTATCTATCTATCTATCTATCTATCTATCTCTATATATATATCTCTCTCTATATATATATATAGCCCCTCCACAGTTGGGAAAGTCCCAACGGGTGGCAAAATGGGATGCCACAGTCTGTCATTCCTGTGGCGTTGAAGGAAACTGGGGAATCAAACAAGAAACCAAAACTCAGTAATTTTGAAAAGAACATTGCAAGAACATTACACTTAAAACATTATTGCCCAGCATCAGTATAACATTAAATAATTGAAATCTTCTTTCAGATTGCTCACCCCCTCTGATGGCACATTGTTACATTTTAGGGGGTGGTGAAATTAGAAATTAAGTTTAAGACATGCAGGGTTTGATTTACTAAAGGCTACAAGCCTGTGCAGTTAGAAAAGTGCAGTTGTTGCACTCTGCAAGTGCAGTTGCTCCACAGCTTAGTAAATGAGGTAAGGTAAAAAGGCTTCATGTTGCAAGGAGTACCCAATCACATGCAAGGGCAATTAATCCAAACACTTTGTAGCTTGCACATGATTGGATGATGGAAATCAGCAGAGCTTCTGCTGATTTAATAAAGCCCTGGAGCAAATGCACTTGCAGAGTGCAAATGCATTTTGCAAAGTGCAACATATATTTGCTTATTTAAAATCAACACCACAGAACATTATAGCAAATTATTAGGGGGGGGGGGGGGGAGGGGATTGGAAATCGAGTTAATGACACACACACTATTTGGATGGAGTTTAGGGGGGGGGATTGGAAATCGAGTTAATTACACACACACTATTTGGATGGAGTTTAGGGGGGGATTGGCAATCAAATTAATGACACACACACTATTTGGATTTAGTTTAGGGGGGGGATTGGAAATTGAGTTAATTACACACACACTATTTGGATGGAGTTTAGGGGGGGAGGGGATTGGAAATCGAGTTAATGACACACACACTATTTGGATGGAGATTAGGGGGGGAGGGGATTGGAAATCGAGTTAATGACACACACTATTTGGATGGAGTTTAGGGGGAGGGGATTGGAAATTGAGTTAATGACACACACACTATTTGGATGGAGTTTAGGGGAAAAAAATACAATGCAGCTGACAAAATAAATTCAAAGTGAGTAGACTAGGTGGATATGTGCCCAGCATTGCATGCTGGGGAGGTTAGTGAAGGCAAATATACATGCAGGACAAAAAAGAACATGAAAAATTTACAGCATGCATGAGGACAAAAAGGGGACATTCACACTATATTGCAATGATGGTAAGTAGTGTTTGAGTTAAGAAATACATTACATTATCAAACATTAGATAAAATAACATGTGATGCTAATAAAGGATAAAAATTCTTACCTTAAAATAGTCCTTCTGCAGGACCTGAATGATGGCAGAACAGGTCTCTGGGATAATGATCCCCAGAGCCTGGGGGGAGATGCCTGTTGAGAACTTAAGGTCCTGCAGGCTTCTCCCTGTCGCCAAGTACCGCAACGTGGTGACTAGCCTCTGCTCCGGAGTGATGGCTTGCCTCATGCAGGTATCCTGCCTGCTGATATAAGGGGTGAGCAAAGCCACCAAACGGTCAAAAACGGGGTCCGTCATCCGGAGAAAGTTCCTGAAATCCTCAGGATTATTCTCACGGATCTCACGGAGCAATGGCATGTGACAGAATTGGTCACGCTGGAGCAACCAATTCTTCGTCCATGAACTCCTCCTCGCCTTGTTCATGGACTGATCTTGGGCTGAAGAATGAACTACAGCACCAAGCACATACAATGCATGAGCTCTACGACGAGTACGTACAGGTAACATGGCTTCAAAACGGTCGGCTGGTCAGAACGCACTTAACAGAACACACTGAAGAACAGCAAGGCCTGTGAAGAGCGACCTGAAAATCAGCAACGAGCAGACAATAAAACAAAAATTGCTCAATGCCAACTAACCAAACGCACTGAAAAGCAGATACAAACCTCACAAGCACTGACTGAACAACAGTTAAAATGAACTGAAAAATACGAGTCTCACAAGGGCGAATCTTCTCTCACCAAACTTCTACTAACACGAGATAAACACAAGATTAGCAGAAGGAGCCCAAAGGGTGTCGTACGGGCTATTGAACTTCCGTTTTATAGTCTCGTCGGACTTGGTGTACGTCACCGCGTACTAGGCTGTCAGATTTTTGTGTGATCGTATGTAGGCAAGTCAGTTCGTTAGAAAGTCCGCCGCAAGTCCGCCAAAAGTCCGTCGAAAGTCTGTCGGACGGGCTGTCGGACTTTTGTAGCCGAAAAGTCCGACCGTGTGTACACGGCATAAGGGATCATACAGGCTGTTTACGCTAGACAGGACACCTCTACGGGTAAAGGGTTTTTCTTCTGTGTTTACTTGGAAAGTAAACGTGTCACATCTTAAGTCCCAAAGCAAACCAAGACTGTGTTGCATGGGAAGTGAGTCTGTGCCTAGATCTAAGTCCTTTAACTTGTTAGAACGATCTTGGACAGGAAAGGCTTCTAAAACCTCTCTACTGTTGGAAGCAATCTTGTGGAGTCTTAAAGTGGTGTTCCGGCAGAAATGATACTTTTTAAATAAAATTACCCCTATAATACACAAGCTTAATGTATTCTAGTAAAGTTAGTCTGTAAACGAAGGTCTGTTTTGTTAGTTTATAGCAGTAGTTTGTTATTTTACAGCAGGCCGTGGTCATCTTAAGTGTGGGCATATGAAGCCAGACTGTATTTCTTCCTGGATCTCATCCTTGCAGATCTCGCACATGCTCAGTGCAGCACAAGCAGTGTAATAGGTTTCAGGTCAGGTTTCCACAGCAACGGCAGTGTCAGAGGAAGTTGCCACCCCTTCCCAGAAGGCATTGCAAACAAGAAATGATGCGATGGGCCAGGGCCAGGGAGGAGGAAGTGAAAAATGAATACAGCAGATATACAGTAGGTGCTGAGAAAAAAAAAATATCCAATTCGTTTACAGTGCACAGTTTAGTGAGGGATGCTGAAGAGTTGTAAAAGTGGGTGGAACTCCACTTTAAGTTGGAACAAGCAAGCATTGCCTGAGTTCTTTTAAAGGAGACTGATTGTGGCTTCATTTGTGGGTAGTGATTTCAAGCAATCGTCTACATAGAAATCCTTGTCCACAAACTGTCTGACATCTGACCCATACTCTGACTCTCCCACTCTAGGAGAATGTCTGAGGCCATATATAGTAACTGCAGGGGAAGGACTTTTGCCAAATATGTGCACCCTCATGCTGTATTCTGTGATGTCTTCAGAGGGGTTGTTGTCTCTGAACCAGAGAAACCTCAGAAAGTTACGGTGTTCTTCTTTAACAAGAAAGCAATAGAACATTTGCCGTATGTCTGCCATAAATGCGACTGAATCCTTGCGAAAGCAAAGAAGTACTCCTAATAGTCTGTTGTTAAGGTCAGGGCTAGAGAGGAGGACATTATTTAGAGAGACACCCTCATGTTTGGCGCTGGAATCGAACACCACTTTAATCTGTCCTGGCTTCTTAGGGTGATAGACCCCAAATATAGGTAAGTACCAGCATTCCTCTGAGTCTTTGAGGTTTGGGGCTATCTCAGCATGACCATTCTGGAATATTTTCTCCATGAAGGAAAAGAAATGTTCTTTCATCTCTGGTTTCCTTTGAAGATTGTGTCTTAGGGAAGTGAGACATTTATATGCTAGTTGTCTATTGTTAGGCAAACGTCGTCTTTGTGGTCTAAAGGGAAGAGGTGCAACCAAGCTATTAGTCCCGTCTTTCTCCATACTCCTTTCCATAACTTCTAAGAAGAGCCTATCCTCAATGGACATTGCTACCTGGTTGTCTTCCTTTGTTCTCCTGAACACTGTGCTTCCTAAGTCGCTTTGGTTGTTGTCATAGGTATTGCTGTCACAGAGGGGACTTAGGAAGGGAAGAGGTACAGGGTTGTTGTGTGGTAGCTCCTTTATGAGGATGTGATTTTGACAGGGTTGGAAAAGAGTAGGACGACCACTCTCAAGGGTACTAGTGAGCAGGTTATTAACAGATGCAGGTTTGTGTGCACCTCCCAGGCAAACATCATCTATATTGACCCACCCAAGATGCAATATTTGGGCATATGGGGCATTTTTAGGACCGTTGATCAGTTTTCTTACTTTGTGGACTTGCAAGATATCCCTCCCAAGGAGTAAGATTATCGGAGCCTGATCATCTAGTTCTGGTATGAGATGTGCTATGCGATTCAAGTGAGTCTGGTGAGCTGCTGAGTCTGGTGTGCGAATCTCTGTTCTGTTGTCTGGCATCTGGTTGCACTCTATTATGGTCGTTAAGGATAGGCATGTCTTACCATCCATAGATTCAATTTGCAGGCCGTCAGCTCTTCTCCCCGCCGTTTCCACTGTACCTGCACAAGTCCTAAGGGAGTAAGGACTGCTGGGGCCTTTAAGGTTTAGAATGTAAAAAAACATAGATCTGGCTAATGACTTATTACTCTGATCATGTGCTCTGTGCTGTCACATTCTGTACATTTGACACTGACCTTACAGTCCTTGGCGAAATGTGTGGACGAAGAGCAGCACTTGTAACAGATGTTGTTCTCTTTGAGGAAAGCTTTACGATCCTTGATGGTCTTTGTCCTGAAGGCTCTGCATTCCAGAAGAGGATGTGGCATCTTATGTAGAGGGCAGAACTTAGCAGGGTCGCTGTCTTGATCCTCTGGCTGAGACTCTGCAAATCTGTGGGAAGAAATGTTAGTTTTGTGCACTGCTACTGGAGCTCTGAGTTGTATAGGGCCAGAAGAAGTGGTATAAAACACTGGAAAAATGAAGCTGGGGTCATCTTTCATTCCTGCTTGTCTGTCTACAAAGTCCACAAACTCAGGGTGGAAAAGGCACATTGTGTTTTCGTTTGTAGTTACAGCCATGAGTAATCCATCTTTCGTGTAACTCATAAGGAAGTTTTTGTGCTAAGGAGTTAATACCTCTAGCAGAGTCAAGATAAGAAAGGCCAGGGGAGTCTCCTTCTGCTTTTGCAACTTGTAACTCCATACACAGGTCACTGAATTCTCTGAGTCTTTGGTAACCTCTGCTAGGTATTTTTGGAAAGTCTTCTATCCTTTTAAACAGTGTACTTTCTATAGCTTCTGGTGAGCCATAACATCTATCCAGTATGTTCCAGATGTTTGCAAGGCCTATCTCAGGGTGGTTTATATTAATGTCTCTGATCCTTTTAGCATGTTCAGCAGAATCATTGCCAAGCCACTTTACGAGGAGTTCTATCTATTCCCTGCAGGATAGATCTAGACCTTGAATGACACTCTGGAAAGCGGATCGCCATGCCCTGTAGTGTTGGGGGCGATCACTGAATTTGACAAGTCCTTGGGTAACTAATGCCTCGTACACACAAAAATAAAACACACTACACAGGTTTTTAAAATAATTTATTAGACAGCTCCAGGGGGGGGGTCTTCTTCCGGCTTCGGGGGTCCCTCCAGGTTCCTCTTCTCCCGGCGTCCGGTTGGTTCTTCTCCGCTCTCTCTGGCCTTCTCTCCTGGTGTTCCAGTTCCTCTGCCGGCTCCTCCGCTGTCTTCATGCCGCTCTTTTGCCAGCGGAGGCCCAGACTTCTGGCTTCTTGTCTTCTTGGCTTCTTCCCTCAACTCTTCTCCAGATGTTGACACGACGGTCTCTCTGGCTGGACTGCTCTGGAACACCGGAAGAAGAGGCCAGAGAGAGCGGAGAAGAACCAACCGGACGCCGGGAGAAGAGGAACCGGAGGGACCCCAAAGCCGGAAGAAGACTTCCGAAGCAGGAGGTAGAACCGCGAACCTGGAGGAAGACCCCCCCCGGAGCTGTCTAATAAATTATTTTAAAAACCTGTGTAGTGTGTTTTATTATTGAAACTTTTTCCCTAGGTAAATAGGTAGGGGTACCATGTACCCCATACTCATTCACATAGGGTGGGGGGCTGGGATCTGGGGGCCCTCTTATTATAGGGGGCTCCTGGATTCCGATAAGCCCCCCACCTGCAGACCCCAACAACCAACAGCCAGGGTTGTCGGGAAGAGGCCCTTGTCCTCATCAACATGGGGACAAGGTACTTTGGGGTGAGGGGGCCCCGCAGGGCGCCCCCCCCTCCCCCAAAGGACCCACCCCTCATGTTGAGGGCATGCGGCCTGGTACGGTTCAGGAGGGGGGGCGCTTGCTCGTCCCCACCCCCTTTCCTAACCGACCGGGCTACGTGCTCGGATCGGGGTCTGGTATGGATTTTAGGGGGGACCCTATGCCGTTTCCCTTAAAATCCATACCAGACCTAAGGGCCTGGAATGCCCCACGCTTGCCGCAATAGGAAAATTTGTTTTTTCTATTGCAGCGAGCGCGAGATGCAATACCCTGTCCGTCGGACCAGCATGCAGACGAATGGACTTTCCATGAGGAACGGAGTCCGGCTAATCCGGCGGACTAAGATTTGAAACATGTTTCAAATCTAGGTACGGCGGACTTTTGGGAAAAAAAGTCCGCCGGAGTCTACACACGATCGGATTGTTTGGCGGACTCTGGTCCGCCGGACCAAGTATGCCAGAAAGTCCGCTCGTGTGCACGCGGTACAACTCTCTCTTGGCCAGGAACTTGGCAAAGTCTACAGTAGCCTGATTGACATTGGGGTAGGCTGCTGGTGTATTGTGGTGCGGTGTAAAGGCATACCTTGTAAAAGTCTCTTCTTTAGGTGCGCTGGGTTCAAACTTGCTTAAGGTTGGCAGTTCGACCGGTTTGTTGCATACACCTTTGGAGTGAAGACTGGTGTTTGATGCTTGTATGAAGGCTGGGTACCTTGTGGAGTAGAAGGTTTGGTTGGAACTGGAAAGTCTGGAACTCTGTCAGATTTTTCTTGCTTGTAGCACTGAGGTCTCAGGTCATCTTGTTGCTGCTTTATTTGATGTGACTCACTGATGTCATGTTTAATTTCTTTCAACCGTTGGTAATGTGAGTCCTAATGCCACCCTCCTAACTCACTTCCCACCACTGCTGCCACTTTAAAGAATCAGAATACTGTACATGGTGCTTCTCTGTGTGCAAAACGAATAACTATGTGACACAAAACACACACAGTGGCGCTAGTGCTTATGAATATGTAAAATATCCAAAACTAAACCAAATAACAAGGAAAGCAAATATATATTACATAAATAAGTGCCCACCCAGTGACAAGTGATGAACATATATAAACATGAATATTTCAGAAGACTGCTAGAAAACCAAAAACAGTCCTTTAAATGTTGACTTTCTCTTCTTTTCTTTTCTTTTCTTTTCTTCAACTTCCACCACACCCAAGTGTTTGGTGATCCCACTCCCTATGGTAATCCACTCACCGACTCCTAATGCCCACACTCTCGTGTTAGGGCTTAAAAGCTTATTGACCACATCACACGGGTCACATCGGCAGATCACAATGTCAGAATCGTGTGCAGGGATCGTTCCATATGTGAAATACAAAGAATACTCCAATAGTGCAAAAACGTTTACAAATTTATTTAAAAGCACTCAAAATCTTCAGTATAAAACTCACATGTTACAAGTATCAAATACGCAGATAAACACTTCCACAGCAAATCGATCTTCACAGCACAGCAACAAACGCATATAGATCAGCCACTTAATGAGTTGTGGTCACGGCGGGTATGTAATATATATTTGCTTTGCTTGTTATTTGGTTTAGTTTTGGATATTTTACATATTCATAAGCACTAGCGCCACTGTGTTTGTTTTGTGTCACATAGTTATTCGTTTTGCACACAGAGAAGCACCATGTACAGTATGTTTAATTTCTTGTTGTGGGTTGGTGCTTGGGTCACAGTGCTGGTAGATAGGGATGAGCCGAACACCCCCCTGTTCGGTTCACACCAGAACATGTGAACAGGAAAAAAGTTTGTTCGAACACGCGAACACCGTTAAAGTCTATGGGACACGAACATGAATAATCAAAAGTGCTACTTTTAAAGGCTAATATGCAAGTTATTGTCATAAAAAGTGTTTTGGGACCTGGGTCCTGCCCCAGGGGACATGGATCAATGCAAAAAAAGTTTTAAAAACGGCCGTTTTTTCAGGAGCTGTGATTTTAATAATGCTTAAAGTCAAACAATAAGAGTGTAATATCCCTTTAAATTTCATACCTTGGGGGTGTCTATAGTATGCCTGTAAAGGGGCGCATGTTTCCCGTGTTTAGAACAGTCTGACAGCAAAATGACATTTTGAAGGAAAAAACTCATTTAAAACTACTCGCGGCTATTGCATTGCCGACAATACACATAGAAGTTCATTGATAAAAACGGCATGGGAATTCCCCAAAGGGGAACCCCGAACCAAAATTTTTTTAAAAAATGACGTGGGGTTCCCCTAAATTCCATACCAGACCCTTCAGGTCTGGTATGGATTTTAAGGGGAATCCCGCGCCAAAAAAAAAAAAAAAAGGCGTCCCCCCAAAAATCCATACCAGACCCTTATCCGAGCACGAAACCTGGCAGGCCGCAGGAAAAGAGGGGGGACGAGAGTGCGCCCCCCCCTCCTGAACTGTACCAGGCCACATGCCCTCAACATTGGGAGGGTGCTTTGAGGTAGCCCCCCAAAACACCTTGTCCCCATGTTGATGGGGACAAGGGCCTCATCCCCACAACCCTGGCCGGTGGTTGTGGGGGTCTGCGGGTGGGGGGCTTATCGGAATCTGGAAGCCCCCTTTAACAAGGGGACCCCCAGATCCCGGCACCCCCATGTGTGAAATAGTAAGGGGGTACTTACCCCTTCCATTTCACTAAAAAATGGAAGAAAAGAAGAAAAGAAGAGCGGGAGCCTCCCCCCCATGCCATGGGTGCAGAGCGGCCCGAGGAGAAGAAGATAGAAGACGCCGCGGAGGAGATGCTGGACGAGAACGCCGGAGGAAGAACCAGAAGAGCCAGAAGAACCAGAAGAACCAGAAGATGAAGGAAGATAGAAGAAAGAAGAAGCATTTAAATAAAGGAATTGTAAAAAACTGTCTCTTGTCATTTTTAACATTTTTGACAGTTTTTTAGTGAAATGGTAGGGGTAAGTACCCCCTTACCATTTCACACAGGGGGGGGGATCTGGGGGTCCCCTTGTTAAAGGGGGCTTTTCCGATAAGCCCCCCGCCCACAGACCCCCACAACCACCGGCCAGGCTTGTGGGGATGAGGCCCTTGTCCTCATCAACATGGGGACAAGGTGTTTTGGGGGGCTACCCCAAAGCACCCTCCCAATGTTGAGGGCATGTGGCCTGGTAGGTTCAGGAGGGGGGGCGCACTCCTGTCCCCTCCTCTTTTTCTGCGGCCTGCCAGGTTGCGTTCTCGGATAAGGGTCTGGTATGGATTTTTGGGGGGACCCCATGCCGTTTTTTTTTGGCACGGGGTTCCCCTCAAAATCCATACCAGACCTGAAGGGTCTGGTATGGAATTTAGGGGGAACCCCACGTCATTTTTTTTTTAAATTTTGGCCGGGGTTCCCCTTAATCTCCATACCAGACCTGAAGAGCCTGGTATGGAATTTAGGGGGACTCCCATGTCATTTTTTTTTAAATTTTGGTTCGGGGTTCCCCTTTGGGGAATTCCCATGCCGTTTTTATCAATGAACTTCTATGTGTATTGTCAGCAATGCAATATCCGCGGGTAGTTTTAAATCAGTTTTTTCCTTCAAAATGTGATTTTGCTGTCAGACTGTTCTAAACACGGGAAACATGCGCCCCTTTACAGGCATACTATAGACACCCCCCAGGTACGAAATTTAAAGGAATATTACACTTTTATTGTTTGACTTTAAGCATTATTAAAATCACTGCTCCTGAAAAAACGGCCGTTTTTAAAACTTTTTTTTGCATTGATCCATGTTCCCTGGGGCAGGAACCAGGTCCCCAAACACTTTTTATGACAATAACTTGCATATTAGCCTTTAAAATTAGCACTTTTGATTTCTCCTATAGACTTTTAAAGGGTGTTCTGCGGCATTCGAATTTGCCGCGAACACCCCAAATTGTTCGCTGTTCGACAAACTTGCGAACAGCCAATGTTCGAGTCGAACATGAGTTCGACTCGAACTCGAAGCTCATCCCTACTGGTAGACATAATCTGATGTGCGTTGTGAAGAATCTTGTTGGTCCTCTTCTAGACCCGGTATGCTGCTGCCTAGTCTTAGCTCATCGTAGACGGCTGCTTCTAAAGCTTCTGCTTCTGCAATGGCGGTGGCAGCAACTCTTTCTACTGCCAGTTTCTCCATGTTAGCTTCTAAGATAGCTTGCTGCAATTTCAGAGATGCTTCCTGCTGGGCTAGCTCTTCTTCCAGGCGTATTCTTTTCTTCTCTCTCTCTTGTTCCATGTGTACTCTTTCTTGCTCCAAGCATACTCTTTCCTTCTCTCTCTCTTGTTCCTGTCTCACCTTTTCTGCATCAAGGCGGGCCTTTTCTTTTTTCATCTGCAACTCTTGGTCTGCGAATGCGGCCCTGGCTTTTGCTGCTTCGGCTTTTGAACGGGCGATAGCTGCTGCATTTGCGACAGACGACTTAGATGAGCTTGCTCGTGAACGTGTTTTGTAAGAAGATGTCCCACTGTGAGACATGGGTGCGGGGAAGAAGCTGTCTTGCTGTATAGCGACTGTTCTAGTGTCGTTGCTGCTTGACAGAGCGCGCCTCTGTGTAGCGTGGCTGCTTGCTTCGCCTGCTGCAGGCCTGTATCTTTAAGGCTTCTGACTGTATGGATACTGCTTAGCCCCGGGCTGTACAGACTTCCGAAGTCGGCTTATCTTCCCTTCAGAGGTCAGCTTAAACATTTCACTGTTCTGTCTCAAGGAGCAGAAAGCTAAACCTTCGCATCCCAATAACTGTAGATACCATATTTCTTTGATCTCAGTTTTATTAGAACAAGCCAGGTGAAACTTCAAAATAACAGAAATAGACCTCAATAAGTACAATATTGCATACAATACAGCATACATAGCATAAATAACGATATACAGAACAAGATGAGATAATAAAAACATACTTTTTCACTACTTCTACTACTTACTACTACTTACCTCCTTCACCGGACTGCTGCTTGCTGATTCAAATTCCATCAAAGAAAAACATGTGGAACATGTCATCCTACTAGGTCACAAACTTGGTTAGAATTAGAGAGTTTAGTATTATTAGTTTGAAAACTTTCATGCTCACCACTATCCCACCATTTTTTTTTCTCATTACAAACTGGAGGAAGAGACGCAGGGTTTAGAATGGGGCAGAAAAAAAATTAAACAATGAAACAGCCTATTATACTTTTACCTTCTTTTAGACGTGTGTATTTATGCATGTGTACAGCTATCTACATATACCTGCTTTCTATGTACATACACTTTCAGAAACTCCTTGGACCTGAAAAAGATGCTTATAAACATTAACCTGCAAAGAATGGCAAACAATACAACATTTGTGTACATTGGGAAATTGTCACTGACATTCCTCAAAACCGACAACACCTAAACCCTCTGTAACTCTTACTTTCATGTTCGTACAAAAATACAACAGCTGCAACGCATAGGAGGGTTTGCCATGGTGGGCTCTAACATATTCATGTTACTGCTGATAAGGTACACAGACGATCCGCCCCTTTCTGTGTGCCACACACTGCGCTTATGGGATAAGCCCCTCACTCTAAGCAGCTGCTTAAAATTTAGAACATTTATTTTATATTCATGTTACTACATACAAACAATGAAAAGATTAAGACATGAAACAAACATTTAGATACAAATGTGAGGGAGATATTTCATAGTTTCCAAAGAAAAAACAGCTAGCAATAGAAAAAAAATACAATGGGAAAAACACAAGAGCAGCTCCAAACCTTGCATAGGTCAGCCACACAAAGTTGAAGGCAGGGGAATTTTAACCACAGAAACGTGTACTAAACATCCATCAACCCACTCATCATTACAGATTTCTGAAGCCACAGCTGAGCTACATCTAAGGTCTTTGCTGCCCAGAGCCTGGGTTTAAACTCAGTTATGAATTTCTCCCACCGTCAAATGTCCATTCCAGAGGGATACCCCAATTAGTATCCTTGCACCACCTATGCTATTCCTTAAGGGGTTTAATGGCCTTTGCCCCAAAACTAGACTTCATGTACTGTGTAGCCGTCTGACTGTGGGAAGCCTTGCATTCCTTCCCTTGTACGGACTGCCCATTGCCCATTGCGATTCGAATTGGCTTATCGTCTTACCCCTGTGTCCAGGGAAACTCTTGCACCTATTTAGGAGCCTTCTTCTACGATGGATTGACGGACTGCAACCACTATCTGGTCCAGTCCCCCAACTAGAAACCCTAACCAAGGCGTTATATAACTCTATAGCTTGTTGTCCCAGCACAGAACTACAGAGTACCACTCCATTTTCAATATCCGTAACCATGCCAAATGATTAGTCAACAACCACAGATCACCCCCCGAATTATGTCTCTACCCCTCACAGTGTATGCATACACAAGCGTATCGGCTGTACGACTGTACACTGCATCACCAGATTAAACTGCACAGGACACTTACGCCTGCTTTCTCTACAGAATAGTGTGGCTTCTCTCTGTACCTAGATGTTACAACAATGACATGAATGCCTCCCATTTACACTCTACCCAAAACTGTATTACAGTATAAAACTTCACAAAACAACTGGAATTAGATTTAAAAAACAAAGTGATTTCCATCATCCTTCCAAAAACAAGTCCCTTTGTCCACATGCTTGTTTCAAAAAACCCCAAGCCTCTCCCACCAACTTTTTGTTGATACATCACATCCTGCAAAGAACTTCCATCTCTGCTAATCTCTAAAAACCCAGCTTCCTTTGTCCAGAATCAGCACTATCCAAGACCCTTTAGCCCACCCAGTCACTAGTCGTAACACACTGTATGGTGAAAAACATCAAACTCCTTTATTCAAGCACATGTTACAACAGATATACAACTCAGAGACACTCCCCCCCACCCTTGGACTCAGGGCAGGGGAAAACTGTCCAATAATAATAGACACACAGGTCAGGTGTATTCAAACTTCTCATCAGTAAACAGTCTTATCAGCAGTGAGGGGCTGCTGGAGGAGTCCCCCCCTTCACCTAGATATCCATCCCATAATATACTATTCTTCCAAGGCAGACAGACACAATAAAACAATCAAATACAACCACACCCCAAACAATCCCAGTAAAGAGTCCACAACAGCATGAGGCAACACACAATATATACATATATACAACATTCCAGTGTGGCTGTACTGTGAGTCCGACTAGCGCAGATTATAGTGGGGTTCTCAGTCACCCTGTGCCCCTAATGGACACAGTGTGATTTACACATAGGAGGGGCCGGGGAAGCTGGACACGGAGTTTCCAGAGATCTCCAAGTTAAGCCGAGTTGCACCAACCCCCCACCCAAAGTGTCTCCCGTCACACATCTCCCCTTTCAGCAGGAGACTAACACAGAAGGAGACCCCAGATGGGTTGACTCCAAAGTTAGTAGTTCCAGTCCCCAATGCT
Organism: Lithobates clamitans; assembly: GCA_037952925.1. NCBI lineage: Eukaryota > Metazoa > Chordata > Amphibia > Anura > Ranidae > Lithobates > Lithobates clamitans. The sequence continues at coordinate 3,390,113 of JBBGZY010001222.1, forward strand.
CGTATCCACACAGTACCCCAAATAAATTGTCCCAAACATAGCATTACTCACTCAGCCAACCTCTGCCTCTCTCAGAGAACATTCCCATAACTGGGGAGAGGCATGGACTGGCCCTTCTCCCTGGATTCCTTTCAGCCACTGGAGAGAAGACAGGGTGACTGGGCTCACTCCATCATGCTGTTGGGGATCTGGGCCGATTGCCCAGAATCCCTGGGGTATACAAGTGGAGACTGAAGTCTCATCCACTTTTGGTAGGTGAAAATCCCCCAGTGCTTGCAAAGAATGGCTGACATCCTCCTGTCTCAGTGCAGCACGGATTTTTGGCTTTGTGTCAGTGGAGACCGAAGTCCCATCCATTACCACAGGAACTCCCTGAATTTGGTTTGGGAAGTTGGGCCACAGCACCGTCTGGAAACAGAAGGGCTGTGATGATCTCTTCCTGGAATTTGAGGAAGAATCCAGTTCATCCTGAAGCTTTGTATAGTACAAAAGTGTTTAGCAGAGCCAATTGAAATAAGTATACAGACACTTTATTGTACCAGCGTCTGGCCTTACGGGCAATTAGGTATGGCGCCAACAAGTGGTCGTTGAGGTCCACCCCTCCCATATTAAGGTTATATTCGTGGACACAGAGGGGTTACTCCACAACACCAGTCTCCGTAAGAAATTTGGACCGCCGTGTCTGTATGAAGGGAGAACAGAACGAAAACATTCCGATTATCCCTCCACTTCACAGCGAGCAAATTATTACACTTCAAGCAGGCTCTCTCCCCCAGTTTAAGATGGGAATCTACAAGCCACTGGGGTAAGCGCCGGCGATTATATCGCACGGTGCCACATGCGCCAATTCCATGATCAAACAAGTGAATAAAAAGTGGCACGCTCATGTAATAATTTTCCACATATAAGTGGTACCCCTTTCCAAATCAGGGTGACACCAAGTCTCACACAATCTTACCAGCGCTCCCTATGTCATGGCTCTACATGACTATCTCTTCCCTCGTAAACCATAAAACTATATGTATAGCCCGTGGCCCTGTCACAGAGCTCATACATCTTGACCCCATATCTGGCACGCTTGCTGGGAAGATACTGTTTGAAAGACAAGCGGCCAGAAAACTTAATTAGGGACTCATTAATGCAGACAACTTGATGGGGAGTAAACAAGGCTGCAAACCGTTGGTTGAAGTGGTTCATGAGGGGCGGAGATTTGTAGATCCAATTGATCGTATCCAGGGTTACCACAAGGACGACAGAGTTCATTGTCGTTGAAGTGCAAGATCTGCTCGTATCGTGTCCTGGCCATGGAGGCAGAGAATATGGGCATATGGTGAATTGGGTCAGTGGAACCAATATGACCGCAACTCACTCTTTTTAGTAATGCCCATGAGGAGGGATAGGCCCAGAAAGGTCTTAAATTCAGAAACCGTAATTGGTCTCCAATCTCTGGCAAGGGTCAAATGGGGATTAGCGGCGATGAATTGACCAACATACTAATTGCTTTGGTCCACAATAGATCTATAGAGCTCTGTGAAAAACAGCAATCAAAAATCAAGTGACATAAAATCAACTGTTTCCACCTGAATTCCGGGTTGGCCAGTGAATGGGGGAAGTACGGGTGCTGCAGAAGTGGTGGGTTCCCAATATGTATTGGCGAATGCAGGAGGAAGGGCACTATGGGCTTGACGGGCCTGTGTCTCATTCTTGGTGGCTGCGGGACACTAGTTGTGCTAGCCACGGCACCAGCTTGAACTGCACTTATGGGACTCGCCATGTCACCACGCATTACTGCAGTGCTGGTTTGACTACGACCAGGGTGTACTAGGCTGCTGGTGTTTGCCAGTTCACCAGAAGGATGAGCGGCACTAGTACTGGCTCTCTGCTCCAAACGAGAGCCCTGCAGTTCTTGCACCTCAGCGACAGCAGAAGAAAGGGGTCTGGTTCGCCTGACCTTGGCAGGGACCACAACTTCGTCGTCAGAGCTATCTGTCAGGGTGCCGCTGCTGTCTACAGGATCGTATTCTGAGCCTGAATCTGACAGATGAGTGACTTCCTCTTCACTATCTGTCATGCTCAGAAACGTGTAGGCCTCTTCACTAGTGCAGAGCCGGTACAAGGCAGGGGCGGGAGGGGCACTTGCCCTGGGCGGAGTCTTTTGAGGCTGGAGGTGGGGTGCCAAATTGCAAGCTGCACAATTCACTGATCCACCAAATCACTGCTGTTACAGTGCTCAGACTCAGTGGCTTTGCTATGGGAGGGGGGGTTAAAAACTTGCCAGAGGGGTGACGACATCAAGGAAGCAGGCAGTTGTAACGGGTGCTGTCAAGCCCCTCCCTCCGCCCCCATCAGTGAATCGGTGACAGCACCAGCGCCAGCGGGCTGCAGCTCAGCTGAACTCAGGCAGCGGTGGTGTGACAGGGGAGAGGTGAGCTGCGGGCTGTCTGAATGTTTCCCCCGCTCGCCCCCCTCTTTCTCCTGTTGGCAGTGCAGGAGAAGAGAGAGTGGCTCTCTCATTAACCAGCTCTAGGGGCTTGCATTTACAAATGCCCACTCAGCGTCCCTGCTGCTGTGGCTTTGATTCTCAGTCACAGCGCCGTTGTTAGTGAAAATATGCTGGCTGATAGCTTCCTGTGGCTAGTTGATAGGACCGCCAGGATCCCAGTAACCAATCAGGTGCTCGCCTCGCCCCCAGGCTCTGGTCTTCAGAATAAGAGGAGAATGGAACTTTCTCCTGCAAACCCGCCTGATCCCAGTGCCACAGCTTCTTCCTATATGTCTTGCAGCTGCACTGAGAAGAAACGAACCATGATATAAGTAGGATCTCTGAGGACCCTGCTCTAAAGGGGATCTCTGGGAACCCTACGCCATGGGGTATCTCTGGGGACCCTGAGCTAAGGGGTATCTCTGGGAACCCTGAGCTAAGGGGTATCTCTGGGGACCCTGAGCTAAGGGGGAGCACTGAGGACCCTGAGCTAAGGGGGATCTCTGGTGACCCTGAGCTCAGGGGGATCTCCAGGGACCCTGAGCTAAGGGGGAGTACTGGGGACCCTGAGCTAAGGGGAAGCACTGGGGACCCTGCACTAAGGGGGAGCACTGAGGACCCTAAGCTAAGGGGGATCACTGGGGACCCTGAGCTAAGGGCAATCTCTGGGGACCCTGAGCTAAGGGGAGCACTGAGGACCCTGAGCTAAGTGCGATCTCTGGGAACCCTGAGCTAAGGGGGATCTCCAGGGACCCTGAGCTAAGGGGGAGTACTGGGGACCCTTCACTAAGGGGGAGCACTGGGGACCCTTCACTAAGGGGGAGCACTGAGGACCCTGAGCTAAGGGGGATCTCTGGGGACCCTGAGCTAAGGGGGATCTCTGTGGACCCTGAGCTAAGGGGGAGCACTGGGGAGCACTGGGGACCCTGAGCTAATGGGGAGCACTGGGGACCCTGAGCTAAGGGGGAGCACTGGGGACTCTGAGCTAAGGGGGATCTCTGGGGACCCTGAGCTAAGGGATATCTCTGGGGACCCTTAGCTAAGGGGGAGCACTGGGGACCCTAATCTAAGGGGTAGCACTGGGGACCCTGAGCTAAGGGGATCACTGGGGAACCCTGAGCTAAGGAGGATCTCTGGGCACCCTGAGCTAAGGGGGATCTCTGGGGACCTTGAGCTTAGGGGGATTTCTGGGGACCCTGACCTAAGGGGGATTTCTGGGGACCCTGAGCTAAGGGTATCTTTGAGGACCCTGAGCTAATGGGGTATCTCTGGGGACCCTGAGCTAAGGGGGAGCACTGGGGATTCCAATCTAAGGGGAGCACTGGGGACCCTAAGCTAATGGGGTGCACTGGGGACCCTGAGCTAAGGTGGATCTCTGGGGACCCTGATCTAAAGAGGGGAGAATCTGGTATCCCTGATGTAAGGGGGTAAACTGCGGTCCCTGAGGTAAGAGGGGGAATGTTAGGAACCCTAATGAAAGGAGGAACTCTGATATAAGAGGGGAACTCTGGGGACCATGATGTAAGGAGAGGACTTTGGGAACTCTAATGAAAGGGGGGGAACTATGATGTAAGGGGGAACACTAGGGATCCTGATGTTAGAGATGACTTGGGGGACTTTGTGAACTCTGATGTAGAGGGGAACTCTGGGGATCCTGATATAAGAGGGTAGTACTGCTATACTACCATGACAAAATCATGTGCATTGCACACAGCTGTGGTGCAGAGCCATAGAACTGCTTTCATTACGTCCAGTGTAGGCAACAACCCATTAAAAGTGATATGCTGAGGCACATGCGCGGAGCCATCCAAGATGGCCGTTTGAGACCGGAGCTCCACACTGCCCCGGCCACACAGCTCCCATAGAGGCAGAACCGGCCCAGCAAACCACCCACAAACAGCCACATCTGGCAGCGGAAATCCCCGTGCACCAGCACATGTCTGGGGGGACAGCCCGGAGGAACCTGGGACCACAGTTTGAGAGCGGGGAACATAGAGGGAAATCCAAGTTGTTAGTGAAAATATGCTCGCTGATAGCTTCCTGTGGCTAGTTGATAGGACCGCCGGGATCCCAGTAACCAATCAGGCTCGCCCCGCCCCCAGGCTCTGGTCTTCAGAGTAAGAGGAGAATGGAACTTTCTCCTGCAAACCCGCCTGATCCCAGTGCCAAAGCTTCTTCCTGTATGTCCTGTAGCTGCACTGAGAAGAAACGAACCATGATATAAGTAGGATCTCTGAGGACCCTGCTCTAAAGGGGATCTCTGGGGACCCCTGAGCCAAGGGGGATCTCCGGGGACCCTACGCCATGGAGTATCTCTGGGGACCCTGAGCTAAGGGAGATCTCTGGGGATGCTGAGCTAAGGGGGATCTCTGGGAACCCTGAGCTAAGGAGGTTCTCTGGGGACCCTGAGCTAAGGGGGATCTCCAGGGACCCTGAGCTAAGGGGGAGTACTGGGGACCCTGAGCTAAGGGGGAGCACTGGGTACCCTTCACTAAGGGGAGCACTGAGGACCCTGAGCTAAGGGGGATCACTGGGGACTCTAAGCTAAGGGCAATCTCTGGGGACCATGAGCTAAGGGGGAGCATTGAGGACCCTAAGCTAAGGGGGATCTCTGGGAAACCTGAGCTAAGGGGGATCTCTGGGGACCCTGAGCTAAGGGGGATCTCCAGGGACCCTGAGCTAAGGGGGAGTACTGTGGACCCTGAGCTAAGGGGGAGCACTGGGGATCCTTCACTAAAGGGGAGCACTGAGGACCCTGAGCTAAGGGGGATCTCTGGGAACCCTGAGCTAAGGGCGATCTCTGGGGACCCTGAGCTAAGGGGGATCTCTGTGGACCCTGAGCTAAGGGGAAGCACTGGGGACCCTGAGCTAATGGGGAGCACTGGGGACCCTGAGCTAAGGGGGAGCACTGGGAACCCTGAGCTAAGGGGGATCTCTGGGGACCCTGAGCTAAGGGATATCTCTGGGGACCCTTAGCTAAGGGGGAGCACTGGGGACCCTAATCTAAGGGGGAGCACTGGGGACCCTGAGCTAAGGGGGAGCACTGGGGAACCCTGAGCTAAGGAGGATCTCTGGGCACCCTGAGCTAAGGGGGATCTCTGGGGACCTTGAGCTTAGGGGGATTTCTGGGGACCTTGACCTAAGGGGGATTTCTGGGGACCCTGAGCTAAGGGTATCTCTGAGGACCCTGAGCTAATGGGGTATCTCTGGGGACCCTGAGCTAAGGGGGAGCACTGGGGATTCCAATCTAAGGGGAGCACTGGGGACCCTAAGCTAATGGGGTGCACTGGGGACCCTGAGCTAAGGTGGATCTCTGGGGACCCTGATCTAAAGAGGGGAGAATCTAGTATGCCTGATGTAAGGGGGTAATCTGTGGTCCCTGAGGTAAGAGGGGGAATGTTAGGAACCCTAATGAAAGGAGGAACTCTGATATAAGAGGGGAACACTGGGGACCATGATGTAAGGAGAGGACTTTGGGAACTCTAATGAAAGGGGGGAACTATGATGTAAGGGGGAACACTAGGGACCCTGATATGAGAGATGACTTGGGGGACTTTGTGGACTCTGATGTAGAGGGGAACTCTGGGGACCCTGATATAAGGGGGTAGTACTGCTGTACTACCATGACAAAATCATGTGCATTGCACACAGCTGTGGTGCAGAGCCATAGAACTGCATTCATTATGTCCAGTGGAGGAAACAACCCATTAAAAGTGATATGCTGAGGCGCATGCGCGGAGCCATCCAAGATGGCCGCTTGAGACCGGAGCTCCGCACTGCCCCGGCCACACAGCTCCCATAGCGGCATAACCGGCCCAGCAAACCACCCACAAACAGCCACATCTGGCAGCGGAAATCCCTGTGCACCTGCACATGTCTGGGGGGACAGCCCGGAGGAACCTGGGACCACAGTTTGAGAGCGGGGAACATAGAGGGAAATCCAAGATGGCGGCTGCTTCTCAGCCACGAGACAGCACCGCAGGAGACAGGAAAGACAACAGGCAAGTGCTGGCTCCTGAAACCCTCTCCTATCCCTTCCCCTGCAGCCAGAATCCATCCCCAGCATCCACTGTCTCACTGCTGGAAAGGTCCCTGGGAACCTATGGACTTTCCCCTATGGCATTAACCCCAGAACAACCAGGCATCCCCACAGCCCCTGGAGGCTCTGCTCAGGACATGCCACTAACTGTAGCTGATCTCTTTGTCAAGTTCTCAGAGCTGCTTGACAGAGGCCTGACACAGACTGCTGACAAGATTATGGGGGACATTCGATCGGACTTTCAAAACTTGGGGTCTAGAATAGAAACGATCGAACACAAATTAGATGTTACCAAGAGCCAGTCAGAACACAGACCACATTCACTTCCTGCAGGACCAACTTGATACGGCACAGGCAAGGATCGACGATCTTGAAAATAGATCGAGAAGGGAGAATTTCAGAATAAGAGGTCTTCCAGAAAACATCTCGGATTCCATGGCCGTAATTCTACAACGTTATTATATCTGTTTATCTCTTTTTCTATTCTTTTTCCCTTTCTAGCCATCCTCAAGAAGGCAACAATCAGCAGCAATGGCGATGCCACCATTAAGTTCCCTCCACCGCTCATCATCTCCCAGTGTCTAATCCGGGATAAGGTAGGTGGCGTGGGGTTGTTTCACTGTTTCACCTCTCTGCTCCATGGCTTCCAATAACACATTCGCACCTCCCCTTCGCATAATCTCCCATAATGCGCAAGGGTTAAATTCTCCCATAAAAAGGAGGAAAGCATTCCAAGAATATAGATCTCATAATGCTGACGTGGTCCTCCTGCAAGAAACCCACTTCCCGGGGAGGTACACTCCCTCATTCCTCCATGCCCACTTCCCACAATTTTACCTATCAAATGCAGAAGATAAGACTAGGGGGTTGCAATATTGTACTCCAAACATTGCAAATTCACTATCCAGCTGGAGCATAGAGGGAAGGTTTCTTCTCGTCAAGGGTATTTTAGACGAACACAAATATACCTTCGTCTCCTACTATGCCCCAAACAGAGGACAAGTACAATTATTCCAAAGGATGTTCCACGTTCTGGAACCCCTGATTGAGGGAACCATGATCATGGGTGGAGACTAGGGATGAGCCGAACACCCCCCTGTTCGGTTCGCACCAGAACATTTGAACAGGAAAAAAGTTCGTTCGAACACGCAAACACCGTTAAAGTCTATGGGACATGAACATGAATAATCAAAAGTGCTAATTTTAAAGGCTTATGTGCAAGTTATTGTCATAAAAAGTGTTTGGGGACCTGGGTCCTGCCCCAGGGGACATGGATCAATGCAAAAAAAAGTTTTAAAAACAGCCGTTTTTTCAGGAGCAGTGATTTTAATAATGCTTAAAGTCAAACAATAAAAGTGTAATATCCCTTTAAATTTCGTACCTGTGGGGTGTCTATAATATGCCTGTAAAGGGGCGCATGTTTCCCATGTTTAGAACAGTCTGACAGCAAAATTACATTTGGAAGGAAAAAACCCATTTGAAACTACCCGCGGCTATTGCATTGCCGACAATACACATAGAAGTTCATTGATAAAAACGGCATGGGAATTCCCCACAGGGAAATCCCAAACAAAACTTAAAAAAAAAAATGACGTGGGAGTCCCCCCAAAAATCCATACCAGACCCTTATCCGAGCACGAAACCTGGCAGGCCGCAGGAAAAGAGGGGGGACAAGAGTGCGGCCCCCCCCCTCCTGAATCGTACCAGGCCACATACCCTCAACATTGGTCGACAAGGCCCTGACCAGGGGCGGAGAGCTGTAGACATAATCTCTATATTACAATTGGGTTGGGAGGGGGGTCCCAAACAGGAGGGAATGCTCCTCTCCTTAGACCTACAGAAGGCCTTCGATTCGGTCTCATGGCCATACCTATTCTTAGTCCTCCAAAGATGGGGCTTCGGGAAAAACTTCTTGGGAATTCTACAGGCTCTCTATTCCTCCCCAGAAGCAACAGTGAGATTACAGGGATATTATGCAGATCCACTCCCAATAGCTAGAAGAACTAGACAGGGGTGCCCTCTCTCTCCCCTGATATTTTCCCTTATCATTGAACCTCTTGCGATTGCAATACGTTCAAGTCCAGATATCAGGGGAGTGGATTGTGGCTCTTCCTCCCACAAATGCGCCTTATTCGCCGATGACCTATTACTTTTCCTAACTTCCCCTGACTCATCCCTACCCACTTTATGCTCTTTAATAAACACATTTGCCTCAGTGTCAGGCCTTCAGGTCAATATGGCAAAATCACAAGCACTCAATATATCTTTACCACCCGATAGCATCAAATACTTGAAAAGCGCCTTTAAGTTTGGATGGGGGGAATCGTCCATAAGATACCTAGGTCTTAACCTCACACCCAAAATAGAACTATACCAGGCCAATTTCCCCCCTACTTTCCGCAAATTAGAGTTGGATCTTATGAACTGGTCCCAACACCGGATGTCCTGGGTGGGTAAAGTAAACTCGGTGAAGATGAACCTCTTGCCGAGGTTGCTCCGAGCACGAAACCTGGCAGGCCGCAGGAAAAGAGGGGGGGACAAGAGTGCGGCCCCCCCCCTCCTGAATCGTACCAGGCCACATACCCTCAACATTGGTCGACAAGGCCCTGACCAGGGGCGGAGAACTGTAGACATAATCTCTATATTACAATTGGGTTGGGAGGGGGGTCCCAAACAGGAGGGAATGCTCCTCTCCTTAGACCTACAGAAGGCCTTCGATTCGGTCTCATGGCCATACCTATTCTTAGTCCTCCAAAGATGGGGCTTCGGGAAAAACTTCTTGGGAATTCTACAGGCTCTCTATTCCTCCCCAGAAGCAACAGTGAGATTACAGGGATATTATGCAGATCCACTCCCAATAGCTAGAGGAACTAGACAGGGGTGCCCTCTCTCTCCCCTGATATTTTCCCTTATCATTGAACCTCTTGCGATTGCAATACGTTCAAGTCCAGATATCAGGGGAGTGGATTGTGGCTCTTCCTCCCACAAATGCGCCTTATTCGCCGATGACCTATTACTTTTCCTAACTTCCCCTGACTCATCCCTACCCACTTTATGCTCTTTAATAAACACATTTGCCTCAGTGTCAGGCCTTCAGGTCAATATGGCAAAATCACAAGCACTCAATATATCTTTACCACCCGATAGCATCAAATACTTGAAAAGCGCCTTTAAGTTTGGATGGGGGGAATCGTCCATAAGATACCTAGGTCTTAACCTCACACCCAAAATAGAACAACTATACCAGGCCAATTTCCCCCCTACTTTCCGCAAATTAGAGTTGGATCTTATGAACTGGTCCCAACACCGGATGTCCTGGGTGGGTAAAGTAAACTCGGTGAAGATGAACCTCTTGCCGAGGTTGCTCTACCTTTTCCGCGCGCTACCAATCGTGATCAAACAAGATCATCTCAAATCATTTCAGGGCAAAATTACTAGGTTCATCTGGGACAAGAAAGGACCTCGATTTGCCCAGACCTTATACAATTTGACTACACAAGGAGGTCTAGGCCTCTCAAACTTAATATGGTATTACCAGGCTGCAAGACTGGCTCAGCTATCTACAATCTATCACGGGGTTGAGAAACCAGATTGGGTTTCCATAGAGAGACATGCAACCCAAAACACACGCTAGATTATCTTCTGTGGTCCCCCCCAAAAAATAGACCCCTGATTCTTTCCCCCACCCTCTCTCATTCTTTTACTCTATGGGATAGCATGAGGAGGCTCCCCTCCCTGATCTCTGAGCTCCAACCGCTGGCCCATGTCTTCCATAACCCACAGTTCCAACCTGGGATGAATATCTCTGCATTTAAATGGTGGCTGGATAAGGGAGTGTACCGCATAGGGCATCTTTTCTCTGCAACTGGACCCCCACCCCTGAAGCACTTTGAGAATAAACTGGATCTCCCTACTTCGGAGAGGTTCAGGTTTTTTCAAATCTTCCACTTCCTCAAAGCTATTTGGAAAAAAAAGCCAAATCCCCCAAATCTTACAGAGTACGAAAGATGATGTGGGCAGGCCATGGAGCAGAGTGGAGGGATATCGATAATCTACACGTCACTAGCCAAAAATGCAGAAAGTGACCATACATGACAGCCTGGGACAGGGACCTCCAGGAGGAACGAGACCTAGAGGACTGGCATGAGTCGTTTTCTAGATCTCTTAAAGGAATCTACAACACCTCACTCTTAGAAGCCAATATAAAACTTTTCACAAGATGGTACCTAGTGCCCTCCAGACTAGCTTCCATATTTCCAAACACTTCACCGCTATGCTTCAGAGGATGTCACAGCTTGGGGACGATGCTTCATACATGGTGAAAATGCCCAAAAATCAGAGGATTTTGGAATAATATCTTCCACAATATAAGTAAAGTCACAAAATGTCCGGTGACCCAAAATCCTTCCATAGCCCTGCTGAACGGCTACGTTCCAAACGTCCCCAATCTGTCATGCACTTTGATTCGCTTTATCCTGACAGGGGCGAAAATCTCAATCGCCAAAGCGTGGAAACAACCGAAAGTATCAATTAATGCCACGAAAAAAAAAATTTGTTGGATAATGGCCCATGAAGGGCTAATCAGTGTGCTTTTGGACAAGTCTAATCAGTTTGAGGCAATCTGAGAACCGTGGGCTCAATATGTGGGAATTTCCTTAATACCCGGCATTGGCAATCGCCTTTAAAGTAACGTTACCTTCTCTACGGTTGGCATCACTTCCCCTTCTCCTCCCTCTCCCCCTCTACTCTTCTAACTTCTCCTATAGTGCTCTCTACACTATATTCTTTATATAGAACTATAACCCAATGAGGGTGTTGGGAGATGGGGGTTCTCTCAGTGCCCCTTATACATGGCACGAGGCCAGATACTGTCTAAGTTGATTGTATTGTTCGTGTATATCAGGCATAACGATGCATTAGTTGATATTAATGTCATACTGTATTTTTCTATCTGAAAACCAATAAAAACTTTGAAACATAAAAGTGATATGCTGTTTAAGTTTTGCTGTGGCATGTATACATCCATGAGCAGGAGTTAGTGTAAAGGTCTGGGGCAGTAAAGCCATGGCTCAACTGCCTGGTTTTACTAACCCCTTGCTGCACCTGGGAATGAAGCCTTATGCCGCGTACACACGGTCGGACTTTTCATCTACAAAAGTCTGACAGCCTGTCCGACAAACTTTCGACAGACTTTTGGCGGACTTTTGGTGGACTTACGGTGGACTTGCGGCAGACTTTCTTGCCTACATACGATCACACAAAAGTCAGACGGATTCGTACGTGATGACGTACACCGGACTAAAATAAGGAAGTTGATAGCCAGTAGCCAATAGCTGCCCTAGCGTGGGTTTTTGTCCGTCGGACTAGCACACAGACGAGCGGATTTCTGGGTCCGGCATAGTTACGACGTAAAGATTTGAAGCATGTTTAAAATCTAAAGTCTGTCAGATTTGAGGCTGGAAAAGTCAGCTGAAAGTCCGGGGAAGCCCACACACGATCGGATTGTCAGCCAGCTTTAGTCCGTCGGCGTCCGTCTGACTTTTGTAGACGAAAAGTCCAACCGTGTGTATGCGGCATTACTCCCTCAGAGCCACACAAGGCCCCCTAGATAAATGGATCCCATAGAGCCCCCACCCTTCCAGCTCCCCTTCCTCTTCAAACCACCACCAAATCAGTCCATTGACTTACACCCCATTTTTCATTTCAGTGACACCACAGACATTGGACCATTTTTCCTTCCAGTGATACCACACATGTAGGCGCATTTTTCCCTCACAGCTAATGCTGGGGAATTTTTCTCCACACCATTGTGAGCCCCACATTTAATTGCAGAATAGAAAGTGTACCACTATTAAACTGCACGCATCGCAATTTATCACATCCCACCTACTATTCCACCTTGAGGTGGGGGGGCGCCATTTGGCATCTTCGCCCTGGGCACTGGAAGACCTTGTCATGGCACTGCACTAGTGTACCTTAGATTGTACATTTTGGTCTCTAAATTTACTGGTACACTAGTGAGACTCACAGGTAGGGATGAGCCGAACACCACCTGGTTCGGTTTGTGTTCAGAATATGCAAACAGGCAAAAAATTAATTCGAACACATGAAAACCCTTAAAGTCTATGGGACACGAACATAAATAATCAAAAGTGCTAATTTTAAAGGCTTATATGCAAGTTATTGTCATAAAAAGTGTTTGGGGACCAGGGACCTGCCCCAGGGGACATGTATCAATGCAAAAAAAGTTTTAAAAAAGTCAGTTTTTTTGGGAGCAGTGATTTTAATAATGCATAAAGTGAAACAATAAAAGTGTAATATTCCTTTAAATTTCGTACCTGGGGGGTGTCAAGAGTATGCCTGTAAAGTGGTGCATGTTTCCCGTGTTTAGAACAGTCTGAGAGCAAAATTACATTTCTAAAGGAAAAAAAGTCATTTAAAACTACTCGCGGCTATAATGAATTGTCGGTCCTGGCAATACACATAAAAGTCATTGAAAAAAAGGCATGGGATTCCCCTACAGGGGAACCCCTGAACCAAATTTTTTTTTAAAAATGCGTGAGGTTCCCCCCAAATTCCATACCAGGCCCTTCAGGTCTGGTGTGGATATTAAGGGGAACCCCGCACGGTGAAAGCCATAGGGAAGTCCCCGTGTGTCAGAGGGGGCAGGGTCACTGGGTGGCTCCGCACCTCTGTTATATAAGAGCTGTCACAAGAATAGAAGCGTCACACAGCGGGAGACTCCCATTGAAGCGGATCGTCTGGAGGACAAAGCGGGGAAGAAGAAGCCAGAGGAAGATGCCGGACGAGAAGACCGGAGGAAGAAGCAGAGGAAAATAGAAGAGAGGATTAAGCGGGGGAAGAACAAGATGGAGGAAGAAGACGAACACCGAAGGAAGACCAGAAGAAGATGAAAGAAGAAGCGGGGAAAGAAGACATTAAAAAAGGAGTTGTCAAAAACCGTCTATAAAGTTGACCCTGGTGGTGTGGATGTGTCATTGCCATCATCCCATAACATTAATGAAAAAACTGCATAAACCTCTAAAGGGATTTTTAATGCAATGAAAACTAAAAAATATTAAAATAAATGTTTATTGTAAAAATATATGAATAGGTATAAAGGTCAATAGAATAATTGAAGATAAAACATAGCAGAATATTAAAAAAGTGCATTCATATAGAAACCAAAGAACAAGTATCGGAGAAAGTGATACATAACACTACCCGATGCAATCACCACAGATGAGAAACCGTGGTGTTGAGTAGTGAAATTCCAACGCGTTTCAACATGCTCAATTCAGAGAAAAAGTCTTCTTCAGGGAAATGTAACACAATCTAAATAAAATCAAAAACAGCAATATTATGGGCTGCGTAAAATTATGTATATATCTCGCATATTGCAGCTCACAATCTACTCACATCCTCCCAATGCACTTCAAGGGTTAATTATATCTCCCATGTCACAGCAAGAGGTCCTGGTTCTCCATGAGTTAACAGTGTCCAAAATCCTCTACAGGACAGCTGGATATATAATTGCAAACCAAATGTTGGCATTCCAGCATCAAATAATAGATGTCTGTATATGGTAGGGTAAAAGGGTAAAAAGGTAAGGACAAAGACCTGATTGAGAAGCAAGGGGAGGTTAAAAAGGGGCCCCCCTTCCTCTATGCTAGTGTTAAGGTGTAAGATGAGTAACTCACTTGTAACAGGAAGTATAGGTCTGATGCGTTCGGAGCAATCCGAATACCCTGGTGTCCCTCGGCGGTAACCGAGGGAAGGAGTGACGCCATGTGCCATCCCTGGCGTCCTTATATGTGGTGTGGGCGAGGATGGACCGCCGCGTCAGCCAATGACGCGCGCGCCTGGAAACACCGCTGACAGGAAAGTCAAATGTGGTCATGCCGCGCGTTCCCATACGAACACGGCATCCCCGTTTACCTACATTTTATGCCTTGCCGAAGGTGCACAAAAAATTGGATGACCCACCAGGGAGGCCAATCATCTCCGGCAATGGCTCTATCATGGAAGGCATCAGTCAAATCATAGATCATCATCTCAGACCCCATATGATGGATCTACCTTCTTATACTAGAGACACGAGACACCCATTACAAATTCTAGACAGCCTGGTCATCCCTGACTCTGCTCTATTGGTCACTATCGATGTAGAATCACTCTATAATAGCATCGGGTCCTGAGGCAACGGGCCACCATGGACTGGAAATTCAACACTTTGTGCTTTGGATGTTGGAATTAATTTTGAAACACAACACCTTTCTATTCAGGGGCTCCCACTACCTCCAGGTACAGGGGGTGGCTATGGTGACTTGCTGCGCACCCTCATATGCTAACCTGTACCTGGGGGAGTGGGAGAAGGACTTTCTACTTGGAGAAAAATCGTCAATGTACTCTTGCCACATCTGTATGTGGCAGAGATACATTGATGACATATTCATCATCTGGGACGGTTCAGAGAGTGAACTCAGAGACTGTTTGGGCTGTATGAATCAAAACAGCCTCAATCTTTTTTTCACTATGACATATGATTCTAGAGAGGTCAACTTTGTGGATATTACCATCTCAAAAGATCACATCGGAAGACTCTCAAGCAGGCTATATAGGAAAGAAACGGCTGGTAACACACTGCTACATGCAGACAGTTTTCATCCAGAGCCACTGAAGAAGTCCATCCCATTTAGCCAGTTTCTGAGGCTGAAAAGGAATTGCAGCACATATGAAGACTTCCAACGAGAATCCGATGAATTGACCACCAGAATAAAGGATAGAGGGTACACGAAATCAGCCCTCAAAAAGGCGTTTAATCGAGTTAAAAACACAGACAGGCAGAGCTTAATCTTCAAGACGAAAAGTCCAAAGAAAGAAGATATAACGACTAGAATCATCATGAGATTCTCCAATGAACACAACAAAATAAGGAAGATCATCTTGAAGCATTGGCCAATCCTCATGGAGGATCCGATCGTGGGTAGGCTGGTTACATCTAGACCCCAAATCACGTACAAAAAAGCAGGTTCCATTGGGAACATGCTCACACAAAGTGAATACAAGGGTAATGCAAGAAGAGACCCTTGTAAAAATTGGGGTACATACCCATGTCGGTCGTGTTCACAGTGTGGAGTTATTGGAAGGAGGACCACGATATTATTACCTAATGGAAAAAACTTTCAACTACATCATTTTGCCAACTGCAGAACAAAAGGAGTCGTATACTTGATGCAATGCCAATGTGGGGCCTTCTATGTCGGGAAAACCCGGCAAAAATTTGGCAAAAGAGTTGAAAAACACATGCACAGTATGGACATTGGTAATCTTTACCTTCCGCTAGGAAGACATGTAGCCAGACAACACAACTATAGGATGCCCAAAGTCAATTTTACAGTACTGGATAGACTCCACATACCAATTAGGGGGGGGTGACTGGAACAAGATCCTGCTCCAGCAAGAAATGCGCTGGATCAGGTGCCTTAGGGCCACCACCCCCCTGGTTTAAATGAAACAGAGAGCTTCAGGCCCTTCTTGGATGGCTTTAGCTTGGGCAAAACCGACTAAAGGTCATTATTTGTCTCCCTTGTCCTTTTCCATGTCCTTAGTTTTCTAACAAACCCCCCCATCGCTCTGACCTTTCTCCTCATGGGATAACCCATGCGAACCTTTGGTTCGTTCTTTGGAGTCGAGATATGATATCTATCAACTCAAAGGGTTTTCATATATATTCAGATATTTGTTATACTCATACATGTATGTGGTCTTTTGTTGTCTCGTCGCCACCTGATTTGGCCTATGCTTCCTGGGCCAACTCAGGATGGTGTTATGAGATTCACGACTGTTCTTCAATTGACTGTTTTTTATTTCATTGAATGACTTTATTGCTACATTATATCTCTTGGTGTTGACTAGGGCCACCAAGCAGTAATTTGTCTTGATCTCGCATCTACTTCATCCCTCATGCATTTCTGGGTTGCCCGATGTGGGGGTGGAGTGTCCTCTCCCCGGGGTTTTCCCAATGAGAAGGGTATCTACCCTCTTTGTCCTGTCCCTACCCCGCACAGGGGGGCTGCGGTGACTCATTTTTTCACCGCGGCAATTTACCCTAATGCTTGAACTGTGCTTCGAGCGGGGACCCCCTGTGTCGGTGGTTACTAGTCCAATGTCCAACCCCCTCTATGCCGTTCCACCGACCGGGATTCACGGGCACAATTTCCACCTTTGGGGTGGGGGATTTTTCCTCCCTGCATTGCGTACACCGCGCCAGCTGTGCCGCAGTGTTTGGCTGGCTCGGTGATACCTCACTGCAGGCTTTCCAACTATGGGCACGGCCCCTTTACATCATGGTGGCCGGCCCATTCAGTCTGCTGTGTGTCCCTGTGATGCATGCCGCCGCGACACGCATGCGCTATGCCAGTGGTGGTGTCCGTTGCCATAGGAACGCGTGGCGTGACAACGTTGTACTTATCTGGCGGTGGTGATTCAAGGCACGCGGCGTCATTGGCTGACATGGCAGCCCATCTCTGCCCACACCACATATAAGGACGCCAGGGATGGCACACGGCGTCACTCCTTCCCTCGGTTACCGCCGAGGGACACCAGGGTATGCGGATTGCTCCGGACGCATCAGACCTATACTTCCTGTTACAAGTGAGTTACTCATCTTACACCCTAACACTAGCATAGAGGAAAGGGGGCCCCTTTTTACCCCCCCCTTGCTTCTCAATCAAGTCTTTGTCCTTACCTTTTTACCCTTTTACCCTGTTATATACAGACTTCTATTATTTGATGCTGGAACGCCAACATTTGGATTGCAATTATATATCCAGCCGTTCTGTAGAGGATTTTGGACACTGTTAACTCATGGAGAACCAGCACCTCTTGCCCTGACATGGAAGATCTAATTAACCCTTGAAATGCATTGGGGGGATGTGAGTAGATTGTGAGCCGCAATATGCAAGATATATACATAATTTTACACAGCCCATAATATTGCTGTTTTTTATTTCATTTAGATTGTGATACATTTCCCTGAAGAAGACTTTTTCTCTGAATTGAGCATGTTGAAATGCGTTGGAATTTCACTACTCGACACCACGGTTTCTCGTCTGTGGTGATTGTATCGGGTAGTGTTATGTATCACTTTCTCCGATTCTTGTTCTTTGGTTTCTATATGAATGCACTTTTTAAATATTCTGCTATGTGTTATCTTCAATTATTCTATTGACCTTTATACCTATTTATATATATTTACAATAAACATTTATTTTATTATTTTCATTGCCTTACAAATCCCTTTAGAGGTTTATGCACTTTTGTCAAAAACCGTTGTCTTTTTTAACATTTTTGACACTTTTTTTGTGAAATGGTAGGGGTACATTTGTACCCCATTACCAATTCACACAGGAGGGGGCAGGATCTGGGGGTCCCCTTGTTAAAGGGGGCTTAGAGATTCCGATAAGCCCCCCGCCTGAAGACTCCCACAACCACCGGGCAAGGGTTGTGGGGATGAGGCCCTTCTCCCCATCAACATGGGGACAAGGTGCTTTGGGGGGCTACCCCAAAGCACCCTCCCAATGTTGAGGGCATGTGGCCTGGTACGGTTCAGTAGGGGGGGCGCTCTCTCGCTCCCCCCTCTTTTCCTGCGGCCTGCTAGGTTGTGTGCTCAGATAAGGGTCTGGTATGGATTTTTGGGGGGACCCCCATTCATTTTTTTAAAAAATTTTGGCGTGGGGTTCCCCTTAAAATCCATACCAGACCTGAAGGGCCTGATATGGAATTTGGGGGGACCCCTATGCATTTTTTTTTATTTTGGTTTAAGGTACCCATGCCATTTTTTTTTTAATTTTGGGGGTTCCCATGCCGTTTTTTTCTAAGACTTTTATGTGTATTGCCGGGACCAACAATTCATTATAGCCGCGAGTAGTTTTAAATTACTTTTTTTTCTTTAGAAATGTCATTTTGCTCTCAGACTGTTCTAAACACGGGAAACATGTGCCACTTTACAGGCATACTATAGACACCCCCTGGGTATGAAATTTAAAGGAATATTACACTTTTATTGTTTCACTTTAAGCATTATTAAAATCACTGCTCCTGAAAAAACGGCCATTTTTAAAACTTTTTTTGCATTGATACATGTCCCTTGGGGCAGGACCCAGGTCCCCAAACACTTTTTTGACAATAACTTGCATATTAACATTTAAAATTAGCACTTTTGACTTCTCCCATAGACTTTTAAAGGGTGTTCCACGGCTTTCGAATTTCCTGCGAACAACCCAAATTGTTCGCTATTCGACGAACTGGTGAACAGCCAATGTTCGAGTCGAACTCATGTTTGACACAAACATAAAGCCCATCCCTACTCACAGGTAAAAAGCTCCTGACTGTCAGCGACTGATTCAAACGCTACCAAAAAAACTTTTAGCGTTTGCAGGGATCAGGCCTGACTCTGCGAATGCTGCAGTTATGTGTGTTTTGTAAGTGACAGTGATTGACTGATACTGCACTTGGGTGGGCTGGGCTGGATGGAGGGGCTAAATGCAGGTGCTAGCAGGAATCTGGGCTGATTCCGCTAACACTGTGTTTTTGGGAACCCTAAACTGATGGGGACGCTAGTATAGATCTGATCAGATCAGATATTGATCCGTTCAGACACTATATTACTAAGGGATGTGTATGGTGCGTGGGTGTTAGCGCTACTGGCACTAATCTGGCGCTGCGTAGGGTGACGCAGACCCTAACTGATGCTAAAACCTAACTTATATCACCCGCTGGGTGATCAGGGGGTTAAACCTTTATTTGGGTAAAATACAACGGGTGCCCTGACGCTATAAAAAATAAACTAGCTAACCTGCATCACCCGTGACACTTATACAGTGATCACAGGTGACAGAGGGTGAAAGAGTTAACTAGGGGGCAATTAGGGGGTTAAAATCTTTATTAGGTAATATATGGAGGTACCTGAGGCTATAAAAACCTGACAGTGAAACTAACTGACTAACTAGTGTCACCAGTGACACAAATACGACAATCGCTTAGTGACACTGGATACGGGGGGTGAAAGGGTTAACTGGGGGGCGATCAGGGGTTAAACCTTTATTAGCGGGGCTTTGAGGTGTAACCTAGACCTAACGGGGGCTACTACTAACTGCGCTAACACTTATTTCAGTCACAAATGATACCAATGCAGTGATCAGTGGAAAATCTGAAAACTGCAATTGGTGACACAGTGACAGGGAGTGAAAGAGTTAACTGGGGGGAGGCGATCAGGGGGTGATCGGGGAGGAAAGTGTACCTATGTGTACTGGTGTTAGTGTACTGTTGGTGCAACTCATGGTTAGATGTCCTCTCTCTCTCTCTCTCACTGGAATCGAAAAGACCCCATGAGGAGAGACATCACTTCCTCTTGTCTGTGTTTACACTTACACAGGCAGGGGAAGCTTTTCATTCGTTAGAAGCGATCACCAGGTCCAGACCATAATCATTGGTCTGGCCCTGGGGACTGCTCGTTCTCCAAACGACCCTGACCGGCACCATTCTGCCGACGTACATCGGCGTGCGGCGTTCGTGAACCGGTTAAACCAAAAACCCATCAGTCACTAATTGCGTTGGTCTTTGCAGGAACCCCAAGCTAACATATGTTCAAGAATGCACTGCGATACCTGTACTACAATAGGCCTCCAGCCGACATACTGGCTCAAAGACAACCCACTGACCTCAGTGCACCCATTAACCAATTCCAGCTAAACCACCATTAACTGGAATATACTAGAGGGACCCAAACCCTTCTTTATCCGAGGTCTCTTCATTCGCCAGCAAAGACCAACACCCGTCAGCTGCCACAACATCCTGAAGCCCCAACCTTGTTGTGAGAACAGATGTAAAGAGAAAACAGGGAGGGTGGGAAGTTGATTACCTTGCCACAAGATCCTCTGGATGCCAGGGTGAGACCACCTCTTCTTAAATGCCTGTAGCCCCTCCTCTGCCCAGCCTGCCCCCCATTTGTTAATTATATCTTATACATTAATTGCCCTGTGCCCTGTCACACTGTCATGCCTGCCCTTCGGTATTTTTTTTTCCTGCTCCGGGCCTCACTTGACCATTGTAGAACAGATGTTCCATTCTTAACCACTAACTGACAGACCAACCCCATACTCCATCCAACCCGAACCATTAAATCCCATTAATGGAGACCACACCATAATTGGAGTAAAAATTGGCCATAGCAGCCTCTTTATTAACAAATCAACTTAAATTAACATGAACCGTAAAAACATCTGTTAAACCAAAAACCCATCAGTCACTATTCGCATTGGTCTTTGCAGAAATCCCAGGCTAATTTATGTTCAAGAATGCACTGCGGTACCTTTACTATAATAGGCCTCCAGCCGACATACTGGCTTGGAGACAACCCACTGACCACAGTGCACCCATTAATCAATTCCAGCTAAACCACCGTTAACTGGAATACACCAGCGGGACCCATACCACTGATGGGTCCCAAACTCTTCCTTATCCGAGGTTTCTTCATTTGCCAGCAAAGACCAACACCCGCCACGGTGCACAAGGGTGAGACCTTACCCTTGAGTGCCCCTCCACACCCTCAAAGATCTCTGAATACCATCCTGCAACCCTAGGGCCCACAAATAAATTCCCACCGCATTGAGGTGTACCCCGTCCCCCCGAAGGTATCCAAATGCCGGATAACCAGGCCCCTATTCCGAACTAGAAATCTGCCTACATCCCTATTGACCTTCTTGCGGGCCTTATTGTGCCGCTACACTGACCTAGCCAAACGCTAAGTCTTCCAAGCAATGATGTCGGACCACACAACGAGCATGTCCGGGAAGGCCATGCGGAGCCGCAGGAAATCAAATTTGATATCACGAGTGATGTCCAACATGGACCTCAGTAAAAAATTATTGCCGCCGACGTGTAGCACCAGAACATCCGGCGGTCGTGCAAAGTGATGCACTTCCGGAACCATCCTGCTCCACAGCATGCCCGATACCCCCAACCAGCGGACACAGGCTTCCTGCCAAGAAATGCCTAATTGCCACAAACACATATGAGTGGCCCAATATCCAGATCAGGCCCCGCACGTCACCTGAAAGAGAAGAAACACCAAAAATAACAACAACAAACACGCAAACACAGGCTTACCAACACAGAACACTACGAATAAGCTATCCCGTTTTTAATCAGATAACAGATGAGGATGAATGTATAACAGGAACCTACGCGATTCCCACCCACCAATACGCTTGACCGTTTCATCATCCAACCCACACCTGGTGGCTTCCATGACTGCCCCATTTCGAAATCAATGCGAGGAGAATTCTTTCTCCTCCAAACCCTATGCCTTTAAACATTTACGGAAAACAGAAATTAATTGAAATCTGGACAAGGGGGACCTGTTTACATGTAACAAAAGGGATCTAGCCAAATCCGGGCGCACCGGGAGAAATTCTCTCACGGCACCCACTGGACACAAGGGCGAAGCCGGCACAGCAAAAATCTTAACAATCCTGCCCCTGCCAGCCTAATCCATTTTGGACCTTCCCAAAAGCAGGGCTACCCTATCCTCCCCACAGGTGACCTCCCAAGCCAACATACTCCCATGAACCCTCTTGGAAGGGCTGACTAGTTCACCAATCCGAAAAGCCCCAAAAAAGCCAGGGAGAAGGCCGTTTTAAAAAAAAGAAACCTCGGGGGAACACAGGGAAACCAACTGGGCTAAAACATTTTGCAGAATATCAAACGAAACAGGGCTCCTGGAGTCCCTGCACTTCTAAGACCTGCGATACCCCTAAGAGCCTGTCAGACCCAAAAATCTAGCCATTCGGGACATGGGACCCCGCGGTTTTCCGCTGCCAACTCCCAGAACCTGCCCCATTAAAAGCGAGACAATTGAGGAGATTTACTACAACTGGAGCACTCAAAATCTGGTGCAGCTGTGTATGGTAGCCAATCAACTTCAGCTTGTTCAATTAAGCTTTGACAACACAACCTGGAAGCTGATTGGCTACCATACACATCTGCACCAGATTTTGCACTCTCCAATTTTAGTAAATAACCCCCAATGCGTCAGCTAGGATGTTTTCAACTCCTGGGAGGTGAACAACATAAAGAAAAACAACTGTAGACATCGCAACACTAGGTGTTGAAGCAGTTGGACCATGGGTGGCGACGAGGCAGTGACATGGTTGATGACCTGTACCACCCGAAAATTGTCCACGTGAAAATGCACCTTAAGGTGCCTAAAAGATTCTCCCCATACTTCCACAACCAGCACCACCGGAAACAGTTCCAGAAGCATCCTCTTTCTTTTCCTTGAAAGAAGGCCCCATAACCATTAGAACTGGCCGCTAGGGATGAGCTTCATGTTCGAGTCGAACCCATGTTCGACTCGAACATTGGCTGTTCGGTCGTTCGACGAATTCTGAACGTTGTGGGCCGTTCGCGCCAAATTCGTGTGGCGCGTCACGGCCCATAATCCACTGCGGCATCGCAGTGCATTGCTGGCTGATGATTGGCCAAGCATGCACTATGACCTGCATGCTTGGCCAATCACAGCGCCGTCGGTAGAGAGAGCTGTAATTGGCCAAAGCCAGGGTGGCTTTGGCCAATTATGGCTCAGGGGGTTTAGAACACGCCCCACACTATATAAGGCCGCCTACATGGCGGCCCTGTGTAGTGTGTGTTCCGGCGTTGAAAGAGAGATAGATAGACAGAGAGACAGTGTCATTTCATTTGAGTTAGATAGATTAGGCAGGACAATCAGTGAGTTAGCTGCACTTACAGTGTATTGTGTATATATATATATGCATCCCAGGTGTTGCATATATATATATATATATATATATACACTGTATTCAGTTTAGCTAGATCCGTTTCTGTTATCTTCTTACTGACAGGCAGGCTTGTCTTGTTACAGTATTTACAGCTACCTGAAGAAAATTGCTGGTGTTCTTTTGATCCTATTAGTACCACAGTCAGGCAGCTAGACTATTTACAGTTAGTGCAGTGTGTCCTTCTCACAGTGTTCAGCTAAAACTACAAGTTAGTGTAGTGAGACCTCTGCACAGTGTTCATCTAAAGCTACAAGTTAGTTCAGTGCATCCTGCTCACAGTGTTTAGCTAAAACTACAAGTTTTCATCTAAAGCTACAAGTTAGTGCAGTGCGTCCTGCTCACAGTGTTCAGCTAAAACTACAAGTTAGTGTGGTGCGTCCTCCTCACAGTGTTTAGCTAAACCTACAAGTTAGTGTAGTGAGACCTCTGCACAGTGTTCATCTAAAGCTACAAGTCAGTGCGGTGCGTCCTGCTCACAGTGTTCAGCTAAAACTACAAGTTAGTGTAGTGAGACCTCTGCACAGTGTTCATCTAAAGCTACAAGTTAGTGCAGTGTGTCCTGCTCACAGTGTTCAGCTAAAACTACAAGTTAGTGTAGTGAGACCTCTGCACAGTGTTCATCTAAAGCTACAAGTTAGTGCAGTGCGTCCTGCTCACAGTGTTCAGCTAAAACTACAAGTTAGTGTAGTGAGACCTCTGCACAGTGTTCAGCAAAAACTACAAGTTAGTGTAGTGTGTCCTGCTCACAGTGTTCAGCTAAAACTACAAGTTAGTGTAGTGAGACCTCTGCACAGTGTTCAGCTAAAACTACAAGTTAGTGTAGTGCGTCCTGCTCACAGTGTTCAGCTAAAACTACAAGTTAGTGTGGTGCGTCCTCCTCACAGTGTTCAGCTACAAGCTATTTTTTTTGAGACCTCTGCACAGTGTTCATCTAAAGCTACAAGTTAGTGCAGTGCGTCCTGCTCACAGTGTTCAGCTAAAACTACAAGTTAGTGTGGTGCGTCCTCCTCACAGTGTTTAGCTAAACCTACAAGCTATTTTTTTGCGAGCTCTGCACAGTGTTCAGCTAAAGCTACCTGTTGAAGGTTGGTGGTGTTTTGCTGATCCTATCACTACCGCAGGCAGCTAAAAAAGCTACAAGTTAGTTTTTTGCGAGCTCTGCACAGTGTTCAGCTAAAGCTACCTGTAGAAGGTTGGTGGTGTTCTCATACTACAGGTACTTTGTCTGGCAAAGCAGCGGCCTCTTCCCTTGGCTCAATGTCATCAGTGACTCCTTCCCTAGCCCCAAAATGTCCTCCTGAGGAGTCCCTCGAACTGTTTGACCACAGTGTTGGGTACATGCTCCAGGAGGATGCCCAGCGTTTGGAAGGCTCTGATGATGATACTGAGCTCGATGAAGGCAGTAACATGAGCACGGACAGAGGGGGTGCCCAAGAAGGACAGCAATCTGGCAGTCATGCTCCCCCTGTTGCAGCATACTGCCAAGTTTGCTCCAGTGATGAGGAGGGAGGGGATGATGAGGTCACTGACTCAACATGGGTGCCTGATAGGAGAGAGGAGGAGGAGGAGGAGGCGGCACATCACCAACGAGGCAGGATGCCCTCCAGGGGCCAGCCTAAGGGCAGCACACTGACTGCATCACACCCCAAAGCTCCACATGTGCAGGGCGCTGCAGTCTCTGCGCGTTATTCAAAAAGTTCTTTGGTGTGGGACTTTTTTGAGACGAGTGCATCAGATCGCACCGCTGCTATTTGCAACATATGTCTCAAGCGTATCTCGTGTGGCCAAAACATCTCCCGCTTGGGTACCACATGCTTGACCAGACATATGTTGACCTGCCATGCAGTTCGTTGGCAAGCGTATCTAAAAGACCCACACCAAAGAACAAATAGGACCTCTCCTTGCTCCTCATCAGCTGAGATCTCCAACCCCACTATACCTTCAGTCCTCTCTGAGACCTTCACTGAGAGGAATGAAGGTGTAGAATTAGGTGTGTCATATCCAAGTACTTGTGGGCAATCTGCTTTTGGTAGACCGACGTCAGATTGTACCAGGCAAATTTCCCTGCCCCAGCTGCTGCACCGCCGAAAGAAGTTTGCTCCCAGCCATCCACATGCCCAGCGGTTGAATGCTAGCCTGGCAAAATTTCTAGCACTTCAACTGCTGCCTTTTCAGTTGGTAGACTCTGCCCCCTTCCGTGAGTTTGTGGAATGTGCGGTTCCTCAGTGGCAGGTACCCAAACGCCACTTTTTCTCACGGAAGGCGATTCCGGCTCTCTACCGGCATGTGGAAGGCAATGTCCATGCATCGCTGGACAGGGCGGTCAGCGGTAAGGTGCATATTACCGCTGACTCATGGTCCAGCAGGCATGGACAGGGACGTTACCTAAGTTTCACTGCGCATTGGCTGACTCTGCTGGCAGCTGGGAAGGATGCAGGACAAGGTGCAGTAGTGTTGGAGGTTGTTCCGCCACCATGCCTCCAAAATGCCACTACTAATGATTGTGACACACCTCTCTCCTCCACCCCCTCCTCTTCTTCTTCCTCCATGGCCTCTTCCTGTGCTTTTTCCTCGGAACCAGCGGTGCTCCGTAGCCGTTCAAGGGGCTACGCAAGTATGCAGGCCAAAAGATGCCATGCGGTGCTTGAGCTGGTGTGCTTGGGGGACAGGAGCCACACTGGGGCAGAGGTTCTGTCAGCTCTGCAGGGGCAGGTTCAGAGGTGGTTGAAGCCACGCCAACTTAAGGCAGGAATGGTGGTTTGCGACAATGGCACCAACCTCCTCTCTGCCCTCCGACAGGGACAAATGACCCATTGGTGGTGCAGCGGTTCTTGGGCAGGTACCCAGGCTTACAGGATGTCCTGAGGCAGGCCAGGAAAGTCTGTGTGCATTTCCGCCGGTCATATAATGCCAGTGCGCGGCTGGCGGACCTCCAAACTATGGCACCAGGACAGGGTCAGGGGAGCTTGTTTTTTTTCCCCACGCCAGTGGGCCATGATCAGGGATGCATGCACTGTCCTGTCACCATTTGAGGAGGCCACGAGGATAGTGAGCAGTGACAGTGCATGCATCAGTGACACTGTCCCCCTTGTCCACCTGTTGGAGCACACGCTGCGTGGAATAACGGACAGGGCACTTGAGGCAGAACAGAGGCAGGAAGAGGAGGACTTCCTTAGCTCTCAAGGCCCCCTTTATCCAGACAGTGTTCCTGCATGCCCGCCGATCACACAGGAAGAGGACGAGGAGGAGGAGGAGGAAGATTGTGTCAGTATGGAGGTGGAGCCTGGCACTCAGCATCAGCTACAGTCTTTAAGGGATCAGTCCCAAGAAACACATGGACTTGTACGTGGCTGGGAGGAGGTGGCTGCGGACCATGTCGTCCTTAGTGACCCAGAGGACTCCGGACCGAATGCCTCAGCAAACCTACGCTGCATGGCCTCCCTGTTCCTGCAAAGCCTGCTTAAGGATCCTCGTATTCGTGGTATCAAGGAGAAGGCCCAATACTGGCTGGCAACCCTCCTTGATCCACGTTACAAGGGTAAGGTTGCGGACCTTATCTTGCCATCGCAGAGGGAGCAGAGGATGAAACATCTTCAGAAGGCCTTGCAGAAAGGTCTGTGCAACGCGTTCCCAGAGACTGGGTGGTTACAAACTCCTGTTTCTGGACAACGTGTTGCTGAGGCTTCGGTCAGTCAAAGGAGCGGTGGAGAAGGTGGCCGTCTGACCGATGCGTTCAGACAATTTTTTGGTCCGCAGCCCCAAAGTATGATCGGTTCCAGCAACCATCGCCAGGTGCAGGAATACCTAGGGGCAAGATCTGACTTGGACACCTTTCCCACCGAAAATCCTCTGGGTTACTGGGTCTTGAGGATGGATCACTGGCCAGAGCTTTCACAGTATGCAATTGAGCTACTGGCCTGTCCTGCATCCAGTGTTCTTTCGGAACGCACATTCAGTGCTGCTGGAGGCTTTGTAACCGATCACAGGGTACGTCTGTCCACCGACTCGGTCGATCGACTGACCTTCATAAAAATGAATCAGTCTTGGATCACCACCAGCTACCAAGCACCTGATGCTGATGTAAACGAATAGTTTTTCTTGAAATCTCAGATCCCTTCAAAGACTGCTTATGCTGATGCTGACTGACTATCCCTGAGTAATTATCCTCTTCCTCCTCAATGATCACGCTGATAGATTGTAAGAACATGTTTGGTTCTGGGCGCCACCACCAGTGCCTAAGGCCCAATTTTTCAGCCCCTTTTTAACAGGAGCATGTAATTACAATTTTTGATGCAATACTTTGCAGCAGGGCTCGTTTCTGCGTTCCAACTAGAGTATCTGTGAGGGGTTGATGTGTTGTGGCACCAGCACCAGTGCCTAAGGCCCAATTTTTCAGCCCCTGTCTAACAGGGGCGTGTAATTACAATTTTTGATGCAATACTTTGCAGCAGGGCTCGTTCCTGCGTTCCAACTAGAGTGCCTGTGAGGGGTTGCAGTGTTGTGGCACCAGCACCAGTGCCTAAGGCCTAATTTTTCAGCCCCTGATCAACAGGGGCATGTAATTACAATTCTTGATCTAATATTTCACAGCAGGGCCCATTTCTGCACCCCCCAACAGCGAGTGAGGACTTACAGTGTTGTGGCACCAGCATCACCACCACCACCAAAGGCCCAATTTTTCTGCCCTTGTTCAACATGGGCATGTAATTACAATTCTTAATCTATTATTTCACAGCAGGGCCCATTTCTGCACCCACCAAGAGCGAGTGAGGACTTACAGTGTTGTGGCACCAGCACCACCACCACCACCAAAGGCCCAATTTTTCTGCCCCTGTTCAACAGGGGCATGTAATTACAATTCTTGATCTAATATTTCACAGCAGGGCCCTGTGAGGGCTTACAGTGTTGTGGCCACAACAACACCTAAGGCCCAAATTTCTGCTGAGTATATAGGGCAGGCCCCTACTTTCAAACATCTAACTTACAAACGACTCCTACTTGCAAACGGAAGGAGACAACAGGAAGTGAGATGAAATCTACCCCTAGGAAGAGAAATTCTCTCCTGTAAGAATTAATATGGGAAAAACATTTCTCCTTTCCACTGATGCTTTCCAATCCTTGTTCCACAAAAAAACCCAAATTTTCAAAAAACATTTGTCATTGGGACAAAAAGTGAGGTGAAATCTTCTGAAGAGGAGGACAGACAGCAAAACAAATGTCACAGGGGTGATAACCCTTCCCTATGTTTTCCAAAAAGCTTAAAAAAGATTTTTTGGCTGGAGCTAAACACGTTAAAAATGTACCCGTTCAAAATTACAAACAGATTCTACTTAACAACAAACCTACAGTCCCTGTCTTGTTTGCACCCACTGTATACTGCTGTTCAGAGTATATAGGGCCTGGTGGCCCCACACCTTTCCTTATTTTAATTTGGGTGCGGGGTTCCCCTTAATATCCATACAAGACCCAAAGGGCCTGGTAATGGACTGGGGGGTACCATGCCGTTTATCTCACTGATTTTCATCCATATTGCCAGGACCCGACATTACATTAAACCCGCAAGCAGTTTTACATGAAATTTATTACTTTAAAAATGACATTTTGTGCAGAGACTGTTCTAAGCACGGGAAACACGTGCCACTTTACAGGCATACTATAGCTACCCCCCAGGTACGATATTTAAAGGAATATTTCACTTTTTTTTTTTTTACTTTAAGCATCATTAAAATCACTGCTCCCGAAAAAACGGCCATTTTTAAAAGTTCTTTTTGCATTGATACACGTCCCCTGGGGCAGGACCCGGGTCCCCAAACCCTTTTTAGGACAATACTATGCAAATTAGCCTTTAAAATGAGCACTTTTGATTTCGAACGTTTGAGTCCCATAGACGTCAATGGGTTTCTAACGTTCGTGCAAATTTTCGGTCCGTTTGCAGGTTCTGGTGTGAACCGAACCGGGGGGGGTGTTCAGCTCATCCCTACCGGCCGCATCCATGTAAAGTTCCAGGTCAAAGTTACTCACCGGCCCAGACATCCACAATGCCCACCCTTTAAAGGATTCCAAGAAAGAGTGCCACACTCGCAAGTCATCCCGATTCTCCCTGTTAAGGCGCACAAAATGAGTGGGTGATTTGATCCCAGTCCTACTTGCCGACAGCCATCGACAAAATACTCTACCCATAGGCAGGATGCAACACGCAAAATGTAACTTGCCTAACAATGACTGCAGTTTCCGAAGTTGAACCTTGCACAATCCCAGAATCCCACAAATCTCCTCCTTAAGGGCTACCAGCTTGGCACAGGAATCCAAAACAGTGCCAGGAAACTAAGGACGGTGGTCAGTCCCTCCATTTTCTCCGGGGCCAAGGCCAAGGGGATGCCAAAATGAACAGCGATGTGTTCCAATGTGGCAAGGAGCACCGCGCAGATCTTGGAGGAGGAGGGGCCCACACAAAGGAAGTCATCCAAGTAATGGATAGTGGAATTCACCCCTGAGACATCCCAAACCACCCACTCTACAAAGGATCTGAATGTCTCAAACAAAGCGCATGAAATAGAACAGCCCATAGGAAGGCAGCGATCCACATAGTACTCCTCTTGCCAATGACAACCCAGCAAGTGAAAACTATCCGGATGAATGGGAAGAAGTCTAAATGCCGATTCAATATCGGATTTGGCCATGAGAGCCCCTTGCCCATAATGTCGGACCCAGAAAACACATCAAAGGAAGTGTAAGATACCGTACACGCCTCTGAGTCAATTGCATCATTGGCTGACCCTCCCTTCGGGAAAGAAAGGTGGTAAATAAGACAAAACTTATTGGACTCCTTCTTAGGCACGACCCCCAAGAGCGAGATCACCAAAT
Source organism: Lithobates clamitans (assembly GCA_037952925.1). Classification (NCBI taxonomy): domain Eukaryota; kingdom Metazoa; phylum Chordata; class Amphibia; order Anura; family Ranidae; genus Lithobates; species Lithobates clamitans. Next base: position 3,420,360 of record JBBGZY010001222.1, read on the forward strand.
CCACTAAAGGTCGCATGGGGCCCATTGCAACTTCCTTCCTCAATTTCTCAGAAACCACTGCAGGATGTTGCAAGGCCAAACTCAATTTATGGGACATGGGTGGAACAGCGGCCAGGGTACAAGGTATGCGAAAGCCTTAAGAAAAACCCACCCCTAACAACCAAGCCGCCTCCCAATCCGGGTATCTTATTCTTTTCACCCTTACTGGCATCATCCCTTTTGTTAACAGACTGACCCTTCCCCTGCTTGAAGCAGCGTGACAAGGAATGCGAACCTCGGCAGCCAGAGCACTCATGCTTGTAACGACAAGCCCCCCAAACTTGCAGGAGCCCTCATTATACTGCCAACAGACACCCCTCTTCTTTGCAGCAGGTTGTCCGGGGGTAGATGTAACATGGGCCCCCCATGGAAAAAAATTATTTGGGGCCTGCAACGAGGTCATAAGTCACATCCACAAACAAATGTCCTTGTGGTCCCACCGCAAGGATGGGCAGATAGCTCTCTGCCCTCTCGTCGTACCTCAACCATGCGAATCCCCCGTAGACCCTGTAGACCTCACCTATGGCATCAAGATCTCAGAAGAGCGCCGATCACTGTTCCGAATTCTTCTCCCCAACTACACTTGCCATAATGGCAAAAGCCTGCAGCCAATTAAGGAAAGTCTGCGGGATGAGCCTGTATCGCTGTTTTTCTTCATCCTCCTTTTTTCTCTCCACTGACTTGACACTATCCAGATGAAATTTTTCCATGGGTAGCAGCGAGAATATCTCTACATACTTACCTTTCCAGTTTTTTTCGTGGACCTCCAGCTTAAGGTGCATGTGACGGAACGTCCCGCACTCTGCTTGAGTGCTTCAGTCAGTATATCGCTTCCTAAGTCCTGGAACACGAGTCTAATGGATCTGGCTATAGTAACCCCCAAGAACCAGATAAAACCAGTCTTGGAGCACATCAGGAATAGACTTTTATTTGAGATCTCACACAAATATATACAGCAGGATGACAATACAAAACTGTAACCAGAACCTAATTAACATGAGCTTATTATCTAATCCTTTAGACAGCCTAGGTGACTAAGAGACATGACCTTTAGGACAGACTTGCCGTATTTTAGCTCAGAAGACACAATCAACATTATCATAAATCAACACAGAACTCTTTCATACAATAGCAAGGTTAATTAGCACAAACAAGAATGGGTGAAATACTCTTAGAAGTAGACAACAAGAGACTCAGGGCTTTTCAGATCTCATTAATCAGCATTCCTTTCACATACATTTGCTATATGAGTCCCAAGCATGCAGAGACCATCATGGCCTCCTTAATAATGTCCTCTTGGATTACATAACAGAATATCTTCTTAAATGGTTGTAGCTTCCTCAAATGCCAGAGCCCATAGTCGGTAGGCAAGAGGCTAGCATTCAGTCCCCTCCAAAAGCCTCTGTCCCGGGTGAGTCTGTCACAGTGCGCACCTCAAAACAAACGTAAACCTTAACATTTCGCAGAGTCGGCCAACCTGATTGAATCTTGTTTGGTAGTGGCCTCCCCAACAACTCAGCCTTGTCCCCCAACGCCAACTTGTCCACCCCCGCACACCCACGCACACTGTGCTGCTATTGCCACTGCGGTGGGCGCCGCCACTGCAGTGGGAACTACCCCGGACACTGAAGCCCCCATCGCCGCTGACGCACCAACAGGTGGGATTCAGGTTACCGATGGAGTGGCTTGGGCACTCGTCCCAGGTTCAAATCTCTGAACCAGCTCCTTCAAACCCAAAAGGGACCCCTGCAACCCTCCATCAGGCCTGGATGGGGTGTGACCGCAGCCCAAACTAGAATGGGCAGAAAGCGCATGCAAATCTGACCACAGAGCCGTCAACACCGTACGGGACAGGCCTCCCTAAACCCACATTATCAACCACATCAGACAACACAGAACTGTTAGAAGAAAGAATGGACTTACCAGGCTGTCTTGGAAGGGTCCCACCAGCCACAGGTCCCGATGCAAGGCATTCATGCGACTCCTCTCCCTCTGATGCGGACAGCTCACCCTCTGATCTCTCCTTTGTCACCTTGTCTCCCCTCTCCGACAGCCCTCCAGGAGTAGTGGCCCTGGATGCCAAGGATCTGTGCGGCTGCTGGCCCCGCCTCCTTACACCGGATCCACCCACCGATTTCCGGGCCGCTTTATTGGAGTGCCCAGGGCCCTGGGTGCTCACCGCTAGTCTCCCCATGCTGCTCGTCTGCACCTTCGACCTCTGCTGGTGCTGGCTGGTTCCGGGAGAGCCACCGGCCGTGGAGGTAGATGGCCCAGCAGCTGTAGCAGAGTGTTTCCCCCCTAAAGCTCTGCCCCCACTGACTCATCCCTGGAGGAGGAGCCCACCTGGTCCAGATCCTGATGTAGGGGGGGCCAGGGAGAGACACTGACACTGCCAAAAGCCACGCTCGCCGAGCTCTGCCGATGATGGGAATTGCTTCCAGCAGCGTCGCTCGCGGACACAGCTGAACGCTTTGCAGGCGGTCCTGAAGCGGCCCGTATGGGACTCCGAATGTAGCGCAGAGCTCTGGGGGATGAGTCTGGGGAGAAGTGCTCTGGAAGCCGAGACCTCCAAGTTTGTGTGGACTCATGCCCCCCTGTCCCTGACCCAGCCCGATCTCCCAGGACAGATGAGAGCTGCTCCTGCAGCCACTCTGCTCCTCTGGACGCCGCCTCCGCCCTTAGCTGGGAAAGCAGCCTGCCCACTCCGGGCCTCATTGCAGAGCCAGACAAGATGTCTTTGGATGGCACTGGGAAGCATTGGGTGCTAGCTGAGCTATGAAGGTTGGCTATCCCATAAACAGTAAATTATGGAACACATCCCAACTCATTTGAAAGGATCATTGCTCTTTTGAAAGCAACTTCCTCTGTCCCTCATTCCCCCTCAATGTCTTTCTTTTTAGCTCAGGTTTGAGACCTGTGTAAATAAATACATAGTTGGTAAGGTTGAATAAAGACAACAGTCCATCCAGGTTAACCTGTAGAAGGTGTGCATTTTCATAATCATGTTCCATATCCCTGTATACTGCGTTCACTAAGATACCCATCCAAGAGTTTTTTAAAAATATCAATACTTCCCGCTGACACCACAGATTGTGGAACTGAATTCCACATCCTTACCACCCTGACAGAAACAAAACCCCTATGCAATTTAAGATTAAATTACTTCTCCAATTTTTTTGAGTGCCACCATTACACTTCCTGAGACCGAATAGTTTATTCCCTATGCCAGAATCCCCATTGAGGTATTTGTATATTGCTATCATATCTCCTCTCAATCACCTCTTCTCCAGAGAGAATAAGCTTAATGATTGTAGTTGTTCCTCCTAACTGAGGTCCTCCAGTCTCCTTATTAACTTTGTTGTCCTTCTCTGGACTTTCTCCAGTTCATGCACATCCTTCTTGAGGATTGGTGACCAGAACTGGACGGAGTACTCCAGATGTGGCCGAACCAGAGTTTTATAAAGTGGCAGTATTATTGTTTTATCTCTGGCATAAATGTATTGTTTTACTGCCAAAGTTTTTTTTTTTGCACCAAACTTCTCAACCAGCTTTAAGATTACCTAATTGGCTAGTTGTAACAAGAAATATTAAGGAAAGAAAATGTTATAAACTGTGATTCAAAAAACAAAAAGAAAGGCAGAAGTTGATCTCAAAATATTATCTCTGCTAACATACTCCGAAAGTCCTGCTTTGCTCAAACTATGAAAATTTGGTTCACACTGGATTCCAGGTCCAAATAAATCGCTGCATATACAATGTACTTCTCACAGCAGTCCCTCTGCTACATTTATTGTGTGAAAGGAAAGTTTTTACTTCCTTTAAAGCGGTATTAAATCCAAACCAACAGTTTAATTTATTGCAGCTTACCAATCTTTAGATATGGTGGCTGCATTCGTTTTCTATTTTTAGGCTTTTTTTCCTCTGTTTTCATTTCATGATCTGGCCAGTAACACATCTCCTGTATTAGAGTGCCCTTACTCTGGATGAATGAGCACATGGGGCACAGCAGACATTAGCATTGTCAGTCTGGGGGGGAGGATAGTGTAAATGTACTAGCAGATTTAAATACACTAACCAATTAAAGTCAAACTTCAGCTCACACTTTATAATCAGTTAGCCCCCTTTCACACTGGGGTGCTTTGCAGGTGCTACAGTGCTAAAAATATTGCCTGAAAAGCACCCTGAAAGAGCCGCTCTTGTCTCTCCAGTGTGAAAGCCTGAGGGCTTTCACACTGGAGTGGTACACTGGCAGGATGCTAAAAAAAGTCCTGCTAGCAGTATCTTTGGAGCGGTGAAGGAGCGGTGTATATACCGCTCTTGCCCATTGAAATCAATGGGCAGCGCGGCTATACTGCCGGCAAAGCGCTGCTGCAGCAGCGCTTTGTGGGTGATTTTAACCCTTTCATGGATGGTTTTAACCCTTTCACAGCTTTCCAGGGATAATGATATGCAGCAGCAGAAGGTCCCAGGATAACCAGGAAATGAACACCCCAGGCTCTGGGAACACTGGTGAAGCAATGGTGCCGTCTGAGTCAGCGTGGAGCATGAATCCCAGAAATTATGTCAGCGGGAGGGGACAACAACCAGCATGGACCGCAAATAGGAAATATGTCATCAAAATGGGACGCGTTTCGGAACTACTGATTTTTCCTTCTTCAAGCCAATGACAACAGGTTTGTAGAAGCTGAGCTTCTTATAGTCTATGGGCGGAGCTGTTGGTGGAGCCATGGGCAGTAATAAGGGAAGAAAAACAATGCTGCAGCAGCCCAGGAAGTAGTGTGATCCATGGGCATAGAACTGCACAGTAAACATAAAGACAGCACGGGATGCAGCCTGCACACGAAAAACGGCAAGACAAATACAGCAGAACATTACAAAAGTACATATAAGGAAAGGAACTTGAAATCAATGGAAAAATATAAAATGGAACAAAACGGTCAAACCGTACATTGCTCCTCAATAGCAGATGCCACTAAGGGGGAGTTAATGGAATATTTCAGTCATATTACATATAAAATGATATTCAATGCTAAAAATATATATGTGCTTTATGTAAACATCATATAAGGCTAATATATCTATATATCTATCTCTCTCTCTCTCTCTCTCTCTCTCTCTCTCTCTCTCTCTCTCTCTCTCTCTCTATATATATATATATATAATATATAAATATATAAATTCTATATGAAAAAATTGTATATAAATATAAAAAAAACATATATAAAATTGGGAATGAAAAATTAATTGTTTAAAAGACTATCACTGGATCAATATTTGGGGATAACAAACAGAATAAAGTACATAGGTATACATGCGTGTGCATGCATGCGCGCACAAGAAATAACCACAGACGCAAAAAAAACCCAAAAAAATGCATAGATGCAAAAAAAGGCAAAAATAAATAAAAAATAAAAAAAAAACAGGAAAACAGAATACAATTGGCCAATGGAGGACATACCTAAGAGGAATATGGGCACTGTATAATGAGCATACATATGAAAATGAGGATGTAATGGTGAATGAAGTTCTAAAGTATGGCACTGTTTTCAAAATCCTCATTTAACCCTCCAGGGGCCAAAACATTCAAAGAAAAAATCCAATACATCTCTCTGTGGCAAAGCTTTCGGAAATGCTCAGCTGGGGGGAGGTCTCTAGGCATTGCCTCAATAACCCAAACCATTTGCCCATCAGTAGATTTGTTATGGTATTCGAGATTGCCTAGGGACACTATGAGTGTCTAATCCATCAGTAATGAAACAGCGATGTTCACCAAATTGCTTACGTAATGGTCTGATAGTTCGCCCAACATAAAAAAGGCTGCATGGGCATGTCAAACAATAGATTACATGGTCAGAGGAGCATGTGTAAAAGCCATTGATAGGGTATGTTTTGCCTTTCACACAAAAATCCTTCTGGGCTTATTAGATAGGACAGGAAGAAGGTGCTCGCCCTGAAGCAGCAAAAGCCAATGCTTCCGCATGATACCCTCCATCTGTCTGTGACGAGAGTGAAATTGAGTAATAAATCGCAAATCATCCTTATTGTTGTCAGCATAGGTGAGAGGACGTGGTTGGATAGGTGTATCTCTGTAGTGAGATCTTACTCTGAATGTCATAGTCACTGCTTCTAGTACAGTTCTTTTTAAATCTACAGTATTGGCTTTTAGGTATGGTATTAAGCCATTGGGGGTGGTGGCAGCTTTTATAATAAAGAAAAGAGTTTCTCGCCATTGGCTTAGTAAAATTCCTAGAATGGATCTCCTTTCCAGCGAAGAATAGTTCCAAGTCAAGGAAGGCCAACTTTTCCTCATCCATGACAGAGGTAAAGTGCAAACCCATAGTATTATTGTTGCAATGTGCAACAAAATCAGAAACTGTAGACGCATTACCATCCCAAATGATGATCACATCATCTATATACCTGCCATAAAAGACGATGTGGGAAGGGAAGGGGTTGTTATGCCAAATATGAAATGATTCCCAATACCCCATGGTCAGGTTTGCATATAAAGGTGCAAAGTTTGCCCCCATAGCTGTCCCATTAACCTGTAGGAAAAACTCTTTGTCAAAATTGAAATAGTTATGGGTGAGACAGAAGGCAGTAGCCTCTACAATAAAGGAGGCTTGCCTGGGGTTCAGCATGGGGTCCTTACACAAAAAGGATTGTATCGGACACAGTCCCACATTGTGCAGTATAGAGGTATACAGTGATTGAACATCAAGGGAAACCCACAAATAGGTGGGTTCCCAAGAATAAGGGAGAGAAGTTCTAACAGGTGGGTGCCATCGCTAATATATGACTGTAGGGATTGGGTATCCCGCACTGTCTTTATGTTTACTGTGCAGTTCTATGCCCATGGATCACACTACTTCCTGGGCTGCTGCAGCATTGTTTTTCTTCCCTTATCACAGCCCATAGGCCCACCCACAGCTCCGCCCATAGACTATAAGAAGCTCAGCTTCTACAAACTTGTTGTCATTGGCTTGAAGAAGGAATCAATCAGTAGTTCCGAAACACATCCCATTTTGATGACATATTTCCTGTTTGCGGTCCATGCTGGTTGTTGTCCCCTCCCGCTGATGTAATTTCTGGGATTCATACTCCACGCTGACTCAGACTGTGCGATTGCTTCACCAGTGTTCCCAGAGCCTGGGGTGTTCACCTCCTGGTTATCCTAGGACCTTCTGCTGCTGCATATCATTATCCCTGGAAAGCTGTGATACACTGGGACCTCCTGATGCCGGATCACCTGCTTCATGCATCCATGTTATGCCTCTTCTTATTCTTGATTCTGTAAGTGTTTTTAATCTTGTTTGGGAATATTAAAAGTTTTAATTCTGCACTTAGAGGCGCCTTTTTTATTTTATTTGTTTTCTATTAGAGATTGCTCCCTTCTTTGAGTGCAGCCCTAAGTGTTTGAAGACCACTTCATCCGTCCAATAAAGAGCCTCCTCTCTCTTTCTCTCTTTTCCTCCTCTGTTGTCTTTTTCACATACCTGAATTATTATTTTTATTTTATTTCTTACTTTTTGCATCTAATGTTTTTAGTATTTCATGGTGTGTTTTAATCATGTATATGTGCATGAGTGCATGCATGAGTGTGTGCACACATGTACTTATTATCACTCTAAGGTGTGTGACAAATAGTGGCATACATATGGATCACTCAATATGCAGTATAGCTGATTCCTCTTTTTTGGATAATTGCCTGTAGTCAATAAAGACAATTAATGGGTGGAGTCAGTGATCCTTGGAGCTACTATTTATTTTCAAAGTTTCATGTCTTTAATGTGGTTATGACTAAGGCCTTATAGGCTGAAACGCGTCAAATGTTCTTATTTGCGTTTGGTCACTGTGGCTTGTCAATTAATATTATACTTCTTAAGAGCAATCACCGGAGTGTGGATCATCTTTTCCTCATTTACCTACTCAGCCAGCGACTGTTGATCGAGCACCTGGGATCTCTGCTTTCTATGTGATGTATGGGTAGTAGCACTGACTTTTTTGTTTATATCAAAGACACTATCTGCCTGGTCCTGACATGCTGAGCGCGCTTGACATAAGTTTTATCTGGTTTTCCTTTTAGGATAATGGTTTTACATGAATAAATAAAAGGTGACCACTGTAAGCACCCCTGCAAGTGTTAAATGGCATGTCTCATCCCTGTAAACTGATACTGATCTAGAAGAGAGCTTGTTCTTAAGAAATACAATAGACTTATTAGCTAGATCACCAGGTGAAAATAAAGGAAATAAAGCCGGAAAAAGAAAGATAATACAGCCATCACATCTAAGAATTAGTAAGCTACTATATAATACATATTTGCTTTAGGGTTTATTACTGCTTCAATACACTCAAATTCAGTACAGTTTTAATAAGAAAAGAAATCAGCTATACCTAAACGCTGTCTGTTCATGTGGCGAGAGAATATAGTGTTCTCCTGGCTGGATCATCTAATGCCGGCCTTCCCGACAGAAAAAGTCCGATGGGAGCTTTCAGTCGGACATTCCTATGATTGCACTCACAAGTACTAATCTTTACAGGTGAACATGGAGAAGCATGCTTTTGTTTATATGGCATCTGTTCACAGTTTTTCCATGGCTTTATCTGTGTTTGTAATACCTTCTCTATTACACTGAGGGAAAAAAAAAAACAGGAATGTAGTGCGAGAGAATCTGTACCAAAAGAAACAAGCAATTACTGTAGAAGGAAGTGCCAGCTTTAACATGTTGAAAAGAGATAGGATTCAGCATTTAATAATCTGTTAGATGACCTTTATAATGTTGCTTATACAAAGTTGGCTTGCTGCAGCATGATTAGTCATAGCAGGAACTCTGCTAAGGTTACAGGGCAGCAGATCTTGGCAGCAGTAGTTTCCTCTGGCAGTCATGTGACTACTAGGCAATTCAGGAGGAAATACTGAGCAGGACCATTTATTTGTTGAAGATTTACATAATGCTTGTGCACTCTTTAACCTCATTCATAAGTTAGAATGGAGGCTTCTCATAGTTCCAAGGCTATTACCTGTCATTATTATTATTATTATTATTATACAGGATTATTATATAGAGCCAACAGTTTGCACAGCGCTTAACAACATGTGGGCAGACAGTACAGTTACATGTTCTAGCTATTAGTTGTCTTTTAACTAACAGTCTAATATATCATTTATCTGGCAAAATACCTTTATTTTTTAATCTATTTCTAATATTATATTAGGTTGTTGGTTGTAGCCACCATAGCGAGTGGCGATTACTATCAGTGCCTTGCAGCACTTAAGTTTTGGTTCCTTTAAAGTGTAAAAAATCCAAAACCCAAAAATATTAAATTTGCTCCCTTTTAGTTTCTCTGCTATTAAAAGGATTTTTACCTTTATGCAAAGAATGCATTAAGGTAAGAAAAAACCTTTTACCTTTACAACCAGTTTAAGAAATGGAAAAGGTATGGCACAGCTATAAATCCGTGAAGAACAAAAATTACTGACAATAAAGAAATTCTAGAGACCGCCAAGAAAACTTTGAGCAAGCACAAAGGTTTTTCTGATTTGTCTAACTCCCATAGAAGAGTGCAATTTTTATTACACGGAGATCTACTTCAACTAGAGTTGGAAAAAATAATGACTAATAATAGCCTAAGGGGGAGCCACAAGTATACCATACCATATACCATAGTATGTCATGAGACTTGAGTATATACATATGTCATGATAAATCCTCTATACTAACCATATATTTATTTGTGCATCACATATAATGTGTATTTCTTTTTAACCACTTCGATTCCGGCCTATAGTCATATGACACCTGCAGGAACACTCTCCCATCCTGGACAGACGTCAAAAGACGTCCTCTGCTTCTCGACGCTGGGGGCCTACAGTGTAGCGATCGGAGATCAGATGTGTCCCTCGGGACACAGTCCATCCCTGATCAGGGTAAAGAGCCAATGTCCAATCACAGCTGGTCACAAATGTCAACAAAAGGCTCTAGCGCCGTTTCCGGGTTCTCCTCTTCAGTGTGTGAGGAGGAGACCTGGAGAAAAATGTACAGTACACTGCAAGATCTCCCCCAAATAAAGAGGACCTGTCACAGCCCATCAGAGTACCTATCACCATCATCAGAGTACCTGCCCCAGAGTACCCAAGTAACAATCACCAGCTCATCAGAGTACCCGAGTACCTATCACCAGCTCACCAGAGTACTCCAGTACCTATCACCAGCCCATCAGAGTACCTGAATACCTGTCATCAACTCACCAGAGTACTCCAGTACCTGTCACCAGCCCATCAGAGTACACGAGTACCTGTCACCAGCACCAGCTCATTAGAGTACCCGAGTATCTGTCACCAGCTCTTTAGAGTACCTGAGTACCTATCACCAGCTCATCAGAGTAGCCAAGTACCTGTCACCAGCCCATCAGAGTATTCAAGTACCAGTCACCAGCCCATCAAAATACCCGAGTACCTGTCACCAGCCAATCAGAGTACCCGTGTACCTGTCACCAGTTGGGGTGTTTTCTTTTTTTTTTTTTAATTGGGGTAATTTTGTGGGTAATTCCACTGTCCTGGTGCTCCAGGATGTTCAAAAGTGTGATATGTAGTCATGAAACTAAATGTGTAATTTATGCTCCTAGAACGCCTGACGGTGCTCCCTGCATGTTGGGCCTCTGTATGTGGCCAGGATGTGTAAAAGTCTCACATATTTGGTATCGCCATACTCAGGAGGAGTAGCAGAATGTTTGTTGGGGGGGTACTTTTTGCTATGTGCATGCTATGTGTTAGAAAAATCGTATTAATAGACAACTTTGTGTAAAAAAAAAAAAAAACGTTTGGAAAAAAATGACATGTTCAAAAGACTCATAATGTCTCATAGAATATATGTTGGGGTGTTTTCCTTTCAAAATGGGGTCATTTTGTGGGTAATTCCATTGTCCTGGTGCTCCAAGACCTTCAAAGGTGTAATATTATACATTGTATGTGTAATTTATGCTCCTAGAACTCCTGATGGTGCTCCCTGTATGTTGGGCCTCTCTATGTGGCCAGGCTGTAAAAAGGTCTTACACATGTGGTATCGGCATACTCAGGAGGAATAGCAGAATGCATTTTGGGGTGTAATTGGAAGTATGCATATGCTGTGTGTGAGAAATAAATTGTTATTATGACAATTTTGTGTAAAAAAAAAGTCTTCATTTTCCCAAGAATTGTGGGAAAAAATTACAACTTCAAAAAACTCGCCATGCCTCTTACTAAATACATTGTACTTTCCTGACATTTCAGAGCCTCAAGAAATGAGATTGGCCATCAGTACATCAGGTGTGAACAATTTTCAATGATTTGCACCATAGCTTGTAGACTCTATAAATTTCACACAGGCCAAATAATATACACTTATTTGGGTTATTTTTACCAAAAATATGTAGCAGTATAAATTTTGGCCCACATTTACAAACAAAAATTACTTATTTGCAAATTTTTTCATAGAAACTAAAAAAACATTTTTTTAAATCTTTTTTCACTTTTGTCTCAGAAAAATAAAAAACCCAGTGGGAATTAAATACCACCAAAAGAAAGCTCTATTTGTGTTAAGAAAATGATAAAAATGTTTGGGTACAGCGTTGTATGGCTAAATAATTGGCATTCAAAGTGCGAGAGCACTGAAAGCTAAAAATTGGTCTGGGCAGGAAGGGTGTATAAGTGTCCTGTATTGAAGTGGTTAAAGTATAACCAGCACTAACATAGAAGTTGTACAAAGTATAGGAGAATTGGATGTATCTCATTTTCTTTTTTTCTTTTTGTTTGTTTATTTTTTTGTAGATTGGTTACCTACCATATACCCCTGAGAAATTTAAAACCATCTCAACAAAAAGTGTAGTGTTAGAGCACAAGTCTTCCGCCATAGGTATACAATTGATTGGATGGCTGCACACTCAATACTTGCAAAAAAAGGCTTTAAATAAAGCCATTTTTTTGCAACTATTGAGTGTGCAGCCATCTAATCATTCATATACCTGAGAGGCTGCAGCAGTGGGCAGTGGCAGGGCAGTGGCCTCAATTGCTGTGCAGTCTGAGCATCATGGCGTTGTTGATGTGATATGATTGCATTTCATATTAGTATCCTATAAAATGTATAGAAGAGATATGTAGATACTTCAAATATGGTGTTGTTGAGAAATGAGCAGGGAAGTGTACTATAACATACATTATAATAACATAAAACATATAGGGGCATGGCCTTCTGCGGATCAGGATGGCTACCTAAGTCCCAAGCTACGCTCCATGACTCAGATCTGCCAGCAACCCACGGTAACTGTCCTGCCCTTGATCTATCTCCTCGAGGGAGAAAGGACTCGGGATTCACCCAGGCATTTAAAAAAAGAGGTTTATGCCTTCTGCACCGCACCGCCTAACCTACTATTACAACACTGCAGCCATGCATTTAGCCCAAGATGGCGCTAGTCCAGTGAATGACTCTGACACAGACACCAGCAAACAGTCAGAGGGGACCTTGCATTCCATCCAGGAACCTGGAGATACCTCAACAGCATTAGCTATGGAAGACATGGACAGCCTGCCTCCTCCTGCAATCGCCTCGGCTCCACAACCAATTGATAGAGGTAAGAAGCTGGCAGCCTCACCTGCCCAATCTCCATGCAAGGAACCTCAGGCAAAAAAACAACTCTGGGCTGCCTCAGCTAACGGTTCCCCCAGCACAGAGCACACATCATCTCTGGCAGCTATCCCTGTTTCAGATAGCCCTGTCTCTGAGGCCATGCCTAAATCCATGCTGCTTACATTACAGAAGGATTTCTCTAATATATGACAGAGTGGAATGCATAAAAGAAAATACAGATGTGCTGGAGGAGAACATGTATGAATACTCTAAAACTCAAAAATTTCACAGCATTAAAATTAAATTGGTGTATTTAGAGGATCGCTCCAAGCAAAATATTATAAAATTTAGGGGCATCCCAAAATCAGTAAAAACTAATGAGCTCACTCCTTTCTTGCTACAACTTTTCATGAAATTGCTGTCTTGCCTAAACTCTCGAGATATCATCATTGACCTGGTCCATAGGATATCCAAACCCGCACACCATCCTGCTGATATCCCAAGGGATGTCCTGGCCCGGATACATTTTTATCATGTCAAAAAACAGATCCTCTCTTCCACCAAAGCCATGAAACCTCTGCCAGCACCATATTCCAACGTCTTTCTGTTTGCAGATTTATCCCCAGCCACAATGAAAATGCGCAGGGCTTTTACTTCCATAACCTCAGTACTTCAAGAACATAAAATTGTCTATAGACGGGGCTTCCCAGCTAAGCTTTTAGTTAACTATCAACAACAAACCGGTCCCATCCTCACACCTAAAGAAGGGTAGAAACGGCTGACCAGTTTGGGCCTTCTACCTCTTGCTCCCACTGATACAGGACAAAAGAGCTCTCTACCATCATCCTCTGTTTCCCGGAATCCGGTGCTCAGCAAAGATAGAGGCTAAACCTTCATCACAGCACATAGTCCCATGAAAAGTTAGATCCAGCCTTAGCAACATTTATACTTCTCTTTCCACCCTTCCAGGTTATCGTGTGCCATGCACACTTCATTGTTCTTTATTGTTGATTTTTCTGTATGTTGTACATTCGTGCACCATATTCCTTTAAACGTTATCTGTTTTTCTATTGTTCAATGACATGCTGTATACTGCATATTTACCTGTGTTTGGTAATCTGCTTTAGTGTCATTATTGCATCTTCCTTATATGTAACTCAGATATAGTCTCGCTCCTCCAGTACATCCTCCTAGTGGCCACTTGTTGCCATGGCCATCAACATCACCTCAATTAATGCTAAAGACTTGAATTCCCCATTCAAACCTTCTCTGGAAGAAGCCTTGCCCATCACGCTGACGTGCTTTGTGTTCAAGAGACCAACTTTTCTAGAGCCAACCCTCCCTCATACACACATAAGTGCTACCCACACTAATTATTTGCAAGCGCTACTAAAAAGAAGAGGGGAGTTATTATAGCTATCAGCACATTAGTAACTTTCACCTTACATCATAGTGAGATGCAGTGGCGGCTGGTGCTCAAAATTTTTTTGGGGGGCGCAAACAAACGGAAAAATTCTGAAAAAAACCATCAATCGCAGCCACTGTGCCATCAAACGCAGCCACTGTGTCATCACCCGCAGCCACTGTGTCATGAAAACGCAACCACTGTGTCATCAAAACGCAGCCACTGTGTCATCAAAACGCAGCCACTGTGTCATCAATCCGCAGCCACTGTGTCATCAAAGCGCAGCCACTGTATCATCAAAACGCAGCCACTGTGTCATCAAAATGCAGCCACTGTGTCATCAATCGCAACCACTGTGTCATCAATCACAGCCACTGTGTCATCAAAACGTAGCCACTGTGTCATCAAAATGCACCCACTGTGTCATCAATCGCAGCCACTGTGTCCACTGATCCCAGACACCATGACTGTCTTAATAGCAGCCAGCATCTCTTTGAACAAGGGGGGAAAGAGGGGCAAGTTATCAAAGAAGGATACTCACAGTGATTTGGGGGGCTGGAAGAGGATGCTGTATGTGCTAGGGGCCACTTTGGGAGCAGAGAGGATTTGTGCTAGAAGGGAGGTCTAATTTTATATTCAACAAACTATATTCAACAAACTTCTAGCACAAATCCTCTCTGCTCCCAAAGTGGTCCCTAGCACATACAGCATCCTTTTCCAGCCCCCCAAATCACTGTGAGTATCTTTCTTTGATAACTTGCCCTCTTCCTCTGCAAGTGTCATATTCAGACCTCACCTCAGATCAGCACGTCCTGTTGATGCTGTGTTCATTCTCCTCCCCCTCTGTCTCTGTCTGTTTATAGGAAGGCACTCGGAGGTGTCTTCAGTCCGTGTGTTAGTGTGAGACAAGAGGAGGGGGAATGGGGAAGAGAGGGACAGATGCAGCTGTACTGTGCTGGAGCTCACCATCTTTGCGGCCACTACATAAACCAGACTGGAACCCATCCCTCATGCTGAGCAGCGGCGTGCTCTCTTACCTTCCTCCTGCACCTCTGCTCGGGCCGAAGAACGGAGCTGCCAATGTCACTTCCGGCTTTTGTCTGTTTCACGAAAGCCGGAAGTGACCTCAAGATTTGAAAAGCAATGCTCCCGCCCATAGAACCACACTGATTCTACGGGCGGAAGCTAATCGGCGTTTTCGATTCCGCGGCAAGGCGGGTTAAAAGCCTGCAAATGAAGCGCCACGTCTGCAATCTCGTGATTGCATTGACGTGGCACTTCCCATAGTGCACTGCGTCCTGCGCCACAGTGCACTTTGTTAAAGAACTTTTTTTTTTGTTCTTAAAGGGACCGTTTTAATTTTTTTTTTTTGACTACAGGAGGGGGGGGGGGCGGCGCAGGTCACCCCCTATGAACGGGCCGCCACTGGTGAGATGGTGAAGACTGTGAATGCTAAAACCCCTCCTCTGCAAAGATCATAGATTGGATATATAAAGAAATAATAGGAACCAATAGTGTAATCCTGTTTATTTATCCACTGGACGGTGGGACACACGCCAGCTATGAGGGTGAGCCACGAGGCACCAACAGATCACCTGACATGCTCTACAGCCCCAGTGCTGGGCTAAGGCACTACTCATGTAACCAGCCATTTGGCTTTTGTATTTTATCACTTTTTAAATAAACAGGATTATGCTATTGGTTCCTTTTATTTCTTTACATATCCCATCTATGATCTTTGCGGAGGAGGGGTTTTAGCTTCCACAGTCTTCACCATTGCAGCAAGCATTATCTTGCTAAAGCGTATTTGACCTGCTTTTTTATTAAAGGGGTCACCACCTTCTGGTAAGCAAAATCCACATATGCAGCACTTTGGGTGTATTTCTCTCAGTTGGTGAAGGATTATCCACTATTTTTATTGTTCAGAAGAATTCAACACAGAAGATTCATTTGTGTTTGGGACTTGGAATGATTGACGGTTTTTGTGGTTTACATCTTTTTTTACCACTTGTGTTCATCACTGTTCATATATAATTATTTATGGCACTTTGCACTTTATTTCACCATTCAATGGTAGTTGTTTGAGAGATTTGAACATTCATTATTGCACAGTCAATTATAATTGTTAATAGAGCGCCCTCTACACCCAATTTCACTAGTTTTTAGTAGTTTATCTACATAATTAGGGGAGCAGCTGTTTTATACTATTCTTATTAGTTTTATATTTAATATCCAAGTAAGTTTGGTGCAAAGTACACATTTTTTATGACTTTATTGATATTATTGTTCTGTTTTTTGATACCACATATCTATTAAAGCACATGCCTTCTGCGCTATCCTCTCTGCTTAAAAAAGAGGACCTTTACAACTCCTGGAGGTGTCTCCATGATGGGGAGTGAGACTATACATTTTACTCTCATTCCCAACATTCTTACTCTGGGATTGATTTATTCCTCAATGATAAACATTTGCTTCAAACCATCACAGATTTGCAAATAGTCCTAATTAATTGGTCTGATCACGCACCAATCTCGATCAAGCTATTTGCCCAAAAACAATCACCAAGGCACACCGTTATGGCAACTAAATGCATCTCTCCTTAACATTTCACTATATGAACATATAATATACTGTATAATACATAAAAATTTATAACATATATACATTATGTTATGACAGATTCATGAAACATTAAATTAAATATATAATTTTTATATAATCACGTGTATTGAGGCAATTATTGGTAACTTGAAAATCCCATAACCTTAACCATATATTCATTGAACAGGATGTGACAGAGCGATACTCTGCCAGGTTCCAAAATGTCATATAAACATTAGTGCAGCGCTCAAATATATATGTGAAAAATATAGGAAGTAGGTCTACCAAAATATAAAACCACCCAAAGTGACAAGGGATCCAAAAGGATCATGCAATGATGAAAGTATTAAATATTAACAATGGAACATTATAAACCAAAATTGAATGCAAATAAAATGTACCGCAGAAAAAAATTTGTGCTTGAAAATGTATCACTCAAGGTTTATGAATAAATCAACATTCGATATGTAATAGTCCATCATAGAAATTGAGTCCCATGAGTTGAAGAAAGACACCTGTGAAAGGACACAATTTAGTTAAAACTTTGCCCTCATTGTGTGGTCCGCCACCATATAGTTAAATTGGTACGCTTACCAGAAGGTGTGGACTCATATACTAATATGTATTGTGTCAATCATTCAGTTGTGAGGAAACACCTCAACCATATGCAGCATTTTCAGATAAATGGTATGGAAATCACCCCGCCCAGAGTTCAATGGGGTTCCACCTTCAAAGATTTTGAATTGCAAGAAATAAATATATCAAACAATTGTTCATAACACCATGTGTTCCAAATAATACTGAGAAAGGTTCCAATAAGCATCTATTGCATGAAAAATCTGAAGACTAATAAAAAGTCCCAAACAGATGGTAGTGTTATACACCACGTGGATAGCAGATTGAAAGAAGTGACACAAAATTATTGGGTCCCCCGTATGGAAGCAATGCAGGCTTACCGGAACCGTTGGACTCATAGAAACGTATGTCCCCTGAGTCAGTAATGCTTGTATTGCCACCAGGCAATGAAGTGGGGTCTCCCAGTGAAACGATATGGAATCCAGATGCTGTTCTAGGACTCTAGGCAAAGCTCTTCCATATGCAACCCGATCTCATGGTGGCCCATAGAAGGTATGTATATCTAGATATACAAAAAGCACTAGTATAATAACTATTTAAAATGTAAAATGTTTAAAAATGATAAAAAATTGTTATTTTTTGTTTAATTAGTTTTTATTAGGAAAGAGAAGAAGCATACAATGTATGTTGAGGCAAATATCAACCAGTACACATTACAGAATGAGTTTGAATATATGTAGAACATAAACTCGTAGTAACGTGTTGTGTCAAAGAAGAGCTTACTCAATCAAGGTGCATCTGTTTGGGACAGAAGGACTAAACTACACAGATGAGCGATATATTTGGGATGCAAACAATTTAATTTACTCTGTAGTTGATTCTTGATATAGTATACTTCCTCGAGTATTATAATTTAATTTAAGAGGAAGAGAGAATGAAAAAAAAAGGAAGAAAGAAAGGAAAATAAAGAAGGGAGGTAGATGGGGGGGGGGGGGGTGTAAGTCTGCCTAGGTCCAAAGTCCCTTACTCACTAGTTTTATCAATTAACATGTTACATAGGTTTAGACATAATTTCCGCTTACGCGGTAGTGTATTTGAAGGCAAACCAGCAGGACCATATCTTATTTGCAAGATCTGATTTGTTTCTTAAGGAGAGGGTCATATCTTCCATGTAGTAAACATAGTCTACTTTCAGCAACCATTTACGTAGTGCTGGAATGGTTGTTTTTTTCCAATGTAAAGGGATGAATGCCTTTGCGGCGTTAAGTAAGTGTGGTGTTATTGATTTTTTATAAGGTCCTGCTGGTTTACCTGTACAGTGAAATAAGACAAACCACGGATCGTTAGGAACTTCCCAACCTTGAATTTCCCTGATCCAATATAAGATGGCCAGCCAAAACGGGTGGATCAATGGGCAAAACCACCAGATGTGGGCGTGTGTTGCCCTCTCACCACAACCCCTCCAACACAGTGGGGATGTTTGTGGGAAGAACTTGTGTAGCACCACAGGCATATAATGC
Source organism: Lithobates clamitans (assembly GCA_037952925.1). NCBI lineage: Eukaryota > Metazoa > Chordata > Amphibia > Anura > Ranidae > Lithobates > Lithobates clamitans. The sequence goes on from JBBGZY010001222.1 coordinate 3,439,106, forward strand.
CACCTTGTCAATAGCTTGTAGTTTACTTCTGCCATTCTAGAAGCCCCAGAGGACGTGTGTGCTAAGGTAAGAATGGTGGATTTTTGGGTTGACGATAACCTTTTTTGTAAGTCTTGTTCCCAGTTGTGGATAAAAGTGGGAACGTTTGAAGAGGCCAACATAATCAGAGCATGATAGAAGTAGGAAACAGGTTTCTCCATTGGTTGGTCTTCGGAAAAAGCAACTTCCAAGGGAGAGAGTTCCGACAAGGTCCTCAAAGGTTTCGGGAGGGAGTGTACAAAGGCTGCTAATTGTCTGTGTCTCCAATGATCCATAGTAGAGATGTTGGAATTGGGTAGTAGTGTAGACAGAGGTAGTATTCCTGTGGTATTGGTAACATGGTGTAGTAGAATTTGAGATCCAAGATTCCAGGAATGAATCCCAGGATCAATATTTCCAGGAGGGAAGTAGTTATGACCGGTCAGAGGTAAGAGTGGAGAATTATATGGCCATTTGTGTATCTTACACAATGAGTCCCATGACATGAGGGAGGAATGAGATAATGGTGATGTTGCCTTGGACAAACTTCTGTATTTTCCAGGTATCCACATTTGTGTGAAAAGATCTGTGCCGCTGAGTTCCATTTCCAAGGACACCCAGAGTTTGGAACCTCTATGATACTTCCAGTCAAAGATTCTATTCAACACGATGGCCCTGAAGTATATAAAAAATGGTTATAACCAAGCTGAAGAATAATATAAAAATATGTGTGGAAAAAATATATACATTGGACTGAAAGCTTGGAAAGTCCCTATATAGTTTAAAAGTTCTAAAATGGCAGTCTAGGCCAGGATTTTTAGCAATCAGACACAATGATGGCACAGGTGGGTGCTGAATTTATAGTAGTATCAGAATCAGAGTTCAGGGCTCCACCCTCCCAGGAGTCAGTATGTGTGCGCAAGGGAGAAGAGAAGTGCATGTCTGCACCGTGCTGTCCGGTACAAGACAGACGGAGGCCTGAGAGTGAGGCAGAGCAGTAGGGATGTGCAAGGAAAGACACAGACTTAACAGAGGTAAAGCATTTGGGCACAAGCACTGGGATGTGTGTTAGATGGTCTGGAGGATCAAGGTACGAGGCTTTTGCAGTAGAGCTGCAAAGAGAGCCATGAGGCTGATGGGGGAACCCCCTGCATAGGAAGCTATTTGTTTGTGAAATCTCTTAGTGTTTTAAATAAAAGTGTGCAGAAAAAGCACACCTGAAGTGGACTGGACTCACAGTTATGCACTACCATTAAACAACCCCAACTTGTCACAAGGGATATTGGAATTATTATTGCAACAGCGTAAATAAGTATAATTCATACATCCTATAAATCTGGCTAACATACATGTACGTCATTAAAGTGGTTATACAAAGATGATGACTGCGGCTGCAGGCATCATCCCGGTATTGTTTTTTTCATCTTGCTAAGCTGTTTTTAGTAAATGCAATCCAATGTCTTCCCAGTCTATCCCATCCCACCAGGGAGCCCAGGACTGAAGCCGGTGGTTCCTCTGGCTTACCATAGAGCTGAACGGTGACTGGATCTTCCCCAATCATTTCTATGGTATAAGTGACAGTGTGAAAATATAAAAAAAATATTAAAAAAATGTAGAGTGCCCCCATCCCCCAGTGCTTAGGCACAAAGGTGATACATATACACACGTTTGTAAACGATGTTTGCACCACACATGCAAGGTATCGCTGCCAAAGTTATAGTGAGAGCAATAATTATAGAATCAGATCTCCTGTGTAACTCTAAATGGGTAACCTGTAAAGACTTTTAAAGCGTTTCCTATGGAGATTTTTAAGTACTATAGTTTGGCGCTATTCCACGAACATAAAGAATTTTAAAGTGTGACATGTTAGGTATCTATTTACTCAGCATAACATCATCTTTTATATTTTACTAAACAATTAGGTATTATATTGTATTTTTGTACACTAAAATTCATTACCACTTAAGGACCGAGCCTCTTTTTGAGATTTGGTGTTTACAAGTTAAGATCATTTTTTTGCTAGAAAATTACTTAGAACCCCCAAACATTATATATTGTTTTTTTCTAACACACTAGAGAATAAAATAGCGGTCGTTGCAATACTTTCTGTCACACCGTATTTGCGCAGCGGTCTTACAAGCGCACTCTTTTTGGAAAAAATACACTTTTTCAATTAAAAAATAAGACAACAGTAAAGTTAGCCCAATTTTTTTTATATTGTGAAAGATGGTATTACGCCAAGTAAATTGATACCCAACATGTCATGCTTCAAAATTGCTCCCGCTTGTGGAATGGCGACAAACTTTTGCCTTTAAAAATCTCCATAGGCGATGTTTAAAAAATTCCACAGGTTGCATGTTTTGAGTTACAGAGGAGATCTAGGGCTACTCACATATGCGTTCGCTTCTACACGCGAGCTTGGTGGGACGAGGTGCGTTACATTTTTTTTTTTCTTATTTATTTTACTTTTTAATTTTCTATTTTTACACTTTTAGAAAAAGAATTGTGTGAATTTTATTTCTATTGCAAGGAATGTAAACATCCCTTGTAATAGAAAAAAAGCATGACAGGATCTCTTAAATATGAAACAACAGAACAGAAACAACATGTGTCCAATTTTAAGTTAAGTCCTGATGGCACAACATTTTTGTTAATTTTCTTTGCATTTGCCACAGTTTTGCCTTGATTCAAACACTGACCTCACTGTTGGTCTAATTGAGGGTCCTTGACCTAAGCCACAGCCTCAGTTATCACTAGGGATGAGCTTTCTGTTCGGGTCAAAAATGAGTTAGACTCCAACATTGCCTGTTCGCCCGTTCGTCGAAAAACGAACATTATGGGCCGTTCACGCCAAATTCGAGTGGGAGCGCAGTGCATTGCTGTATGATGATTGGCCAGACCATGACCTGCATGCTTTGGCCAATCACAGCACCCTCAGCTAAGAGCATGGTGCCTTTTACCAATCATGGATTAGGGGGACTAAGTCCACGCCCCACACTATATAAGGTTGCCTGCACGTTGGCCTCATATAGTGTGTTGTTGCCAGTGTGGATGGAGAGAGAGTGTCATTTATATTGAGCAGGCAGGCAGGCTATTCAGTTGTGTATTTAATATATATATACAGTCTCGTATATATATATATATATATATATATATATATATATATATATATATATATATATATGTATATATATCCACTGTATCCAGTTTAGCTAGATCTGACTGCAGTCCATTCCTGGTGTATAGGGATGAGCTTCGCGTTTGAGTCGAACCCATGTTGGACTCGAACATTTTCTGTTCGATCGCACGCCGAATTACGAACGATATGGGCCATTCGCGCCAAATTCGTGTGGCGCGTCACGGCCCATAATTCACTGCGGCATCGCAGTGCATTGCTGGCTGATGATTGGCCAAGCATGCACTATGACCCGCATGCTTTGCCAATCACAGCGCCGTCAGTAGAGAGAGCTGTAATTGGCCAAAGCCAGGGTGGCTTTGGCCAATTATGCCTCAGGGGGTTTAGAACACTCCCCACACTATATAAGGCCGCCTGCACGGCGGCCCTGTGTAGTGTGTTCCGATGTGCTTAAATAGAGAGAGAGAGAGACAGTGTCATTTCATTTGAGCTAGATAGATTAGGCAGGACAGTCAGTGAGTTAGCTGCACTTACAGTGCATTGTGTATATATATGCATCCCAGGTGTTGTATATATATATATATATATATATATACACTGTATTCAGTTTAGCTAGATCCGTTCCTGTTATCTTCCTACTGACAGGCAGGCTTGTCTTGTTACAGTATTTACAGCTACCTGAAGAAAATTGCTGGTGTTCTTTTGATCCTATTAGTACCACAGTCAGGCAGCTAGACTATTTACAGTTAGTGTAGTGCGTCCTCCTCACCGTGTTCAGTTAAAGCTACAAGTTAGTTTAGTGTGACCTCTGCACAGTATTCAGCTAAAACTACAAGTTAGTGTAGTGCGTCCTCCTCACAGTGTTCAGCTAAAGCTACAAGTTAGTTTAGTGTGACCTCTGCACAGTGTTTAGCTAAAGCTACAAGTTAGGGTAGTGTGTCCTCCTCACAGTGTTCAGCTAAAACTACAAGTTAGTGTAGTGTGACCTCTGCACAGTGTTCAGCTAAAACTACAAGTTAGTGTAGTGCGTCCTCCTCACAGTGTTCAGCTAAAACTACAAGTTAGTGTAGTGCAACCTCTGCACAGTGTTCAGCTAAAGCTACAAGTTAGTGTAGTGCGTCCTCCTCACAGTGTTCAGCTAAATCTACAAGTTAGTTTTTTGTGAGCTCTGCACAGTGTTCAGTTAAAGCTACCTGTAGAAGGTTGGTGGTGTTTTCCTGATCCTATCACTACCGCAGGCAGCTAAATAAACTACAAGTTAGTTTTTTGCGAGCTCTGCACAGTGTTCACCTAAAGCTACCTGTAGAAAGTTGGTGGTGTTTTCCTGATCCTATCACTACCACAGGCAGCTAAATAAGCTACAAGTTAGTTTTTTACGAGCTCTGCACAGTGTTCAGCTAAAGCCACAAGTTAGTGTAGTGTGAGCTCTGTACAGTGTTCAGCTAAAGCTACAAGTTAGTGTAGTGCGTCCTCCTCACAGTGTTCAGCTAAAACTACAAGTTAGTGTAGTGCGACCTCTGCACAGTGTTCAGCTAAAGCTACAAGTTAGGGTAGTGCGTCCTCCTGACAGTGTTCAGCTAAAGCTACAAGTCAGTGTAGTGCATCCTCCTCACAGTGTTCAGCTAAAACTACAAGTTAGTTTTTTGTGAGCTGTGCACAGTGTTTCAGCTAAAGCTACCTGTAGAAGGTTGGTGGTGTTTTCCTGATCCTATCAATACCGCAGGCAGCTAAATAAGCTACAAGTTAGTTTTTTGCCAGCTCTGCACAGTGTTCAGCTAAAGCTACCTGTAGAAGGTTGGTGGTGTTTTCCTGATCCTATTACTATTGACCACAGTGTTGGGTACATGCACCAGGTAACACCAGTAACGTGAGCACGGACAGAGGGGGTGCCCAAGAAGGACAGCAATCTGGAAGTCATGCTCCCCCTGCTGCAGCATACTGCCAGGTTTGCTCCAGTGATGAGGAGGGAGGGGATGATGAGGTCACTGACTCAACATTGGTGCCTGATAGGAGAGAGAAGGAGGAGGAGGAGGCACATCACAAACGAGGCAGGATGCCCTCCAGGGGCCAGCCTAAGGGCAGCACACTGACTGCATCACAACCCAAAGCTCCGCATGTGCAGGGCGCTGCAGTCTCTGCGCATTATTCCAAAAGTTCTTTGGTGTGGGCCTTTTTTGAGACAAGTGCATCAGATCGCACCGCTGCTATTTGCAACATATGTCTCAAGCGTATCTCGCGTGGCCAAAACATCTCCCGCTTGAGCACCACATGCTTGACCAGACATATGTTGACCTGCCATGCAGTTAGTTGGCAAGCGTATCTAAAAGACCCACACCAAAGAACAAAGAGGACCTCTCCTTGCTCCTCATCAGCTGAGATCTCCAACCCCACTATACCTTCAGTCCTCTCTGAGACCTGCACTGAGAGGAATGAAGGTGTAGAATTAGGTGTGTCACAGCCAAGTACTTGTGGGCAATCTGCTTTTGGTAGACCGACGTCAGATTGTACCAGGCAAATTTCCCTGCCCCAGCTGCTGCACCGCCGAAAGAAGTTTGCTCCCAGCCATCCACATGCCCAGCGGTTGAATGCTAGCTTGGCAAAATTGCTAGCACTTCAACTGCTGCCTTTTCAGTTGGCAGACTCTGCCCCCTTCCGTGAGTTTGTGGAATGTGCGGTTCCTCAGTGGCAGGTACCCAAACGCCACTTTTTCTCACGGAAGGCGATTCTGGCTCTCTACTGGCATGTGGAAGGCAATGTCTTGGCCTCGATGGACAGGGTAAGGTGCATATTATAGTCCAGCAGGCATGGACAGGGACGTTACCTAAGTTTCACCGCGCATTGGGTGACTCTGCTGGCAGCTGGGAAGGATGCAGGACAAGGTACAGTAGTGTTGGAGGTTGTTCTGCCACCATGCCTCCAAAATGCCACTACTAATGATTGTGACACACCTCTCTCCTCCACCCTCTCCTCTTCTTCTTCCTCCATGGCCTCTTCCTTTGCTTTGTCTTTGGAACCAGCGGTGCTCCGTAGCCGTTCAAGGGGCTACACAAGTATGCAGGCCAAAAGATGCCATGCGGTGCTTAAGCTGGTGTGCTTGGGGGACAGGAGCCACACTGGGGCAGAGGTTCTGTCAGCTCTGCAGGGGCAGGTTCAGAGGTGGTTGACGCCATGCCACTTTAAGGCAGGAATGGTGGTTTGGGACAATGGCACCAACCTCCTCTCTGCCCTCCGACAGGGACAAATGACCCATGTGCCCTGTTTGGCTCACGTCCTTAACTTGGTGGTGCAGCGGTTCTTGGGCAGGTACCCGGGCTTACAGGATGTCCTGAGGCAGGCCAGGAAAGTCTGTGTGCATTTCCGCCGGTCTTATAATGCCAGTGCTCAGCTAGCAGACCTTCAAAAGGAGTTTAACCTGCCCAAGAACCGCCTAATCTGTGACATGCCCACCAGGTGGAACGCAACGCTGGCCATGCTGCAGCAGCTGCACATGCAGCAGAGGGCCATCAATGGGTACCTGTGCGACTATGACACCAGGACAGGGTCAGGGGAGCTTGTTTTTTTCCCCACGCCAGTGGGCCATGATCAGGGATGCATGCACTGTCCTGTCACCATTTGAGGAGGCCACGAGGATGGTGAACAGTAACAGTGCATGCATCAGTGACACTGTCCCCCTTGTCCACCTGTTGGAGCATACGCTGCGTGGAATAATGGACAGGGCACTTGAGGCAGAACAGAGGCAGGAAGAGGAGGACTTCCTTAGCTCTCAAGGCCCCCTTTATCCAGACATTGTTCCTGCGTGCCCGTCGATCACACAGGAAGAGGAGGAGGAGGAGGAGGAGGAGGAAAAGGAGGTGGATTGTGTCAGTATGGAGGTGGAGCCTGGCACTCAGCATCAGCAGCAGTCTTTAAGGGATCAGTCCCAAGAAACACATGGACTTGTACGTGGCTGGGGGGAGGTGGCTGCGGACCATGTCGTCCTTAGTGACCCAGAGGACTCCGGACCGAATGCCTCAGCAAACCTACACTGCATGGCCTCCCTGATCCTGCAAAGCCTGCGGAAGGATCCTCGTATTCATGGTATCAAGGAGAAGGACCAATACTGGCTGGCAACCTTCCTTGATCCACGTTACAAGGGTAAGGTTGCGGACCTTATCTTGCCATCGCAGAGGGAGCAGAGGATGAAACATCTTCGGGAGGCCTTGCAGAAAGTTGGAGAATGTGGCCATCTGACCGATGCGTTCAGACAATTTTTTAGTCTGCAGTTCCAAGGTATGATCGGTTCCAGCAACCATCGCCAGCGTCTGTTTTACATGGTGCAGGAGTACCTAGGGGCAAGATCTGACTTGGACACCTTTCCCATTGCAAATCATCTGGGTTACTGGGTCTTGAGGATGGATCACTGGCCAGAGCTTGCACAGTATGCAATTGAGTTACTGGCCTGTCCTGCATCCAGCGTTCTTTCGGAACGCACATTCAGTGCTGCTGGGGGCTTTTTACCTGATCACAGGGTGCGTCTGTCCACCGACTCGGTCGATCAACTGACCTTCATAAAAATGAATCAGTCTTGGATCACCACCAGCTACCAAGCACCTGATGCTGATGTACCGAATAATTTTTTTTGAAATCTCAGATCCCTTCAAAGACTGCCTATGCTGATGCTGAGTGACTATCCTGAGTAACTATCCTCTTTCTCCTCAATGATCACGCTGATAGCTTGTAAGAACATTTTTGGTTCTGGGCACCGCCACCAGTGCCTAAGGCCCAATTTTTCAGCCCCTGTCTAACAGGGGCGTGTAATTACAATTTTTGATGCAATACTTTGCAGCAGGGCTTGTTCCTGCGTTCCAACTAGAGTATCTGTGAGGGTTTACAGTGTTGTGGCACCAGCACCAGTGCCTAAGGCCCAATTTTTCAGCCCCTGTTCAACAGGGGCGTGTAATTACAATTTTTGATGCAATACTTTGCAGCAGGGCTCGTTCCTGCCTTCCAACTAGAGTATCTGTGAGGGGTTGCAGTGTTGTGGCACCAGCACCAGTGCCTAAGGCCCAATTTTTCAGCCCCTGTTCAACAGGGGCATGTACCGCATTTATCGGCGTATAACACGTGCTGGCGTATAACACGCACCCCAAGTTTAGGAGGGAATTTTAAGGAAAAATCTTTTAGGAGTTAAGATTAAGGAAGAAAAACTTACATTAAAAAGCCCATCAATGCAGCGTTATCGTGTCCATCTGCAGCCTTGTCAGTGAAGCCTTGCCCCAGTGCAGCCTTGTCAGTGCAGCTTTGCCCCAGTGCAGCCTTGTCAGTGCAGCTTTTCGCCAGTGCAGCCTTGTCAGTGCAGCCTTGCCCCAGTGCAGCCTTGCCCCAGTGCAGTCTTGCGTGATCGCCGCGATCGCCGCCGACATACACAGCCGTAAATTCAATTTAATATAATTCATATATCATATAATTCAAATATGGCACCGAGACTGCAGGGACTTGTCGGAGCCAAGATACACATACCCGAGTGTCCTCGGCTTTTCTCGGCGCTGCTCACAGTCACACCCAGTCCCGCCCTATGATGAACATAACACAGGTCCAATGGCGGGACTGGGAATGACTGTGAGCGGCGCAGAGAAAAGCCGAGGACACTCGGGTATGTGTATCTTGGCTCTGCCGAGTCCCTACATTCTCGGCGCCATATTTGAATTTACACACAGCTGTGTATGTTGGCGGCGATTGCCGCGATCGCTCTGATCAACCAAAATTGGCGGGGATCGGCCTATAACATGCACTCATGATTTTCCCCTGATTTTAAGGGGAAAAAGTGCGTGTTATATGCCGATAAATACGGTAATTACAATTCTTGATCTAATATTTCACAGTAGGGCCCATTTCTGTGCCCACCAAGAGCGAGTGAGGACTTACAGTGTTGTGGCACCAGCACCACCACCAGCACCACCACCAAAGGCCCAATTTTTCTGTCCCTATTCAACAGGGGCATGTAATTACAGTTCTTGATCTAATATTTCACAGCAGGGCCCTGCGAGGGCTTACAGTGTTGTGGCCACAAGAACACCTAAGGCCCAAATTTCTGCTGAGTATATAGGGTAGACCCCTACTTTCAAACATCCAACTTACAAACGACTCCTACTTGCAAACAGAAGGAGACAACAGGAAGTGAGATGAAATGTACCCCTAGGAAGGGAAATCCTCTCCTGTAAGAGTTAATATGGGAAAAACATTTCTCCTTTCCACTGATGCTTTATCACCAATCCTTGTTTCACAAAAACCCCAAATTTTCAAAAAAACATTTGTCATTGGGACAAAAAGTGAGGTGAAATCTTCTGAAGAGGAGCACAGGCAGCAAAACAAATGTCACAGGGGTGATAACTCTTCCCCATGTTTTCCAAAAAGCTTAAAATAGATTTTTTGGCTGGAGCTAATGTACCAGTTCAAAATTACAAACAGATTCTACTTAACAACAAACCTACAGTCCCTGTCTTGTTTGCACCGCCTGTATACTGCTGTATACTGTATACTGTTCAGAGTATAAAGGGCCTTTCCTTTTTTTAAATTGGGTGCAGGGTTCCCCTTAATATCCATACAGGACCCAAAGGGCCTGGTAATGGACTGGAGGGTACCCATGCCGTTTGTCTCACTGATTTTCATCCATTGCCAGGACCCGACATTACATTAAAGCGACAAGCAATTTTAAATGACTTTTTTCCTTTAGAAATGTCATTTTGTGCAGGGACTGTTCTAAGCACGGGAAACATGCGCCGCTTTACAGGCATACTATAGACACCCCCAGGTACAATATTTAAAGGAATATTTCACTTTTTTTTTTTTACTTTAAGCATCATTAAAATCACTGCTCCCGAAAAAACGTCAGTTTTTAAAAGTTTTTTTTGCATTGATACATGTCCCCTGAGGCAGGACCCGGGTCCCCAAACCCTTTTTAGGACAATACCATGCAAATTAGCCTTTAAAATGAGCACTTTTGATTTCAAATGTTAGAGTCCCATAGACGTCAATGGGGTTCTAACGTTCGTGTGAATTTTCGGTCCGTTCGCAGGTTCTGGTGCCAACCGAACCAGGGGGTGTTCGGCTCATCCCTACTGGTGTACTGTTTCTAATATACTTCAGGCGGTGTACACAGTACACAATACATACAGTGCACCCATAGTTGCTATTAGACTTCTGGTGGTGTACACAATACTGTGCACCCATAGTGCAGTTGCTACTACTTTTCTGGTGGTGTACACAATACAGTACACACATAGTTGTTATTACACTTTTGTTGGTGTATACAGTACCGTGCACCCATAGTACAGTTGCTACTACTTTTCTGGTGGTGTAGAAAGTACACAATACCAATGCCCTGTACACATGATCGGACATTGATCTGACATTCCGACAACAAAATCCATGGATTTTTTCCGACAGATGTTGGCTCAAACTTGTTTTGTATACACACGGTCGCACAAAGTTGTCAGAAAATCCGATCGTTCTGAACGCGGTGATGTAAAACACGTATGTCGGGACTATAAACGGGCAGTAGCCAATTATTTTCATCTCTTAATTTATTCTGAGCATGCGTGGCACTTTGTGCGGCGGAATTGTCCACACGCGGTCGGAATTTACGGGAACGGATTTTGTTGTCGGAAAATTTTATAGCCTGCTCTCAAACTTTGTGTGTCAGAAATTCCGATGGAAAAAGTCCGATGGAGCCCACACACGGTCAGAATTTCCGACAACAAGCTCAGATCGCACATATTCCATCGGAAAGTCCGACCATGTGTACAGGGCAATACAGTGCACCCATAGTTGCTATTAGACTTCTGGTGGTGTACACAATACCCTGCACTCATAGTGCAGTTGATACTACTTTTCTGGTGGTGTACACAATACAGTACACCCATTGTTGTTATTACACTTCTGTTGGTGTACACAGTACCGTGCACCCATAGTGCAGTTGCTACTACTTTTCTGGTGGTTTACACAGTACACAATACATACAGTGCACCCATAGTTGCTATTAGACTTCTCGTGTTGTGTACAATACCGTGCACCTATAGTGCAGTTGCTACTACCTTTCTGGTAGTGTACACAGTACACAATACAGTGTAGTGTGGTGTTGCAAAACAAAATCCCCATCATGTCCGTAAGGCCACCAAGGAGAGGCATACGCTCACAGGTCACTAAACGAAGGCAAGCAGACTCTGTGTCTACAGTCCACAGTGCTGGTCATGGACATCTTCTGCAGGTGGCCGTGGGGCACGCTTGTCCTTTTTTTCTGCTGCTGGAACAGGGGCAGAAAAATTGGGCCTTTGGTGGTGGTGGTGCCACAACACTGTAACCCCTCACAGATACTCATGTTGGGCGCAGGAATGGGCCCTGCTGTGATATTAGATATATATTAGATCAGAAATTGTAATTACATGTCCCTGTTAAATAGGGACAGAAAAATTGGGCCTTAGGTAGTGGTGGTGGTGCCCTAAACCAAAAATATTGTTGGAAGCTAGCATCATCAAGATTGAGGAGGAATAGGATAGTCACTCAGCATAGACAGTCTTCAAAAGATCCCACATCCATAGAAAAATCAATCAGTTACATCAGCATCAGGTGCTTGATAGCTGCTGCTGATCCAAGACTGATTCATTTTTATGAATCAAGGGAGTCTGTGGACAGGCGCACTCTATGATCCATTACAAACCCTCCAGCAGAACTGAATGTGTGTTCAGAAAGAACGCTGGATGCAGGACAGGTGTCATGAGAGGGTTTACCCATTGGTGGCGCTATCGATCTCTTGGATCGCAGTACCAGTGTCCACCAGCGGGTGTCTTCCAACACCTAGGACCTGTAGTAAGAGGACTCACCTGCTGGTGGCACTGTTGCATCCTTGGGCCGTAGTACCGGTGTTCACCAGCGGGTGCACTCCGGCAGTGTGGAGCAAACAGCACCCTCTGCGCTCAGCTGTAACATGAGGTCAATTACTACAGCCTTATAAATACCCGGCAAGCCCTCACATCCTTGCCTTGGTGTCTCTCTCTCCCTGCATTCTGACCTTGCTGCCTGTTATTTTGACCTTGAGCCTGCATCTGCCCTGACCTGATCTGATCCAATCCCTATCCTAAGCCCTTCCTGGTCCTGTCCCTTCTGTTTCCTGGTTACCTTCAATCCCTGCCCTGCATCCCATCCATCCATCCTTTCCCTGTTCTGTTGGTTTCCCGTCCTTACCATCTGCTGATCTCCCGGTGTATGACCTTGGCCTGGCTTCTGTTTACGGATCCGGTATCTCCCATTTTATTGTACATAATATCTTGTTGTTTGTGGGTATTGTGGTTGGTTGTGCACTGTTATATTCACTTACCTGTCACTTATGTAAATAAACACCATTTTTATTCACTTATATACGTTTATGGCTTCTTCTGTGCAGTCCACACAGTCAGGTTTACTAATTCCCTGACAACATGCCAGTAGATCAATTGCATATTGAGCAAGTTCTGGCCAGTGGTCCATCTTCAAGACTCAGTAACCCAGTGGATGCTCTGTTGGAAAGGTCTCCAAGTCTGCTCTTGCCCCTAGATATTCCTGCACCATGTCATGCAGACGCTGGCGATGGTTGCTTGAACCGATCAGACCTTGGCGCTGAGGACTGAAACATTGTCTAAAGGCATCGGTCAGCTGGCCACCTTCTCAACTGCTCTTCCTCTGACTTAATGAAGCTTTTATGGTTATGCAGTAATCTTTGTCTGTCAGCTTACCTCTCCTCCATGTGTTCACCTTTAGAGGCCAGCCACTCTCGCCTGGCTACTTAAATAATCTCTCCTTAAAGCATGGCTCCACCCCAGCCCCTATCAGGGAACTATATATTAACGTGTGCACTGCAAGCCTGCCTTGCTGATTAGCCTTTGTGTGTTTAGCTTCCATGTGCATCTTGCTGTGTCTTCTACATCTGATTCCAGTTACCGATCTTAGCTTGTTCTCGACTATCCCTGCCTGCTTGTGACCCTGACCTTTGGCGTGTTCTATTTTTATCCTTGTTTGCTAGTCGCCCCGTCCTTTAGCTTATTCTCTTACTATCTCTGTCCTCCTGTAGCCTTCTGTGGACGTGAGCTGGGAGACCCTGGGGGTCGCGACCTGGAGTCAGTTGCATCCCAGTCCATCCTCACCACTAGAGGCTCTGGTGAACACCTGCTGGCTCTTAGACTCCGCACCATGGGGATTCTTACGCTCTAGCCCCTGTGGGATCTGTGTTGGTGTTCCAGTGGATCTGCCTTCCTTAACCACCTAAACTCCCATCTGCAGCAGTCAGCCGTAATGTCCACTACCTTTGCGGTGCACTCCTGACCCCAATGGTGTGCATCTGTCACCTGGCATCAGATGACCTGACAGAAGCCTCAGCAACACGTTGTTCAGCACCAGGAAATTGTAACCTCACAGGGTCTGGAAATGCTTTGCACAAGCCTTTCTTTAAGGCCTCCTGAGGATGTTTCATCCTCTGCTCCCTCTGCGAAGGCAGGATGAGTTCTGCAACCTTACCCTTCTCTTTGATACCACGAATCCTAGGTTTCTTATGCTGCATGGCCTCCCTGATTCTGCAAAGCCTGCAAAAGTTTGCAGAGGCATTCGATTCTGAGTCCCCTGGGTCACTAAGGATCACATGATCCATAACAACCTCCTCCCAGCCATGTACAACTCATTGGGTTTCTGGGGACTGAAACCCATCCCTTGAAGACTCCTGCTGAGTGTTATCCTCCACGTCCATGCTGACACAATCCTCCTCCCCCTCCTCCTCCTTTTCTTCCTGTGTGTTTGGCGGGCCTGCAGGAATAATATCTGGATATAGGGGGCCTTTAGAGGTAAGGAAGTCCTCCTCTTCCTCACACTGTTCTGCCTCAAGTGCCCTGTCCATTATTCCATGAAGTGTGTGCTCCAACAGGAAGACAAGAGGGACAGTATCACTAATGCATGCATTGTCGCTGCTCACCATCCTCGTGGCCTCATCAAATGGTAACAAGACAGTGCATGCATCCATGATCAGTAGCCACTGGCATGGTGAAAAGAAGTCAAGCTCCCCTGACCCTGTCCTGGTGCCATACTCACACAGGTACTCATTGATGACCCTCTGCTGCGTGTACAGCCGCTACAGCATTGCCAACATTGACTTCCACCTGGTGGACATGTCATAAATGAGGCGGTTGGTGGGCAGGTTGCATTCCCTTCGAATGTCAGCCAGCCGAGCATTGGCATTGTATGACCATTGGAAATAACTACAGACTTTTCTGGCCTGCCTCAGGAGATCTTGTAAGCCTGGGCACCTGCTCAAGAACCGCTGCACCACCAAATTCAGGATGTGTGCCAAACATGGAACATGGGTCAAGTGTCTCTGTCGGAGGGTGGAGAGAAGGTTGGTGCCATTGTCGCATACAACCATTCCTGGCTGAATCTGGCGTGGCATCAACCACCTCTGAGCCTGCCCTTGCAGAGCTGACAGAATCAAAGCCCCAGTGTGGCTCCTGTCCCCTAAGCAGTGGTTTAACCTTAAACTACGTAGAGGGTTCTTTACTGTAAGAGCAGCAAGGAAGTTGAATTCCCTTCCACAGGCCGTAGTCTCAGCGGGGGGCATCGATTGTTTCAAGAAACTATTAGATAAGCACCTGAATGACTGCAACATATATACAATGTAATACTGACATATAATCACACACATAGGTTGGACTTGATGGACTTGTGTCTTTTTTCAACCTCACCTACTATGTAACTATGTAACTCATGCAAAGCATGGCATCTTTTTGCCTGAGTGCTTGCATAGCCCCTTGAACGCTTACGGAGCACCGCTGGTTCAGAGAACAAATCTGCAGAAGAGGCCATAGAGGAAGAAGAAGAGGAGGGGGTGGAGGAGAGAGCTGTGAATCACCGCTAGCATTTTGGAGGCGTGGTGGCGGAACAAGCTCCAACAATACTAAACCCTGTCCTGCCTTCTTCCCAGCTGCCAACAGAGTTTCCTAGTGCACCGTGAAGGAAAGGTAACATCCCTGCCCATGCCTGCTAGACCATGAGTCTGTGGTAATATACACCTTACTGCTGTCCGCCCTGTCCAACAAGACAAAAACATTGCCTTCCACATGCCAGTAGAGAGCTGGAGTGGCCTTGGCCTTGGAGATGGTGTTTTGGAACCGGCAACTGAGGTACAGCACATTACACAAATTCACGAAAGTGAGCAGAGTCTACCAGCTGAAAAGGCAATAGTTGCAGTGCTAGCAATTTAGCCAAGCTGGCATTCAAGCTAGCATTCAGACTGTGAGCATGTGGATGGCTGGGACTGAATTTCTTTTTACAGTTTAGCAACTGGGGTAGGGAAATTTGCCTGCTAAAATCATATGGTGGTTTACTGCTAGCAGATTGACTGCAAGTACTTGGAACACCTATTGCTATACCTTCATTCCTCTCAGTGCAGTTTTTCGAGAGGACTGGAGTAGGGTTGGAGATCCCAGATGAGGAGCAAGGAGAAGTCCGCCTTTTTCTTTAATGTGGGTCTACAGATTTGTTGCCTTATGAGTTTATGTGAAATCTACATTAATAGCTGTAAAATATTGGAAATATGAATATATTTAATTTATATTTAATTTACATTTAATTATTTATATATATATATTTTATATTTAATTTATATTTAATTTATTTATATTTAATTAATATATTTAATTTAGCTTTTATCTATGTAGGGCGGAACATGTTATCTTCACAGAAATCTCTGGTAGACCAGACAAGTCGGTGCCTAGGCTTGTGTATACAAACAATGAGATCCAAACCTCATTGTTTTACACATACTCACTTCAAAGGATCCCATGCTGGGATATGCAATGAAGGAAGGCCAACCCGTAATCGATACTTAACTTCCCAGGAAAATTCAAGTTAAGCTCCTGCTCAGAATGGTCACAAGGATTTGCATTAAAGGGGGCTGACTTATGCAAAGTTTAGGGATTGGAGATGTAGCCTGTCCTTAACACGGAATAAGGAAACTCACAAATCAGAGCCACGCTATGCCAACCAATGAGGAATCAGCATGTAATGATATAAACAGACTAGATGGGGGGGAAACACACACTTTTATGGGAGAGCAACTATTAGAATGGAACCTTGGTGCAAAGGGTAATTATGGTAAATGTCTGCATTTTACTTGTAACTAAATATGTTTGCACATTAATGTTTTCAGGAATATACTCTGTATTCCTTCATGTAATTCTTTTATTTTAACCTAATATTTTCTTCCTTGGTGTAGACTATAGATAGATGGTTGTGTATTAGATAGACTTTCAACTACTCACCAATAAATGTTGTTATTGTGTTAAAGCTTTCACTCATGGTCAAAGAACTCTCATTTAACCCAAATCATATCTGAGAGATATTAAATCTCAAATATAGTATACAGGAAAAAGACTGCATGGGAGGTCATCATATGTCTGGTCAAGCATGTGGTGCCCAAGCGGTGTGATCTGCTGCACACGTGTCCAAAAAGGCCCACACCAAGCAACTTTTCAAAATCAGCGGGGAGCTAGCAGTGCCCTGCACCTGTGGAGCTCTGCGGTGTGATGCAGTAGGGTGGCTGCCCTTAAGCTGCCCCCTAGAGGACATCCTGCCTCATTGGAGTTGTGCCTCCTCCTCCTCCTCTATTCTATCAGGCACCCAAGTAGTGTCAGTGACCTCATCATCCCCTCCCTCCTTGTCACTGGAGCAAACTTGGTACTATGCTGCAGCTGGGGGAAAATGACTGCCAGTTTCTTGTCCTTCTTGGGCACCCCCTCTCTCTAGGCTCACGTTACTCCCTTCCTCAACCTGGGAACCAACATCGGAGCATCCTCCAGCAGCATGTGCCCAACACTGTGGTCGAATAGTTCGAGGGACTCCTCCATGCACGATGGTGGGGCTACGAAAGGAGTGACTATGGACAAGGAGCCGGTGGAATAGGCCAATTTGGCAGCTGCATAGGAAGGAAAACTACTCTGAGCCTGGGTGCCAGAGGATGAGGAGAATGAGGACAGCTTTGTTATCCACTCCACCAACTCTTCTGCATGTTCTGGCTCAATAACACGACCAGCAGCAGAAAAAAAGGACAAGTGTGCCCCACGTCCACCGGCAGAGGATGCACCATGTCCTTGACCAGCACTGTTGACTGTAGACACAGAACCTGCTTGCTCTCTTTTAGTGGCCCGTGAGCGTCTGCCTCTCCTTGGTGGCCTTCTGGACATGATGTATATTTTGTTTTGCAAAACCGCACTACACTATATTGTGTACTGTGTACACCACCAGAAAAGTAGTAGCAACTGCACTATGGCTGCACTGTATTGTAATTACAATTTTTGATCTAATATTTCACAGCAGGACCCATTCCTGCTCTCAACAAGAGTATCTGCGAGGCTTTACAGTGTTGTGCCACCACCGCCTAAGGCCCAATTTTTCTGCCCCTTTTTAACAGGGGCGCTTAAATACAATTTTTGATCTAATATTTCACAGTAGGGCCTGCTCCTGTGCTCAACAAAAGTATCTGTGAGGCTTTACAGTGTTGTGCCACAACCACCACCACCACCGCCTAAGGCCCAATTTTTCTGCCCCGTTTAACAGGGGCATGTAATTACAATTCTTGATATAATATTTCACAGCAGGGCCCGTTCCAGCACCCACCAAGAGTAAATGTGAGGGCTTACAGTGTTCTGGTACCACCAACACCTAAGGCCCAATTTTCTGCAAAGTGTATAGGGCAGGCCGTATAGTATATACAGGCGGTCCCCTATTTTCAAACATCAGACTTACAAACGACTCCTACATACAAACGGAGGGAGACAACAGGAAGTGAGAGGAAATCTACCACTAGGAAGGGAAATTCTCTCCTGTAAGAGTTAATATGGGAAAAAGGTGTCTCCACTGATGCTTTATCACCAATCCTTGTTTCCCTAATAACCCAAAATTTTCTAAATCCAATTGTCATTGGGACAGAAAGTGAGGTGAAATCTTATGAACAGGGGCACAGACAGCAAATAAAAGTTTACAGGGTGATAACCCTGCCCTATATTATCCAAAAAGCTTAAAACTAGATTTTTGGGCTGGAGCTACACTTAAAAAAATGTACCTGTTCCAAAGTACAAACAGATTCAACTTAACAACAAACCTACAGTCCCTATCTTGTTTGAAACCCGGGGACCTCCTGTATACTGCCGTTCAGAGTATATAGGGCCTGGGGGTCCCACGCCTTTTTTATTTATTTGGGTGCGGGGTTCTCCTTAATATCCATACCAGACCCAAAGGGCCCAGTAATGGGCTGGGGGGGTGCAACATTACATCACAACCGCAAGCAGTTTTAAATGACTTTTTTTCCTTTAGAAATGTCAGAAAAAATGCGCCACTTTACAGGCATACTATCGACACCCTCCAGGCACGATATTTAAAGGAATATTACACTTTTATTGTTTAACTTTAAGCATTATTAAAATCAATGCTCCCGAAAAAATGTCTGTTTTTAAAACTTTTCTTTGCATTGATATATGTCCGCTGGGGCAGGACCCAGGTCCCCAAACACTTTTTATGACAATAACTTGCATATTAGCCTTTAAAATTAGCCTTTAAAACTTTGATTTTACACGTTCGAGTCCCATAGACTTTAACGGGGTTTGCGTGTTCGCACAAATTTTTGGTCTGTTTGCATGTTCTGCCGCAAACCAAATCAGGGGGTGTTTGGCTCATCCCTAGTTATCACATGCCTCACTAAAATTTTAGTTAAAATCACTTTCAGGACTATTCTTATACCTATCTTTTTTATAGAGGAGTACCTACTTCCAAAAGTATCACTTAACCACTTGCCGACCGGGCCATAGCCGAAAGACGGCTACAGAGCGGTCAGCTTATTCTGGGAGGGCGTCCATGGACGTCCTCCCAGAATCCCGCTCTCACGCACCCCCTGGGGCGCGCACACAAGAACATCCGTGACCGGACCCGGCGAATCACGGATCATGGTAAACGGCTGCTGATCGTCAAATGACATAGGATCACATGTAAACAAACCAGTGTCATGTCATAAAAAATATATAAAAAACACAAAGCGCTGTGATGCTTAATAACTGATAAATACACATAAACCAAGTGAGGCTGCTATCAAAAAAAAGTGTTTTCAGGGTCACTTAAAAAAGAATAAAATATGGTGTTTGAAGCGCTTCACAATGTGATAAAATGAATGAATAAATGGTCTATATGCCACTGGTAAAATGCTTAAATAAATCCAGCAGTGAGTAATTACAATGGTAAAATTCCTAAAATAAATCCAGTAGTAAAAATTGTGTGTAATTATAAACAATTAGTGACACCAAAATGTGTAAATAAAATCCACATAAAAAGATGAAGATTAAGTAATAATGTGTTCAAAGAGTTCAATCCAAAAATGTGTATAACAATCCGATTGGCATAAAGCCTGGAATAGTCCCACTAGCAAAGTTCTAAAAAATAACACACACTTGCTTAATTAAGGCGCTCATTGATACTATTCAGCAACAATGTTTCTTAGCTTTTGTACACATCAACTGTGACGATCACCAACAGACCTCACAGTTAAAATAGATAAGAGAAAAAAAAGAGAAAACAAGAGATCTTTGCGCAATGGTCTTGATACCAAGTACACAGGCAAACTTGCATCTAATCCACTCACGTGCGCCTCATAGTGATAAGGCATATGCAGCTTTCTAATAGCAGTCAGCCGCTTCAGACAGGAGCAGAATCGCTGCAGTACGCTGTTCGATACTGCCAGTCTACACAGAGCGTCCTTGGCTCCTCCCACGCGTTGCGTCACGGTCAGTAATAGTAGCAGGGTTGAATGAGGGAAGTAATGATTGTGTCTGTGGACATGGGGTGTTGCATGGGGGAGGTTTTTGCGCATTGGCGATCTCCTCATGAATTGTGTCAATCTTAGTTTTGAAGTGATTGGCAATCTCCTGGGCAGTGAGTGAGTTGGTGGGTGGAGGCAGTGGAGGACAGAGTAGAGAGTTGAAGGTAGAGAAGAGTTGACGTGAACTGGATGAGAAGGTGTTGACGAGTGTGATAAAGTAGGTCTGTTTGGCAGTGTGAAGGCAGGAGTAGTATTTTAGGAGGGCAGATTTATATTGTGTGAAGTCTTCCTGGGTCTTAGTCTTATGCCACAGGCGCTCAAGAGCGCGGCTACGTTTTCTGAGACTTCTGGTGTCGTCTGTTTGCCAGGGTTGTAGCAGTCGGGGCCTAATTCTGCGTGTAGTGAGGGGGGCCAGCTTGTCTAGGGAGGAAGACAGTGAGCTGTTGTAGATGAAAGTAGCTAGGTTGGGGCAGGACAGGGGGGAGATTTTGTCATAGAGGTGATCAGTAGCAGAGTAGAGAAGAGAAGGGTTGAGGTGGCGAAGGTTTCTACGTGTAACTGTTAGGCGGTTGGAGGGAGGAGAGGTGGAAGACAAGGAGAGAGCAAAACTAATAAGGTGGTGATCAGAGAGTGGGAGAGGATTGTTGGAAAGGTTGCACGGAGTGCACAGATAGGAGAAGGCAAGGTCAAGGGTGTTGCCATTGGAGTGGGTAGGAGCCTGTATCCATTGCTTCAGGTCAAGCGATGAGGTTAGACTGAGAAGTTTAGAAGTAATAGTAGTGTTAGTGTTGACAGGGATGTTGAAGTCCCCAAGAATAATTGTGGGGATTTCAGAAGAGAGAAAGTAGGGTAGCCAGGCAGAGAAGTCATCAAGAAAGGCTAATACTGGTCCAGGGGGCCGGTAGATGACAGCAAGTCTTAGAGAAATGGGAGAGAAAAGATGAATGCAGTGTGCCTCAAAAGTGGAGAGTGTCAGAGAGGGAGGTGGGTGAAGTACCTGATAGGTGCTGCATGGGGCTAGAAGGATTCCCACTCCACCTGCCTTCCGTCCACTTGGTCTGGGGGAGTGAGTCCAGAGAAGGCCCCCATGGGAGAGGGAAGCAGGAGAAATAGTATCTGATTCATGAAGCCAGGTTTCAGTAATGGCAAGTAGGTTAAAGGAATTTGTGATGAAGAGGTCGTGGAGGGAGGTGAGTTTGTTGCAGACAGAACGTGCATTCCACAGGACACAGGAAAAGGGGGGCTGGTTATGGAAAGAGGAATAGAGACCAAGTTCTGTGGGTTGCGGCTCCTGCCAGAGGGTGTAGGGGGATGGGAGCGATGGGCAAAGACAGATGATGGTGGCCCAGGGTTTGGGGATATGTCACCAGAGATTAGGAGAAGCAGGAGGGTGAGGGAGGTAATGTGGGACTGTGATTTATGTGAAGGGGCATGTCTCAGAGTACTGGAGGTTTTATCAGTGTATGGATGTAGAATAAGCGAGAGTTGGTAAGAGCAGTAGTAGGGAGAAGACAATAGGCAGGGTGATATGTATAAGCAGGTGGGTGGAGAGGGTGGGTGAAGGTAAGAGGGTTTGAGGAGAGAGGAGAGGAGTGTCAGAAGCAGTGGTAGAGAGTGCATGTTACAGAGTGGAAGGAGAGCTTAATAGAGAGACAGGGTCACCTGCAGTCTGTTAGCTGATTTCCAGTGCAGATTGCTGTATTTGTTTGCTTCGTGCAATCGCTGAAGTGCAGAGAATGAAGTGCATATCACTTGTAGAAAGAATCACTTAGAGAAAGAAGCCTTAAGGATAGAAGCCCCGAGCAATGTGCTCACCCCTTAAGGATGCTCAAATATATACTGTTATAAGGGTGGGGTTGAAGTTCGTTAATTAATCATGAGTGACTATAAGAGTGCCTAGCAATCAAAGTGGACTTTTTGCTTCAAAAGTCAGAATAGCAAGAGGCCAAGATAAGATCAACACATAAAACTTAGGTAAGACAGTCCAGATCAACAAATAATGTCATGGTTGTTCGCACAGGGCAACAGATAGAGAAGGCCACATACCAGAGACACACACACACACACAGAGATAGCAGGCAGATCCCAATTTCAGTTAACGGTGGAAGATGTGGATGAGCTGACACATACCAGAGACACACACACACAGAGATAGCAGGCAGATCCCAATTTCAGTTAACGGTGGAAGATGTGGATGAGCTGACACATACCAGAGACACACACACACACAGATAGCAGGCAGATCCCAATTTCAGTTAATGGTGGAAGATGTGGATGAGCTGACACATACCAGAGACACACACACACACAGATAGCAGGCAGATCACAATTTCAGTTAACGGTGGAAGATGTGGATGAGCTGACACATACCAAAGACACACACACACACAGATAGCAGGCAGATCCCAATTTCAGTTAACGGTGGAAGATGTGGATGAGCTGACACATACCAGAGACACACAGAGATAGCAGGCAGATCCCAATTTCAGTTAATGGTGGAAGATGTGGATGAGCTGACACATACCAGAGACACACACACACAGAGATAGCAGGCAGATCCTAATTTCAGTTAACAGTGGAAGATGTGGATGAGCTGACACATACCAGAGACACACACACACAGAGATAGCAGGCAGATCCCAATTTCAGTTAACGGTGGAAGATGTGGATGAGCTAACACATACCAGAGACACACACACACAGAGATAGCAGGCAGATCCCAATTTCAGTTAACGATGGAAGATGTGGATGAGCTGACACATACCAGAGACACACACACACAGAGATAGCAGGCAGATCCCAATTTCAGTTAATGGTGGAAGATGTGGATGAGCTGACACATACCAGAGACACACACAGAGATAGCAGGCAGATCCCAATTTCAGTTAACGGTGGAAGATGTGGATGAGCTGACAAAAACCAGAGACACACACACACAGAGATAGCAGGCAGATCCCAATTTCAGTTAACGGTGGAAGATGTGGATGAGCTGACACATACCAGAGACACACACACACAGAGATAGCAGGCAGATCCCAATTTCAGTTAACGGTGGAAGATGTGGATGAGCTGACACATACCTGTTATGCCCCGTACACACGGTCGGATCTACCGATGGAAAATGTCCGATCGGAGCATGTTGTCGGAAATTCCGACCGTGTGTGGGCTCCATCGGACATTTTCCATCGGATTTTCCGACACACAAAGTTGGAGAGCAGGAGATAAAATTTTCCGACAACAAAATCCGTTGTCGGAAATTCCGATCGTGTGTACACAAAGCCGACGGACAAAGTGCCACGCATGCTCAGAATAAATAAAGAGATGAAAGCTATTGGCCACTGCCCCGTTTATAGTCCCGACGTACGTGTTTTACGTCACCGCGTTCAGAACGATCGGATTTTCCGACAACTTTGTGTGACCGTGTGTATGCAAGACAAGTTTGAGCCAACATCCGTCGGAAAAAATCCTAGGATTTTGTTGTCGGAATGTCCGAACAAAGTCTGACCGTGTGTACGGGGCATAAAGAGACAGAAGGAATGATCAGGTGAGGCAGAACTTAGTGCAGAGAATGAAGTGCATATCACTTGTAGAAAGAATCACTTAGAGAAAGAAGTCTTAAGGATAGAAGCCCCATGCAATGTGCTCCCCGAGCAAACATATTGCGACATAGTTACGAATATTATAATGTAAGCATTTATCTCATTGATGTGGCATTTGCAAATCAAGTTCTCAAAAGTGAGTAAACTAACATGTTCAACTTAGGGGTAAGCAAACCAACCCATGTATTCAAATAAAGTATGTATCTATTTATCGTTTTAATATTGTCTTTCTTTGTAAGGGTTACCTAGAGATCTCTGCCCCAGCACCCCTCCAGGGCACCAGAACCTGCGAACGGAACGAAAATTCGCACGAACGTTAGAACCCCATTGACGTCTATGGGAATCGAACGTTTGAAATCAAAAGTGCTCATTTTAAAGGCTAATTTGCATGGTATTGTCCTAAAAAGGGTTTGGGGACCCGGGTCCTGCCCCAGGGGACATGTTTCAATGCACAAAAAACGTTTAAAAACGTCCGTTTTTTCGGGAGCAGTGATTTTAATGATGCTTAAAGTAAAAAAAGAAAAAGTGAAATATTCCTATAAATATCGTACCTGGGGGGTGTCTATAGTATGCCTGTAAAGTGGCCCATGTTTCCCGTGCTTAGAACAGTCCCTGCACAAAATGTCATTTTTAAAGGAAAAAAGTCATTTAAAACTGCTTGCGGCTTTAATGTATTGTTGGGTCCTGGCAATATGGATGAAAATCAGTGAGACAAATGGCATGGATACCCTCCAGTCCATTACCAGGCCCTTTGGGTCCTGTATGGATATTAAGGGGAACCCCGCACCCAAATTAAAAAATGGAAAGGCGTGGGGCCCCAGGCCCTATATACTCTGAACAGCAGTATACAGGTGGTGCAAACAAGACAGGGACTGTAGGTTTGTTGTTAAGTAGAATCTGTTTGTAATTTTGAACTGGTACATTTTTAAAGTGTAGCTCCAGCCAAAAAATCTGTTTTTAAGCTTTTTGGAAAAGATAGGGAAGGGTTATCACCCCTGTGACATTTGTTTTGCTGTCTGTGCTCCTCTTCAAAAGATTTCATCTCACTTTTTGTCCCAATGACAAATGTTTTTTTGTAAATTTGGGGTTTTTAGTGAAACGAGGATTGGTGATAAAGGATCAGTGGAAAGGAGAAAAGTTTTTCCCATATTAACTCTTACAGGAGAGAATTTCCCTTCCTATGGGGTAGATTTCATCTCACTTCCTGCTGTCTCCTTCTGTTTGCAAATAGGAGTCGTTTGTAAGTTGGATGTTTGAAAGTAGGGGCCTGCCCTATATACTCAGCAGAAATTTGGGCCTTAGGTGTTGTTGTGGCCTCAACACTGTAAGCCCTCACAGTGCCCTGCTGTGAAATATTAGATCAAGAATTGTAATTACATGCCCCTGTTGAACAGGGGCTGAAAAATTGGGCCTTTGGTGATGGTGGTGGTGGTGCTTGTTCCACAACACTGAAAGTCCTCACAGTTACTCTTGGTGTGTGCTGGAACGGGCCCTGCTGTGAAATATTAGATCAAGAATTGTAATTACATGTCCCTGTTGAACAGGGGCTGAAAAATTGGGCCTTTGGTGGTGGTGTTAGTGCTGGTGCCACAACACTGTAAGTCCTCACAGTTAATCTTGGTGGGCGCAGAAACGTGCCCTGCTGTGAAATATTCAATCAAGAATTGTAATTACATGCCCCTGTTGAACAGGGCCAGAAAAATTGGGCCTTTGCTGGTGGTGGTGTTGGTGGCACAACACTGTATGTCCTCACAGTTAATCTTGGTGGGCGCAGAAACGGGCCCTGCTGTGAAATATTCGATCAAGAATTGTAATTACATGTCCCTGTTGAACAGGGGCTGAAAAATTGGGCCTTTGGTGGTGGTGGTGGTGTTGGTGCTACAACACTATAAGTCCTCACAGTTAATCTTGGTGGGCGCAGAAACGGGCCCTGCTGTGAAATATTAGATCAAGAATTCTAATTACATGTCCCTGTTGAACAGGGGCTGAAAAATTGGGCCTTAGGCACTGGTGCTGGTGCCACAACACTGCAACCCCTCACAGATACTCTAGTTGGAACGTAGGAATGAGCCCTGTTGCAAAAGAATTGCATCAAAAATTGTAATTACACGCCCCTGTTAAACAGGGGCTGAAAAATTGGGCCTTAGGCACTGGAGCAGGTGCCACAACACTGCAACCCCTCACAGATACACTAGTTGGAACGCAGGAGCGAGCCCTGCTGCAAAGTATTGCATCAAAAATTGTACGTACACGCCCCTGTTAAACAGGGGCTGAAAAACTGGGCCTTAGGCACTGGTGCTGGTGCCACAACACTGCAACCCCTCACAGATACTCTAGTTGGAACGCAGGAACGAGCCCTGCTGCAAAGTATTGCATCAAAAATTGTAACTACACGCCCCTGTTTAACAGGGGCTTAAAAATTGGGCCTTAGGCACTGGTGCTGGTGCCACAACACTGCAACCCCTCACAGATACTCTAGTTGGAACTAGCCCTGCTGTAAAGTATTGCATTAAAAATTGTAATTACATGCCCTTGTTAAACAGGGGCTTAAAAATTGGGCCTTAGGCACTGGTGGTGGCGCCCAGAACCAAAAATGTTCTTACAAGCTATCAGCATGATCATTGAGGAGGAAGAGGATAACAGGATAGCCACTCAGCATCAGCATAGGCAGTCTTTGAAGGAATCTGACATTTCAAAAAAAATTATTCGGTTACATCAGCATCAGGTGCTTGGTAGCTGGTGGTGATCCAAGACTGATTCATTTTTATGAAGGTCAGTAGATCGACCGAGTCGGTGGACAGACGCACCCTGTGATCGGTTACAAAGCCTCCAGCAGCACTGAATGTGCTTTCCGAATGCTGGATGCAGGACAGGCCAGTAGCTCAATTGCATACTGTGCAAGCTCTGACCAGTGATCCATCCTCAAGACCCAGTAACCCAGAGGATTTTCGGTGGGAAAGATGTTCAAGTCAGATCTTGCCCCTAGGTATTCCTGCATGTAAAACAGATGCTGGCGATGGTTGCTGGGACCGATCATACCTTGGGGCTGCGGACTATAAAATTGTCTGAACGCAACGGTCAGGCGGCCACCTTCTCCACCGCTCCTTCTTTGACTGACCGAAGCCTTAGCAACACGTTGTCCAGAAACAGGAGTTTGTAACCTCCCAGTCTCTGGGAACGCGTTGCACAGAACTTTCTGCAAGGCCTCCCGAAGATGTTTCATCCTCTGCTCCCTCAGCGATGGCAAGATAAGGTCCGCAACCTTACCCTTGTAACGTGGATCAAGGAGGGTTGCCAGCCAGTAACGATCCCCCTCCTTGATACCACAAATATGAGGATCCTTCCGCAGGCTTTGCAGGATCAGGGAGGCCATGCAGCGTAGGTTTGCTGAGGCATTCGGTCCGGAGTCCTCTGGGTCACTAAGGACAACATTGTCCGCAGCCACCTCCTCCCAGCCACGTACAAGTCCATGTGTTTCTTGGGACTGATCCCTTAAAGACTGCTGCTGATGCTGCAACGTTGAGTTCCACCTGGTGGGCACGTCACAGATTAGGCGGTTCTTGGGCAGGTTAAACTCCTTTTGGAGGTCTTCCAGCCGAGCACTGGCATTATATGACCGTCGGAAATGCACACAGGCTTTCCTGGCCTGCCTCAGGACATCCTGTAAGCCCAGGTACCTGCCCAAGAACCGCTGCACCACCAAGTTAAGGACGTGAGCCAAACAGGGCACATGGGTCAGTTGTCCCTTTCAGAGGGTGCAGAGGAGGTTGGTGCCATTGTCGCCAACCACCATTCCTGCCTTAAGTTAGCGTGGTGTCAACCACCTCTGAACCTGCCCCTGCAGAGCTGACAGAACCTCTGCCCCAGTGTGGCTCCTGTCCCCCAAGCACACCAGCTCAAGCACCGCATGGCATCTTTTGGCCTGCATACTTGCGTAGCCCCTTGAATGCCTACAGAGCACAGCGGGTTTCGAGGACAAAGCAAAGGAAGAGGCCATGGAGGAAGAAGAAGAGGAGAGGGTGGAGGAGAGAGGTCACAATCATTAGTAGTGGCATTTTGGAGGCATGGTGGTGGAACAACCTCCAACACTACTGCACCTTGTCCTGCATCCTTCCCAGCTGCCAGCAGAGTCACCCAATGCGCCATGAAACTTAGGAAACGTCCCTGTCCATGCCTGCTGGACCATGAGTCAGCGGTAATATGCACCTTACGCTGACCGCCCTGTCCAGCGAGGCCAAGACATTGCTTCCACATGCCGGTAGAGAGCCGGAATCGCCTTCCGTGAGAAAAAGTGGCATTTGGGTACCTGCCACTGAGGAACCGCACATTCCACAAATTCACGGAAGGGGGCAAAGTCTACCAACTGAAAAGGCAGCAGTTGAAGTGCTAGCAATTTTGCCAAGCTAGCATTCAACCGCTGGGCATGTGGATGGCTGGGAGCGAACTTCTTTCGGCGGTGCAGAAGCAGGGGCAGGGAAGTTTGCCTGGTACAATCTGATGTTGGTGTACCGAAAGCAGATTGCCAACAAGTACTTGGCTGTGACACACCTAATTCTACACCTTCATTCCTCTCAGTGCAGGTCTCAGAGAGGACTAAAGGTATAGTGGGGTTGGACATCTCAGCGGATGAGGAGCAAGGAGAGGTCCTCTTTGTTCTTTGGTGTGGGTCTTTTAGATACGCTTGCCAATGAACTGCATGGCAGGTCAACATATGTCTGGTCAAGCATGTGGTGCCCAAGCGGGAGATGTTTTGGCCATGCAAGATACGCTTGAGACATATGTTGCAAATAGCAACGGTGCGATCTGATGCACTCATCTCAAAAAAGGCCCACACCAAAGAACTTTTAGAATAACGCGAAGAGACAGCAGTGCCCTGCGCATGCGGAGCTTTGCGGTGTGATGCAGTCAGTGTGCTGCCCTTAGGCTGGCCCCTGGAGGGCATCTTGCCTCGTTGGTGATGTGCCTCCTCCTCCTCCTCTCTCCTATCAGGCACCCATGTTGAGTCAGTGACCTCATCATCCCCTCCCTCCTCATTACTGGAGCAAACCTGGCAGTATGCTGCAGCAGAGGGAGCATGACTGCCAGATTGCTGTCTTTCTTGGGCACTCCTTCTGCCTGTGCTCACGTTACTGCCTTCATCTAGTTCAGTATCATCATCAGAGCCTTCTAAATGCTGGGCATCCTCCTGGAGCATGTACCCAACACTGTGGTCAAACAGTTCGAGGGACTCCTCAGGAGGAGATGGTGGGGCTAGGGAAGGAGTCACTGATGCCATTAAGCCGAGGGAAGAGGCCGCGTTGGCAGCTGCTTTGCCAGACAAAGTACCCTGCGCATTAGTGAGAGAGGATGAGGAGGATGAGGACGGCTTGGTCATCCACTCGACCAAGTCTTCCGCATGTTGCGGCTCAACGCGGCCAGCTGCCGAAAAAAAGACCAAGCGTGTCCCATGGCCACGTGCTGATGAGGATGCACCGTCTCCACGACCAGCACTGTTGCCTCTAGACACAGAGCCTGCTTGCCCTCTTTTATTGGCTTGTGACTGTCTGCCTCTCCTTGTTGGCCTTCCAGACATACTAATGGCCTGTAGCTGCACTAAGCTGGGATATATATATATATATATATATATATATATATATATATATATATATATATACTGATACTGCAGCTAGCAAAATCAACTGCCTGCCTGTAGTATGAGAACACCACCATTCTTCTACAGGTAGCTTTAGCTGAACACTGTGCAGAGCTCGGAAAAAACGAACTTGTAGCTTATTTAGCTGCCTGCGGTAGTGATAGGATCAGTAAAACACCACCAACCTTCTACAGATAACTTTAGCTGAACACTGTGCAGAGCTTGGAAAAAACTAACTTGTAGCATATATTTAGCTGCCTGCGGTAGTGATAGGATCAGGAAAACACCACCAACCTTCTACAGGTAGCTTTAGCTGAACACTGTGCAGAGCTCACAAAAAAATAACTTGTAGCTTATTTAGCTGCCTGCGGTAGTGATAGGATCAGGAAAACACCACCAACCTTCTACAGGTAGCTTTAGCTGAACACTGTGCAGAGGTCGCACTACACTAATTTGTAGTTTAGCTGAACACTGTGAGGAGGACGCACTACACTAACTTGTAGCTTATTTAGCTGTCTGCGGTAGTGATAGGATCAGGAAAACACCACCAACCTTCTACAGGTAGCTTTAGCTGAACACTGTGCAGAGCTCGGAAAAAACTAACTTGTAGCTTATTTAGCTGCCTGCGGTAGTGATAGGATCAGTAAAACACCACCAACCTTCTACAGGTAGCTTTAGCTGAACACTGTGCAGAGCTTGCAAAAAACGAATTTGTAGCTTTTTTAGCTGCCTTCTGTAGTGATAGGATCAGGAAAACACCACCAACCTTCTACAGGTAGCTTTAGCTGAACACTGTGCAGAGCTCGCAAAAAACTAACTTGTAGCTTATGTAGCTGCCTGCGGTAGTGATAGGATCAGGAAAACACCACCAACCTTTTACAGGTAGCTTTAGCTGAACACTGTGCAGAGGTCGCACTTCACTAACTTGTAGTTTTAGCTGAACACTGTGAGGAGGATGCACTACACTAACTTGTAGCTTATTTCGCTGCCTGCAGTAGTGATAGGATCAGGAAAACACCACCAACCTTCTACAGGTAGCTTTAGCTGAACACTGTGCAGAGCTCGTAAAAAACTAACTTGCAGCTTATTTAGCTGCCTGCGGTAGTGATAGGATCAGGAAAACACCACCAACCTTCTACAGGTAGCTTTAGCTGAACACTGTGCAGAGGACGTACTACACTAACTTGTAGCTTATTTAGCTGCCTGCGGTAGTGATAGGATCAGTAAAACACCACCAACCTTCTACAGATAACTTTAGCTGAACACTGTGCAGAGCTTGGAAAAAACTAACTTGTAGCATATATTTAGCTGCCTGCGGTAGTGATAGGATCAGGAAAACACCACCAACCTTCTACAGGTAGCTTTAGCTGAACACTGTGCAGAGCTCACAAAAAAATAACTTGTAGCTTATTTAGCTGCCTGCGGTAGTGATAGGATCAGGAAAACACCACCAACCTTCTACAGGTAGCTTTAGCTGAACACTGTGCAGAGGTCGCACTACACTAATTTGTAGTTTAGCTGAACACTGTGAGGAGGACGCACTACACTAACTTGTAGCTTATTTAGCTGTCTGCGGTAGTGATAGGATCAGGAAAACACCACCAACCTTCTACAGGTAGCTTTAGCTGAACACTGTGCAGAGCTCGGAAAAAACTAACTTGTAGCTTATTTAGCTGCCTGCGGTAGTGATAGGATCAGTAAAACACCACCAACCTTCTACAGGTAGCTTTAGCTGAACACTGTGCAGAGCTTGCAAAAAACGAATTTGTAGCTTTTTTAGCTGCCTTCTGTAGTGATAGGATCAGGAAAACACCACCAACCTTCTACAGGTAGCTTTAGCTGAACACTGTGCAGAGCTCGCAAAAAACTAACTTGTAGCTTATGTAGCTGCCTGCGGTAGTGATAGGATCAGGAAAACACCACCAACCTTTTACAGGTAGCTTTAGCTGAACACTGTGCAGAGGTCGCACTTCACTAACTTGTAGTTTTAGCTGAACACTGTGAGGAGGATGCACTACACTAACTTGTAGCTTATTTAGCTGCCTGCAGTAGTGATAGGATCAGGAAAACACCACCAACCTTCTACAGGTAGCTTTAGCTGAACACTGTGCAGAGCTCGTAAAAAACTAACTTGCAGCTTATTTAGCTGCCTGCGGTAGTGATAGGATCAGGAAAACACCACCAACCTTCTACAGGTAGCTTTAGCTGAACACTGTGCAGAGGACGTACTACACTAACTTGTAGCTTATTTAGCTGCCTGCGGTAGTGATAGGATCAGGAAAACACCACCAACCTTCTACAGATAGCTTTAGCTGAACACTGTGCAGAGCTTGGAAAAAACTAACTTGTAGCATATATTTAGCTGCCTGCGGTAGTGATAGGATCAGGAAAACACCACCAACCTTCTACAGGTAGCTTTAGCTGAACACTGTGCAGAGGTCGCACTACACTAACTTGTAGTTTTAGCTGAACACTGTGAGGAGGTTGCACTACACAAACTCGTAGTTTTAGCTGAATACTGTCAGGGAAATGGCCGTGTTGTGGGCAATTCCGCCAGTAACAGTTATGGTGGCAGGCGAGTCTAGTGAGCACGCCCTGATCTTGTGGGAACACCCCCCCGGCCTATTTAAACCTGCCACTGACACTTGCAATTTGCTGGATTATCAAACAGCTCCTGTATTCCTGTGCCTTGTATACTCTGAAGACCCCTGCTTGATCTCTGCTCGGCTTGACCTGTGTTCCTGTTTATCTCCTCGCTCTGACCCCGGCTTGGCTGACTACTCTCCGATCTTCTTCCCTCTGTGTATGACCCGGCTTGTTCCTGTACCTCTCTCGGACTGTCTTTTGGTATCTGACCCCTGGCCTGGCTGCGGACCCTGTTCCTGGTTTACCCTGCTGTTACCGTTCAAGACTTCTCTCCACACGGCTGCCACAACGCACTCTAGCTACTTACAGCCAAACAGCCAGCTTGCAGTATCCCTGGCAACCAGTGCACCTCTGTGCATCGCATTCCCTGTACCCAAATCCAGGGACGCGCTGCACTCAGCCGCAAGGGGCGCCCTCTCAGCAACCCGGCCTCACACTACAGACTTGACAAATACTCTGAGGAGGACGCACTACACTAACTTGTAGCTTTAGGTGAACACTGTGCAGAGGTCGCACTACACTAACTTGTAGTTTTAGCTGAACATTGCGGGGAGGATGCACTACACTAACTTGTAGCTTTAGCTTAACACTGTACAGAGGTCGCACTGCACTAACTTGTAGTTTTAGCTGAACACTGTGAGGAGGACGCACTACACTAACTTGTAGCTTTAGCTGAACACTGTGCAGAGGTCTCACTAAACTTGTAGCTTTAACTGAACACAGTGAGGAGGACGCACTACACTAACTGTAAATAGTCTAGCTGCCTGACTGTGGTACTAATAGGATCAAAAGAACACAAGCAATTTTCTTCAGGTAGCTGTAAATACTGTCACAACACAAGCTTGCCTGTCAGTAGCAAGATAACAGGAACAGATCTAGCTAAACTGAATGCAGTGTATATATATATATATATATATATACAACATCTGGGATGCATATATATATACACAATATACTGTAAGTGCAGCTAACTCACTGACTGTCTAACTTAAATCAAATGACACTGTCTCTCTCTCTCTCTATCTCTCAGCAAGCTGGAACACACTACACAGGGCCGCCGTGTAGGCGGCCTTATATAGTGTGGAGCGTGTTCTAAACCCGCTGAGCCATAATTGGCCAAAGCCACCCTGGCTTTGGCCAATTACAGCTCTCTCTACTGACGGCGCTGTGATTGGCCAAGCATGCGGGTCATAGTGCATGCTTGGCCAATCATCAGCCAGCAATGCACTGCGATGCCGAAGTGAATGATGGGCCATGACGCGCCACATGAATTTAGCGCAAACGGCCCATATCGTTCGCAATTCGGCGAACGATCGAACAGACGATGTTCGAGTCGAACATGGGTTTGACTCGAACAGGAAGCTCATCCCTAGTCAGGAGCAGAGAAGGCCTCTTCTACGCTTCAGCCTGATGTACAATTTTCACCACCCTTTGGGTAGCATCAGATGTTTGTCTATTTTGGGTAAAGCCCGTTTGGTCGGGATGTATAAGTGTGGGGATGATAGTAACCATACGCAAGGCTATCAGTTTTGCATAAAGTTTCACGTCCATATTGAGGAGTGAAATCGGTCTGAAATTTGAGGATGAATGTGGATCCTTCCCTGGCTTTGGTAATGTTACAATTAATGCTTCCAACATTTCAGGAGGGAAAGAAGCAGAGGCAGCGGCAGTGTTAAAAATTTGAATTAGATGTGGGGACAAGAGGTTTTTAAATTGTTTATAATACTCTCCACTGAAGCTATCTGGGCCAGGTGATTTATTCGCGGGAAGTGCTTCAATAGATTTATAAATTTCCAGTTCATTAAATGGTAAATTTAATGAATGAAGCTGATCCTCTTTTAATTTAGGTATAGATATAGAGGCTAAGAATTCATTGATTGACTCTAGATTTGGCTGAAAGGTTTGAGGGTCATCCTTTAAACTGTATAATGACCCATAATAGAAACTAAAAGTGTCTGCTATCTTTTGTGGGTGGTATTCTTTTTGCTTAGTGCCTGGGTGGACTATATAAGGAATTTTTGTTTTGTGTCTATGTCCTTTAATATTTTGTGCTAGAAGCTTGCCAGCTCTATTACCATGAACGTAATAATTCATTTTTAATTTTCTGGAAGTTTTTTCAAAATGGTCTAATAATAAAAGTCTAAGGTCATGCCTTAGTTGTGATAGTGTTTTAGATAAGGTCTGCGTGGTATTAGTTTTGTTTTGGACTTCTAAGTGTGTGATTTCTTGTGTGAGTTCTGTTAATCGTTTTTGCCTCCTCTTCTTTGCCCTCGCCCCAAGTTGTACCAGAATGCCCCTCATGAACACCTTATGGGCATTCCACAAAATAAAGGGGTCTTTTACAGAGCCCACATTGTTAGAGAAAAATTCTTGTAAATGAGTCTGTAGAATTGCATTGGACTCCGGTTGTTGTAACAAGTATGGATTAAGTCTCCATACTTGGTTGAGGATGCATCCGCCAAGGATAGAACAACAGAAGCATGATCAGACCATGTTATTCTGTTTATAACAACTTTTTTAGTCATTAGCAGAACTCGTTGGTCAACTAAAAAAAGGTCTATTCTTGTATAAACTTGATGTGGTGGTGAAAAAATGCATGCAAAACAGCGCCATGCATCATATATATTTTGATTATGTATAGAGGGAAGTAGTGAAGCCGTAGTGCGCTTAGAAAGAGATGTGGAGTCCCACAATCCGGAGTGGCATTAAAATCTCTGCTAATTATTAATAGGCCCTTTTGAAACTTTCTGATTTTGTTCATTAATTTATTGAAAAAGCGAACTTGATGCTTGTTGGGAGCATGCACAGTAGCAATCGTGTATGTGGTAGAGTTCAGGTCACATATGAGAATCAGAAATCTACCTTGCGGGTCTTTTATTTCTTCATGTAGCTTGAATGCCACTGTATCTCTGATGGCGATGAGTACTCCTCTATTTTTAGATTCTGCATTTGCAGTAAAAACAAAGGGATAATTTCTGTGCGAGCATTTAGGAGGAGCTAAAGAGCTGAAGTGGGTTTTCTGTGCACACATAATATCACTGTTATGCATAAGGGCCTCTTTTCAAAGAGATTTACGTTTCATAGGATGGTTAAGCCCTTTAACATTAATGGTCAAAACATTAAGTGGCATAACTGATTGTATCCAAGGGTGCTAAAAGTCTGCATGGAAATATCTGAAAGAAATATGGCGGGTCTTTGTAGGATAGAGTTGGAAATGTGATGAAAGGGATAATCTCAAAGGTGAAATTCGGCATAGTACTCACGTTATAGAATGTGATGATGAGGTTTTTTTCCAACGGTCGGTTTAAGAAAAGATCCGCCGAGGTGAGGTATGATACCATCGGACAGTGGTTGCAGTAGACTGTATGTTTTCTTGGTCCAATCAACATCCAGGATAGTATAGAGAGAAGATGATAAAAGGATAAAAAAAAGAGAAAAAAAACTTGAAACGTAAATAACAGTGCAACACACCTAACATGGTGTAATAAGAAAAGAAGGTGCCGAGCACCTAGCGGCAGCAATGAGCTGCGGGCATGTATTTGGGGGTAAGTCTGACCATACAGTTCCTGGCCCTAATCTCCCAGGGATTTAAGAGTTGGGTGTTTACCATCCGGCCAATTCACAAGTGCGACTTTGCATTCCTTCCATGGTCGGTCAACTTGCCGCGGTGAGTTGGTGTTGGGGCTTATTGTCTTTGACCCAGGAAGAATATCCCATTCCTTAAATAGAACAACCCCTCTCTCCAGAGTGGTAATTGTGTAGGTATGGTTCTCTCTGGTCACAGTGAGTTTTGTTGGGTAACCCCATTTGTATACGATTTTATGATTCTGCTGTGCTTTAGTCACCGTGTTTAGATTCCTCCTTTTCTGAAGTGTATATTGCGACAGATCAGTAAAAAATTGCAAGCTTTGATACTGTGAAGGGATTAGGTCATGCTTCCGCATACATGACATGAGGTTCTCCTTCACATGAAAGAAGTGCAATCGGAAAAGTACATCTCTTGGAATGTGGTCAGATAAATGTGACGGCTTAGGCAGGTGATGGATCCTGTCAATAGTGACGTCCAAGTCGGTGAGGCTTGGAATGAGGTTTTTGAAAAGTGTTGCTGCATATGGACCTAGGTCAGACTGTTGCACCGACTCGGGGATCCCCCTTATTTTCAGGTTGTTCCATCTCGACCTGTCCTCCATGTCAGCCAATTTTGCTTTGATCCACTCATTTTCATTTTCTTTTTCCTTATTAGCATCAACCAGGTCGTTGATGGTATCAGCGTATTCACCCATTTTGACCTCAATGTGAGGTCCCCATTGCCTGTATGTCTCTGTTAAATTTATGCATACATGAGGCCGTATCAGACTGGATTGTGCTTCTCAGTGATAAGAGCATGTCTTTTAGCACAGTATCTAGTACTGGCTGATTCTGTGTAGGGAAGGATTCGATTGATTCAGGCATGTCTCTTGTGTCTTCCTCTGAGTCTGGCACTGGGCTAGCAGCCTGGCTCAATCCAGTGTCATCCAGCCTGGGCCTGGACTTAGCAGGACTATTGGACGCTGGAGAGGGAGGATAGGGGTGTTGGGGATTGATCGAGGTGCATTTTGGAGGGTGAGTACTTTTTTTTGATGCCTTACTATGTGCTGAGGCTGCCGGAGGAGTGTAGGCCTTGGCGCCATCTTGCCTACCTCCATTAGCCTTCAGGCTGTAGAAGTCCGTCAGGCGCTGCGGGCGTCTATCATTACGCCGTTTGTTGGGCATGATCCCGGAGGCTGCCCGGCCCGATACGCTGTGGAATGGAGCCAAAAGGGTGCCTGGATGGTCCGCTATACGCCGCTGCAGGCCACGCCCCTAATTTGTACTTATTTTTACCGAAGATATGTAGCAGTATAAATTTTTGCCAAAAATTTATGAAGAAAAATTACAAATTTGCTAAATTTTATAACAGAAACAAAGAAAAATTCATTTTTTTACCGAATTTTGAGTCTTTTTTCTTTTATAGCGCAAAAAATAAAAAACCCAATGGCGATTAAACACCACCAAAAGAAAGCTTTATTTGTGTGAAAAAGAGGACAAAAAAATCATATGGGTACAGTATTGTATGACTGAGTAATTGTCATTCAAAATGTGAGAGCACCGAAAGCTGAAAATTGGTCTGGTTAGGAAGGGGGTTTAAGTGCCCAGTTGTCAAGTGGTTAAAGTCCAAAAATACCTTCTCATGACTGTGTTACCTTTCTTCAGTAAAGGAATGAGCTAATTTCTCTGCAAAATAAAGTTCAGCAAGGACTGACCCAATTTTAATCAGGGTCTAGCAATCCCTACTTGACAAAAGTTGATTGTCTGATTGGCTTCTGTCAAAGGGGCATGTTTGAAAAATTTTCTCATAGGCACATATTTACACATATGGTGGACGTGCCCAGTAATCCAAACCTTCTGGAAGGAAGTCTTCGTGATTGCATCTAAAATATTTAAAAAAATAATACAACCAGATCCATATTTAACTTTACTTAATCTAAAACCGGAATGGTTAACACTCTCTCAATTCAAACGTATGATCCAACTAATAACGGCTGCAAAACAAACAGTGGCCAAAGCATGGAAATCTCCTACATTGGTACTAGCAGAAACAATTCACAGAATGAATAATACAATGTCCCATGCTAAGATGGTAGCCATCGAACAAAATAAAATTCCAAAATTTGAAAAACTTTGGCACCCTTGGATAAAACAACAGTTCCTGTCAAACTTCAATGACTCTGTCCTGTTGCCATGGTAACAGATTAAATGACTTACAGAGACACCCATTCTAAGGCTTCAAAGAGAACTAAAAAGAATAATAAACTGACAAGCGGGACAACCTTGTGGACCATACCTCTACCTTTCAACCCTTTTTCTTCTCTTTCCTTTTCTCCACCTTACGATTAAAGCTCATTATCAAAATTTATTTGACCTATATACACTCTACTTGTAAACAATATGTATAGTAGGTATAAATCATTTAAATACCTACAAAAGTAACTAAGGAAATTATATATATCTTTAATTTAGGTTTACGTGAACCCAATGTTTAATATTTGAAATTTCATGATATTTACCTATATAAACCCTACTGTAAAACAATGAGCTTACTTTATAGATCCTTGTAAACTTACTTTATGTATCTTTATAATATTGTATACTCAATAAACTTCTTTTGACAAGGAAAAATTTTCTCAATCAGCTGTAGACACTAGTCAGTGTATACTGACAGAGGTGAGTGCAGCTGTTAGAATACAATGTCCCGGCAGAGGAGATTTCTCCATCCACCTCATTTGTGTGAATTAAGTCCACTGGCTGAATGAAAAAAAAAACAGGGTTTTGCCAGCTTTATGCCGCGTACATGTGATCGCACATTCCGACAACAAAATCCATGATTTTTTTCGGACAGGTGTTGGCTCAAACTTGTCTTGCATACAGACGGTCATATAAATGTTTTCGGAAATTCTGAACGTCAAGAACGCGGTGATGTACAACACGTATGACGGCGCTATAAAAGGGAAGTTCAATATTAAGTGCGCCACCCTTTGGGATCCTTCTGCTAATCTCGTGTTAGTAGAAGTTTGGTGAGAGACGATTCGCGCTTTTCAGCCTCGTGCTTTTCAGATCGTTACTGCTCTTCAGTTTGTGCTTGTGGGTTTGTATCTGGTTTTTAATGCATGTAGTCAGTTTGCATTTGTTTTACAGTGCATATTTTATAGTACGTATTTGATTTGCAGTGCGTTCTTGTCCGCTCGTTTTTGATTTTCAGCTTGCTCTTCTCAGGCCTTTCTGATTTTCAGTGCGTTCTGTTAGTTCGTTCTGACCAGCCGACTGCTTTGAAGCCATGTTGCAGGTACGTACTCGTCGAAGAGTTTATGCTATGCAGGGGCTTGGTGTTGGGGTTCTTACTTTGACCCAAACCCAGTCCATGAACAGGGCAGGGAGGAGTTCATGGACAAAGAATTGGTTACTCCAGTGTGATCAATTCTCTCACATGCCTTTGTTGCGGGAGATCTGTGAGAATAATCCTGATGATTTCAGGAATGATCTCCAGATGAAGGACCCCGTTTTTCGCCATTTGTTGGCTTTGCTGTCCCCTTATATTATGAAGCAGGACACCTGCATGCGGAAAGCCATCACTTCCGAACAGAGGCTCGTCGCCACCTTGCGGTACTTGGCGATGAGGAGAAGTCTGCTGGACATCAAGTTCTCGACTGGCATCTCCCCCCAGGCTCTGGGGATCATTATTCCAGAGCCCTGTTCTGCCATCATTCAGGTCATTCATTCAGGTCCTGTAAAAGGACTTTATTAGGGTAAGATTTCTCCTTTAGCATCACATTATATGTATTTAATGTTTGCTAATGTATTGTATTTATTTCATCATTCCCTAATTGCCATGATTGTAATATGCTGTGAATGTCCTCTTTATCCTTATGCATGCTGGGAGTTTTTAAAGTTCCTTCTTTGTCCTTCATGCATATTTGCCTTCACTAACCTCCCCAGCATGCTATCCTGGGCCCATACACACCTAGCCTAGTCACTTAACAATGTATTTTGTCAGCTCCATTGTAGTGCTTTACCCTAAACACCCCTTAAAATGTGTCCAAATGTTATTTTTGACCTTAAATTCATGCATTGCCAGAGGCTTTTTTTGGGGTCCCAAAATCATTTGGAACCCTCCCTCCCCCCATCCGCTAAGTCAACCGATACCAATCCTCTATCTGCTGACTTTGCCAAACCCATACACACTATACCTACCTCTTTTGTGTACATACTTATGGATGCATTCACCAAAGCCTGTAGTGAAAGGGCCTGCCTGAATACTTTCAAATGGTACTGTTTAAAGTTTTGTTCTTCTATTATCTTGATAGGTAATTGCAGAATGTAAAAATGTGCTTTAATTTGTACAGTGTGTATTCATATTTTTGTATTATGACACTTCTTACCTGTCTAGTGGGCTGCCAGTAGTGTAAGTAAGGAGGGGCTGGCCAAAGTAACAAACATTATTTATGCATTCAGCTCTCAATGAAGTGGAGAGAATTACCTGTCCAAAACATCTCCCCACCCCCCTAAATTTTTTACACTGGTCCACCAGAGGGGGGAGGAATCTGATAAGTGGACCTTATACTTGTATACTCCTTCAAATAAATGTTAATTCCTATGTTGGCCAAGAATTTTATGTGTCTAATCTGTTTGAAATTTTTATGTGCAAAATTATGAATTTTTGTTTTCTTGTTTGACTCCACAGTTTCCTTCAACGCCACAGAAATGTCAGACTGTGGCTTCATATTTTGCCCAGTGGTGGGACATTCCCAACTGCGGAGGGGCAATTGATGGGAAACACGTCTACATAATCCCACCCCCCAAATCAGGGTCATACTATTACAACTATAAGGGGTTTAATAGTATAGTGATGTTGGCGGTGGTGTTGGCGACATATTATTTTCTCTATGTGGATGTGGGAAAGAATGGGCGGATGTTGGATGGTGAAGTCATTGCCCAAACTGAATTCTACCAACGGCTCCAGAGTGGTGGCTTGGGACAACATGGCTGGTCTTCCGTTCGGCTTTGTCGCTGATGAAGCGTTTAGGCAGGGTGATCATCTGATGTGGCCGTTCCCCATGAGGACCCTCACCTCAGACCAGAGGGTTTTTAAATACCGGGCCAGAAGAATGGTGGAGAATGCTTTCGGGATAATGGCCAGCCGGTTCCGCCTATTCCTTACGGCAATCAACATGGCGGAATATAAACTTAACCATATAATCCTTGCATGCTTCATTCTCCACAACTATTTAAGAAGAAATTCAATGAACTATGTGGCCTCCGTTGGGCCTGAGGCCAGGACTTCAAGAAGAAACCCTGACGGCGCTTGAAGCTGGCCGTCCTGGCTTGCCCCCCCAATGCACCCACGAAGTAAGACAGAATATTATATATATTATATTAATATTATTATGTTGTCCGTCTGCTACACACACACCTTGTTTTTGTTGTTAATACATTACTGATAAAAATATTCATCATTTTCAGCACCATGAATTAATTTTTGGGAGTCACAAAAATGGCCTGATTGTGGCAAATTATAAAGCACTGTGGGAGTTATTTACTAAATGAAAATCCACTTTGCACTCCAAGTGCACTGCAAAAGTGCACTTGAAACTGCACTGAAAGTGCACTAAAAGGGCACTTGTAGTGCAAAGTGGATTTGCCTTTAGTAAATAACCCCCATTGTCACTGTAAACACCAACTTAGTCCAAAAACTGCTATTGAGCATCGAAAGAAGAAGCCACACATTGTTGAGTAGAAAACTTTTTACTCTGTGCACATTCACATGTGTGTTAGAAAAAACATATTTTTGTAATAACGTTTTTTTTGACAGTACAAATAGCCTTTTTGTGTTAAACAGGCATGTTTAATACTATAAAACAATACACAACTCAGGAACTTACAAAGTTCATTTTTGATAATTTGAGGGGAATATCAGACATTAGTATGTCTAAACTGTGTTGATCTTGCCTTCATCAGATGGGGTGATGTCACCCCTGTGAAAGCCACATTTTGAAGATGCACACAAATTCAGAGTCAAAATTGGGATTTCCCTCCTGATCCTGCCTAATGTCAACATGTGCTAACTCCCATCATGGGGGATCAATGGACGTGTTTCAGGGTGCAACCCCTTCCTCTCACCTACTTGAGTTGCGAGGAAGGGGTTGCACCCACAAAACGCGTACATTGATATCGCGTGATGCCAGATAGCTCATGTTGACACACTGTGTGCATCTTCAAAAATTGGCTTTCAATATACTTCAAAAAAGATTACAAAATAATAAAAATATAAACAAATTGAAGAATGTACGTGTGTTTTATATTCTGCCTAAAACATCAATGTTGTTCTTCATTTTTTGTTGAACATCATTGATGTTTTCCTTTATTTTTTCTAAATCACGATTGCACACCATGATCTCCCCGATTAGGACATGTACACTTGCACTGGTGAAATGAGATTCTTCTTCCACAACATCCACATCACCTAAAAATAAAATAAAACCCAATGTATTAAAAATATACAGGCATATATCTATTACCTGAAGCTGTGGTCTCAGTTGTGGTCACTATTTCGCCCACTTCATAAAACTCTCCTTCCTCCACATCCTGAGGCTGTGGTTTTGTGATTTCCCCTTCTTTATGAGGTTGGGGGTCCCTGGTGTCCTCTGATGTTCCAAGTATTTTCCCCCTTATGTGAATTAAAAAATAGGAATACTTAGCACACAGATATTTGAGGACAGAATTAGGAATATGAAACATTGCTTGGAAGTGACGTACAATTGTCTGTTTTTGCAGAGTTCCAAGCCCAATACATTATTTTTTTCCCTTTCTAAAGCTAGAATACTTACCTGTTTTGTGCAAGTTTCACACATGGAGACACCCCTAGTATTCACTGTGTGGGACACCCTAATAAAAAGTTGGTTCTGGTGTTCCACACTAGTGCTCCTGTGGCCGGATGTGTAAACAGCTGCTGAGTGTCCTCTCCTTACACTGAATCAAGTTTGCATTCTAGTTACAAACCCATTTAGACAACAAACTTCTTTTAAGACAAATAGGCATGACCAAATGTAGTTAACCTGCATCTGCCAAAAACATCATATTAATGAGCGAATGAACGATGTTTACTACGACCAATTACTGTGCCCATGAACCTGAAAGTTGCCATTTTAAACTGTACAACAGTAAAGAAAAGCACATGGAGCAGCACTAAAGTAATAATAATAATAGGAACACACGACAACTACTTACTTTTTTG
The DNA here is from genome assembly GCA_037952925.1 of Lithobates clamitans. Taxonomy (NCBI): domain Eukaryota; kingdom Metazoa; phylum Chordata; class Amphibia; order Anura; family Ranidae; genus Lithobates; species Lithobates clamitans. The sequence continues at coordinate 3,481,799 of JBBGZY010001222.1, forward strand.
AAGAACTCTCTTGATCCTTCTGTACTGATCGTGCTTCCTCAATTTCATGTCTGACCAGCGCTTCCTCAATTGATCCTTGGATCGTCGTACCCCAAAATTCCTGTGCAGACTTTTCATAACTTTAGTCATAATCTTGGCCTTTCTCACATTTGGGTTTGGGTAAGGTCCATGCTTTCCATCATAGTCGGCCCTCTTCAAGATGTCCACCATCTCCACTATCTCTACAAAGGACATATTTGAGGCCTTAAATCTCCTCCGAGATCGGGACTTTCGTGGCTCCGGGCTTTCGTCGTTGCTGCTGCTGTCTGCATGCACTTGCTCTTTCTCTGCCATGTGCTCTCCCACTGTGCCGAAAGAGAAGGGGCGGGGAATATACTAGCTAGAAGGTCAGGGGCGGGTGGAGTGTCACACACGCGCAGTGGATATAAAGCGCAATACGCGTGTGTCGTACGTACGATCTGTGAGCGGAGGACGGAGTAGCGGAAGCACCGATCGTGATAACGAAGGTACAATTTTAACTTGGGCCTATACTGCTTATAGATTGAGGCCTATATTGGGACAAGATTAGGAGAGTTTAGCCTGACATTAGGGTTTGTCTTGTGTTTTGCAGAGAAAATGGATGGCTTCAATGATGGATGACCCCTATTCATAGACAAGTACAGGGAGCTGCCCTGTCAGTGGCAGGTGAAACACCCGCATTATAATCACAAACAAAAGAGGCAGGCAGCGCTGGAAAAACTGCTGGAGTTGGTGAAGCCGTAGATCCCCACGGCAACCATTCCCTATTTGAAGGCCAAAATTAGTGTCCTGAGGAGCACTTATAATAGGGAGTGCAATAAGATCCAGGATTCCCAGATGTTAGGAGCAGCAGCAGATGACATTTATGTACCCAGGCTGTGGTACTATGAGAGACTTTGTTTTCTGTCAGACCAGACTGAAGTCAGGCAATCACTCTCAACCCTACCTTCCACTCTTCCTTTCACACTTCCTTCCACCCCAGCTGTGGCTTCCGACGTCCAAGCTGGGCCTTCCAGCCAGGAAGAAGTGGAGGAGCCCAGCTTGAGCCAGGTATAGCATTGTTCTACATATTTCCGGTCATAAAATTAATGATGTTAACTAGGTGTTATTATTGATCACTAATTGCTGATTTAATAAAGTGTTTTACATATCAATAGACAGTAGTGGCCAAAAATGTTTGGGACAAGAATGAAAAATGCTGGGCTCAGAATGATAGGCTGTTGAATTTGGTTTCCAGGAGGTGGCGGGGGTAAGTGGCAGCCAGGAGGTGGCACAGCCCAGTAGCCTGACCCAAAAGGCCCAGGAAGGGGAGGAATGTGGAGGAGGCAGCACTTGGGCTTATTCGGGAGGCTAATGCTGCCCTCAGAATCATCCCACACTCTTCAAGAGGCCTTTGCCTCCATGGCTGCATGCAAAATGCAGGAAATGGAGGAGGGACAATGCCTCATCTGTGAGGAAATTATGTTTCTGACCCTAAATATGGGTTGAGGGGCCAACTCACAACCAAAACACACCTGTGTGAGTTCGACCATCCTCCTCCTCCTCCACCCCCTGCCACAACTCCAACACCACAGCTACAGCCTGGAAGCAAGCATGGAAGCAAATGTGGAAGGAAGACAAGAGTGTGATGGCCTGGGTTCAGTCTGGTCTGACAAAAGACGCAGGCTGTTGTATGACCACAGCCTGGGGACATATATGTCATCTGCTGCTGTTGCTGATCTCTTGGAGTCCTGGATCGGATTGTGCTCACTATTATATGGACTCCTCAGGCTACCAATTTTGCCTGTAAAGTAGTTGATGTCTGCCCTGGGGTACAAAGGCTTCGCCAATTTCACCAGTTTTTAGAGCATTGCCTTCCTCTTTATTTTCCTATGACCCCCTAATAAATGTCTATTTTTGATTCACAAATACTTGCCTATGTGTTTTACTTCAAAAAGGACAGTTTGTTTGTGAGTAGGCAGGTACATTTCATAAATACAAAGTCAAATTAACAAGGGACACCAACCAACCTCCTTGAGGTTAAAAATTGCAAGATAATAATGGTGTTGTGGTAACTTGACACACAAAATGAAAAAAAAAATATTATGGTGATCACTAGAAAATTAAAAAAAAAAAAAACAGGAGTTCTTGATAAAAAAAAAATACTATAAAAATAAATACAAAACATTATTATTGAGCTCTTATGAAAAAAATAACTAATATTATTCATGAGATCACGAGAAATAATAAAGAAATCAGTTTGTCTTAACTCTGTGTAAATATCAGCAGCAAAACAGCTTCATTATTCTAGCATTATAAAGAAGAAGAGAATGCGCTGCATTAAAAGATTTTAAAATTTGCAGTGTGACAAATGTACTATCTCCATTACGAACGCTAGTTTTACCAGAACGAGCGCTTCCGTCTCGTGCATGATTCAAAGCATGCGTGGAATTTTGTGCGTCGGAATTGTCTACACGCGCTCAGAATTTACGAGAACGGACTTTGTTTGTCGGAAATTCCCACAGAAAATGTCCGATGGAGCCTGCAAACGGTTGGAATTTCCGACAACGAGCTCACATCGAACATTTGTTGTCAGAAATTCTGACTGTGTGTAGGCGGCATTAGTCTTTGAGAGAATCCTCCCTATCGAAAAATTAGTGTTTTTGTTCTTTATCTGTTTCAATTATTTATATGTTATATTTCACATCTAATATTCTAGATTTCAACCCATTGGTGAAAAATTGGTGAAAAACAATCTATCTTTTGGTGAAAATGTTTATATACTAGAGGAGAGTGGTGGAGCCAAGAAATTAACAATAAATAAAGTATATAGGAACTAAGTGGTCAGAGTTGGTCTGGTGATGGGTATGGGGTTTGTTATGTGTATATTATGTGTATATTATTTGTTTGTTTTTGCAAAGAACATTTTTTGAAAAATATATAAAATGTTTTTGGTATGAGTCAGTTGGTGGTAGGCTAAGTGTAACTCTAGCCAAAACATTTTTTTTAATCCTGTCCCCAAAGATACAACTAAAAGCAAGTGGAAATCTCCTTAAAATTAGGGAAAATTTCACCTCTCACAGTTGTCACTAAAATAAGTATCCCTACTGGAAGATTTCGCCTCACATCCTGTTCCAGTGACAGCTGTAATATTTTGAATGCTTCTCTCCTTTCTCTTTCAGTGACAATAGTAAGGTTAGATCACTGCAATCAGGACAAAGACAGCAATAAAACCCTGACAGCAGTTCTATCCAGAAGTAAGGAAGCATTTTAGGCTGCATTTTTACTTGAAGTTTTTTTTTAGGTTTGAATGTTAGTGTTTTGTAAATAAATGTACAGTATAATCCCCATTAATGTCATTGTGCTGACATAGGTTACCTTAGGTTTATGCTCGAGGTTGAGGTCACTGGTGGTAGAATGCATATGTGTTAAGTAATTTCCATTTTCTTTGCACAATCTGTGCAGTTTATTTGCAGTGTCAGTGTTTATGTCAGTTTTCTATATTACTATCAGATACTTTTATGATCATTCCTATCTCAATGACTCTACCCTCTACAGGCTTTGGTCAACCCTTTACTCCCTATGTAGTTTATTTTTGTGGCCTTGAGTGTGTGTGTGTATTTTTTATTTATTCTTCCTATTCACTGATTGCTATTTTATTTTAAGAATCATTATTTTGGCAGATGAAAATAGCAGACCACTCAAAAACATGTCCATAACTGTTATTGAAAATAAAAAAAAGGTTTCATGTCCAGTTCACTGTAGCACGGTTACAATCACCTTACCTTCAAGGTCTGAGGTTCCAGTTATGGGGTCAGGTCAAAAGCTTTTCTAGAGGCTTTCTCTATATCATTACTACTAGAGTACAAAACTGGCATAGTATTTGTGCTTTACTTGTTTTGGTAAATGTACATTACAAAGTAAGAAACCTTAATGTGAAGGTGTTGTTTATTTGAATGAAAAATAATAATTACTTAAAAATAATTACATATGCAGGCAGGAAACTAGTAGAAATGAAAACTAATATTTCTCAGCAGTGTACTGTTTCAATTAATGATTTATTTTAAAACCAATAATAATATGAAATCACATTTTTAAAATTCTCTGTGGGCTCAGGTTAGGTTGTCACATGGCTTTTCTAGTTTTGAATATTGCTCTTTGACCGCTTAATATTGATCCCCATTCTAAATAAAATGTGTGCTATTTTTGCAGTCATATTGATTTTATGAAAGGCAGCACACTGTGAATATACTCCTAATTACCCTGTAGTGTCTAATGAAAATAATTACCATCATTAGTGGGTTAATCACAAGCTTACAAATTGTTTTTAATCAAATCTAATATGATCATGTACATAAAAAACTCAAACCAGATTACCTTTGGGTATAGCTACCAATAGAAATACTGAACTTGTCTCCTAGATAGCCCATCACAGCTTATGTTATTTGTAGGGCCATCTTGAAGTTATTTGAATTACATTAGCATGTAAGTCTTATATAATGGTGCTTGACAAAGTAAAATACTCCTATGTGTAAAAAAACTGTCCATAATCGATTTCTATCTACCTAAAAGTTCTCCATTGGAATGTCTCCATTGAAAGTAAATTGTAGCTTTTGCTAAAATGGCAACAATGTCTACCTACAGCATTAGACACAGGTATGCAGTTACTTGAAACAAAAAGACTCCTTGTCCAGGTTATACTTGGAGGTCAAACCATGGAAGTTCAACCCTAGAAAGACAATGCATTCTAATTCTGAACTAAGAATGAGGGTTGCTTTAGGGAAGAGGGACTAGCACAGAGTCTCTAAAAATAAACATACACAGACTCTAGTAAAAGTTGACAGCCATTTTTGGTAGTTGTCACAGCAGTAGTTGCATTTTATTTGGGGATAAGACACTACACAAAACAGAAATATAAAACATATTATATCTCTAATAAGGGCAAATTAATCCATGTCTTACAAGGCACAACAATATATGGGATACAATTTTCTTTGTCATTTTATTTCTTTATCTGGCTCTAAAACCCCTGTATATAATGATCAATAAATCCACTGGTCTAATTACCCTAAGGTGCATTTTGAAAGCCAGTCAAAGGCTATTTTAGTATTTTAGAAGCTAATGACCCTTTATATCAAACTCTGCATCCAATTACAACCTTTGAGACATTCCAGGTTTGCAGCAGATCTATTCCTTGCTCCCCACCCTCTTGCTTATTCCACATTTCATGTGTATTAAATCGTAGGCATTCATTTATAAATTATTTCATACAAGAGTTTTACAGCTTTCTCCTAAGACTCACACCTGTGAGAATCCTGGAAAAAAGTTGTGTGAAGCCATATAGCTTAATGAAACTTATTAGAGTATTATATTTAAAAGATGCCCCACTCCTGACAGTCTACGTGTTGCATTCAAACTAATAGTGGTTTCAGTCTAAGCCCCTCCCAGGGCATGCCCAATTAAGCATTTTGCCCCACAGACAGCTTAGTCATAGAGGTCTTAGATGTTATCTGTGTTCAAGCTGTGTGCCAGACCTCTGAAGAGTGACCACTGCTTCCACAAAGAGAGCAAGGGTACTTATCTGCATCATGCTGGCAGGGGACAAGCTTTTCTACTTAGGATGTTGCTAAAGAAAATACACTGGGTCTTTGCAGACCTTTTGTTTTGATGCGCCTCAATGTATTTAGCAGATTTGAGCTAAAAGTTCAATTTAGTCCTATCATTCCTTTTAAAAAGTATGTATATAGCCACATGGGGGTAACAACTGCACTCCACAATATATTGGGTGCTGGTTAAGTAAAATTATAATGTGTCATAATGCATAAATAGTATTAGAGATATGGGGAACATAAATTGTGGAGCTGACATTACATTCCTTAATAGAAGCAATACAACACAACTAAAGAAAGGGACATTAGACGTACCACATGAGCTTGATCTATTGTTTATATAAAAGGATAACATGTTTATTACAAAATCATTAAACTATCATTAAAAAGACATCTGCACCAGCATGTGGGTTATCTTCATAAAAATCACAATATTATTACCATCTCCAAGCCTCAGCCCACTAATTCTCTCTTCCAATTTGTCTTTGATGGTTCTTAAATATAAAATAAATAATATATTCACATAAATTAGGTTCTCAGTTGTCACAGGTGAAATACAGATGAGGGTATGGCTCCCTTGGGGTGGGGGAGTTTCTGGGGGAGAGAGGCAGGGAGGGCTACAAGTTACAAAGTAGGGAACACTTTGAGCAAATAATGTACAAGACCATTACAAGTTTGCAGTCCCATCCACCAAGTATCACATGAAAATCTACACCTATATTTTTTGTTTACCCAAATATTAGGGGATAGTGATGTGGTCTTCACTGTAGTTGTATGAACAGTCTTTGTATTCCACAGCTTTTCAATAAAATACCGAATAGGAGATCAAATTAGGTCCTGCATATATGGCCCCAGCTATATGGCGGCACATACATATCTACATAAATGTATTGATGTAGCAGCCCTTCTCACTCACTTGCAAACTGATGTCAGTAATTGTAGCTATAGAACCCTAGGTGGCGATCCAGTATATTAATGCCAGGTCACAAATCTATCCAAGGTTCTAAAAGAACACCAACAAATATTTTATGTTAGCACTTGCATCCAAAGTATCCAAAGTATCCTCAGGGTATCCTATGCCCATATATACATATTAACCCCATACACTCACCAAGGCACAATGCATAAACTACTTATGACCAGAATCCTACAAATGTACAAATATATATTGCCATAACCAATATTGAAATTACTCAGTATGAAAATGGCAACTTGATTCTATTCCACAGAGGTAGGCCGAATGATTATTGAGTTTTCAAGCAATATAATCACTGGTAAAGGATTAACATGTATGGTTAAATCTTAGCTAACAGTCCTCTATATACCACAGTATCCCTTTGCATCTGACCCCTCTCCCAGTTTGTCCAAACAGCAGTACCACATTTGAAATTCTCCTTAGAGGAAAAGTTTTACTACATGTTCTAAAATTATATCTTAGAAGGTAGAAAACATATTTTCTCAGCAGTTTTTGTAATGTCAGTCAGAGCATCATTGCCACAATTTGGTGGTGGTGTGGAGTGGAATTTCCTATATTCACATTCACAGCATTAATAATGGATAACTTATATTCTCCTTTGAAGAGGTATTCTCATTGACTAATTATTCCATGTCATAATTCATTAATTGATATTTAAGCCCAATTGCACACGGAGCAAAATTATGCTTGTTCAGCAAGGGTTTCAAGAAAAAAAAGTTTTATTTAAAGTATTAATTATTTATTTAAATTATTATGCTCCAACATTGGCCCTGAAGTCAGTTTCTTTGAAACACACTGAAGATAAGGACTGTTGGCCTCTGCTCAAGAGCAGTGGTTGTTTTTCCAGTGGCCTGACATGCGCCCTTCACAATCATACCTTTTGCTCTCCATTGAATAACACCCACTGATTTTTGTGACTGGTGCTGGAGTAGGGATGAGCCGAACACCCCCCTGTTCGGTTCGCACCAGAACATGCGAACAGGAAAAAAGTTCACTCGAACACGCGAACACCGTTAAAGTCTATGGGACACGAACATGAATAATCAAAAGTGCTAATTTTAAAGGCTTATATGCAAGTTATTGTCATAAAAAGTGTTTGGGGACCCGGGTCCTGCCCCAGGGGACATGGATCAATGCAAAAAAAAGTTTTAAAAACGGCTGTTTTTTCAGGAGCAGTGATTTTAATAATGCTTAAAGTCAAACAATAAAAGTGTAATATCCCTTTAAATTTCGAGAGTGCGCCCCCCCCCCTCCTGAACCGTACCAGGCTACATGCCCTCAACATTGGGAGGGTGCTTTGGGGTAGCCCCCCAAAACACCTTGTCCCCATGTTGATGAGGACAAGGGCCTCATCCCCACAACCCTGGCCGGTGGTTGTGGGGGTCTGAGGGTGGGGGGCTTATCAGAATCTGGGAGCCCCCTTTAACAAGGCCCCCCTGTGTGAAATGGTAAGGGGGTACTTACCCCTACCATTTCACTAAAAAACTGTCAAAAATGTTAAAAATGACAAGAGACAGTTTTTGACAATTCCTTTATTTAAATGCTTCTTCTATCTTCCTTCATCTTCTTCTTCTTCTGGTTCTTCTGGCTCTCCTGGTTCTTCCTCCGGTGTTCTCGTCCAGCATCTCCTCCGCGGCGTCTTCTATCTTCTTCTCCTCGGGCCGCTCCGCACCCATGGCATGGGGGGAGGCTCCTGCTCTTCTCTTCATCTTCTTCTTCATCCTCTTCTCTTCTTCTTTCTTCTCTTCTTCTCTTCTTCATTTTCTTCTCCGGGCCGCTCCGCACCCATGCTGGCATGGAGGGAGGCTCCTGCTGTGTGACGGCGTCTCCTCGTCTGACGGTTCTTAAATAACGTCGTTTTTATCAATGAACTTCTATGTGTATTGTCGACAATGCAATAGCCGCGGGTAGTTTTAAATGTTTTTTTCCTTCGAAATGTCATTTTGCTGTCAGACTGTTCTAAACACGGGAAACATGCGCCCCTTTACAGGCATACTATAGACACCCCCAGATACGAAATTTAAAGGGATATTACACTTTTATTGTTTGACTTTAAGCATTATTAAAATCACTGCTCCTAAAAAAACTGCAGTTTTTAAAACTTTTTTTTGCATTGATCCATGTCCCCTGGGGCAGAACCCGGGTCCCCAAACACTTTTTATGACAATAACTTGCATATAAGCCTTTAAAATTAGCACTTTTGATTTCTCCCATAGACTTTTAAAGGGTGTTCTGCGGCATTAGAATTTGCCGCGAACACCTCAAATTGTTCGCTGTTTGGCGAACTTGCGAACAGCCAATGTTCGAGTCGAACATGAGTTCGACTCAAACTCGAAGCTCATCCCTATGCTGGAGCACAATAAAATAAATAGTTAAGATAAGGAATATCAAAAGCTATGGTTTTCTGCGCCCCTTTTGATCTAGCTTATTTCAGGCTTTTAATGATGTTATTAAAATGAAATACAGCAACAGTTATTATTGAGAAGTACACTACGGAATACCCTCTAGTATTGTTACTTACCCAAGCATACCTAATGATAATAACTAGGACAAGCAAGTGATAATGAGGACAAACTTCTCTAAAGTCAGTATGTTTTGCTGGTCTATAAACTTATGGTGCCAGCAGGCACTAAGAGAATGGACTCAGATGAAGACTTGTCCATATATTCCATCCCTAAATCAATACTAAATGTACAGCAGAATCTGTTTTGGTGGTATTGTCTGTATGTAGGTTTTTTTTCCAGACAATTTCCCCATAGCACCTTTTGTGTATATGTTTAATATATCCTCTAAAATATGAACACATTTCCATTTATTAAACTTGCAAACGGCTAGAGTTTTACTTCCAACAAAGAAAAAAAACCACATTATTTTATTTTTCTGTTTCTGCCTGGATAAACCAGTAAGAAACACCACCTAAAGCTTCTCGGTTATACTGCACTGCAGATGTGTAAAGATGGAGCTTTTCTAGCACACAAAGTCCTGGATTTAATGCAGAGAAAGATCCCAGCTGCTTCTTTTGTAAATCATGGTGTTTAGCTCACCTCTTCACTACTGTATGACTAATACACCTGCTCTTTTTTCTCACTTCTCAACACTCTGTACAGAGTTCATGCATTTTTAAAATAAATCTTGACACTTCATTTGCATTTTAAGTTTTATTTTCCATCAGTCTACGAAAAACTGTTAAAAGCAGCACAGAGTACAAAAAAAATTGAAAAAATATTCCCCTTAGAGATACCGTAGTTGATATGATACAATCTGTGAAATGAAGATTGCATAATGCATAGAGTGAACAATGAAAGTCTGAGCTTCCAGATACTTTGCTTGTGTGTTCCTCTATTGTATACATTGATCCTGTATTTAATATATTGTACACTTATACCTTTGTAGGCACTAATGTATTAAAGTTGTTTAGCACTCAGAAGCAATTTAAAGTGTATTGTGTAGAGCAGATCAAACAAAAAAATAGGGGGAGGCAAAAATATGTGTCTTTTATGTATTTTCCCCCATGCAAAAAAATATTGCTTTCAACTGCTTAGGCTTATTTAATAAAGCAAGCAACAGTGTGCCAAGTGTTATAACCCAGAGCAACCAATCAGTAATCATTTATATTTTTCATATTTCTTGGAGCTGATTTCATCCAATTTTTATTATAATACGTTTTTTATTTTATTTTCCCCCTAGAAAGCTGCCTATACTGTGGGCTGAACAAAAAAATCGGATTCCTTAATTCAAACTAAACAGTGCAGATGGACGAATCTCCTTTGACAGTTATCAAATACTCGAATAATAATTACAGCTGATTGACTAAATTCACTGTTTTGCAGATGATTTTCCACCTAACTCGATCTATGTATGGCTAGCTTTAGACAGTTGTCACAAGAACAAATATCCTCATTGGAAGATTTTCCCACTTGTTCTGTTCACAACTAATGAACCTTAGCTTTCCACCCCAATTTTTTCTTTTTGATAGTGGTCACCAGTACAATTAGGGAGACAGACAGCAATACAAACTTTACAAAGGGTACACAGAGAAGTCATAAAAATAACTTAACTGTTACCCTTGAATATGTATGCCATAATTACAGGTCTCTGTATGTCAGCTGTAGATTATCATATTGATCTTGTGTCTATGCATCTGTGCTTATCTTTCTTCTATAAAATTAATGCCAGTCCCCCATCTACAGTATAAACTATGATGATCAATTAAATGAAGTTGCAAAATGACTGCCCTTGGTACAGTAGACATGTGCATTCGTTTTTGTCCAAATGCATTTTCGTCCGAATTTCAGGTATTTTTGTTATCGTTTTAACAAACGATAACGAAAGTGCAGAATCCGGAAAACGAAAGATCCGACATAAACAAATGCTTTATTTTCGTTTTCGTTGCTACAACAGTTCGATATAGATAGGAGATTCAACATGATGATGACAATAACAATCTGTGTCCATCAAACCTGTGGTCAAATGTGCCTAACCTTAGCTCTATTAGTTCAAGATTATTCTACATAAAGAGAAAAGATTTGACATAGAGAGAAAAGATTTGACGTAGGGGAGAAAAGATTCAACGTCGGGGAGAAAAGATAAATAAAAATAATGATGATGATGAATGTTATTGTCTGAATGGAACCAAAGAGGAGGAGCAGTAAAATAGCTAGAAGTACACACGTACTTTGGCTTATGGTGTCTGCTGAAAGTTCTAAGAAGATTCGACGGAGCAGGTAAACTATACGGCATTGTACAGTTTAGCTGCTCCGTCTAATCTTCTTTGAACATTCGACAGACACCATAAGCCTTCAATGACTTCAAGATTCAACCTTAATTTGGATTTTCGGACGAATGCAATTTTTAACGAAAAACAAAATAAATAAAAATGAATTTCGGGAGTAACTAAATAAATTTATTTTTAGGACGAAAACGAAATTCCGAAACGAAATATTTCAGTATGCACATTTCTATGGTACAGTTTCACATTCTTTACAAATTTGTAATGCAGTCTTGTTTGCAGCAACCGATTCATGAACGTAGTAGAGATGTTCTGTACAGCAAGTATCTCCCAGAAAGCTGCAGGATATGTTTCACTGAAATCTTGAACTGAGCCATGTCAAAAGGGATGAATCGCTGTATGTACATTTCACCTTGAGCTATTGAATGCTATAAACAACCGGATGTAAAGTTAGAAGAAAATATGTACAAAGTCAAGTGTTTTTTCTGCTGTAAAATAGTGGGGGAGCAATTTTTTTGGGGGGCAGCAAACAAATCCACCCATCGCTCACCCATCCGCCCGTCTGCCCACCATCCAGGTCGGGGGCAGCTTCGGTGGCTTCCCCCTGTGTTTCCTCCTCAGTGGCTTCCCCCTACTTCTGCTCCTGGCTGGCCAAAACAATCACTTCTCCTCTCTGCCAATCGGGTCTTAAGACCTGCTTCCTGATTGGCCGGGAGGAGAAGCAGGAAGACAATAGTGAATATTAATTTGCTATTGTCACACAAGTGGGTGGACTCGAGCCCACCCTTTTTGAAGCCAATTAGAGCCTCAGGCTCTAATCATGTGCTTAAAAAAAAACCTTTGAAATCCATACGTTCGGTGCCCTGCATGTAGAGTAGTTCCAGGCGCATAGATTAGGGGGCAGTGCCTCTGCGCCCCTAATGGAGTGCCACCACTGCTAAAAAATTTTTTGAGTGTTTTACTCCCAACCTGAAGAAAATAAATCAATAAAATATATACATACGTAAGTATTGCACATTTCCTTTAAACATGTATTTTGAAATTATCAAATATGTATATTTTTGCTCAGCACAGATCTCCCCAACACTAGACAAAGGAATTATAGATATTTACAGACAAAAATGCAATGTATACATTATTTCCTTAAGATCATTTTCCCCCCTAGCATCCACAGATGTTAAGGTTAGCCAACAGACACATGGGGGTTGATTTACTAAAGGGAAATCCACTGTGCACTACAAGTGCACTGCAAGTGCAGTCGCTGTAGATCTGAGGGGAAGATCTGAATGGAAAGAAAGCTCTGCTAATTTCTATCATCCAATCATGTACAAGCAAAACTGCTGTTTTTTCTTTTCCTTGCATGTCCTCCTCAGATCTATAGCGAATGCACTTCCAAGTGCACTTGCAATGCACTTGTAGTACACCCCCCGGTCCTTTTCCGATCTAACAGTTATCATATTATTGTAGCAATGACCCCCAAAGGTGCTGTTGAAAATGTTGGATTTTCTTGCTGTTTCCAGCCATGAACTGGCCTGCAATTGGACTTGACACTCACACACCAATTGCAAATTACTGGGCTTTTTTAACCACCTCCTGTCTGGCCCATGTAGATAAATGTCCAGACAGGAGCCATGCTGTGCAGTTGGGTGTGCCTGTCCTCTCATATCAGAGGCTTGTGCATGGCTCCTAGAGCCTGCACTGGTGAACCTGGTAAATTCTGTGTCCCTTGGAGTTTGTTTGGAATTTGAAATTGGTTCTGTACCATGTGATTTCTGTGGCCAATTACAGCTATTACATTCATTGTCACATAGATCGACTGTGAGAAGGAACTGAATGCTTCCTACAGTCATTGGAACTGTAGGAAGCATTCAATAGGTAAAAAAAACTACAATCACCCTCAACATCTTGTGTAGATGAGCTCTAATAGTGCGGCAAGTCACAATGTCCATAAATGTGATATATAGTCAGGAAATTTGATAGTATAATTTATGTCCCTAGAATGACTGAAGGCGCTCCTTGGATTTTAGACACCTCTTTGCATATAGGTTGTGAAAAAGTCTCACACATGTGGTATCCCCATACTTGGGAGGAGTAGCAGAAAGTGTTTTGGGGTGTAATTTTAAATATGTCTATGTTGTACACTAGAAATAACTTCTTAATTGACAACTTGTGTAAAAAATACATTTTTATTGCCTGGAGCTCGGGCACCTTACAATAGCTAGGGATCCGTTTAGCCCCCTCCCTCAAACTGATGTACACACATAACTATCTCCAAGCCTTTGTTAACGTTAGATCATTACTTACCCAGTGGTCCTTTTACCACATATCCTTCCTAGGAAGAATTCACACAGTAAAAATGTTGATCCTCCCTAAGCTGCTATTTTTCTTTAGAGCTGTACCCCTTTATGTCCCCCGCTCCGAGATAATGGCTGTACAGTCCGATCTGTTTAAATTTATCTGGCAAAACAAGAAACCTTGAATGAGCCAACTGTTTATGTATAGGACCCAGACTAGAGGTGGCCCAGGCAGCCCTGATCTATGGAAATATTTCTTGGCTTCATGCCTCATACAATTAGCACAAGGGCAAGCCTCTTCCTCTTCCATTCCATGGTTACAGTTTGAGAGGATCTCAGTTGTCCCCTTCTATCTTCTGGGTCTCCTTTGGTCATGCTCCATCTCCCCTAAGGAAGTTGCACCACTCAATGGCATAGTGGGTCAGTGTCAGGGCTGGCTCAGCCCTTCCTTCTCTGAGCTAGCCGCTCAGCTGTCGGCTAATTGCCAGCTCTCTTCTCTCTCCACAGTTAACTAGCTGTTGTGGATCTGCTCATCAGTCCTGCCTACTTAAAGACGTCAAGCTCACGTCTTTCCTGCCTTCGCCTTGGTCACATCACAAGAAACCATCTCCTGCGTTCCTGTTTAAAGACTGGCTTGCTTACATCCCTTCTGGCTCCTTATCCTGCTTGCTGTTCCTCTACTTGGATCCCTGACTTCTGGCCTGGCTGATTACCCAATCTGGTTACTGAACTCTGGCTTGGCTGACTACCCGATCCGGTTACTGGACTCTGGCTATGCTTTGACTACGCTTACTCTATTTACCTTTTATTTTTATTAATAAACAAGTGTGATTTTACAGTACTTCTGTCTCGGTCTGGTTCATGGTTTCTGACAGTCAGTCCCTCTTGCTCTCTAGCACATCACATCTAGCCCCCTTCCTGGGTGATCTTCAGTTCCCTCCGGCCTTTGACAAAGATAACGAGTTCTTGAGTTGGATATCATAGGACCTAGTGGCTCTGGACTCTCTGCTGCAAGGTTCATCTTTTTGCTCATTTAAACATCTCCAACAGAATTATGCTTTCCACAGCTCTGAATTCTTTAAATACCTACTAATCTGTAATTTCTTCTCTAATATGTCAACTCAGGCTGCCGATAGAGCTGTAACACCATTTAAGAACCTTTGTGGGGAGGCCTCTAGGGATAGGGGGACTATCTCAACCTTATATCAATAACTTAATGACCATAATAGTACAGCAAAATCATCAGCTATGCTGGGGTGGGAGGCGGTGATGGGCCAGGAGATCTTGGGGGAGGATTGGTACGACATGATCTCTAACATGCATAAATGCACACGCTCCATAGCTATTAAAGAGACTGTTAAGCTACACACCCGCTGGTATTATACCCCATTTAGACTGAATAAGATTTTCCCCTTAGTTCCAGACAGATGTTTTAGGGGTAGCCACAACAGGGGCACTCTACTCCATACATTCTGGAGCTGCTCAGGGATGAAACCCATATGGCAAAGAGCATTTTCAATGGTGCCCCAAATAACAGGTGCACCTGTGGCCCTGACCTACCAGATGTGCATCCTTTTTGCAGAGCTCCCGGAGATCTCCCTCCCATCAAAAGTTAACACATACAATCTTCAGTGCCATCCATTGGGCAATTGCCCTAAACTGGCGGTGTCCCTCTGTTTCATGGTCACAGGTGCTCCATCGCATGTAATCCATTAAACTGATGGAAAGGGTACACCACACCCTCATGGATGGTGTATGTCTTCAAACATAAGTGGGCTATTTGGTCACCTTATCAGATATAATCTGTGTTTGGGGGGTTTCCTTGTCTCCCCATTTGAGTTCATTAGACGATTGGGTAACTCTGGAAGACAACGCATCCAGTACTGCTGATTCTATTATTTTGGAAGATTCCTGTCTAGAGCATATCTTCTATGTAATCAATTTTCTTATCTTGCAGAAGCAACTATGTTACTTTACTCAGTTTCTTTTCATTCAGAATTTTGTTATTTTATTCATTTTCTTACTCAATGATATTTGGAGAGCAGTTTACCCATACAATCATATGTTGGTTTTTGAATGTACACTCTATTCTCTCCATGCATTTATACTTTTGTACTTGCTCAAATACGTTAATAAAAATGTTTTGTTAAATCAGGTTATGGAGTCTCCAAACAAGACCAATCAGATTATAGTAGATCCAAATCTTTGTAAAAGAAAATTAGGTGCTTTATTCATACACTGCAGTGGAGAGACACAACACACACCAATATCCAGCTCTACCGGGCCGAATGAAGAAGGAAGTGTCTCTGACTTACAAATATAAAGTTTAACACTATATACTTATGAACATGCATAAGGTCTAGGCATGTTATAGGTGTGACCGTATAGTTTAGTCCTATCAGCATTCATATCTTCTTAACAGCAAGGGAACAGTTAAGTAGGTGGTTACATCATGTGACTGATAGAAAGTGAAAGAAAACATGGGCGCCGCCATGACAGTACTGGCTCAGACCAGCTAGATAAGACAGTCCATTTCTTATGCCGCGTAAACACGGTCGGACTTTTCAGCTACAAAAGTCCAACGGACGCTGATGGACTAAAGCTGGCTGGTAATCCGATCGTGTGTGGGCTTCTCCGGACTTTCAACGTACTTTTTTAGCCTCAAATCCGACGTACTTTAGATTTGAAACATGCTTCAAATCTTTACGTCGTAACTACGATGGACCCCGAAGTCCGCTCGTCTGTATGCTAGTCCTACGGACAAAAACCCACGCTAGGGCAGCTATTGGCTACTGGCTATCAACTTCCTTATGTTAGTCCGGTGTACGTCATCACGTACGAATCCATCGGACTTTTGTGTGGTCGTGTGTAGGCAAGTCTGTTCGTTAGAAAGTCTGCCGCAAGTCCGCCGCAAGTCCGCCGAAAGTCTGTCGGACAGGCTGTCGGACTTTTGTAGATGAAAAGTCCGACCGTGTGTACGCGGCATTAGAGCAAAAAGGGAGTAAACTATTGCTTCTTATCTGGAAATCTGAAACTCTGTGTCTAAAAATAAAACAAGCAAGTGCATTACAAATTCTTAAAGTGATAGCCTCTATATATATATATATATATATATATATATATATATATATATATAACTCAACATTAACAGACCCCTATAATTCTATTCATTTCCCTCCTCTTGACCCCTATGGAGGGGTCACTGCCATATCTTACTTAACTAGTTTGATTCCAGAGGGTCCACAGTACTATTTCACATCTAAGTGGAGTAAAGCTCTTCTTAGGGTATATGTGGATACATATTTTTACTCATTCGCATCACCCATCTCAGTGTCATACGAATCTGCTAATCTGACTATCTGATAACACTCTATCTCAGGGATATGCAATTAGCGGACCTCCAGCTATTGCAAAACTACAAGTCCCATCATGCCTCTGCCTCTTGGTGTAATGCTTGCGGCTGTCAGAGTCTTGCTATGTCTCATGGGACTTGTAGTTCTGTAACAACTGGAGGTCCGCTAATTGCATATCCCTGCTCTATCTCTTCCTTGGGGTCATCTTCCTCAGTTCTAACTGTCAGTTGTAGTAATCCTTGTACTTCACATTTAGCACACTTGAAAAAAAAAATTACCATTTCTAAACAAAGTGTAATTTGGGTTTGTAATATTTTTTTCTCATAATGCCACATTGTATACCCTTTTCCCTTACTAAACAAGGGAATATTCCCCAAGGCCTTCAGTTATATTTAGCATAAAATGTATTTTCACAATAATAGAACATTTGTGGTATTTCTTGACATACTAGTTTCTGGGCAGCTTTGTATTGCTTAAACTCAGCATTGAGGTAAATAGATTTAACGTCTGGGGCCTTGCTAAGGCCAATTTCTGGCTCATAGGGATATAGTTTTCCAGGTATTAATTTAATGGGAAAAAAATATCTTATGTGCGCCTTTTGAACTGTCTGGCCTATGTTAACATATCTAGCAATTACTCAAATTACTCCTTATGCCTGTTAGCATGTGTAATTTGTACAGGTGATTTTCCTCTATAGCCTTGACTGCTAAGATCAAGCAAAGGCATAACAGTAGTTTACTCATCTTTTGAAATTAGCTGTACTTTCTTGCATTGGCTGGCATGTATCCACGTCAGCTTACAGCTGTGGCAGTTGTCAGGAGCACTTGGTTAGGTCCTTCAAACTTTGGTCCCAAAGGTACTGTTCGTTTGCTAGGTCTCAATCACCTGGTTGTAAATCATGTGTTCCAGTTACTTGATCTGGATCTATAATTGAATCAAAAACAAGCTTGTGCATCGCAGTTAGTTGCTTGCATTAGACAATTACATAAAAAACAAAATCCTACATTACAGCAGTCTGATGTGGAAAATACAATCCTGTCATAGGTGGGCCCTCAAACAAAATCTCATAATGGCTCAAGTTCTCGGACCTATAAGTAGGGGTAGTCCTGATGCTGTAAAGAACAAGAGGCAACGGTTCTGGCCATTGTTTCTTTACTGACCTATCTTCCCTTTCCTGCATTTATTTAGCTAGCCTGTCTTTAATGATTCCATTATATTTTTCTACCTTCTCTGAACTCTGAGGATGATAGGGGCATGGAAGGCTTACTCAGTTCCCAAGTCCTTGCATATAATTTGCATGATCTGTCCAGTGAAATGTGTTCATCTGTCATTCGCTATGGTTTCAAGGACTCCATATTATTATTATTTATGTTGTCTTGGCATTTGCTTTAGCCACTGGCCTGGCTTCTATCCAGCCCGAAAACATGTCTATGCACACCAAAACATATTGGTATTGGCCTTATTTGGCAATTGAATGTATTCAATCTGAATTATTTGGAAAGGGAATGGTGGCTTGGCTATATGTCTTTGTGTTACTCTGGTCGGCTTTCATGGGTTATTTCTAGCACAAATTATGCATTCCTCAACAAAGTCTTTACATGCATTTCTGGAGTATTGAATAAACTAACCAGCCTTGTTTATGTTTCTCTCCATTGCCTTAGGGCCTACATGACCTGGGCCATGGGCTAGTTGCATGATCATCTTCTCCGTTTGAGGTGGGACACATATTCTATTTTCCTTGCACAATTCCATTTTGATTGTTCTTTGTTCTGTTCCTTTACATGATTTTATTTCATTCATCAGATGCAGATTCTTGCAATTTCGTAATCAATTCTTCCGCTTTCTGTATTTGTTCTCTTCTTTTTCTTCCAATATTTTACGGGTTTCTTCATCTTCCTTTGCAAAATCAGTGATAAGGGTCATGATTGCTTCCATTGATGTTTCAGCAGTCTTCCTGGCAGTATGATCAGCCAACTGGTTTCATTTTTCTACCATGGTTTGTCCTCCCGTATGTGCCTTGACCTTCAGGATGGCTACTTCCTTTGACTGCTTCAAAACATATTTCCAGTTTTTGAATAGGTTCTCTTGCAGCAGTTGTGAATCTTCTGTTCTACCTTATGGGTCCATAATCATGGACTACTTCGAGAGCATACCTGCTATTAGTGCAGATGTTGTCTGTTCGATACTTTGCGGTCTCACAGGCTCTTGTGAGTGCTACCACTTTAGCAACCTGCTCTGAAAGTGATTAAGGGAGTAGTTGGGTCTCAATCACTTCCTCCAATGTTGTCACCGGATATGCCATTCTTGGGACTCCATCTTGTACAGGCGTGAACTGTCTACAAACAGGATCAGATCAGGTTTTTCAAGAAGAGTGTCCTTTACTGGGGAGATTTGCTGCATTTCATCTTCCATAAGTTTTAAGCAGATGTGGTCACCCTCCTCTTTGAGGTCTTCTTCTCTCTCTAGGAAAACTCTGGCAGGATTGATAGTAGTACACTTTTCACTTCTATTTCTCCTAATTCAAGAAGGATGGCTTCATACTTACTCAGCCTTGCTGATGACAAATGTTTTGTCCTGGCTCTTTTCAAGATTTCTCCATAACGTCCGTTCTAAAGCATATCTTCCCTTTTGTACAGCACCACTGGCACAGGTTTCAGCTGTAGTTTTCTTTTTGTGTGCTAGCCACGACATGGATCTTGGTGCATTCACCAGCCGGATCACACCATTTAAGAATGAAGGATATACAGAAAGCGTGACAACAATCTTCTGGAAAGCCAACCTCCAGGGAAAGGCTGTTCAGACAGATTGGACACCTCTCAGTTGAACTTAATGCTAAAGTACTGGCACCAGTCCCATCTTTTCCCTGTCTCCATCTTTTTCTTAATGTTGCTGGTCTCTGGCATCAGATGAGCATAAACGTTTGCTCCTCATCATTCTCACTAAACCTGTTAATGTGATTTATCTTAGTAGGGTCAAATATGGATGCAACAACAAAATCACCAGCAAAACAAAGACTATCATAGCTCTGATTCCTCAAATGCAATTTTGTTATTCCATCATCTTGTTCACAATGTTCTTTGGTATCTGTGCCTCTTGGCAAGATGCCCAATTTTACCACAATTTAAACATTTCCTGGTTTCTCTTTGAAAAAACACATTATCTTCTTGAACCGCTATAAAAACATTAAGTCTGTTGTCTTCTATTATCTCTGCTCTCTCTGGGCTTCAATGCTACTGCACACTTCTCTTAGCAAACCTCTATCAAGTCCTTGTTATCTTATTATGGCAGTAAAGTTAGTACGATCAGTCACATCCACGGACTGGACACATTTAGAGTAATCAAAAACATCCTCAGCCTTTTCTTGTCTCACATCCATCAAGCCACCTGATTTGTTCTGCTAGGGCAACTCATTAATAATTCTACAACATTCTGTCCACTTTCTTTCTAGTGCAATTCACTTTCATGTTTCCTGTCTACTTCTTTAAATCATCAATAACCTTCTGATTTCTCTCTTCTACAAAAACACAATGTTACACAGGAATGTGAAGGGGAGGGGCACCTCACTCCTTTCTTACACAGAAATACAAAGGAGGGGAGGGGTGCAGAATCTGCAAAAAAACGAGCCGGCTTCTAATATCCCCAAATGATTGCTTAAACATTTAGATAACACTTGCATTGTCTGGTCTAGTTCTCTTTTGCTAGACCCATCAGTGATATGTGTTAGAAAAACTTTGACAGGCTCATAACTAGTTAAAATTTCATCACTTTGCATAGTTTTAAAAATCCAAAATTGTACACATTTAATCCCCTTATCCAACTCTGTCAATCTGCCATAAAAATGAACATATACAGAAACCCAAGGTAAAAGTTCATAAATCCTTCTGGTGGTATTTTTATCTGGCATGTTTTGGTCCAGCCTATAATTGTCTTGGTGTCATTTCTTAACCACTGGATTTCTTGTGCCACTTTTACCTCTCCCAGCTTGAAAGGTCCATGAGAGTGCCATGCTCTCAATCTAGAGTCCTCACTCTGAGTCTCTACTACAATTTGTGGGTCATCACCCAAAAAATTTTCTCTGTCAAATGGAACTTTATTACACTTGGCCACACAGGCATGTACACTTGCCACATAGGCATTACTCGCCACACAGGCTCACTACTACAGTCCTCTGGTCAGACCTTCTCACAAGTCTCATAAATCTATTGACACCCCAAGTATAGAAACAAAACATCCACAATGTTAATTATTATCGGCTCTATTATTTCTGCAACAGGTGAAGTATAGGAGTTATTTGAGTCAAACTGTGTAACATCAACATTACTCTAGTTTACACAAAATTTTTCCTTAATCTAACCATCTCATCAACAGCATAAGACTCCTTCAGCCAATGGACCCCAGACACCGACTAATTACTCACCACAGAGAGCAGAATAAGTAAGAATAAAAGTTTCTCACCGTGGCCACTTGTCTGCTCAAAGTGAGTTTCGTGTCTCTCTGGCCGGGAGCCCACCAGACTGTATATGAGTCGCAGGCACCATTCTGGTAAGTCAGGTTAGGAAGTCTCCAAACAAGACCAATCAGATGAGATAGTAGATCCAAATCATTTTAAAAGAAAATTAGGTGCTTTATTCATACACTGCAGTGAAGAGACACAACACACACCGATTACCAGCTCTACCTGGCCGAATGAAGAAGTGTCTCTGACTTACAAACATAAAGTTTAACAATATATATTTATGAATATGCATAAGGTCTAGGCCTGTTATAGGTGTGACTGTGTAGTTTAGTCCAATCAGCATTCATAT
This sequence comes from Lithobates clamitans, assembly GCA_037952925.1. Taxonomy (NCBI): domain Eukaryota; kingdom Metazoa; phylum Chordata; class Amphibia; order Anura; family Ranidae; genus Lithobates; species Lithobates clamitans. The sequence goes on from JBBGZY010001222.1 coordinate 3,503,562, forward strand.
CTTCTTAACAGCAAGGGAACTGTTAAGTAGATGGTTACATCATGTGACTGATAGAAAGTGAAAGAAAACATGGGCGCCACCATGACAGTACTGGCTCAGACCAGCTAGATAAGACAGTCAATTTCTTGGAGAAAAAAGGAAGTAAACTGTTGTTTCTTATCTGGCGGTGAAGGTCATCGTAGACTGAAAACTCGGTGTCGAAAAAAATAAAACAAGCAAGTGCATTGCAAATTCTTAAAGTGATAGTCTCTCTCTCTATATATATATATCTCTCTATATATATATATATATATATGTATATATATATATATATATATATATATATATATATATATATATATATAGAATTATAGGGGTCTGTCTGATAATGTTGAGTTGAACATTGGGTGTTCTTGTGTTTGCTGAACACACGAGCAAATGGAGTGTTTGGCTGGCAGTTTGCCCAACGCAGAGCACCCCATAATGCACTGTGCTCTCGCATTGATTGCTGATGATTGGCCGAAGCATGCACCTGACTTGTATGCTTTGGACAATCACAGCACAATGTACTGTGAGAGCCATGATTGCCCAAAGTCAGGGTGACTTTGGCCAATAATGGCTTAGGATTTAAGTCAACTCCCCACACTATATAAGGCTGCTTACACTGCAGCCTTGTGTAGCGTGTTAGTGGAGATTAGTGGATGGTGTATTCAGTCAGTTTAGTGTAGTGTGACTAACACAGTGTAGTGTAGTGTTGTGAATAACATAGCGTAGTGTAGTGTTGTGAATAACACAATGTAGTGGTGCCACTGAAGTGTTGGTGTGTACAACACTTCTGTGTCACCGCTGATCCCATTTTTTGTTTCATTGATATATATATATATATATATATATATATATACATATTTTCCTTTCTTTTTTTTTGCAGCATCAGGTTCTGTTGCTGCATTATTAATACACCCCTTCTGTTACAGATGTTATTCCTTCTGCATCAGCACAGCAGTGGTTTCCTTTTCTTTCTTTTTTTCTTTTTTTTGGCGCAGCAGCACTAACAATAATTAGGGCATAATTGCTGGCCACCCTTCTACATCACAGGTGTTCCTCTTTCTGCATAAGCAGTGGTTTTCTTTTTTCTTTTTTTTGTGCAGCAGCACTAAGAATATTTAGGGCGTAATTGCTGTCCCACCTTCTGCATCACAGGTGCTCTGCTTTCTGTGTCAGCTGTGTCAGCTTTTTGAATTTTCTTTTTTTTTCCAGCACCAGTTGGAATTCTCCATAATTGCTGTTCATTCTTCTGAGTTGCAAGGTGGTCTTCCTTCTGCATCACCACTGGTTTTTTTTGGCCTTTCTTAATTTTGTTTTACATTTATTTATTTTATTTATTTATTTATTTATTTACATTTATTTTTTTTTTTTTGCAGCAGCAGCAGCAGTAAAAAAAATGTTCTACAATTGCTTCACCCTTTTTTTCTTTATTAAAAAAAACTATAATAAAACGGTTTATAGTGCACCAAGCACAAAAGTATTGCTCCCAAGCACCATATTTCCATCCCACACTCTAAAATAAAAAGTTAAAAAATCCTCCCCAAATATAAAAAACAATAATAAAATGGTTTTATAGTGCACCAAGCACAAAAGTATTGCACCCAAGCACTATATTTCCACCCCCCACTCTAATAAAAAGTTATAAAAATCCCCCCAAAAAATTCCCTTCATGTGCGAAAGGCCAACAAGGAGAGGCAGATGCTCACATGCCACTAAAAGAGGGTAAGCAGCCTCTGTGAAAAGTCCACAGTGAAAAGTGGTGGTCATGGACATGATGCATCCTCTGCAGGCGGGGCATGTTTGTCCTTTTTTTCTTGTGCTGGCCGTGTTGAGCCACAACATGCAGAAGAGTCGGTGGAGTGGATAACTAAGCCGTCCTCATCCTTCTCATCCTCTGTCACCCAGGGTCATACTAGTTTGCCTTCCACTGCAGCTGCCAAAGCGGCCTATTCCACTGGCTCGTCCACAGCTACTTCTTCTGTAGCCCCACTATCATGCACGGAGGAGTCACCTGAATGATTTGATCATAGTGTCAGTTACATGCTGCTGGAGGATGTGCAGCAATTTGAATGCTCTGATGCTGGTTTCCAGGTTGAGGAAGGGAATAACGTGAGCCTAGAGAGAGGGGGTGCCATTGACAGACAAGAAACTAGCAGTCATGTTCCCCCAGGTGCAGCATACTGCCAAGTTTGCTCCAGTGACAAGGAGGGAGGGGATGGTGAGCTCACTGACTGTACTTGGGTGCCTGAGAGAAGAGAAGAGGAAAGTGAGGAGGAAGAGGCACAACTCCAATGAGGCAGGATGTCCTCCAGTGGCCAACTTAAGGGCAGTCACCCAATTGCATCACACCACAGAGCCCCACAGGTGCAGGGCGCTGCTGACTCCTCGCTGACTTCCAAAAGTTCATATGTGTGGGCTTTTTCAACAAATGTGCAGCAGACCACAGCGTTGCTGTTTGCAATTTCTGTCTGAAGCAGATCAAGTGTGGCCAGAACACCAGCCGCTTGGGCACCACATGCTTGACAAGACATATGATAACCTGCCATGCAGTCCATTGGCATCGGCACCTGAAAGACCCACATCATAAAAAAATGCAGACTTCTCCTTGCTCCTCATCTGGGATCTCTACCCCTACTATACCTCAAGTCTTCTCAAAAACCTGCACTGAGAGAAATGATGGTATAGCAATGGGTGCCACAGGTACTTGCACACAATCTGCTAGCAGTACACCACCTGTTAATATCACCAGGAAAATATCGCTGCGCCAGTTGCTGAACAAAAAAAAATACTGTCTCAGCCATCCACATACTCAGCATCCAAATGCTAGCCTGGCCAAATTGCTAGCACTGCAACTGCTGCCTTTTCATCTGATAGACTCTGATCCCTTTCGTGAATTTGCAGAATGTACTTTACCACAGTGGCAGGTTCCAAAAAGAAATGTATTTTCATGTAAGGCCATTCCAGCTCTGTACTATACTTCAGAAGGCAATGTTTTGGCCTCGTTGGACAGGGTGGTCAGCAGAAAGGTTCACATTACTGCTGACTTGTGGTCCAGCAGGCATGGTCAGGGATGTTACATTTCCTTCAAGGTGCACTGGGTAACTCTGCTGGCAGCTGGGAAGGATGCAGGACAGGGTTCAGTGCTGGACCTTGTTCAGCCACAACGCCTGCAAAAATCTAGTGATGATTCTGCTACATCTGTCTGCTACACCCTCTCTTCCTCTTCTTCCTCTATGGCCTCTTCTGCTGAATTGTCCTCTGAACCAGCAGTGCTCCCTAAGCGTTCAAGGGGCTACACAAGCAGTCAGGCTAAAAGATGCCATACAGTGGTCTGTCCAGGGGACAGGAGCCATACCAGGGCAAAGATTCTGTCAGCTCTGCAGGGGCAGGCTCAGAGGTGATTGACATCATGGCAGCTTGAGCCAAGCATGGTTGTATGCAACAATGGCACCAACCCTCTCTCCGCCCTCCGACAGGGAAACTTTACACATGTTCCATACTTGGTCCTGAATTTGGTGTTGCAGCGTCTTTTGAACAGGTACCCAGGCTTACAAGATCTTCTGAGGTAGGCCAGAAAAGTCTGTGGCCATTTCCAGCTGTCATACAATGCCAGTGTTCGGGTGGCTGACATTCAACGTGAATTCAACTTGCCCACCCACCGCCTCATTTGGGACATGCCCACCCGGTGAAACTCAACATTGGCACTGCTACAGTGGCTGCACACGCAGCAGAGAGCCATCAATAAGTACCTGTGTGAGTATGGCACAAGGACAGGCACAGGGGAGCTTAGCTTCTTCTCATCACGTCAGTGGCTGCTGATAAAGGATGCATGCACTGTCCTGTCACCATTTGAGGAGGCCACATGGATGGTGAGCTGTGACAATGCCTGCATCAATGACACTATCCCTCTAGTCTTTCTGCTGGAGCACATGTTTTGTGGAATCATGGACAGGGCATTTGAGGCAGAACAGCAGAAGAGGAGGACTTCCTTTCCTCTCAAGGTCCCCTTTATGCAGATACAATTCCTCTGGGGCCGCCATACACACAGGAGGAAGAGGATTGTGTCAGCATGGATGTAAAGAATAACACACAGCATTCTTAGGGGATGGTTTCCAGTCCCCAGAAACCCCAGGACTTGTACGTGGCTGGGAGGAAGTGGTTCCTGACAATGTCATCCTTAGGGTCCTTTCACACGGGATGGATCCGTGATGATCCGCCCCGTGAACATCTGCTTGCTCAGCGGGGATCACACTGTGCAGGGACCGCCCTGTCAGATCTCCACTCTCCCCTATGGGGAGATCGGATGAACACGGACCGTCTGTCCATGTTCATCCGATCCACTCTGCAGACGGATAGAAAAATAGGATTTTCCTCTGTCTGCAGAATCAGACCATAGCAGGAACAGATGATATCGAGTGTCAGCAGATGTTCATCCGCTGACACCCGCTATCCCATAGGGATGCATGTATGTCCGTATTTAATTCGAAAATGGATGGATGAAATACGGACATACTGTCCGCACGTGTGAAAGGGGTCTAAGTGACCCAGAGGACTCAGAATGTCATGCCTCCTCAAGCTTACACTACATGGGCTTCCCGATTCTGCAAAGCCTGCGAAAGGACCCGAGGATTCGTGGTATCAAGGAAAGGGATCATTACAGGCTGGTAACTCTTCTTGATCCACATTACAAGGGTAAAGTTGCAGAGCTCACCCTGCCTTCACAGAGGGAGCAGAGGAAGAAACATCTTCAGGACGCCTTGAAGAAAAATTTGTGTAACACCTTTCCAGACACTGGGGGGTTACCATTTCCTGGACAACGTGCTTCTGAGGCTTAATTCGGTCATAGGAAAAGCGGTGGAGAAAGCAGCCAGCTTACGGATGTCTTTAAACAATTACTTATTTGCTACATTTTATAATAGAAATTAAAAAAGTGTTTTTTTTTTCAAAATTGTCCCTCTTTTTTTACATATAATGATAAAAAATTTGTTTGGGTACAGTGTTGCATGACTGAGTAATTGTCATTCAAAGTGTGAGAGCATTGAAAGCTGAAAATTGGTCTGGGTAGGAAGGGGGTGAAAGTGCCCTGTATTGAAGTGGCTAAGGGGAACCCCATTACAGAATTAAGAAAAAAATGGCGTAGGGTCCCCCCCAAAATCCATACCAGGCCCTTTGAGTCTTGTATAGGTTTTAACCACTTCAGCCCCGGAAGGATTTACCCCCTTCCTGACCAGAGCACTTTTTACAATTCGGCACTGCGTCGCTTTAACTGCTAATTGCGCGGTCATGCAATGCTGTACCCAAACGAAATTTGCGTCCTTTTCTTCCCACAAATAGAGCTTTCTTTTGATGGTATTTGATCACCTCTGCCGTTTTTATTTTTTGCGCTATACACGGAAAAAGACCGAAAATTTTGAAAAAAAATGATATTTTCTACTTTTTGTTCTAAAAAAAATCCAATAAACTCAATTTTAGTCATACATTTAGGCCAAAATGTATTCGGCCACATGTCTTTGGTAAAAAAAATGTCAATAAGTGTATATTTATTGGTTTGCGCAAAAGTTATAGCGTCTACAAACTAGGGTACATTTTCTGGAATTTACACAGCCTTTAATTTATGACTGCCTATGTCGATTCTTGAGGTGCTAAAATGGCAGGGCAGTACAAAACCCCCACAAATGACCCCATTTTGGAAAGTAGACACCCCAAGGAATTTGCTGAGAGGCATGTTGAGCCCATTGAATATTCATTTTTTTTGTCCCAAGTGATTGAATAATGACAAAAAAAAAAAAAATTACACAAAGTTGTCACTAAATGATATATTGCTCACACAGGCCATGGGCATATGTGGAATTGCACCCCAAAATACATTTAGCTGCTTCTCCTGAGTACGGGGATACCACATGTGTGGGACTTTTTGGGAGCCTAGCCGCGTACGGGGCCCCGAAAACCAAGCACCGCCTTCAGGATTTCTAAGGGCGTACATTTTTGATTTTACTCCTCACTACCTATCACGGTTTTGAAGGCCATAAAATGCCCAGATGACATAAACCCCCCCCAAATGACCCCATTTTGGAAAGTAGACACCCCAAGCTATTTGCTTTGAGGCATGTTGAGTCCATGGAATGTTTTATATTTTGACACAAGTTGCGGGAAAGTGACAATTTTTTTTTTTTTTTTTTTTTCTTTGCACAAAGTTGTCACTAAATGATATATTGCTCACACAGGCCATGGGCATATGTGGAATTGCACCCCAAAATACATTTAGCTGCTTCTCCTGAGTACGGGGATACCACATGTGTGGGACTTTTTAGGAGCCTAGCCGCGTACGGGACCCCGAAAACCAAGCACCGCCTTCAGGATTTCTAAGGGCGTACATTTTTGATTTTACTCCTCACTGCCTATCACAGTTTCGGAGTGCATGGAATGCCCAGGTGGCACAAACCCCCCCCAAATGACCCCATTTTGGAAAGTAGACACCCCAAGCTATTTGCTGAGAGGCATGGTGAGTATTTTGCAGCTCTCATTTGTTTTTGAAAATAAAGAAAGACGAGAAAAAAAAATTTTTTTTTTCTTTTTTCAATTTTCAAAACTTTGTGACAAAAAGTGAGGTCTGCAAAATACTCACTATACCTCTCATCAAATAGCTTGGGGTGTCTACTTTCCAAAATGGGGTCATTTGGGGGGTTTTTTTGCCACCTGGGCATTCCATGGCCCCCGAAACTGTGAAAGGCGGTGAAGAGTGAAATCAAAAATTTACGGCCTTAGAAAGCCTGAAGGCGGTGCTTGGTTTTCGGGGTCCCGTACGCGGCTAGGCTCCCAAAAAGTCTCACACATGTGGTATCCCCGTACTCAGGAGAAGCAGCAGAATGTATTTTGGGGTGCAATTTCACATATTCCCATGGCATGTTTGAGCAATATATCATTTAGTGACAACTTTGCGCAAAAAAAAATAAAAAAAATAAAAAATTGTCTCTTTCCCGCAACTTGTGTCACAATATAAATTATTCCATGGACTCAACATGACTCTCAGCAAATAGCTTGGGGTGTCTACTTTCCAAAATGGGGTCATTTGGGGGGGGTTTGAACTGTCCTGGCATTTTATGCACAACATCTAGAAGCTTATGTCACACATCACCCACTCTTCTAACCACTTGAAGACAAAGCCCTTTCTGACACTTATTGTTTACATAAAAAAATAATTTTTTTTTGCAAGAAAATTACTTTGAACCCCCAAACATTATATATATTTTTTAAAGCAAATGCCCTACAGATTAAAATGGTGGGTGTTTCATTTTTTTTTTTCACACAGTATTTGCGCAGCGATTTTTCAAACGCATTTTTTGGGGAAAAAACACACTTTTTTACATTTTAATGCACTAAAACACACTATATTGCCCAAATGTTTGATGAAATAAAAAAGATGATCTTAGGCCGAGTACATAGATACCAAACATGATATGCTTTAAAATTGCGCACAAACGTGCAGTGGCGACAAACTAAATACATTTTTAAAAGCCTTTAAAAGCCTTTACAGGTTACCACTTTAGATTTACAGAGGAGGTCTACTGCTAAAATTACTGCCCTCGATCTGACCTTCGCGGCGATACCTCACATGCATGGTGCAATTGCTGTTTACATTTGACGCCAGACCAACGCTTGCGTTCACCTTAGCGCGAGAGCAGGGGGGACAGGGGTGCTTTTTTTTTTTTTTTTTTTTTTTTTTCTTTATTATTATTATTTTTTTATCTTATTTTTAAACTGTTCCTTTCATTTTTTTTTTTTTTAAATCATTTTTATTGTTATCTCAGGGAATGTAAATATCCCCTATGATAGCAATAGGTAGTGACAGGTACTCTTTTTTGCAAAAATTGGGGTCTATTAGACCCTAGATTTCTCCTCTGCCCTCAAAGCATCTGATCACACCAAGATCGGTGTGATAAAATGCTTTCCCAATTTCCCAATGGCGCTGTTTACATCCGGCGAAATCTACGTCATAAAATGCTCGTAGCTTCCGGTTTCTTAGGTCATAGAGATGTTTGGAGCCACTCTGGTCTCTGATCAGCTCTATGGTCAGCTGGCTGAATCACCGGCTGCATTTTCAGGTTCCCTGTTGAGACAGGAGAGCCAGAGAAAAACACGGAAGATGTTGGGGGGGGGGGGGCATTCCCTCCCACTGCTTGTAAAAGCAGTCTAGAGGCTAATTAGCCACTAGGATTGCTTTTACATGAAAGCCGACCGCTGGCTGAAAAGAATGATACCAAGATGATACCTAAACCTGCAGGCATCATTCTGGTATAACCACTCAAAGTCGTGAATGGCATACCTGAAGACAAAAAAATGGTTAACAATAAAGCACAGTAAACGGTAAGGTATAAAAAATTGCATACCTGAAAAGCAAACATGATAAAACATAATAACAATAAAACATTGCAGAATAGAATACAGTAAAAAAGAGCAGAACAATAGAGAGAGAATAGAGAGAGAGAGAGAACAATAAAACGACAACTATTTTTATTTTATATTTTTGTTTGTGTTTTTTTTTTTTTACACTTTTTTTTGTAACTAACTATAATAACTGTAACCGGTTCCAGGTTCGGGTCTCTCAAAATGCGATGCCATCTTGGGAGACCCTGTGAAAGTGTGCCTAGTCTGTGCAATGCTGTACCCTACGCTAATACTCAACTAGTGCATGGTAGCGTTCAAAACATTCACCAATGCAAAGACCAGGATTGTCAGGACAGGAGGGACAATAATAGCGGGTGTCACGCCTATATCCGCGCTTGCTGCAGACACAACATCTTTTTTGGGGGGGTTCGCTGGGTAGGGGTACTCGGGAGGACATAAAGAAAATGCCTCTCATGCAGCCGACTGCATTTGGTTGGGGATGTGAATGGGGGAAGTACGGGCGCTGCAGAAGCGGTGGGTTCCCAATTAGGATTGGCGAATGCAGCAGGAAGGGCACTATGGGCATGACGGGCCTGTGTTTGTCTTTTTGGTGGCAGCGGGACACTACTTGTGCTTGCCACCTCACCAGCTTGAACTGCACTTATGGGACTCGCCACGTCACCAAGTGTTACTGCAGTGCTGGTTTGACTACGACCGGGGTGTACTAGGCCTCTGGTGCTTGCCAGTTCACCAAGACGCTACAAAAAAAACTGTTAGCGATCGCAGGGATCAGGCCTGACTCTGCGAACGCTGCAGTTATGCGTTTAGAGTTTTGTAAGTGACAGTGATCGATCGATACTGCACTTGGGTGGGCTGGGCCGGGCCGGGCGGAGGGGCAAAACGCAGGTGCTAGCAGGTATCTGGGCTGATCCCGCTAACACTGCGTTTTTGGGAACCCTAAACTGCTGGGGACGCTAGTATAGATCTGATCGGATCAGATATTGATCTGTTCAGATACTATACCACTAAGGGAGGTGTACGCTGCGTGCGTGGGTGTTAGTGGTACTGGCGCTAACCTGACGCTGCCTGGGGCTGGTGCTTGCCAGTTCACCAAAATGCTACCAAAAAAACTGTTAGCGATTGCAGGGATCAGGCCTGACTCTGCGAACGCTGCAGTTATGCGTTTAGTGTTTTGTAAGTGACAGTGATCGATCGATACTGCACTTGGGTGGGCTGGGCTGGGCCGGGCGGAGGGGCAAAACGCAGGTGCTAGCAGGTATCTGGGCTGATCCCGCTAACACTGCGTTTTTGGGAACCCTAAACTGCTGGGGACGCTAGTATAGATCTGATCGGATCAGATATTGATCCGATCAGATACTATACCACTAAGGGAGGTGTATGGTGCGTGTACGGTGCGTGCGTGGGTGTTCGCGGTACTGGCGCTAATCTGACGCTGCCTGGGGCAACGCATATCACCGCCGGGCGATCAGGGGGCTAAACCTTTATTCGGTAATAAACGGCGGGTGCCCTGACACTATAAAAAATAAACTAACTAACCAGCGTCACCCGTAACAGTTATACGGTGATCAGTGGTGAAAGGGTTAACTAGGGGGCAATCAAGGGGTTAAAACATTTATTAGATAGTATATGGGGGTCCCTGTCGCTATAAAACACTGACGGCGAACCTAAATATTTACGTTCCTAACTAGCGTCACCAGTGACACTAATACAGCGATCAGAAAAATGATCGCTTAGCGACACTGGCGACAGGGGGTGATCAAGGGGTTAAAACTTTATTAGGGGGGGTACTGGCGCTAATCTGACGCTGCCTGGGGCGACGCATATCACCGCCGGGCGATCAGGGGGCTAAACCTTTATTCGGTAATAAACGGCGGGTGCCCTGACACTATAAAAAATAAACTAACTAACCAGCGTCAACCGTAACGGTTATACGGTGATCAGTGGTGAAAGGGTTAACTAGGGGGCAATCAAGGGGTTAAAACATTTATTAGGTAGTATATGGGGGTCCCTGTCGCTATAAAACACTGACGGCGAACCTAAATATTTACGTCCCTAACTACCGTCACCAGCGACACTAATACAGCGATCAGAAAAATGATCGCTTAGCGACACTGGTGAGGGGGGGTGATCAAGGGGTTAAAACTTTATTAGGGGGGGTAAGGGGGGTACCCTAGACCTACAGGGGGGTTACAGTAACTGTCCTAACACTGCTAACTGTCACAAACTGACACTATGCAGTAATCAGGAAAAAAAAAAAAAAAAAAAAAAAAACCTGCTTGGTGTCAGTTTGTGACAGGGGGGGGGGGTGATTGGGGGGGGATCGGGGGGCGATCGGGGGGGGATCGGGGGTGTATTGTATGCCTGGCATGTTCTACTGTGTGTGTTTGTGTTGTGCACTTACTTACATGTCATCTCTCCTCGGCGCTGGAACGGAAACTGACAGCCGAGGAGAGATGACATCACATCCTCTGCCTCTGTGTACTATACAGAGGCAGGGGATGTTTGTCAGTGGCTGGGAGCGATCGCGAGGGGGGGGCCACGATCGGATGGTCTCCCCCTCGTCTGTAATCGCTCCCAACCAAATGCCGACCGCAGCTGGCACAGGGGGGGGGTCCGATCGGACCCCCCACCCGCGGGAAGGCAATCACGTACTAGGTACGTGATTTTGCCTGCCCGTGCCGCTCTGCTCACGTATATAGGCGTGAGGCGGTCGGCAAGTGGTTAAGGGAAACTCCATGCCAAAATGAATTTAAAAAATGGTGTGGGGTCCCCCCGCCAAAATTCCTACCAGATCCTTATCCGAGCATACAGCCTGGCAGGCCAGGAAAGGGGGGACGAGTGAGCGCCCCCCGAGCCATGCCAGGCTGCTTGCCCTCATGGGAGCCTCTTCCTGACAGCCCTAGGCTGTGGTTGTCGGGGTCTGCATGCAGGGGGTTATCGGAATCTGAAAGCCCCCTTTAACAAGGGCGCCCCCAAATCCTGCCCCCCATGTGAATGGGTAGTGGGTACACCCATTCACCAAAAAAGTGTCAAAAAGTAATAACCACAGGAAACAGTTCTTGACAAGTCCTTTATTAAAAAAGAAAAAAAACAGTGTCCCTCGATGTACATTCATCCTCAATCACGATGCCCGCCGGACCCAAAAAATAGAAAACAAAAACACGCTGTTGCCTCTCGGGAGGCCTCCTCTCCACTTTGACATTTCTTATATAGGCAAGTGGTGGCACCCATCATGTGACGTAATAATGAGGTGGTGCCACCAGGTGATGTAACCAGGTGGCCTCTTGCCTATATACCCGAAAACCATTCACATAGGGGGGCAAGACCTGGGGGCCCCTTGTTAAAGGGAGCTTCCAGATTCTGATAAGCCCCCCTGCAGCAGACCCCAAGAACCACAGCCACAGTCCCCAACATGGGGAAAAGATGCTTTGAGGTGGGGGCACAGAGCCCCCCTGCCGCAAAGCACCCACCCCCCCATGTTGAGGGCATGTGGCCTGGTATGGTTCAGGAGGGGGGGACACTCACTTGTCCTTCCCCTTTCCTGGCCTGCATTTTGGCATTTTTTTTCTGTATTGTCTGGAGTCAGCAATATATTACAGCCGCGAGCAAGTTTAAGCTACATTTTTTTCCTTTGGAAATGTCAGAAATGCAGCAGGCTCTATACATCGTACAGATGTGCCACTTTACAGGCAGACTAAGGAGACCCCCAAGGCACTATATTTAAAGGATTTTTTCATTTTTTATTGTTTCACTTTAAGCATCATTAAAATTACTGCTCCTTTAAAAACTATTCTTTAAAAAAAAAAAAAGGAGGCGCATGTGCGGACCGGGGGGACCATTTTACATACCCCACCTGCTGGCTGAATAGCTGGGGCACAGGCCCATGTCCGTGAGAGCATTTCGGAGAGACCTGGAGCCACAGTTCAGGGCCATGGCGGAGTGGGCCGAATCCAAGTTGGCGGGCGCCATGCAGCCCCACATGCAGAATGCTGAGGAGATCCCTGGAGACAGGCTATCCTATGCTGCAGTAGCCCACATCCACCCTCCTGGGACCCCCGTGAGTACCCTTGTGCCCATGGCTAACTCTCCTGCATCCACAGAATCTCTTATTGAGCAATCAATGGAGGAACTCCTACACTCTCCCATAAGGCCTGCATCACCTCACACTACAATCAGGCCTGCTCTGACAGACATGACTCCCCATACAATACTCTCAGCACCTGATCTCTTTTCCCAACTGCCAGCCCTGTTGGATAAAGGCTTAGCTCAGACTGCAGCCAAAATTACGAGAGATATCAGGGAGGACTTCCAAATCCTAGGCTCAAGGATGGAAGCTATTGAAAATAAACTTGACCAAACGATTTTGAAAACCAGACAGAACTCTGATCACATCCAGGTGCTACAAGATCAATTGCATACTGCACTATCCTGTATCGATGACCTGGAGAATAGATCCAGAAGGGAGAACTTCAGAATCAGGGGGCTCCCTGAATCAATCATTGATACCACATCTGTAGTACAAGATTTTCTCAGACAGATAATCCCTGACATTTCATCACACAAGTTGGAGATCGATCAAGCTCACAGAACTTTAGGAACCCCTAGGAAAGACGGCACACCCAGGTATATCGTGGTTAAACCCTACTACTTCTCGGTGAAGGAAGAGATAATGAAAAAGTGCAGATATCAACAACCCTTCACGTGCCGAGGGCACACCATTCAAATGTTCGCAGACATTTCACCGACCACGATACAAAAAAGGAGATCCCTGAAACCCCTACTTACCATTTTGTCTCAACGTGACATCAAGTGTAGGTGGGCCTTTCCCTTTGCACTGAAGTTCGACTATAAAGGCAAGACGCATTCCTTCCACAGGTTCCAAGAAGGTGAACGTATCCTACTAGATCTTCGCCTCATCTCACAAGAAGCAGCGATGGACCTCACTAATTCCTCTGCAGGATCAACCAAACGCCCCTCTTCAGCGAGCCCTCTGCCGAATGTTTGGCAAACCATACCTCCATGACACTACGAGTCAAGCTTTCTGGTAACACTCTAAATGGACTTCCTCCTTAGTCTCCATACCAAGTTCCAGGAGACACTGGGACGGAAACCCCTTACTTTTTCCTAAACTTTTCACTCAATTTTCAAGATCTTTTTTTGACTGTTTTATTTTTCATTTTGTTGGCAATCTCCCATATAAATCCTATGTTTGCCTATCTGCTAGGTTTTATTAGCATGGTTATAGCAGCAATTTAAAGCCTACTTGGGATTGGTTAATTTTCATTTATAGATTTTAGCTTCTCAATTTTCTATCTTCCAGGTCCAAGTTTATGTCTACAGAGGCTAATGTTTAGGCTCTATTGTGCTCTCACACTTATTATTTATTTGCTCTGTTCATGGTCCTGGCCCTATCTCCCCGGGGTGGGTTCCTGGGGGGCCTGAGCCTCCCTCCCATTTTTTTCTCGGGAGGGGGGAGCGGGCTGAACGGGGTGGGCTACCGGGGTCTCCTGAGTCCCCAAATCAGGGTAATACTTTTTTTTGTTTTGCAGTTAACTCAAAGGTGCGCTGAGGTTGGGGCAGTGATGCCGCACCTCCCCCTACCCCACGGATTAGGTCACGCCTCCTCCATGGGTTAGGTGTTCACCCTGTCAAAAGGGATTGGACGTACTTCCTATAATGTTGAGCAGTGGGTTACAATTCACTCGCTGCTCACTCAAGCCCCTTAAGGGCTTGGTCCCCCCTCCTTCTCTTTCCCCTCCTTCTTTCCTTCTTCTGTCTACTCTAACAACTCTTTTTCTTGCAGTAAGCCATCGACCAGTTGACTAACCTTCTTCACATGGAAAGCGACCCACTTTCCTGCACGTCCAGTTTCACCTGTTTTTTCTGGCTAACGCAGAAGATAAAACTAAAGGGGTGGCTATTCTCGTTTCAAAGAACTGCAGATTTTCACTTCAGCTGGAACAGCGGGACCCAGAGGGGAGATATGTCCTAGTAAAAGGCACAATAGATGGTCATCTCTACTCCCTGGTAACCTATTATACGCCTAACTCAGGACAACTAAGATTTTTTAGTTACCTGTTCAAGACGCTAGGTCCCCTATTAGAGGGCTCCATAATTTTCGGTGGGATTCAAATGTAGCCTTTGATCAGGGCCTGGACAGATCCAAACCTCCACATGCCTAAACCATTCGCCCAACCAGGAGTAGCTCCAAGTTAGCTAAATTGATTTATCTGCAGGGCCTCACAGACATCTGGAGAGAGTTAAACCCCACCAAAAAGGATTACACGCACTTCTCTCATGCGCATCAGTCTTACGCTAGAATAGACCATCTATTGGTCTCAAATAGCTTAATTCCCTCAGCCCAGAGAGCACTGATCACAGACACGGTTTGGTCTGATCATTCCTTGTTGAGTGTAGCGATAAATAAAATTATTAGAAAAATAGAAATTGAAAAGGCCATTTCTGAATATTTTCTTCTGAACGACACTGATGACATCTCAGCGGAGACCTTATGGGCGGCACATAAGGCGACCATTGGAGGTAAAATAATTCAAATAGCTTCCCAAATTAAAAGAGCTCAAAAGATCGACATTGAGAATCTGGAAAAGAAATTCCAGACGCTCTGTCTGGAGCACAGGAGAGACCCACGCCGCGTTTCCATGTCCTGCCTGGACACAGCTTGCCTCGAAATTAATCTAGCTCTAACAGCTAAGGCAGAAAAATTTATTTTTTGGCAGAGGGCAAAATACTATCATCAGAAGGACAAACCTGGGTCTCTCCTGGCATCCAAACTTATGCCACGTATCCACTCTTACACCTTCCCCAGAATTAAAATAGCTGGTCAACCATCCATGGCAAACCCCCTCAAAATCATGGAAGCCTTTCACAAGTTCTACGCTGACCTATATAGTGAACACAGGGCAAAAAATACCCCCTGATCTACCCATATTTCTAGAAAATTTACTGATACCTACCCTATCGGAGGACCATAAAGACAGGCTTGAAGCTCCAGTCACTACAGAGAAAGTCTTAGAGGTGATTAAAAACTTAAAGAAAAACTATGCCCCAGGTCCAGATGGGTTCTCTATACCTTAATATAAAGCATATGCACATACCTTAGCACCCTATTTGGCCAAATTTATTAACTCCAAAACCAAAGGGGAATCCTTGAACACGCAGATGAATGCTGTATTCATAACCGTCATCCCAAAACCAGACAAGGACCCAGGTGAGGTTAGTAACTATGGACTCCTATCCTTGATCAATAACAATCTAAAAATAATGACTACAATTATGGCCGATCGCCTAGTGTCCTTCATTGGAACTTATATTCATAAAGACCAAGTAGGGTTTATTACTGGACGGCAAGGCCCTGATCAAATCAGGAGAACAGTGGATGTAGTTTCTATCTTACAATCTGGGTGGGATGGCGGTTATGATCATGCTGGAATGCTGCTCCAAAAGGCTTTCGACTCTGTCTCTTGGTCCTACTTGTTTTACATACTGGAAATTTGGGGCTTCGGTCCCCGTTTCTCTGGGCTAATTAAATCACTTTATTCTAACCCCGAAGCTAGGATCAAACTGCAGTATTCTGACCCCATCAAAATAGCAAGAGGAACACGTCAGGGGTGCCCCCTATTGCTGATTTTCGTGATAGCAATTGAATCGCTAGCAATTGCTATCCGCACCAATCCAGACATAGCAGGGGGTCAGATGTGGGCCCAAAATTCACAAATGTGGCCTATTCGCTGATGACCTCATCCTATACATCACCTCCCCAGCCACATCCCTACCAGTTTTATGTAAACTCCTAGATGTTTTTGCTTAGCTCTCAGGTTTACATGTTAACTACACTAAGTCACAAGCACTCAATGTCTCTTTCCCACCATCTCTGGTGATTCAGCTGCAGGAATCATTTCGCTTCTCGTGGAGTGAGTCCTCTATCCATTACCTCGGAATAAATCTTACACCCAAATTTGAACAACTATACCAAGCTAACTATCCCCCCATCTACAAAAAATTAGAATCAGATCTTAAACAATGGTCTCCACACCAACTCTCCTGGCTGGGCAGGATAAATTCTATCAAAATGACCCTACTCCCTAGACCCCTATACATCTTTTGCTCTCTTCCGATTTGTATAAGAAAAGATCATCTCTTGTTGTTCCAAAGCAAAGTGATTTTAATTTATTTGGGGTAAATCTGGCCATCGTCTGGCACAACAATCCCTATATAGACTGAGGAAAAAGGGGGGATTAGGCCTCCCTAATTTTTTCTGGTATTACCAAGCAGCTAGACTTGCTCAGCTATCCACGGTAGACTCTAAAACGACCAGACTAGACTGGGTAGATATGGAGAGGCAGGCAGTCCCATCCTTCACCTTGGACTTTCTTCTTTGATGTCCTCTTAAGACCAGGCCTCCCATCTTGTCACCTTCTTTGTCACATGCCTTGGCGATATGGGATACTCTCAGGAATTCCCCTTCCTTGGTCTCACAAAGCAAACCCTTAGCACACATCTTCCCTAATCCAGAATTTCATCCAGGTATTGACATCAGAGCACTCCAATGGTGGCTAGATAAGGGGATGTACCGGATCGGGCACTATTTCACCTCCGCAGTACCTGTCTCCCTTACCCACTGTGTTACAAATCTAGACCTTCCCAATTCAGAAAGGTTTAGATTTCAGCAACGAAAGGGGGGGGACACAGGGAAGGGAAGGAGGTGCTGCTCACCCCTGGTGATCAAGACAAAAAGAAAGAATTCCCCAAGTGGGGTTTTTAGGCAGCAAAGAGGAGGGTAGGAGGCCAATATATAAAAAAGTAAATAAATTTTATTGTACAAAAGTAGCTTCAACACACTGGTTAAAAAATGAGCTCCAATACAGAGTGTTTACAAATAACACGACACTCAACATATACAATGTAAGCATGTATTCATAACAACATGGCATATGTGTTGACAATTATCTGGATTGTAGAACTGACGCGTTTCGACCTATATGTTCCAGGTCTTCTTCAAAGGTCAATCTGCTAAAATTATACCACAAAGGTGCATATGTCAAAATTGAATATGTATATTTGAAAACAAGTATACCACACATTGACATGGCATATTTACCCAATGATGAGTGTCCTAGAGCGAAAAGCTTTCTGTTAGAAAAGTCCCCTTAAAATCAAAAAGTTGCCTGTTCACCTTCCCCCAGAGGTCCCATGGCACACCGCCGCAGCCCCCAATCCCAGGGGAGGATCCCAAAGATGTGGCTTACAAGAGATCACACTGTGATGCACCCCCTAACTATGGCATGGACTCCACAGTCAATCCGATGGGGAGGACACCTGCAGCAATAACCCAAGGAGGAAAGAGACAGTTCAAAATGATATATATTGTATGCACTCCAGCATTAAGTTTAGAGAGTGTATATATGTATGTATCTGCTTAGTTGTAAACTGCCATAGGTGCATGTGTGCACCTATTAAGTTGGCCATAGCCTACATATACTGAGTGTATATGTGTACGTGTAAAAGAACTTACACACATATGTGTGTGCACACATATATATATTCATACCTATAATTTATATTACATCTTTAAGTATAAAAAATATCGCAGAGTGCATGCGTAAGGTATGTGAAAAAGGAAAAAGTAATTAATACCAGAAAGAAACCTCTACCATATACCATATAGATAAGGGATATGAATAGAGTAGTGTAGTCAGTGTTGATGGTGAAGAGTAACACTTAGATGTGAAAGGTGAAGAGAAATATGGAAACAAAGAACCGTAGATCCCCAATGTGAGCAGCAAGAATGTGTAAAACGTGAACACACAGGAAGTGTAAACTAAAAGTAGTGTGAGTGATGAGTGAATAAAAAAGGGAAAATGGTGAAGGGGTGCCCACATGTGAGGAGAAAAGGAAAAAACAAGTGAACGAGGTGTATTACCTAGTAGACAAGGTGAAAATAAGTGTAGAGACCGCACTGTGTTGCCCTAATATGCTTGCACTTGGGTGTGACCTGGCCCGGGATTGGTCACAACCTTGAACTGGGCTCAAATGCCCGTCCAAGTTAGCATTCAGCAAGTCTGAAAATATAGAATAGGAAAATGTTGTATACATTCAAATATTTAAAATATGTACATGGTCATTGTAACAGACCAAGTATTATATATGGGACAACAACAGTGCGAAAACAATTTGTCATAATATGTACTTACAGAGTGAATTGCAGAGTGGACCACCAACCAAACGAGAAGATACTCAGCATAGTATGGAAAAGAATGGAAAGGTATAAATGCCCTAGATTTAGGGCGTGTATCCATGAGGGTTAATTGGTGGCAGGTGCGGACGCCACATCCGATAGGACCACTCGAGGGGGACCGTGCTTGGGGGCATGGCAGCCGTATGGCGGCCTCGTGTGGCCCCCCCGGCGTTCAGGGCAGGTCGAGACTCCGTCCACTGACGTCATCGCCGTCGCAATCGCGTGACGCGTCCGCATCACGTGGTACGCGCGGGGCCCCGCGCATGCGCAGTGAGCGGAAACGTCCGGGGATGTCCCTGAACGCCGCCGGCAAGGAAAAAATCCCCAGCGTGGTAGCCAGGTCCAGCCTGGGTATCCAATGGGGAAGGGGGGGAGGAGGAGCCCTCCCCCCCGCCTTACCTTGCCGGGAAGACACATTTAGGGAAGAAACCCTGGTACGTGAGCAGCGGCAGCAGCCATAATGACTGCTCATGTGGAAAAAGGCAAGCAGAGCATAGATGGAACAGGGGCTCAATTGATATACAAAATCAAAAAAAGGAAAAAGTACATATGGACTGATAGTCCATCACATATGTAGACATATCATCTTATGTTATTACATACATTAATTGGCGATTTAAGAGAGTTACACATGAGGTATCCATTATGCAGAGTAAATTCACATGCCTGGGTATATGAAAAATAGAACACATGTTTAGGGCAAAAACAAAAAAAGAAAACAGGGAAAATAAATTAAAAATACAGACAGTATTTACACTGAATATGCAGAAAAAACAAGGATCAGTACATAAATAATCATAAATGCCACTAGGCTACCAAGGGGAGAAAGAAAAAAGGGGGGGGGAAGGAAGAACAGGGAAGAATATTCGAAAATAACACAAGGGGAAAAAACCCATAAAAGGCAAGATTCCTTTATGTTGCTTACAGAGAACAATGAGGGCTTTATTGGGTCTTGCCCGAAACAAACCCTTTTAAAAACGGAGCAAATGAGATAGCCTCATTTAATCCCGGGAACGAGGTGGCATTTAATTTAAATATCCACCTTTGTTCGTGTTGCAGCAGGATTTTGTTCCAGTCACCGCCTCGATTTGGTATGTGTACCCGATCGAGGGCGGTGAAGGACACTTTTGGCATTCTGTAGTTGTGCACTGACACTACATGTCGACCCAATGGTAAATAGTAGTTGCCAATCTGCATATGATAGATATGCTTGGACATACGGCGATGGAATTCCTGCTTGGTCTTACCAACATAATAAGCACCACATTCACATAGCATAAGATATACAATCCCTCTTGTTTGACAGTTAGTGAAGTGCTTTGGCTTGAATAGTGCCCCATTTGGAAGACGGAAGGTTTTATCACGTCTAATGTATTGGCAAGTAGAGCAATGTCCACACGGAAAAGATCCCAAAATTGAACAGTGTTTGGATCTTTTTAATTCATCTTTAAACTCACTTTGGACCAACCTATCCCTTAACGAGACAGCGCGCTTGTAAGTAATTGAGGGTTTATTGGAGATAAAGTTGCGGACCTTGGGATCATTCATCAATATGGGCCAATGTTTTTGAATGATATTATTGACCGCCTGATGTTGTCTAGAAAATCGTAGAATGATCCTGGTGGGGCCGGAGTTGGGGCCATCCATTGACTTTTTTTTGGATAAAAGTTCAGACCGGGATTGTGCAACCGCTCTGTTATATCCTTTCCGTAGGCAAGAGCGGCTGTAGCCTCGTGCCAACAATCTAGTTTGTAATTTGTAGGCTTCCTGCGGCGTAGACGCAGGTACTGTCCATATGGAATTGACCTCTTCAAAACTGTAGGGTGAAAGCTCTCGGCGTGCAACACTGTGTTGCCAGCCGTGCTTTTGCGAAAGAGAGTGCTTGAAATCTTATTGTTAGAGGTGCGTTCCAACTTGACATCCAAAAATGTAGTTTGATCACGATCATAGGTCATGGTGAATCTTAGATTGTATTTGTTTTGATTAATACAAGTCAAGAATTGGAGTAGCATTTCCTCTGAGCCCTCCCAGACGATGAGGACATCATCGATGTACCGTAACCACAAGGATATGTGGCTCGTGTACACCGCCAGGTCCCCATCGTCTAGGAGGGCCTTCTCCCACTCCCCCAGGTACAGATTGGCGTAGGCCGGGGCACAACAAGTGCCCATGGCCACGCCCTGCACCTGGAGGTAGTGGGAGTTGTTGAAACAAAAAAAGTTGTGATGCAAGATATAATCGAGTCCATCAACAATGAACTCGTTCAATGCCTCATCGTATTTTTGGCTTCGATGCAAGAGCGCCCGTACAGCAGTGATCCCCTGATCATGGTGGATCGAGCTGTACAGGGCCTCGACATCGACAGCCACCAAGAAAGAATTCGCTGGGAGAGTAAGCCCTTCAATTGTTTGTAACAGATGTATTGTGTCCTTCAAAAATGAAGGCATACTCAGAACAAAGGGTTGCAAAAAAGAGTCGATGACTCGGTTCAAGTTTTCCGATATGCCCCCATTGCCAGAGACGATTGGTCATCCAGGGGGGTCTATCTGACTTTTGTGTATCTTGGGCAAGCTATAAAATGTTGCCACCCTCGGATGTTTAATCCAAATGAACTCGTAGTGGTCCTTAGTAATTGTTCCTTTTTCAAATGCTGATTGAATCAGTCTGTAGAAATCAGTATAGGAGGCTTGTATGAGTCTAACGGGGATGGTTTTGTACCACTCCCCATTATCAAGAATGTTTTGGCACATACGTACGTAGTCCTCATTATTCATCAGGACCACGTTGCCTCCTTTGTCAGATGATTTAATTGTAATTTTGGTATTATTGCATAAGGAGTTTAGGGCTTGGGATTCTTCTACGGTTAGATTTTGAGAGCGTACATTCCTGTTATGTTGAAGCTTTAGAAGGTCTCTTAGTGTTTGTTTAACAAAAATCTCTATACTTGGGTTCAAGTTGAGGGGAGGAAATTTTGCAGAGGGTTTCTTAAACCGTGTTGTGGAATTCTTAGTAGGTTCATTGGCAGAGGAGAGTAGAGTCTCCAGGTCAATTTGGTCGATAAGATCTGGGCTGTTACTTTCCTGAAAGAGAAGGGTTAAGTCCCGTAGGGCTTTAAACTCTCTCATGCTGAAGCTGGCCCAATCAGTTGTATCGCTGTTTTCATCTACTTTTGCATGGAGGCTTTTAAGTAGTAGCCGCCGTGCAAAGAGATGCAAATCAGTGATCACTTCAAAGGTGTCAAGATTGTCTTGTGGACAAAAGGTCAGGCCACGTGACAGTACACTACTTTCCGCTGCAGATAGGGGATAGGATGACAAATTAATTACACTGAGGGATTCTGCTGTCCCCTCGTGACAAAGGCGTCCAAGTTTCCTGTTCCCCTGTTTGTCTGGGGTAGGGGAGGTCCCCGTATCGAGTTTAAAGGACTCTGAGGTCCAGTTTTCGGGCGCCCTGATGTTTGATTTGTATGAATAGTATTCATAGGAATATTTAAAGGTGGGAGATCTGTTTCGCTCGTTCCTATAGTTGAGCTATTAGATCTAAAGTTGGAAAGTGTGGGTTGTTCGCTTGTGGGGGAGTCATGTACATCCTCCACATTAGTATCCACAATACGTTTTTTCCTTTCTTGCTCGGGTGAACCCCTGTTATTCCGATTTCTTTTGAACTTCCCAGGTCCCTTAAGGGACCCCTTTTGATTCTGACTGGGACCAGCTTTATCGTTGGGTTTGAATGCGTTGTTTGTATTCTTTTTGTTGTTAGTATTCCTGGGTTGTTGTTGTGATATATATTGTTTATTCTTTAGATTACGCGAGATATGGGTATTCCATTTATATAATACAATAAAGCAGTGCAGCGCTAAACTAAAAGTCTATTGACACAGAACCTTTAAGATAGAATCAGTTGTAGGTAGGAAAACAGTTCTCCACTGTGATGATAAAGGTGCTCAAAAATATTCCATGCAGTGCTACGCATCCGTGATACCACCACCGGCCAGCCAAACCGCTCACCTCAGCAAATGGACCCCTGAACTAACAGATAGGTCAAACCAGCATGTACCACGCTAGGTGGAAGGGAATGGAGACTTGTCTGGAAAGATGGTCCCACGGTAGTGGAGATGGCACTCCAAAATGCAGATCATATCACATGTAATAAAAATGAAGATACATAGTGCACACTGCGTGGCTAAAATAGATATCATTTATTAAAAGTATAAGGTACTCACAAGCACAGCACTAAGCCCTAGTGCTGGGATACAGGTAAAATGTCATCAAAGGATAACGTGGGTTAAATGGCTGCTGCAGTGATGTCAGAAAGCTCCATTTATATGCTCGCCCATCTGTAAATGCCGATTTATCCCTCCAGAATTTTGACTCTTTTTTCTGTAAGATGCCCCTATTATGGGCTGACAGGCTATCCCGAAGGTTCCCCTGCAGCTCCAAAAAGAGGGCATGTTGTGCAAAAGGTTTTAGAGCTTCTTCTATATGATTAATTTCTACATCTAATGATGCTATTTGTTTATTATACTCTCGGGTGAGGATGGCCATCATCTCCCGAGAGCATGCATCAAGATTAGCCTCCCATTCATTTTTGAGGTCGGCACTAATTTGATCCAGGTTAGGAAAAACCTGGATCCGTAATCCCAGGGGGTTAATTTTTTCTTCAATGTATCTATTTAAAGATTTAGTATGCCAGAAAAGTGCTGACTTTTTCTCCAGGATTTTGTTCAACTTTTGAACTAAGGATGAGATCAAAGTTTTCACACGGTCACCCTGTTCAAAATCCGTCTCATATCCCAACATTAAGTTGGCCCATTCCTCTCCCTGATAGTTGCTCATTTTAAAATAAATTGCCTAATATAATACAAATACCAAGAAAAAAGACATGTGGATAACCCTACACTCTGGAGCTCATGTTTTCACCTCCCGTGTGTCAGCGGGGGAAGGGGTGTTTAACCATCTAAATTTTACCAAAGAAAGGGGGGGACACAGGGAAGGGAAGGAGGTGCTGCTCACCCCTGGTGATCAAGACAAAAAGAAAGAATTCCCCAAGTGGGGTTTTTAGGCAGCAAAGAGGAGGGTAGGAGGCCAATATATAAAAAAGTAAATAAATTTTATTGTACAAAAGTAGCTTCAACACACTGGTTAAAAAATGAGCTCCAATACAGAGTGTTTACAAATAACACGACACTCAACATATACAATGTAAGCATGTATTCATAACAACATGGCATATGTGTTGACAATTATCTGGATTGTAGAACTGACGCGTTTCGACCTATATGTTCCAGGTCTTCTTCAAAGGTCAATCTGCTAAAATTATACCACAAAGGTGCATATGTCAAAATTGAATATGTATATTTGAAAACAAGTATACCACACATTGACATAGCATATTTACCCAATGATGAGTGTCCTAGAGCGAAAAGCTTTCTGTTAGAAAAGTCCCCTTAAAATCAAAAAGTTGCCTGTTCACCTTCCCCCAGAGGTCCCATGGCACACCGCCGCGCCCCCAATCCCAGGGGAGGATCCTAAAGATGTGGCTTACAAGAGATCACACTGTGATGCACCCCCTAACTATGGCACGGACTCCACGGTCAATCCGATGGGGAGGACACCTGCAGCAATAACCCAAGGAGGAAAGAGACAGTTCAAAATGATATATATTGTATGCACTCCAGCATTAAGTTTAGAGAGTGTATATATGTATGTATCTGCTTAGTTGTAAACTGCCATAGGTGCATGTGTGCACCTATTAAGTTGGCCATAGCCTACATATACTGAGTGTATATGTGTGCGTGTAAAAGAACTTACACACATATGTGTGTGCACACATATATATATTCATACCTATAATTTATATTACATCTTTAAGTATAAAAAATATCGCAGAGTGCATGCGTAAGGTATGTGAAATAGGAAAAAGTAATTAATGCCAGAAAGAAACCTCTACCATATACCATATAGATAAGGGATATGAATAGAGTAGTGTAGTCAGTGTTGATGGTGAAGAGTAACACTTAGATGTGAAAGGTGAAGAGAAATATGGAAACAAAGAACCGTAGATCCCCAATGTGAGCAGCAAGAATGTGTAAAACGTGAACACACAGGAAGTGTAAACTAAAAGTAGTGTGAGTGATGAGTGAATAAAAAAGGGAAAATGGTGAAGGGGTGCCCACATGTGAGGAGAAAAGGAAAAAACAAGTGAACGAGGTGTATTACCTAGTAGACAAGGTGAAAATAAGTGTAGAGACCGCACTGTGTTGCCCTAATATGCTTGCACTTGGGTGTGACCTGGCCCGGGATTGGTCACAACCTTGAACTGGGCTCAAATGCCCGTCCAAGTTAGCATTCAGCAAGTCTGAAAATATAGAATAGGAAAATGTTGTATACATTCAAATATTTAAAATATGTACATGGTCATTGTAACAGACCAAGTATTATATATGGGACAACAACAGTGCGAAAACAATTTGTCATAATATGTACTTACAGAGTGAACTGCAGAGTGGACCACCAACCAAACGAGAAGATACTCAGCATAGTATGGAAAAGAATGGAAAGGTATATATGCCCTAGATTTAGGGCGTGTATCCATGAGGGTTAATTGGTGGCAGGTGCTGACGCCACATCCGATAGGACCACTCGAGGGGGACCGTGCTTGGGGGCATGGCAGCCGTATGGCGGCCTCGTGTGGCCCCCCCGGCGTTCAGGGCGGGTCGAGACTCCGTCCACTGACGTCATCGCCGTCGCAATCGCGTGACGCGTCCGCATCACGTGGTACGCGCGGGGCCCCGCACATGCGCAGTGAGCGGAAACGTCCAGGGATGTCCCTGAACGCCGCCGGCAAGGAAAAAATCCCCAGCGTGGTAGCCAGGTCCAGCCTGGGTATCCAATGGGGAAGGGGGGGAGGAGGAGCCCTCCCCCCCGCCTTACCTTGCCGGGAAGACACATTTAGGGAAGAAACCCTGGTACGTGGGCAGCGGCAGCAGCCATAATGACTGCTCATGTGGAAAAAGGCAAGCAGAGCATAGATGGAACAGGGGCTCAATTGATATACAAAATCAAAAAAAGGAAAAAGTACATATGGACTGATAGTCCATCACATATGTAGACATATCATCTTATGTTATTACATACATTAATTGGCGATTTAAGAGAGTTACACATGAGGTATCCATTATGCAGAGTAAATTCACATGCCTGGGTATATGAAAAATAGAACACATGTTTAGGGCAAAAACAAAAAAAGAAAACAGGGAAAATAAATTAAAAATACAGACAGTATTTACACTGAATATGCAGAAAAAACAAGGATCAGTACATAAATAATCATAAATGCCACTAGGCTACCAAGGGGAGAAAGAAAAAAGGGGGGGGGGAAGGAAGAACAGGGAAGAATATTCGAAAATAACACAAGGGGAAAAAACCCATAAAAGGCAAGATTCCTTTATGTTGCTTACAGAGAACAATGAGGGCTTTATTGGGTCTTGCCCGAAACAAACCCTTTTAAAAACGGAGCAAATGAGATAGCCTCATTTAATCCCGGGAACGAGGTGGCATTTAATTTAAATATCCACCTTTGTTCGTGTTGCAGCAGGATTTTGTTCCAGTCACCGCCTCGATTTGGTATGTGTACCCGATCGAGGGCGGTGAAGGACACTTTTGGCATTCTGTAGTTGTGCACTGACACTACATGTCGACCCAATGGTAGTTGCCAATCTGCATATGATAGATATGCTTGGACATACGGCGATGGAATTCCTGCTTGGTCTTACCAACATAATAAGCACCACATTCACATAGCATAAGATATACAATCCCTCTTGTTTGACAGTTAGTGAAGTGCTTTGGCTTGAATAGTGCCCCATTTGGAAGACGGAAGGTTTTATCACGTCTAATGTATTGGCAAGTAGAGCAATGTCCACACGGAAAAGATCCCAAAATTGAACAGTGTTTGGATCTTTTTAATTCATCTTTAAACTCACTTTGGACCAACCTATCCCTTAACGAGACAGCACGCTTGTAAGTAATTGAGGGTTTATTGGAGATAAAGTTGCGGACCTTGGGATCATTCATCAATATGGGCCAATGTTTTTGAATGATATTATTGACCGCCTGATGTTGTCTAGAAAATCGTAGAATGATCCTGGTGGGGCCGGAGTTGGGGCCATCCATTGACTTTTTTTTGGATAAAAGTTCAGACCGGGATTGTGCAACCGCTCTGTTATATCCTTTCCGTAGGCAAGAGCGGCTGTAGCCTCATGCCAACAATCTAGTTTGTAATTTGTAGGCTTCCTGTTTGAAGAGGATATCATCCGAACAGTTCCGGCGTAGACGCAGGTACTGTCCATATGGAATTGACCTCTTCAAAACTGTAGGGTGAAAGCTCTCGGCGTGCAACACTGTGTTGCCAGCTGTGCTTTTGCGAAAGAGAGTGCTTGAAATCTTATTGTTAGAGGTGCGTTCCAACTTGACATCCAAAAATGTAGTTTGATCACGATCATAGGTCATGGTGAATCTTAGATTGTATTTGTTTTGATTAATACAAGTCAAGAATTGGAGTAGCATTTCCTCTGAGCCCTCCCAGACGATGAGGACATCATCGATGTACCGTAACCACAAGGATATGTGGCTCGTGTACACCGCCAGGTCCCCATCGTCTAGGAGGGCCTTCTCCCACTCCCCCAGGTACAGATTGGCGTAGGCCGGGGCACAACAAGTGCCCATGGCCACGCCCTGCACCTGGAGGTAGTGGGAGTTGTTGAAACAAAAAAAGTTGTGATGCAAGATATAATCGAGTCCATCAACAATGAACTCGTTCAATGCCTCATCGTATTTTTGGCTTCGATGCAGGAGCGCCCGTACAGCAGCGATCCCCTGATCATGGGGGATCGAGCTGTACAGGGCCTCGACATTGACAGCCACCAAGAAAGAATTCGCTGGGAGAGTAAGCCCTTCAATTGTTTGTAACAGATGTATTGTGTCCTTCAAAAATGAAGGCATACTCAGAACAAAGGGTTGCAAAAAAGAGTCGATGACTCGGCTCAAGTTTTCCGATATGCCCCCATTGCCAGAGACGATTGGTCGTCCGGGGGGGTCTATCTGACTTTTGTGTATCTTGGGCAAGCTATAAAATGTTGCCACCCTTGGATGTTTAATCCAAATGAACTCGTATTGGTCCTTAGTAATTGCTCCTTTTTCAAATGCTGATTGAATCAGTCTGTAGAAATCAGTATAGGAGGCTTGTATGAGTCTAACGGGGATGGTTTTGTACCACTCCCCATTATCAAGAATGTTTTGGCACATACGTACGTAGTCCTCATTATTCATCAGGACCACGTTGCCTCCTTTGTCAGATGGTTTAATTGTAATTTTGGTATTATTGCATAAGGAGTTTAGGGCTTGGGATTCTTCTACGGTTAGATTTTGAGAGCGTACATTCCTGTTATGTTGAAGCTTTAGAAGGTCTCTTAGTGTTTCAGCAACTGTCACATTTTCTACACTTAATCTGGACTACGAAACCTGAGCCACCTCAATTCACCCCTTACAAACAATGGTGTGGACAGCTTATGGAGCAGAGGGATCTCCATAATCTATTTGTCGCTTGCTATGAATGGTCGGAAGGCACCGTTTATGCTGGAATGGGAGGAGGACACGCAGAAATCTTGGGATCTGGACTCCTGGCACAGAGTATTCTTTAGATCCTTCAAGGGTATCCTTACTATTTCACTAATAGAAGCCAGTCTGAAGGTCATCACCAGATGGTACATGACCCCATCTAGACTCTCCTCCATGTTTCCATCAGTTTCCCCTTTGTGTTTCCGAGGGTGCCATATGAGGGGTACCATGATGCACATATGGTGGGATTGCCCCAAAATCAGAGGCTTCTGGAACAAGATTTTACAAATCATATCTAAAGTCACGGCTCTGACCATTCCCAAGTCTCCCTTGACAGCCCTTCTTAACCAACTAATTCCCAAGGTCCCGAAATTCTCTCAAAAACTACTATTTTTCATTATACTAGGCGCTAAACTCACCATAGCTAAAACCTGGAAGCTTCCTAAGGTCTCAATTGCAGTAGCTAAACGTAAAATATCTTGGATAATGTCCCAAGAGAAGATGGTGAGTACCATATTGGACACCTCAGCCCAGTTCAGGAAGACTTGGGAACCTTGGGCCAATTATATAGGAGTGGGCAACTTCTCAAGCTCACTTCAACCATAACAATTCTATTTAAGGTTTGACTGGTAGACGGCACATCACCTTTCTCTTTTTCTCTCTACCTTTCCTCTTTCCCCCCCTTATCCACCCTTTTTTCCCTTACCCATCCCTCATTTTTGGGCTTTGCCCCATTGTTATAGTGTCCCACAGATGGACACCAGTTTTGATATAGTTATAGTGGGACATATCTCCCTTTTACACCATGCATAGACGTTGCAGTACGACAATATCGACTAGTTTTAGTTATATAGAGGTTTGGCAGATTTCTACATAAACCTGGGGGTTTTAACCGACGAATAAGCTGTTGAACAAGGATTAGCTCATTCCTCCACTACACAGCTTAATCCCTATTGGGGTGTGGGGAGAGGAGTTAGCAAGTCTTTTTACCTAGTCCTACTAGGCCCTTGGCTTATAAATCGCTCTTTTACTTCATTCCCAGAACGCAGTAAGACTTCTTGTCGGATCATATTTCTAGTCTACAAATCCTTGCTATATGAAGCTATATTGTTGTAATCCTTTCTCTTTATTGTTTGCTCTGTCTCATGTAATGGTGTATCATGTTATACTCTTGAAAACCAATAAAGTTATTCAAAATGTAAAAAAAAAAAATTGCACTGATACATGTCCCCAAGGGCAATATCCAGGTCCCCATACATGTTTTATGGCAATAACTTGCATATAAGGCTTTAAAATTAGGACTTTTGTTTTTTCATGTTAGTGTCCCACAGACTTTAATAGAATTTGCATGTTCGCTAGAACTTTTTTCCTGTTTGAGATGTTCTAGTGGGAACCGAACCGAGGAGTGTTCGGCCCATCCCTAGTGATTGATATTCAGGAAATTAGATGCATAGTTTATGCTCCATGAAAACCCAAAGGTGCTGCTTAGATTTTGGGCCCCTTCAACTGTTGTGAATAAGTATCACACATGTGGTATGCCCATATTGGATATGAGTAGCAGAATGTTTTTTGGGATATATTGGAAGCATTGCTAGGCTATGTGTGAGAAATAACTTGTTAAAATGACAACTGACCATACACCTCCCTTGGTAGTATAGTGTCTGAACAGATCAATATCTGATCTGATCAGAACTATATTAGCGTCCCCAACAGTTTAGGGTTCCCAAAAACGCAGTGTTAGCGGGAATAGCCCAGATACCTGCTAGCACCTCCGTTTAGCCCCTCCGCCCAGCCCAACCCAGCCCACCCAAGTGCAGTATCAAATCGATCACTGTCACTTACAAAACACAACACACATAATTGCAGCTTTCACAGAGTCAGGCCTGATCCCTGTGAACGCTAATAGTTTTTTTGGTAGCGTTTGAATCAGTCGCTAACAGTCAGGAGATTTTTTACCTGTGAGTCTCACTACTGTACCACTAAATTTAGAGACCAAAATGTCAAATCGAAGGTACACTAGTGAAGAGGCCTACACGAGCATGACAGGTAGTGAAGAGGAAGTCACTCATCTGCCAGATTCAGGCTCAGAATATGATCTTGTAGATGCCAGCGGCACCCTGACAGATAGCTCTGACGATGGAGTTGTGGTCCCTGCCAAGGTCAGGCGTACCAGACCTGGATCTTCTTCTGCTGTCATTGAGGTGCAGGAACTGCAGGTCCCTCGTATGGAGCAGAGAGCCAGTACTAGTGCCGCTATTCCTTCTGGTGAACTGGCAAGCACCAGTGGCCTAGTACATCCTGGTCGTATATCCAGCACTGCAGTAACACTTGGTGATGTGGCGAGTCCCATAAGTGCAGTTCAAGCTGGTGAGGTGGCAAGCATGAGTAGTTTCCCACTGCCACCAACAAGAAGACAAAGACAGGTCCGTCGAGCCCATAGTGCCCTTTCTGCTACATTCGCCAATCCTAATTTGGAACCCACCGCTTCTGCAGCACCCGTACTTCCCCCATTCACTGGCCAACCAGGCATTCAGGTGGAAACAGTTGATTTTATGTCACTTGATTTTTATTCGCCGTTTTTCACGGAAGATCTCTATAGATCTATTGTGGACCAAAGCAATTTGTATGCTGGTCAATACATCGCCAGCTGACCCTTGCCAGCGATTGGAGACCAATTACAGTCTCCGAATTTAAGACCTTCCTGGGCCTATCCCCCCTCATGGGCGTAACTAAAAAGAGTGAGTTGCAGTCAAATTGGTCCACTGACCCAATTCACCATATGCCCGTGTTCTCTGCCTCCATGACCAGGACACGATATGAGCAGATCTTGCGGTTCATGCACTTCAGTGACAATGAACTCTGTCGTCCTCGGATAACCCTGAATTTGATCGGCTCTACAAAATTCGGCCCCTCGTAAACCACTTCAACCAACGTTTTGCAGCCTTGTTTACTCCCCATCAACTTGTCTGCGTTGATGAGTCCCTGATTAAGTTTTCTGGCCGCTTGTCATTCAAACAGTATCTTCCCAGCAAGCGTGCCAGATACAGGGTCAAGATCTATAAGCTCTGTGACAGGGCCACATTCTATACATGTAGTTTTATGGTTTATGAGGGAAGAGATAGTTACATACTGCCCTGACTCCATAGGAAGCACTGGCAAGTTTGTGGGGTACCACTTGTATGTGGATAATTATTACACATGCGTGCCACTTTTTAGTCACTTGTTTGATCATCAAATTGGCGCATGTGGCACTGTGTGATCTAATCGCCAGGACTTTCCCCAGCGGCTTGTAGATTCCCGTCTTAGGCTGGGGGAGAGAGCCTGCTTGAGATGTAATAATTTGCTCGCTGTGAAGTGGAGGGATAACAAGAATGTTTTTGTTCTTTCCTCCCTTCATGCAGACACGACTGTCCAAATTACTACAGGGACTGGTGTTGTGGAGAAACCCCTCTGTGTCCACAAATATAACCTTAATATGGGAGGGGTGGACCTAAACGACCAGTTGTTGGCGCCGTACCTAATTGCCCATAAGGCTAGGGGCTGGTATAAAAAAGTGTCTGTATACTTATTTCAATTGGCTTTGTTGAACGCTTATGTGCTATAAAGAGCTTTAGGACAAACTGGATCCTTCCTTAAATTCCAGGAAGAGATCATCAGAGCCCTTCTGTTTCCAGACGGTGCTCTGGCCCAACTTCCCAGTGCAAATGCAGTAAGCCGGCTGCATGAGAGGCATTTTCCGCATGTCCTCTCTGGTACCCCTACCCAAAGAAACCCCCAAAGAAGATGTCGTGTCTGTAGAAAGCGCAGATTTATGTGTGACACTTGCTTTTATTGTCCCTCCTGTCCTGACCAACCTGGTCTTTGCATTGGTGACTGTTTCGAATGCTATCACACACTAGTTGAATATTAGCGTAGGGTACAGCACCATACAGTCATAGGCACACGTACACAGGGTCTTGGGGTCTCGAAAGATGTGATGGCCATCACATTTTGAGAGACCCTAATCTGCAACGTTCAGTTTATATTTTTTTTTAGTTTTAATAAAAGTGAAAAAAGTGGAAAAAAAAATAACACACAAAAACACAAAAAAATAAAAAATAAAAAAGCCAAAAATAGTTGTGGTTGTATTTTTCTTCTCTCTCTCTCTCTGTAGTTCTCTCTCTTATGTTCGCTCTCTACTTTCCACTCTACTGTTTGCTCACTATTGTTCTATATCTATCGCTCTCTCTCGGTTTTATTTTTACTATGTTTTATTGTATTTGCTTTGCAGGTATGGTATGTTATACTGTAATGTTTGTTTTATTGTTACCCATCATTTGCTTAGCAGGTACGCCATTTAGCTGCAGCGGGGATTTATTTATCTTGACAGAAACAGCGTTCGCTCCCACGATAGATAAAGCCGTGTCTCCAGCACTGTAGGAGGGGATTTCACCACCACAAAAAGAGCATATATGCCGAAGCATGGGGGCAGCAGGGGTGGAGGAGCGATTTGCTCCTAACTTTTGGGGTGGATGCCCCCATGCTTTGGCATATATATTTTTTAGGTGCAGATTGCGTTAAAAAATGTTTTATTTTTTACTATGTTTTTTTGTATTTGCTTTGCAGTTATGGTAAGTCTTATGCCCTGTACACATGATCGGACATTGATCGGACATTCCGACAACAAAATTAAATGTTTTTTTTCAGACGGATGTTGGCTCAAACTTGCCTTGCATACACACGGTCGCACAAAGTTGTGCGACCGTGGGGCGCCCCCCCTCCCCCAAAGCACCCACCCCCCATGTTGAGGGCATGCGGCCTGGTACGGTTCAGGAGGGGGGGCACTCACTCATGCCCACCCCCTTTCCTGACCGGTCAGGCTGCGTGCTCGGATCGGGATCTGGTATGGATTTTGGGGGGACCCCACGCCGATTTTTCGACGTAGGGGGTTCCCCTTAGGATCCATACCAGACCTAAGGGCCTGGGATGCCCTGCACTCGCCGCAATAGGAAAATTTGTTTTTCCTATTGCAGCGAGCGCGAGATGCAGTACTCTGCCCTTGCGTCGTATCTGGTCCGTCGGACCAGCATACAGACACATGCAGACGAACGGGCTTTCCGTCAGAAACTGAGTCCGGCAGACTAAGATTTAAAGCATGCTTTAAATCTAGGTACGGCAGACTTTTGGGAAACGGTCGGATTGTGCGGCAGACTCTGGTCCGCCAGACCAAGTATGCCGGTAAGTCCGACCGTGTGTACGCGGCATGAAAAATCCTGAAGGCGATGCTTGGTTTTCGGGGCCCCGTACCGGCTAGGCTCCAAAAAACTCCCACACATGTGGTATCCCCGCAGAAGAATTTATTTTGGGGTGTAATTCCACATATGCCCATGGCATGTGTGAGCAATATATCATTTAATGACAACTTTTTGTAAAACATTTTTTTTGTCATTATTCATTTACTTGGGACAAAAAAATAAAATATTTAATGGGCTCAACGTGCCTCTTAGAAATTTCCTTGGGGTGTCTACTTTCCAAAATGGGGTCATTTGGGGGGGGGCTGCACTGCCCTGCCATTTTAGCACCTCAAGAAATGAGATAGGCAGCCATAAACTAAAAGCTGCATAAATTCCAGAAAATGTACCCTAGTTTGTAGACGCTATAACTTTTGCGCAAACCAATAAATCTACGCTTATTGACATTTTTTTTACCAAAGATATGTGCCTGAATACATTTTGGCCTAAATGTATGACTAAAATTGAGTGTATTGGATTTTTCTTTTAAAAAAAGTAGAAAATATCATTTTTTTTTTCAAAATGTTCGTTTTTTTTCCATTTATATGGCAAAAAATAAAAATCTCAGAGGCAGTCAAATACCATCAAAAGAAAGCTCTATTTGTAGGAAAAAAAGGATGCAAATTTCTTTCGGGTACAACATTGCATGACTGTGCA
Organism: Lithobates clamitans; assembly: GCA_037952925.1. Taxonomy (NCBI): domain Eukaryota; kingdom Metazoa; phylum Chordata; class Amphibia; order Anura; family Ranidae; genus Lithobates; species Lithobates clamitans. The sequence continues at coordinate 3,537,791 of JBBGZY010001222.1, forward strand.
ATTACCAGTTAAAGCAGCACAGTGTCAAATTCTAAAAAGTCCTCTGGTCTTTGACCAGCCAAATGATCCGCGGCTGAAGTGGTTAAGGACCACCCACTGCATATATACTGCGGCAGGGGGCCATATTGCGCGAAATTACGTACCCGTACGTTGTCTCGTGCATGAGACACTGCATGTGCGCAGGCCCGCTGCACAACAAAGGGAGCCGGTGCGTGGGTCCGGTGGCCGTCAGCCACCTGCGATTGCTTCTCCCACCCGCAATCGCTACTCAGAGAGGCAGAACAGGGATCTGCCTATGTAAACAAAGCAGGTCCCTGTTCTGACAGGGGAGTACAGAGAGATTGTCTGTTCCTAGTGATCAGAAACAGCTATCTCTCTGTACTCAAAGTCAGTACACTCCCCCCCACAGTTAGAAACACCTCCCAAGGACACACTTAACCTCTTGATCGCCTAGTGTTAACCCCTTACCTGCTAGTGTAATTTATACAGTGATCAGTGGATAAGTTTAGTTCTGATCACCGTAATTATGTCACAGGTCAAAAAAATGTGTCACAAATGTCGCAGTCCCACTAAAAATCGCTGACCACCACCATTACTAGTAAAAAAAGAAAAATAATAAAATTGTCATAAATCTTTCCCCTATTTTGTAGACACTATAACTTTTGTGCAAAGCAATCAATATACGCTTATTGGGAATTTTTTTACCAAAAATATGTAGAAGAATACATATCGGCCTAAATTGATGAAAACATTTTTTCATCAGTTTTTTTTTCAAAATTCTCGGTCCTTTTTTGTTTATAGCGCAAAAAATAAAAACCAGGCGAGTGCGCATGCGCGAGAGCTCCGTAATGGCCGCCTAAGCCCGGAGCTCCGCACCACCCCGGACCGACGAGCGGCATATCCCCGGCCCCAGCAGGAGGAGGACAATCTCAAGCACTCCCCCCGCTCGCGGAACAGCGGGGGAACACGGTGAGATGGCCGGCGCACAGGCCCGCCGTGATCTGGGCCCGCAATTCGCAGCGGTAGCGGCGGATGGGTCCACCAAGATGGCCGCCGACGGAGACACTGCTAGGCCTCACACAGCCTCTCTCCACAAGGGATCAGAACAGCGTCCCATCCTCACCCCTCCGACCCTGACCTATGCCCAGGCAACACAGGGAGGCCACAACACGCTCCAGACCGAGCACCAGCACCAAGCTCCACAGGCTGCTCCCAGAGCCTCTCACAGCAGAGAGCAGGGGGATGATGGCGCTTCTCCCTCAGGCATTCCCCCTCACCTCTCCTCCTATACAGGCTTCCCACCTGGATACACATTTCAGGACATATCTGTCATGCAAGAGGAACTCTTCTCCAAGTTTTCTACCCTCTTGGAAAGGGGCCTAGCCAATACTGCCTCCCAGATCACAAATGCTATTAAATCAGACCTCTCTAACCTGGGCTCTAGGATGGAGGCGATGGAAGACAAAATTGACCATACAGTCGCCAGAACCAACCAGAACGCCGCACACCTCCAGTCAGTCCAAGAACAGCTAGAAACGGCCCTATCAAGAATTGACGAACTTGAGAACAGGTCCAGGAGGTACAATTTCCGAATTAGAGGTCTTCCTGAATCCTTCACGGATATCCCCCTCACGGTGCAGGACTTTATCTCGGACCTCATCCCCAACATCCCGCCCCACAGGCTGGAGCTGGACAGGGCGCACAGAGCCCTGGGTCCCCCGAGGAAAGACGGGACCCCGAGGGACATAATAGTTAAACCGCACTTCTACGCGGTAAAAGAGGAGGTAATGAGACAATCTCGCCTGAAGCCCAAGCTTCAACACCAGGGCCACCAAATTCAGGTCTTTGCGGACCTCGCCCAATCCACCATCCAAAGAAGACGCACCCTCAAACCCCTCCTGTCAGTGTTGATGGAACGAGACATCAAATACCGCTGGACATTCCCCTTCGCGGTAAAGTTCACCATACAAGGCAAGACCCACACTTTCTCCAATCTCCCGGAAGGTGAAAAACTTTTCCTCTCCCTCAAGCTGATCTCCCAGGAAGCCCCCATGGAGCTCTCCTCATCTGCCTCGGGCTCATCCAAACGACCCCCCCCGGGCAGCCCAGTCTCTCCTCTCTGGAACAAGGGCCCCTCTAAGAGGAGCAAAGATGGCAAGCCCCCTTAATGGAGCAAGAAGACCCTCTTCTTACACACCCAGGCCTTTCACGGTCTTTCCTGTGGGGGACGTTCCCCCTTCTTTGAATGAGCTAACGCTCCTCTTTTCAATCCCAAGACCCCAACGAGACCTCAGGCACAGGTCCTCGATCTTAAAATTTTTTTTTTCTACAGACGGGACTAAGTCTACGGATGAAATCCTATAAAGTATCCATCATACGGAGAACAGTTCTCGCGATCCCTTGGCCTTTTCGAGGAGAGTTCGCTCACCATCCCAATCTGAGACTTTTACCAATGAGACCCCAGTTCCTAATAGCCCCCAATAACCAATTTCCTTTTCAGATCCAGGATCCAGGTTGCAGGTCACCTATGGTAGATGGTCACGCTCCTCCCACGACATTGAATTACCTTCTCCCCGTTGTTAATTTTTTTTTTTTTTTTTTTATCAGGTTTATTTCGGTTCTCAGCTCTGCTTGAATCCCTTTTATAGTTCCCACGAAAGTTTTTTCTGTACTGAAACAGCAGTAACAAATTGCACTTATTGAGTTGTAGATCTTACACCACGTTATGCAAATAGTATATATTTACGGTTCCTTAGAAGTATGGGTCCGGGGTGGTACCCATGCGCCTCCTCTCACCTCGAGGGCAACCACTGAGCCCCCGAAGAGTGAGACTTCTCTTGACCAATATGGTCGAGGGAAGACTTAAATTGGAGTTTAACCACTTGAGCCCCGGACCATTATGCTGCCTAAGGACCAGAGGTCTTTTTCCAATTTGGCACTGCGTCGCTTTAACTGCTAATTGCGCGGTCATGCAATGCTGTACCCAAACGAAATTTGCGTCCTTTTCTTCCCACAAATAGAGCTTTCTTTTGATGGTATTTGATCACCTCTGCGGTTTTTATTTTTTGCGCTATAAACGGAAAAAGACCGAAAATTTTGAAAAAAAATGATATTTTCTACTTTTTGTTATAAAAAAAATCCAATAAACTAAATTTTAGTCATACATTTAGGCCAAAATGTATTCGGCCACATGTCTTTGGTAAAAAAAATGTCAATAAGTGTATATTTATTGGTTTGCGCAAAAGTTATAGCGTCTACAAACTAGGGTACATTTTCTGGAATTTACACAGCTTTTAGTTTATGACTGCCTATGTCATTTCTTGAGGTGCTAAAATGGCAGGGCAGTACAAAACCCCCCCAAATGACCCCATTTTGGAAAGTAGACACCCCAAGGAAATTGCTGAGAGGCATGTTGAACCCATTGAATATTTATTTTTTTTGTCCCAAGTGATTGAAAAATGACAAAAAAAAATAAATAAATAAATATTTACAAAAAGTCGTCACTAAATGATATATTGCTCACACAGGCCATGGGCCTATGTGGAATTGCACCCCAAAATACATTTAGCTGCTTCTCCTGAGTATGGGGATACCACATGTGTGGGACTTTTTGGGAGCCTAGCCGCGTACGGGGCCCCGAAAACCAATCACCGCCTTCAGGATTTCTAAGGGTGTAAATTTTTGCTTTCACTCTTCACTGCCTATCACAGTTTCGGAGGCCATGGAATGCCCAGGTGGCACAAAACCCCCCAAAATGACCCCATTTTGGAAAGTAGACACCCCAAGCTATTTGCTGAGAGGCATATTGAGTCCATGGAATATTTTATATTTTGACACAAGTTGCGGGAAAGTGACACTTTTTTTTTTTTTTTTTTTTTTTTTTCATAAAGTTGTCACTAAATGATATATTGCTCACACAGGCCATGGGCATATGTGGAATTGCACCCCAAAATACATTTAGCTGCTTCTCCTGAGTATGGGGATACCACATGTGTGGGACTTTTTGGGAGCCTAGCCGCGTACTGGACCCCAAAAACCAATCACTGCCTTCAGGATTTCTAAGGGTGAAAATTTTTGATTTCACTCTTTACTGCCTATCACAGTTTCGGAGGCCATGGAATGCCCAGGTGGCACAAAACCCCCCCAAATGACCCCATTTTGGAAAGTAGACACCCCAAGCTATTTGCTGAAAGGCATGGTGAGTATTTTGCAGCTCTCATTTGTTTTTGAAAATGAAGAAAGACAAGAAAAAACATTTTTTTTTTTCTTTTTTCAATTTTCAAAACTTTGTGACAAAAAGTGAGGTCTGCAAAATACTCACTATACCTCTCAGCAAATAGCTTGGGGTGTCTACTTTCCAAAATGGGGTCATTTGGGGGGGTTTTGTGCCACCTGGGCATTCCATGGCCTCCGAAACTGTGATAGGCAGTGAAGAGTGAAATCAAAAATTCACGCCCTTAGAAAGCCTGAAGGCGGTGCTTGGTTTTCGGGGTCCCGTACGCGGCTAGGCTCCCAAAAAGTCTCACACATGTGGTATCCCCGTACTCAGGAGAAGCAGCAGAATGTATTTTGGGGTGTAATTTCATATATTTCCATGGCATGTTTGAGCAATATATCATTTAGTGACAACTTTGTGCAAAAAAAAAAAAAAAAAAATTTGTCTCTTTCCCGCAACTTGTGTCGCAATATAAAATATTCCATGGACTCGACATGCCTCTCAGCAAATAGCTTGGGGTGTCTACTTTCCAAAATGGGGTCATTTGGGGGGGTTTTGAACTGTCCTGGCATTTTATGCACAACATTTAGAAGCTTATGTCACACATCACCCACTCTTCTAACCACTTGAAGACAAAGCCCTTTCTGACACTTATTGTTTACATGAAAAAGTTTTTTTTTTTTGCAAAAAAATTACTTTGAACCCCCAAACATTATATATTTTTTTAAAGCAAATGCCCTACAGATTAAAATGGTGGGTGTTTCATTTTTTTTTTTCACACAGTAATTGCGCAGCGATTTTTCAAACGCATTTTTTGGGGAAAAAACACACTTTTTTTAATTTTAATGCACTAAAACACGCTATATTGCCCAAATGTTTGATGAAATAAAAAAGATGATCTCAGGCCGAGTACATGGATACCAAACATGACATGCTTTAAAATTGCGCACAAACGTGCAGTGGCAACAAAATAAATACATGTTTAAAAGCCTTCAAAAGCCTTTACAGGTTACCACTTTAGATTTACAGAGGAGGTCTACTGGAAAAATTACTGCACTCGATCTGGCCTTCGCGGTGATACCTCACATGCATGGTGCAATTGCTGTTTACGTTTGACGACAGACCGCCGCTTGCGTTCGCCTTAGCGCGAGAGCAGGGGGCGACAGGGGTGTTTTTTTGTTTTTTTTTTTTTCTTTATTATTTTTTTGCTTTTTTAATCTTACTTTTAAACTGTTCCTTTCATATTTTTTTTTTTAATTATTTTTATTGTTATCTCAGGGAATGTAAATATCCCCTATGATAGCAATAGGTAGTGACAGGTACTCTTTTTTGAAAAAATTGTGGTCTATTAGACCCTAGATCTCTCCTCTGCCCTCAAAGCAAATGACCACACCAAGATCGGTGTGATAAAATGCTTCCCCAATTTCCCAATGGCGCTATTTACATCCGGCGAAATCTAAGTCATGAAATACTCGTAGCTTCCGGTTTCTTAGGCCATAGAGATGTTTGGAGCCACTCTGGTCTCTGATCAGCTCTATGGTCAGCTGGCTGAATCACCGGCTGCATTCTCAGGTTCCCTGTTGAGACAGGAGAGCCAGAGAAAAACACGGAAGACGGTGGGGGGGGGGGGGCATTCCCTCCCACGGCTTGTAAAAGCAGTCTAGAGGCTAATTAGCCGCTAGGATTGCTTTTACATGAAAGCCGACCGCTGGCTGAAAAGAATGATACCAAGATGATACCTAAACCTGCAGGCATCATTCTGGTATAACCACTCAAAGTCGTGAATGGCGTACCTGAAGACAAAAAAATGGTTAACAATGGTTAACAATAAAGCACAGTAAAGTGTAAATAATTACACACCTGAAAAACAAACATGATAAAACATAATAACAATAACAATAACAATCAATAACAATAACAATAACAATAAAACATTGCAGAATAGAATACAGTAAAAAAGAGCAGAACAATAGAGAGAGAGAATAGAGAGAGAGAGAACAATAAAACAACTATTTTTTTTTATTTCATATTTTTTTTTTTTTTACACTTTTTTTGTAACTAACTTTTATAACGGTAACCGGTTCCAGGTTCGGGTCTCTCAAAATGCGATGGCATCTTGGGAGACCCTGTGAAAGTGTGCCTAGTCTGTGCAATGCTGTACCCTACGCTAATACTCAACTAGTGAATGGTAGCGTTCAAAACATTCACCAATGCAAAGACCAGGATTGTCAGGACAGGAGGGACAATAATAGCGGGTGTCACGCCTATATCCACGCTTGCTGCAGACACGACATCTTTTTTGGGGGGGTTCGTTGGGTAGGGGTACTCGGGAGGACATAAAAATGCCTCTCATGCAGCCGCCTGCATTTGGTTGGGGATGTGAATGGGGGAAGTATGGGCGCTGCAGAAGCGGTGGGTTCCCAATTAGGATTGGCGAATGCAGCAGGAAGGGCATTATGGGCACGACGGGCCTGTGTTTGTCTTTTTGGTGGCGGCGGGACACTACTTGTGCTTGCCACCTCACCAGCTTGAACTGCACTTATGGGACTCGCCACGTCACCAAGTGTTACTGCAGTGCTGGTTTGACTACGACCGGGGTGTACTAGGCCGCTGGCGCTTGCCAGTTCACCAAAACACTACCAAAAAACTGTTAGCGATCGCAGGGATCAGGCCTGACTCTGCGAACGCTGCAGTTATGCGTTTAGTGTTTTGTAAGTGACAGTGATCGATCGATACCGCACTTGGGTGGGCTGGGCTGGGCCGGGCCGGGCGGAGGGGCAAAACGCAGGTGCTAGCAGGTATCTGGGCTGATCCCGCTAACACTGCGTTTTTGGGAACCCTAAACTGCTGGTGACGCTAGTATAGATCTGATCGGATCAGATATTGATGCGATCAGATACTATACCACTAAGGGAGGTGTACAGTGCGTGCGTGGGTGTTAGCGGTACTGGCGCTAATCTGACGCTGCCTGGGGCTGGTGCTTGCCAGTTCACCAAAACGCTACAAAAAAAACTGTTAGCGATCGCAGGGATCAGGCCTGACTCTGCGAACGCTGCAGTTATGCGTTTAGTGTTTTGTAAGTGTCAGTGATCGATCGATACTGCACTTGGGTGGGCTGGGCTGGGCCGGGCGGAGGGGCAAAACGCAGGTGCTAGCAGGTATCTGGGCTGATTCCGCTAACACTGCGTTTTTGGGAACCCTAAACTGCTGGGGACGCTAGTATAGATCTGATCGGATCAGATATTGATCCGTTCAGATACTATACCACTAAGGGAGGTGTATGGTGCGTGCGTGGGTGTTAGCGGTACTGGCGCTAACCTGACGCTGCCTGGGGCTGGTGCTTGCCAGTTCACCAAAACGCTACAAAAAAAACTGTTAGCGATCGCAGGGATCAGGCCTGACTCTGCGAATGCTGCAGTTATGTGTTTAGTGTTTTGTAAGTGTCAGTGATCGATCGATACTGCACTTGGGTGGGCCGGGCGGAGGGACAAAACGCAGGTGCTAGCGGGTATCTGGGCTGATCCCGCTAACACTGCGTTTTTGGGAACCCTAAACTGCTGGGGACGCTAGTATAGATCTGATCGGATCAGATATTGATCCGTTCAGATACTATACCACTAAGGGAGGCGCATGCTGCGTGCGTGGGTGTTAGCGGTACTGGCGCTAATTTGACGCTGCCTGGGGCGACGCATATCACCGCCGGGCGATCGGGGGGCTAAACCTTTATTCGGTAATAGACGGCGGGTGCCCTGACACTATAAAAAATAAACGAACTAACCAGCGTCAACCGTAACGGTTATACGGTGATCAGTGGTGAAAGGGTTAACTAGGGGGCAATCAAGGGGTTAAAACATTTATTAGGTAGTATATGGGGGTCCCTGACGCTATAAAACGCTGACGGCGAACCTAAATATTTACCTCACTAACTAGCGTCACCAGCGACACTAATACAGCGATCAGAAAAATGATCGCTTAGCGACACTGGTGACAGGGGGTGATCAAGGGGTTAAAACTTTATTAGGGGGGGTTAGGGGGGTACCCTAGACCTAAAGGGGGGTAATATACACTGTCCCAACACAGTAACTGTCACAAACTGACACTATGCAGTAATCAGAAAAAAAAACAAAAAAAAAAAAAAAAAACTGCTGGTGTCAGTTTGTGACAGGGGGGGGGGGGTGATTGGGGGGGGGATCGGGGGGCGATCGGGGGGGGGATCGGGGTGATTTGTGTGCCTGGCATGTTCTACTGTGTGTGTAGTGTTTGTGCACTCACATACTTGTCGTCTCTCCTCGGGCCGGAACGGAAAATACCGACCCGAGGGGAGATGACATCACTTCCTTTGCTGCTGTTTAGCATACAGCAGCAAAGGAGTGTTCTCATTGGCCGGCGGCGATCGCGAGGGGGGGGCCACGAACGGATGGCCTCCCCCTCATCACCGATCGCCGCTGGACAAACGACGACCGCCTCGGGCACCGGGGGGGGGGTCCGATCGGACCCCCCACCCGCGGAAGGCAAATCACGTACCCTGTACGTGATTTTGCCTGTCCGTGCCACTTTGCCGACGTACATCGGCGTGAGGCGGTCGTCAAGTGGTTAAGCGGCCTGACACACCGCTTTCCTCCACGGGTCCTTCTAGAAGACCCTTGTCGCTACAGTTTTTGTCTTTATTGTTGTTGTTTTTTTTATTTACTTGTCTCTCCTTCTTCTTCCCTCCTCTTCCTCTCACCTTTTCTTTTCCTCCTAGCTGGCCGTCTGGAGATCCCCCGATCCCTCCCACAAGCTACTATAGCACGGACCCGCCCACCTTCTCGTTTTCAAGGAGCTCTCCCCATCACAAGGTAAGCGGCTGCTGGGCCGGTGATCACTCCTCTCTCTGTTCCCATGACTGATCAAGTGTCTAGAGGCCTGGACCTTAGGGTCGCCTCTCACAATGTGCAGGGACTCAACTCTCCTAGGAAAAGAAGGGTCGCCTTAGACCATTATAAATCCCTCAAACTGGACGTAGTGCTCCTTCAGGAGACTCACTTTCCGATTCGATACAGTCCCAAGTTCTTACACGCCTTCTACCCATCATTCTTCATAGCCAACGCACCAAACAAAACCAAAGGGGTAGCAGTACTTTTCTCTAAAAATAGCAAATTTAACCATATCTCTGACTTTAAAGACCCAGAGGGTAGGTTCATCCTTGTGAAGGGCACTCTGGAGGGAGTACTATACTCCATAATCTCTTACTATGCCCCTAATAAGGGCCAAGCTTCCTTCTTCCAGAACCTCTTTGCAACTCTTGGCCCCCTCCTGGAGGGGAAAGTCATTTGGGGAGGGGACTCAAATGTAGCGTTTGACCAGGGTCTAGACAAAACCAACCCTCTTAAAGGAAAACTAACACGCCCCACCAAACTAAGCACCAGAATAGCTAAAATGATCCACACCCAGGGGTTAGCAGATATTTGGAGGGAGCTGAATCCCACCTCCAGGGACTTTACTCACTTCTCCTCACCCCACCAGACCTACGCAAGGATAGATCACATTCTTATCCAGACTAATCTCATTCCTCTTGCCACCAAAGCCAAAATCCTAGACATAGTCTGGTCGGACCACTCAATGGTCCTCCTGACTCTGAAAAATGTGCTATCACGTAGTGGAGGCTCTTACTGGAGACTGAACGAGTCTCTCCTGGGGGATCCAGTTCAAGCCAAATTAGTAGCAGACGCGATCAGGGAATATTTTCGGTTGAATGATGTGGGTAATATCTCCCCCGAAACACTATGGGCAGCCCACAAGGCCTCGGTCCGTGGCGAGCTCATCAGATTAGCCACTAAAGTTAAAAAGGAAAGGATGATAGACATTCTCAGGCTGGAACGAAAATATATAGCTTTAAAAACCGAACACAAAAAATCCCCATCTAAAAACCTCAATGACAAATTAGACACAATTAGATTGGAACTCAACCTAGCTTTAACGGCAAAAGCTGAAAAACACATTAGATGGAGCGGTGCTAAATTCTACTGCCACAAAGACAGAGTAGGGACAATGCTAGCCGCGAAACTCTCCCCCAAGTTCCAATATCGCACTTTCCCCAAAGTGCGCATAGCGGGTCAACCCCCCACGGCCAATCCATCCAAAATCATGACAGCCTTCCATGACTTCTACTCAGGCTTATACAAAGCCACGCAAACACAGAGCGACAGTTCGACCGTCTCCTTCCTCGAGAATGTCAAACTGCCATCTCTTTCCAAAGACCACAGAGACCTGATGGAGGAGCCCTTCTCCTCAGACGAAATTAAGGAAGTTATCAAAAACCTCAAGACAGGCTCGGCCCCCGGGCCGGACGGCTTGTCAGTCCCTTATTACAAAAAGTTCGGGGATATACTGGCCCCTCACATGGCCAAATTTTTCAACTCTAAGAGAACGGGATCCCCATTGGACCCCCACTTGAATACAGCCTTCATAACAGTAATACCCAAACCAAATAAGAACCACGAAGAAGTAGAGAACTATAGGCCCATTTCCCTTATCAATAACGATCTCAAGATACTCACCAAAATCTTAGCCAACCGACTAGCCTCCTTCATCAAGCAGTACGTTCACAAAGATCAGGTAGGCTTCATTCCAGGAAGGCAGGGTCCAGATCAAATTAGGAGAGCGGTGGACATTGTCTCCATTCTCCAATCAAATTGGGATGGGGGCACTAAACAAGCAGGTATGTTGTTGTCACTAGATTTACATAAGGCCTTCGACTCGATCGAATGGCCTTACCTTTTCTCCATCCTGGAGAGATGGGGTTTCGGGGCTAGCTTCCTAGGGGTACTAAGATCCCTCTACTCCAATCCGGCGGCAATAATCCGACTGCAGGGACAATACTCCAAACCCCTTCAAATAATGAGAGGGACGAGACAGGGCTGCCCTCTCTCCCCTCTCATTTTTGCTATGGCCATCGAAACACTGGCAATAGTGATTAGATCAAACCCTAACATTCACGGCGTATCCTGTGGGGAACAAGTCCACAAGTGTGGGCTCTTCGCCGATGACATGCTCCTATTCATAACGTCCCCTATCACCTCACTCCCTAATTTATGCAAATTACTGAAAGATTTCTCTAACACCTCTGGCCTCAAAGTGAACTACTCTAAATCTTCTGCCTTAAACATCTCCCTGCAGCCGGGTACGTTTGCCGCCCTAAAAAGCTCCTTTGATTTCAAATGGAACGACCAATGGATAGATTACTTAGGAATCAAACTTCCAGCTAAGATAGAGCAACTATACCCCCTAAATTTTCCACCTATGTACCGGAAATTATCAGCTGATCTGGGAGCTTGGTCCAAGGGTGAAATCTCCTGGCTGGGCAGAGTCCATGCTGTGAAGATGACTCTTCTTCCCAGACTGCTATATCTCTTCAGAGCCATCCCGATAAATATAACCAAAGAACACCTTTCCAATTTCCAAAAGAAGATCACCAAATTTATCTGGGGGGGGGAGAGGACATAGATTTCAACAAAAAACCCTATTCCTTCCAAGAGACCAGGGTGGCATGGGGGCCCCGCAGCTTCACTGGTACTTTCAAGCGGCCAGGCTGGCCCAACTGTCCACGGTTTACTCCAGGACAGAGAAACCAGACTGGATTCAAATAGAGCGACAGGCTGTCCCCACATACACCCTGGACTATCTCCTCTGGACCCCCCCCAAACAGAGACCCCCAATTCTCTCCCCATCCTTATCTCAATCATTCCATTTATGGGATAATTTAAGAAAAAATCCGGCATTAATCTCTAAATGTCTTCCTTTAGCACACATGTTCAACAACCCTGACTTTCCCCCTGGGTTGGATATTAAGGCTTTTCGTTGGTGGCTGGACAAGGGACTGTATCGAATCGGACACTTCTTCACGAATGAGGGCCCTATCTCCTTGGAGCAAGGAATAAGGCAACTGGAAATTCCACATTCTGAGCACTTCAGATTCCACCAAATTAGACATTTCCTCTGTCAACGTTGGAAAAGAGGAATCCCCTCACACAACGCCTTTACGCCATACGAATCATGGTGTGGTCGCTCCTTTGAACAGAGAGGGGGGATCTCCGTCATCTACCAGTCACTAGCCTTGCACCCCCAAAAAACCCCCTATATGTTGGATTGGGAGAGGGATCTAGCCTTTGAATGGGAGACCTCTAAATGGAGATGCTCCTTCGACAGAGCCTTTAAAGGCATCAAAAACATCTCCTTAATCGAAGGAGGGGTTAAGGTCTTGACTAGGTGGTACCTCACACCTGTCAAGCTCTCCAGAATGTACCCAACAGCTGACCCCAGGTGCTTTCGGGGGTGTCAGCTAGTGGGCACAATGGCCCATGTGTGGTGGGAATGCCCAAGACTAAGGCCCTTCTGGAACAAGATTTTTTCCCTGATAAGGAAAACGACTCAGATCCAAATCCCGAAATCCCCTACCATAGCTCTTCTTAATGACAACCTGCCCGGGTTGCCGAAGAACTCACGCAAACTGACACATTTCATACTCTTAGGTGCAAAACTCACCATCGCTAAGGCCTGGAAACAGCCCAAAGTCTCGGTGAAAGCGGCTATCCACAAAATATCATGGATCATGTCCCAAGAGAAACTAGCTAGCATCTTAGATGACAAAACTAAGCAATTTGAAGCTATATGGGAGCCCTGGGCAAACCTCGTCGGCATCTCTCTCATACCAGGAGTCCCACCCCAAAACTAACAGGGATCAACTCCTGAGGCGGGGACCCCTCCAGACGGACGGCTAACATTTCTCTCACTCTCTTCCTTTCTCCTCTTCCTCCTTTCTGTCCTTCCAAATGTATTTTGTTTGATCCAGTCCCTCTGCTGGGGGAAACTAGGATAGTTCAATGTGTAATGACTGTATTGTGCTTTCTGACCAGTTTTACTTCATTTCAAGACAATCATTACTCATCTCGTAGCTTGTTCCTCTCAGATAGGTGGTAGTCTCCACTGCATTGTTATATTAATCCTTGAGAACCTAGGACCCTTGGTCAATACCTGGTCAGGAGGGGAGGGGGGCTCGCACTGTGCACAGAATGATCCCGTCAGGGGTGCCGGTGCGACCCCCTAGCACCTCACTAGACGCCAGACAATCCCCCTAGGGAAAACGTTCTATGTTCGCATCAGTTGCTAGGTTTCAAGTTTTGATTACTATACACCAGAGTTATCCATATTCAATGTGCCTTATAAATGATAACGCTCTAGCCCCAGCAGGCGTATCTTATGCACCAGAGGATGTTACAAGATATGTGATTTGTAATCCTGTATTGTATTTTATTTTATGTTTTATATTTTCTTGTTTTTGTACAAAACCAATAAAAGATTTTGAAAGTAAAATAAAAACCACAGAGGTGATCAAATACCACCAAAAGAAAGCTTTATTTGTGGAAAAAAAGGACATTACATAGTTACATAGTTACACAGTAGGTGAGGTTGAAAAAAGACAAAAAAGTCCATCAAGTCCAACCTATGTGTGTGATTATATGTCAGTATAACATTGTATACCCCTGTATGTTGCAGTCGTTCAGGTGCTTATCTAATAGTTTCTTGAAACTATCAATGCCCCCCGCTGAGACCACCGCCTGTGGAAGGGAATTCCACATCCTTGCCGCTCTTACAGTAAAGAACCCTCTATGTAGTTTAAGGTTAAACCTATTTTCTTCTAATTTTAATGAGTGGCCACGAGTCTTGTTAAACTCCCTTCTGCGAAAAAGTTTTATCCCTATTGTGGGGTCACCAGTATGGTATTTGTATATTGAAATCATATCCCCTCTCAAGCGTCTTTTCTCCAGAGAGAATAAGTTCAGTGCTCGCAACCTTTCCTTATAACTAATATCATCCAGACCCTTTAATAGCTTTGTTGCCCTTCTTTGTACTCGCTCCATTTCCAGTACATCCTTCCTGAGGACTGGTGCCCAGAACTGGACAGTATACTCTAGGTGCGGCCAGGCCAGAGTATTGTAGATCGGGAAAATTATTGTTTTATCTCTGGAGTTGACTACCCCTTTTTAATGCATGCCAATATTCTGTTTGCTTTGTTAGCAGCAGCTTGGCATTGCATGCCATTGCTAAGACCTATCATCTACTAGGACCCCCAGGTCCTTTTCCATCTTAGATTCCGCCAGAGGTTCTCCCCCCAGTGAGTAAATTGCATTCATATTTTTGCCACCCAAATGCATTATTTTTCTACATTGAACCTCATTTGCCATGTAGTTGCCCACCCCATTAATTTGTTCAGATCTTTTTGCAAGGTTTCCACATCCTGCTGAGAAGTTATTGTCCTGCTTAGCTTAGTATCATCCACAAATACAGAGCTTGAACTGTTTACCCCATCCTCCAGGTCATTTATGAACAAATTAAATAGGATTGGTCCCAGCACAGAACCCTGGGGGACCCCACTACCCACCCCTGACCATTCCAAGTACTCCCCATTTATCACCTCCCTCTGAACTTGCCCTTGTAGCCAGTTTTCAATACATGTACTCACCCTATAGTCCATGCCAATGGACCTTATTTTGTACAGTAAACGTTTATGGGGAACTGTGTCAAATGCTTTTGCAAAATCCAGATACACCACGTCTACGGGCCTTCCTTTATCTAGCTGGCAACTCACCTCCTCAAAGAGGGTTAGTAGATTGGTTTGGCAAGAATGATTCTTTATGAATCAATGCTGATTACTGCTAATGATACCGTTCTCATTACTAAAATCTTGTATATAGTCCCTTATCATCCCCTCCAAGAGATTACATACTATTGATGTTAGGCTAACTGGTCTGTAATTCCCAGCAATGTATTTTGGGCCATTTTTAAATATTGGTGCTACATTGGCTTTTCTCCAATCAGCTGGTACCGTTCCAGTCAATAGACTGTAAGTAAAAATTAGGAACAATGGTCTGGCAATTACTTGACTGAGTTCCCTAAGTACCCTCGGGTGCAAGCCATCTGGTCCCGGTGATTTATTAATGTTAATTTTCCCAAGTCTAATTTTAATTGTGACCTCTGTTAACCATAGAGGTGCTTCCTGTGATGTGGCATGAGGATAAACACTGCAGTTTTGGTTACTGAAGCCCCCCAATTCCCTCGTGAAGACTGAGGAGAAGAATAAATTGAATACCTTTGCCATATCCCCATCCTTTGTAACCAGATGTCCTTCCTCATTCTTTATGGGGCCAATATGGTCTGTCCTTCCTTTTTTACTGTTTACATACTTAAAGAATTTCTTGGGATTTTTTTTGCTCTCCTCCGCTATGTGTCTTTCATGTTCTATCTTAGCCGTCCTAATTGCACCCTTACATTTCTTGTTGCATTCTTTATAAAGTCTGAATGCTGAGGATGATCCCTCAACCTTGTATTTTGTGAAGGCCTTCTCCTTTGCTCTTATATGCATTTTTACATTGGAGTTAAGCCATCCAGGATTTTTGTTCGCTCTTTTAAATTTATTACCCAATGGGATACATTGGCTAATGCCCTTATTTAATATGCTTTTAAAGCAAACCCATCTCTCCTCCGTATTCTTTGTTCCTAATATGTTATCCCAATTTATGCCTTTTAGCAAGGTTTGTAGTTTAGGGAAGTTGGCTCTTTTGAAATTCAGTGTCTTTGTGTTCCCTTCATGTTTCCTATTTGTGTGATTTATACTGAAACTAATTGACCTGTGATTGCTGTTACCTAAATTGCCCCGTATTTCCACATCCGTGATCAGGTCTGTATTGTTGGTAATCAGTAGATCCAGTAATGTTTTATTTCTAGTTGGTGCGTCTACCATCTGACCCATAAAATTGTCCTGCAAGACATTAAGGAACTGGCGAGCCTTAAATGAATGCGCGGTTCTTTCCACCCAGTCTATGTCTGGATAATTAAAATCCCCCATTATGATAACACTTCCCATCCTTGCTGCTAATCCAATTTGTAATAGGAGATCCGTCTCCACTTCCTCCCTCAGGTTAGGGGGCCTATAGCATACTCCCAGTATTATTTTCCCCTTAGCTTCATCCCTTTGGAGCTCTACCCATAAGGATTCCACCTCCTCTCTAGCTCCCTCAGTGATGTCATCTCTCATATTCGCTTGTACATTATTCTTGATATGTAGGCATACCCCTCCCCCTTTTTTACCCTCTCTATCCTTGCGGTATACCCTTGAATGCCAGCTAATCATGAGAGCTGTTGAACCAGGTCTCTGAAATTCCCACAAAATCCAAATCCTCGTTGTACAACAGTATCTCTAGTTCCCCCATCTTGTCCGCCATGCTCCTGGCATTGGTAAACATGCCACATAGTTTAGACCGGTCGCATATTGTCCTCGTATTGGGTGTTTTGAGATTGCAACTAGGACTTGCTACTATACTCACCTTGTGTTTTTGTGCTTTGGTTAACCTACCACTAATGTCCCCAATACTACCCTCTGGAATATCTTCCGTGCTGGCTATCTCTTTCTATAGACCCTCCCCCCCATCACCTAGTTTAAAAACCCCTCTAACATTTTGGTCATCTTCATTCCCAGCAGATCTGCACCCTCCTCATTTAGGTGCAGTCCGTCCCTTCTATAGTACCGGTTACCAATTGAGAAGTCAGCCCAGTCCTCCAGGAACCCAAACCCCTCCTTACTACACCAGCTCTTCAGCCACTTGTTTACTTCCCTAATCTCCCTCTGCCTTTCTGGTGTGGCTCGATGTATCGGTAGTATTCCTGAGAATACTACCTTGGAGGTCCTTTTCCTCAATTTAGCTCCTAAGTCCCTAAAATCGTTCTTTAGGACACTCCATCTGCCTCTGACTTTGTCATTGGTGTCAACGTGCACCATGACAGCCGGGTCTTCCCCAGCCCCTCCCAGTAATCTGTCCACAAGATCCATGATGTGCCGAACCTGAGCGCCCGGTAGACATACTGTTCGGCGCTTCAGGTCTTGGATACAGATTGCCCTTTCTGTCCTTCTAAGAATTGAGTCCCCTACCACCAGAATCTGTCTTTCCTTTCCCTTTGCTGCCCCCCCCCACTCTCACTGGAGGAGTTCTTCCCCTGGCAGCTAGGAGAGTCCCTCAGCTCCAGCAGTGCTGGTCCCTGACTGGTTTCACCAATGTCACTCAATGGAGCGTACTTATTGGGATGCTCCAGACCTGGATCGGCCTCTCTGGCACTTCCCCCTCTACCCCTCCTGACTGTCACCCATCTACTCTTTGCTAGTGCCTGCACCTCTTTGTCTCCACCCGCCTCTGTGCTGGCCCCTGCCGGAACCTGATGTGTATGTTCCTGGCTCTCCTTTAGTATGGAGGGACTTCTCAGTGCTGACAGTTGCTTCCCCAGATTCAGAACCTGGGCTTCCAGGGAAACAATGTGCTTACATTTTGCACAGCAGTATTCGCCCTCAATCGGATGATCAAGGAACGCATACATGCAGCAAGATGTACAGAGAGATGTGGAGTCGCCTCTCCACACCCACCGGGCATCGTACCTATTAAATTTAGTGAGGATTTGGGGGTTTTACCCTGTCCAAATTACCTAACAGCTAGCTTCCTGGCACTAATACTCAAGACAAAACACAGGTACACAACAAAACAATACACAGGTACTCACAGACCTACTTGCAATCGCAGAAGAGTCGCAGACCTACGTGCACTCGCAATACTCAAGTATACAGTACACAATACACAAGTACTAACGATCCACACACACTACTCAGAAAACACTCAGGTACTTACACTACACAGGTACTATGACCCCTGTTATAACCTCTTGTTTTAAACTCTGGTTTTTAACTCACCACTTATACCAGTTCCACTTACACAGAGTTCCACAGCCTCAGACTGAGCATGCTCAGACTGAGTCCTACACCCAGTTATATAGGCACCTGTGAACAATTAACCACTCCCCTTAATTGATAGACTGAAGGAACCAGAGAAAAAAAAAAAGCTATTTAAAAAGTGACAGAAAAAGGTGATTGAAAAACTAAAAGGAAAAGCCCCAAAAATGCAACCCAGCAAACCCAGCAAACAAAAAGCAAGACTTGTTCACTCTAACTCTGGTTTTTAACTCACCACTTATACCAGTTCCACTTACACAGAGTTCCACAGCCTCAGACTGAGCAGTACAGACATAATCTTCATAAAGAGTAAAAACTATCATATATATGCATCTGTGTAATTTGTGCAGTGAGCCCTTGTTCGTTTACGCGTTTCGCTGTTAGGCTTCTTCAGGACACGACCAAGGTTCAAGGATGTAACAGATGAGAGAACAAATCTCTCTATCTTAAATTGGAGTATGCTGTTATATATACCCACGACCTAGGTAGGCGATGAATTTTCAAAATTCTGAATAGTAAGTGAATTTCAGATTTTCTGAACAGGGATAGGTAAAAGCCTACGCTCCACACATGTATAAGGCCAGCAGAGCAACACTAACGTTCAACAAATACAGAGGAAACAGACCCTTAATGGGATTCAGCAATGCTCATGGCTAATAAAGCCTGAGGTAGCACGCTGTGCATGGAGGATTAAGTATAATGCCCCGTACACACGATCGGACATTGATCAGACATTCCGACAACAAAATCCATGGATTTTTTCTGACGGATGTTGGCTCAAACTTGTTTTGCGTACACACGGTCGCACAAAGTTTTCAGAATTTCCGATCTCCAAGAACGCGGTGACGTACACCACGTACGACAAAACTAGAAAAGGCCAGTTAAGAACCAAGCGTGGCACCCTTTGGGCTCCTTTTGCTAATCTCGTGTTAGTAAAAGTTTGGTGAGAGACGATTCACGCTTTTTCAGACTTGTGGTTTTCAGATCGTTTTCTGCTGTTCAGTTGTGCTTGTGGGTTTGTATCTGCTCTTCAGTGCGTGCAGCAAGCCATGCATGACTCAGTCATTGTGTTCTTGTTAGTTCGTTACTGTTTTTCAGGTCGCTCTTCACAGGCCTTGCTGTTCTTCAGTGCGTTCTGTTACTTCGTTCTGAGCAGCCGAACGTTTTCTAGCCATGTTGAGTATACGTTATCCTCGAAGAGTTCGTGCTATGTGGGGGCTTGGTGTTGGGGTCCTTACCTTGACACAAGTCCAGTCCATGAACAGGGTGGGGAGGAGTTCATGGACCAAGAATTGGTTGCTCCAGCGTGACCAGTTCTGTCATATGCCTTTGCTCCGTGAGATCCGTGAGAATAATCCTGATGATTTCAGGAACTTTCTCCGGATGAGGGACCCCGTATTTCACCGTTTGTTGGCTTTGCTGACCCCCTATATCAGCAGGCAGGATACCTGCATGAGGCAAGACATCACTCCGGAGCAGAGGCTCAATGCCACCCTGCGGTACTTGGCGACAGGGAGAAGCCTGCAGTACTTGAAGTTCTCGACAGGCATCTCTCCCCAGGCTCTGGGGATCATTATTCCAGAGACCTGTTCTGCCATCATCCAGGTCCTGCAGAAGGACTATATTAAGGTAAGATTTTTATCATTTAATATCACATTTTATTGTATTTAATGTTTGATAATATATTGTATTTCTTTCCTCATTCCCTAATTACTATGATTGTAATATGCTGTGAATGTCCCCTTTGTTCTCATGCATGCTGGATTTTTATGTAATTTTTTTTTGTCCTTCATACATATTTTCCTTCACTTACCTCCCCAGCATGCTCTTCTGGCCCTATATTCACCTCATGTAGTAACTTAACAATGTATTTTGTCAGCTCCATAGTAGTGCTTTACCCTAAATACCCCCTAAAATGTTTTGAAATGTGATTTGGGCTTTAAATTCAGGCAGAGTGGCAGAGGCTTTTTTTGGGGGGTCCCCAAATCATTTTGAACCCTCCCTCCCCACAACTGCTAAGTCAGCTGATAACAATTCTCTATCTATCCTCAATCATCTATCTGCTGACTTTGCCAAACCCATACACACTATACCCATCTCTTTTGTGCTCAGATGTATGGATGAATTCCCCAAAACATGTATTGCAAGGGCCTGCCTGAATACTTTCAAATGGTACTGTTTAAAGTTTTTGTATCCTATTATTATCGTGATAGGTAATAGCAGAATGTCCAAATGTGCTAAAATGTGTATAATGTGCATTTATATCTTTGTATTATGACACTTCTTACCTGTCTAGTGGGCTGCCAATAGTGTAACTAAGGAGGGGCTGGCCAAAGTAATACCCATTATTTAGGCATTCATCTCTCAATGAATTGGAGAGGGTTACCTGTCCAAGAGTCTCCTCCCCTATAATGTTAGAAATGGCCCATGAGAGGGGGGGAGGAGGAATCTGAAAAAAACTTTAAAAAAAAACCTTATACTTTGGTCTTTAAAAACTCCCTCAAATAAATGTTATATTGATGTTGGCCAAGAATGTTTGTGTGTAATCTGCTTTCCCTGTTTATGTGCAAAATGAATAGTTTTTATTTTTTGGTTTGACTCCACAGTTTCCTTCCACGTCACAGGAATGGCAGACTGTGGCCTCCCACTTTTCCCAGCGGTGGGACTTTCCTAACTTCGGAGGGGCAATTGATGGGAAACACGTCCACATCGTCCCACCACCCAACTCGGGGTCGTACTATTACAACTACAAGGGGTTCAATAGTATTGTGATGTTGGCGGTGGTGCGGCTACTTATGAGTTCCTGTATGTGGATGTGGGGAAAAAAATGTCAAAAATTTGTAGCACACCAAAAAACAAAGGGATTTAGAGGGGTTTTAAACTCTCCCTAAAACATCAATGATGTTCTTCATTTTTTGAAGAACATCATTGATGTTTTTCTTGATGTTTTCCAAGTCCCTATTACACCCCATGATCTCCCCGATCAGGATATGTGCACTTTCTTGAGGTGAAAGGATCTGGATCCACAACATCACGATCACCTAATAAGATAGAAACCAAAAACAGCATGTATTATAAATATGCTGGCATCCATCTCTTACCTGAGCCTGTGGTCGCAGACACTCACCTGTTGTGGTGCCAATTTCCACCACATCTTCCTCCTCCTGCTCTTTTTGTCTTGGGTGGATTTCCTCTTCTTCCAGAGGTGGGGGGTCTCTGGTCTCCTCGGATGAGGGGTGTCCTCCGAGTGTTTTCTCCCCTATGTAAAAAAAAATGGTATACTTAGCACACAGATATTTGATGGCAGAACTATAAATATGAAACATTGCTTGGAAGTGGGGTACAATTGTCTATTTTGTCAGAGTTCCAGGATGTAGAATTTTTGTCATCAAACAAGGTTTTATTACGCAAAGATGATGCATATAAATACATAGTATTACTAGTATATATTTATCCATAAAAATGCATATTAAACAAGGAAAGTATACATTGTTAATATAGTCAACATTAGGGGTAATATATGTTAATGTAGAAATAAATGTATACCACTATGAACTACTATCATCATAATGTGTAGTTTTATTTCTCCCCCCCCCCCCGTTGAACATATTTGGTTTAAATTGCATTTTATTATAGTACACGTGATATGTATATGCATAATGTGACGCTCTCTTATGTGTTATATACCTTTAAGTCTATATGGGATATATTGTATTCAGTACAGACATGACCATTTTGGGAGAACAACATGAACCATAATGTCTTTTGGTTTACACTTTCTCTGTATGTATCTGAAATAGAGTTTTAGTTACAGAGATCCACGTGTTATATTACTGAGCGAATTCATGATTAAGTGCAAGTTTCAGGTTCTTGCAACCATCGATCCCAAATTTTGTTATATTTGGTCGGGCATCCTCTATTAATGTAAATATGTTTTTTGTATGGCAAGGTAGTGTTAACTTCTGTTTTCCACTCCGTCACACTGGGAGGGGATGGTCTCATCCACTTTCTTGCAATAATTTTTCTGACGGAGAATAGAGTCTCATGTACTTTTAACAATAGCCATAACGGGATGAAGAGCAGGCGGAGCCCCAACCTGCAAGAATTGTGTTTGGGTTGCATGTCTTACTTGCAGGTATCTGAAGAACATGAAGTTTGGAAGAGAAAACTCCTCTTTGAGTCTATCGTAAGTTTTGAGAGTTCCATTGAACAGCAGATGATGTATATAGTAAATTCCCCTAGACTCCCACAACTCAGAGTCCGGCATGTTAATGAATTCTGACATGTCTCTATTGTGCCATATCGGTGTGTGATCGTGTAGTCTTGGTATTTCTAATTTGGTAGAAGCAAGGTCCCAAATACGTCTATAATGGTGTAACAAGGACTTCTTGTCTCCCCCCACTTCAGTATTCCTGGATCCCGCCAAAATTGCGTAAAAAGAATCACCTGTGAGTTGCACACTTTTGGAGCAAAGAAGGGTCAGGAAGCGTACATTGTCTGTCTTGTCTATATGGAATAGTTGTGATAACTGTGATGCAATGTAATAAAGGTTCAGATCCGGTAGGGCCATTCCCCCCATGTCTGTCGGGTTTTTAAGCGCTGACCATGCGATTTTATGTCTGCTAGTTCCCCACACAAAGGGTTTGAGTAAAGCTTCGAGAGACTTAAAGTGTTTTAATGGGAGATAGAGTGGGGTATGCCACAATATGTAAAGGATTTTTGGGAGAAGGACCATTTTTATCAGATTTATGCGACCCCATACTCCTAGTGGTAGACGGGCCCAAGTACGTATTTTGGTTTTGACTAGCGAAAAGAGGGGTTCAATGTTAAGGGGAATATAATCAGCCTGGTCTCTGGATATATGGATTCCTAGGTATTTGATTGTGTCTGCTCTTTTTAGTGGGGTATCTGTCCATGATTCAGATGGTGGGAAACTGTCTATAGGTAGTATCTGAGACTTTTCCCAGTTCATCTTTAAACTGTAATGCTTTTTGAAGGGATGGGCCTGAGTCAGCGAGATATAATAGAGTATCGTCCGCATATAAACTAATTTTTTCAGTTAGGGTTCCCATTTGTAGACCCACGATCTCAGGGTTTGCACGGATCGACACAGCCAAAGGCTCTGCAGCTAAGGCATAGAGAAGTGGGGAAAGAGGGCAGCCCTGTCTCGTGCCTCGACTGAGGTCAAACTCTTGAGACGGCCACCCGTTCGCCACCACTCTAGCTGTGGGACCTTGATAAAGTAGTTTGATCCACTTAAGGAATCTGGGGCCAAAGCCATATTTTCCCAAGCATTGCCATAAGTATCCCCACTCCACAGAGTCAAATGCCTTGGCCGTATCAAGCGTCACAATCACCCGGGATCCTACATTTTCATGTGTGGCCTGTAAATTTATAAACAATTTTCGTAGGTTGAACGAGGTGTTACGACCAGGCATGAACCCCGCCTGATCCGTATGTATCAGAGAGAGAATGACTTGATTGAGTTGGAGGGAGAGTACCTTGGCTAATATCTTGATATCTACTTGTAATAGGGAGATTGGGCGGTAGGATTCGGGGTATCCTGGATCTTTTCCCAGTTTGGGTATGAGGACTATTGTTGCCTCTCATGGAAGCGGGAAGTGTAAATGTCTCGAATAGGTGGTTATATAAAGTTAGAAGTTTTGGGATCAGAAAATCGCTGAATCGGGAGTAAAATTCTATAGGTAGGCCGTCCGAGCCCGGGGATTTGGACCTGGCAAATCCAGCAATAGCCAACGCTATTTCTTCCTCAGTGAGTGGTGCCTCAAGGAGATTAACCTGGTCTTCTGTTAACTGGGGGAGTGCCGTCTCCTCCAAAAAGGAGTTCATTGGGCCTTTATCCTCAGGACTTTTTGAGGTGTAGAGGTCAATAAAAAAACCCCTAAACATAGATGTCACTATGAGGGGATTAGTAATGGATTCACCGCCAGGACCGTGTAAAGATATTACCACAGGGGGTCTATCTTCATTGTGTACTAGGTATGCTAGGAGCTTGCCAGCCTTCTCCCCGTGCTCAAATAGCTTTTGTCTAGCAAAGAACATTTTGTGTCGTTCTTTCCCATATTGGAGTTGGGCTACTACTCTGGTCTGAAGTTTAAGTAAGTCTGCATTTGCGGGAGAGGGATCATCTATATAATTTTATTCAGATTGGGATAGTACCGTTATCACTCTGTCAAGCTCTCCAGAGGAATCTGTTTTAATTCTGTTAATGCGGGTTGAGAGTATCATGCGAACATGAGATTTAAAAGACTCCCAGATGCTGTCAGGGAAGCTGAGCGATCGTTGTTCCTGAAGAACAACTTCCACTCATTCATAAGTTCATCATCCTCAGGAAGTAGTGAGAGCCAGAACGGGTTTAATCGCCAATTCCGCTTTGGTTTGTCAGTGGGCACACTTAGTGTAATCCAGTATGGGGTATGGTCAGACAACAGCCTGGGAGAAAAAGTCGTCTCTAGTAGTCGGGGTGTGAGACTTTGTGATAACAATATCATGTCAATTCTAGACATAGAGCCATGGGAGGAAGAGAAACAAGAGAAGGATTGTTTGTGTGGGTATTTATATCTCCAAGAATCCACAAGGTGAAAGGAGGAAATTAGCTTGGCAAATTTGGTTTCTCTGTTGGTTATTGGATGTGGATTCGAGGGTTGAAGTCTATCTACCGAGGGGTTTAGTGTGGTGTTAAAATCCCCCAGCCAGACTGCCTGGACTGTGGGGTGTTTGGTCATGAATGTGAAGCCCTCTAAGATTATGGGTATGGAGAATGGGGGGGGGTACATAGAAAGCCAAAATAAGAAAAGGTTCCCCATACAGCTTGACAGATAAAAGACATACCTTCCCTGTGGGTCCGTGGAAACCTCTATAAGTTCAAATTGTACTGATTTGGCCACCAAAACTGATACTCCACGTGTGATGTGTAGGTTGAATGAAATGCCCATCCGACCCAAGGTCGGTGAAGAGCCATTTGCAGTCTCCCTTCCACATGAGTCTCCACTAAGACTAGGATGTCAGCGTGTTGTTTTTTAAGGAATGTGAGGGCCGCCGAGCGTTTTATCTTCTCACGCAAGCCCCGCACATTCCAGGTAAGAAACTTTAGAGTCCCCATGTGTTCCCTTCTATACAGCAACGTATTCCAGCCATCATATATACATCTAGTTTTTTGGTTAGCCTTCTCAGATGTCTGTACTGTGTATTTAGTGTGCACTTTACTAGGTACAGCTTAACATTTAATGTCTGCAACAACAATGTCCAACTTTGGTTGGTGTACCATCTAGTTATAACACATACAAACCTGTTCAACGGTTGAACTGTCCCCCCCACCACCCCCCACCCCGCCTTGCAACCTCCCCAACTGTTGCAGGCATCATCCCCAAACCGGTTGAAAATCCCCAACAAGGTAATACATAACCTTGCATGATAAAGCAATAAACACGTGGGTAATTGGGGCCACCGCACTAGAGAGTGCTGACGGGTTACACTCCGTGTTGGAGGAGCGGTATATAAGTGTTCATTGCAGTGGCTCCCAATCCCACCGTCACATTCTCTGATGTTGAGTGGGGTAAAGTCTCGCTGCACTTTTCAATAAAGGGGTAGGACTGTGCCCTCTCTGGGGCTCCGTCTTCTCAAAAAGGGAAAAATCAGCTTGTTGACTGTCAGGCTAAACTTGACTCTCGTAGTAAGGATATAACTCACAGGTCCCTGGCGGGTCTTCCATCTGGCTCACTGAGCGAATAAATGGGCTGATGCGAGGGGTATTTAAATCTAGCAGTTTGATCTGCATATGTCCACTTCAGTGCACAGCGCATATCTGTTAATTTCTAATCAGGTCTGCAGTAAGTGTCAGGAGTTGTATGCTGTGTTGGTTGTGGTAAGTGGTAGCAAAAGGTGTACTTACAGCGGTATCAGTCTGCTCTCTCCGGTGCCCCCCGGCGTTCCAGCCAGGTTATCACCTCCTCGGGGTCCTCAAAAAAGTGAACTCTGCCATCTTGCTCTACTCGGAGTCGAGCTGGAAATAGCATAGCATATTTAATTTGCTTTGATCTCAGCCTGCGTTTGGCCTCTGTGAACCCCTGTCTGCGGCGTTGTACTTCTGTTGAGAAGTTAGGGAATATGGCGATTTTACTGTTCCCTAGTTGAATGTTGCCTTTTTCTTGTGCCATTCTCAGGGCCGCATCCCGATCCTTGTAGTTAAGGAGCTTGGCTATAAAGGTGCGTGGGGGTGCTCCCTGCGGAGGCGGTCTGGCAGGCATTCGGTGGGCCCTTTCCACAGCTAGCATTGGGGAGAATGCCTCTCTGCCATAGTGTGTGATGAGTAGCTGCTCGAGGAATGTGGGGGGGTCCTTTCCCTCAGTGCCTTCAGGGAGGCCGATTAATCGCAGGTTGCATCTCCTCAGTCTGTTTTCCATTTCGTCCTGCTTGGAGAAAAGTTGCTGGATTTAGCGCTGTATAGGTTCTGTCCCCTCTTGCAGGGGCGGGATGGCGTCTTCCACATTGCTGATTCGGTTTTCTGCAGTTTTAACCCAGTCCCGGAGTTTATGTAAATCTTGCCAGATGAGAGATGTATCTACCTTTATCTCCTCTATCTGGGCTGTTAGTGAAGTTCTGCAGAATGTGATTGCCTCGAGAAGCCGATCCGTATCTCCTGCCGGACGTTCCTCCTCAGGCTTCTCCGCGACACCATCTTCCTCTATCTCCTCTTCCTTGTGTCGGCAGTAATGAGCTAGTTTTGCCGCTGTCGCTGCTTTCTGAGCCTTTGTGGGAGACATCTTGACTGGATTCTTCAGCGGTCACAAAAGGGGAGTTACTAAGCTTGTTTAGAGGGGTCTGCGGGTATAGGATGGGGTAAAATCAGGATTAATGTACAGATCTTCTCAGGAATGTGTCCTATTCCACTGTCAGGCCACGTCCCCAGGAGAAACCACCTTTACAGGGGGATAGCAGGGCCGCAGTCTATGTGTACAGCACCGGCAAAGGGGGCAGGTGTGCCAAAATGGCCGCCAGTCAGCAGAGGTAGGCCCAGGCCGCCAGCCAGGCCGTTTGTGGGTGGCAGTCTCTCTGGATCCCAGGTGGGTGAGCAGGCCAGGGGGAGGAGGAGTGAGCACAGTCCAGCTCCTCCAGGGAGCTATCTAGTAGCCAGGTACCTGTTTTATGGGGCTGGATCCAGGCAGGGCCGAGATTGAGGTGTACCAAGATGGCCGCGGCCTCCGGTTGTAGGCCGAAGCCGCGGTCTCAATTAGTTTTTTTACCCGCCGAGCGGGAGATCGCCGCTCCATTCGGGCCGCCGTGCGTCTCCCTCCTCCAGGAGTCAGGTCCAGCCGCCCCAGGTGTCCCAGAGGGGCAGTCCAGCCAGTCAGCCAGTCAGTATGTCCAGGATTGATTGTTTTACAGGAGTAATGGACGGAGCTCTGGGTCCACACGTCCTACTCCATTCAGTGTCAGGCCATGCCCACTGGATGTAGAATTTTTAGTGTCCTTTGTGAAGCTTCAATACTTTACCTGTTTTGTCTAAGCTTCACAGATGGAGACACCCCTATAGTATACACTGGAGCACCTGTGTGGGACCCCCTAATAAAAAGGGTGTTCTTGTGTCCCACACTAGTGCTCCTGCGTCTAGATGTGTAAACAGCTGCTGAGTGTCATCTCCTTACAAAGAATCTAGTTTGCATTTCATTCTAGTAACAAACACATCTACACAACCAAATTAGTTTCAGACAAGTAGGCCCTAAAAAATGTGGTCAAATGCATATGGCCAAAACAATGGTGTTTTCTAGGTCAAAGGAACAATGTTTTATACGAACGAATAATGTGCCCATGAACATGAAAGTTGCCTTTTGAAACTGGATAACAGTTAATAAAAGCACATGGAGCAGCACAAACGTAATAAACATAAAGAATAGGAACACAGGACAACTACTTACTTTCTTGCAGCACTCTCCGGATCTTTCTGTACTGCTCGTGCTCTCTTAATTTCAGGTCCGACCACCGCTTCCTGAGTTGATCTTTCGATCGTCGTACCCTGAAATTCCGGTGCAGACTCTTGACCACTTTCGCGATGATCTTGGCCTTTCTGACATTGGGGTCCACCATCTCCAACATCTCCCCAAAGGACATATTTGATGCCTTAAATCTTCTCCTTCTGGATCCAGACATTTCTGGCTCCGGGTTTTCCTCCCCCTCCTCCTCGTTGCTGTAATTAGCACACACCTGCTGTGTCTCCGCCATGTGCTCTTCACCCACTGCGCCGAATGAAAAGGGCCAGGGAATACAATAGCAAGAATGTCAGGGCGGGCGGAGTTACACGCATGCGCAGTGTGTATAAAGCATAACACGCGTGCGTAGTATGTACGATCTGTGAGCGGAGGAAGGAGTATCGGAGGCGCCGATCGTGATAACGAAGGTAAGATCTAAACTTGGGCCTATACTGCTTCTAGATTGAGGCCTATATTGTAACAAGATTAGGAGAGTTTTGCCTGATATTAGGGTTTGTCTTGTGTTGTGTCTTGCAGATAAAATGGATGGCTTCAATGACCACAACTTCCTCCCCCTGTTCATAGACAAATATAGACAATACAGGGAGCTGCCCTGTCTGTGGCAGGTGAAACATTCACATTATAATCATAAACAAAAGAGGCAGACAGCGCTGGCAAAACTGCTGGAGTTGGTGAAGCCGGTGGTCCCCACAGCAACCATCCCTTATGTAAAAGCCAAAATTGGTGGCCTAAGGAGCACTTATCTAAGGGAGCACAAGAAGGTCACAGATTCCCAGAGATCCGGAGCTGCAGCAGATGACATTTATGTCCCCAGGCTGTGGTACTATGAGAGACTGCGATTTCTGTCAGACCAGACTGGAGTCAGGGAATCCCTCTCAACCCTTCCTTCCACTCTTCCTTCCACCCCAGCTGAGTCCAGCCTGAGACTTCCAGCCAGGAAAAAGTGGAGGAGCCCAGCTGGAGCCAGGTATAGCATTCTTCTACAGATTTCTGGTCAATAAATACATGATGTTTACTAGTTGTTTTTATTGATCACTAATTGCTGATTTAAGAAAGTGTTTGACATATCAATAGACAGTAGTGGGCAAAAATAATTGGGACAAGAATGAAAAATGCTGGGGTCAGAATGATAGTCTGTTATATATGTTAACATTCAATTTGCAACAATCATGAGGTGAAAATTGTGTGTGATTGATGAATAAAAAACTAAAACGATGTCCTTTTTTCAAACACAGGAAGACCTCAGCCAGGACGAGGCTCTGGAATGTGCCACACAGGAGGAGGCTGTGGAATGTGGCAGCCAGGAGGAGGCGGGGCTAAGTGGCAGCCAGGAGAAGCCTGGGACCAGTAGAAGCCTGACCGAATCGCAGGTTCCTCCCCTCCGCCTTCCATAAAAAAGACCAAGGAAGGGGAGTCACGTGCAGGATTCTGTGCTCAGGCTCATTCAGGAGGCTTCTGCATCCCTCAGAGCCTTACCCACTCCTGAAGAGGCCTTTGCCTGCATGGCTACCACCAAACTGCAGGGCATGCAGGAGGGTCAAAGCAAGCTGTGTGAGGACCTTCTGTATAAAGTTCTAAGTAAGGGGGTGAGTGGCGAAATCACACCCAATAACCACCTGAGTGAGTTGGCCCACCCCCCTCCTCCTCCTCCTCCTGCTGACACAACTCCACCACCACAGCCACAGCGTGGAAGGAAGCGTGGAAGGAAGACCAGAGAGTGATGACCTGGGTTCAGTCTGGTCTGGCCAAAGATGCAGTCTCTTGTATGACCACAGCCTGGGGACACAGATGTCATCTGCTGCTTTCCGGATCTCTGGGACTTCTGGACCAGACTGCACTCCCTTAGATATGGACTCCTCAGGCCACCAATTTTGATGTTAAATAACTGATGTGTTCCCTGGGGGCCAAAGGCTTCACCAATTTCTGCTGTTTCACCAGCGTTGCCTCCCTCTTTGTTTGGTTCTGAGCCCTTAATAAAGGTTTTTTGGTTCAATTATACTCGCCTATGTGTGTTTTCCTTCAAAAAGGACAGTTTGTTGGTGAGGAGGCAGGTACATTTAAAAAATACAATGTGAAATTAACAAGAGACACCAACACCAAACAATCTCCTTGAGATTAAATAATACAAGATATCAATGGTGTTGTGGTAACTTGACACACAAAACGCACACAAAAATATTCTGGAGTAAAACCCAAAAAAACACAAAATAAAAACAGCCTTGAAAAAAATACAAACCCAAAAAAATAAAAACAGCCTTGAAAAAATACAAAACAACAATAAAACAAAAAAATTGAAATTTGGTCAGATGTGACAAATCAAAATATATTGAGGGAATCCCGATAAATAATAAAGAAAGAAGTTTGTGAGAAGTCTGTGTGAATATGAGCAGCAAAACTACTTCAGTGTTCTCACATTATAAAGAAGAAGAGAGTGCGCTATATTAAACAATTTTTTACATTGCAGCGTGAAGAAAGTGCTGTATCCATTCCGAATTCTAATTTTACCAGACCGAGCTGTTCTGGCTCGGAATTTCTTCTGAGCATGCGTGGCACTTTGTGCGTCGGAATTGTCCACACGCGGTCGGAATTGATGCGATCGGATTTTGTTATCAGAAAATTTTATAGCCTGCTCTCAAACTTTGTGTGTCGGAAAATCCGATGGAAAATGTCCGATGGAGCCCACACACGGTCGGAATGTCCGACAACACACTCCGATCGCACATTTTCTGTCGGAAAATCCGACCGCGTGTACGGGGCATAAGAGCGTGCCCCTGGGAGACAACTGAACGCTGCACGAGTGTGTCCATGCACAGCATTCTAGCTCAGACTTTATTAGCCATAAGCATTGCTGAATCCCATTAAGGGTCGGTTTCCTCTGTATTTGTTGGACGTTAGTGTTGCTCTGCTGGCCTTATACATGTGTGGAGCTTTTTGAAAACTCATTGCCCACCTAGGTCATGGGTATATATAACAGCGTACTCCAATTTAAGATAGAGAGATTCATTCTCTCATCTGTTACGTCTTTGAACCTTGGTCGTGTCCTGAAGAAGCCTAACGGCGAAACGCGTAGACGCACAAGGGCTCACTGCACACGTTACACAGATGCATATATATGATGGTTTTTACTCTTTATGAAGATTATGTCTGTACTGCTCAGTCTGAGGCTGTGGAACTCTGTGTAAGTGGAACTGGTATAAGTGGTGAGTTAAAAATCACAGTTAGAGTGAACAAGTCTTGCTTTTGGTTTGCTGGGTTTGCTGGGTTGCATTTTTGTATTTTTTCAATAAATGTGATTATTTATATTGTTTCCTTCTCCATTGTTTCCTGGCCTATAAAGTCCGATTTTTGGTAGTACTTTCAGTAGTAACCCTTTTTTTTTCTCAATATTTACGGACTTGGCAATTAAGTGCCCTCTCTTTTTACCAATTGACCTGTGATCGCTGTTACCTAAATTGCCCCGTATTTCCACATCCGTGATTATGTCTGTATTGTTGGTAATCAGTAGATCCAGTAACGCTTTATTTCTAGTTGGTGCGTCTACCATCTGACCCATAAAATTGTCCTGCAAGACATTTAGGAACTGGCGAGCCTTAGATGAATGCGCGGTTCCCTCTGCCCAGTCTATGTCTGGATAGTTAAAATCCCCCATTATGATAACATTGACATTAATACTGAGAACGCGAAGATAATGCTATTTCCTGACTACTCCGAGGAAACACAGAGGCAACGCAGGACATTCGACCAGGTCAAGGCCCAAATGCGCGTTAAGGGACTAAAATACAACATGTTATTCCCTGCACGACTCAGGGTAGTGGATGGCGAAACTACTAAATTCTTCACCTCCCCGGAGGAAGCAGCCAGATGGCTTGAATCCCTGCCACGCAATCACTGATACGGCATATGGAGTACGCCAAGCCTAACCCTCCATCTACCTGGTGATGACCGGTGGTAAGACTTACAGCTTGCTATCTCTAATAATTCCCACCTCTGAATCCTGAGGGGCCTGATTATCTGGGGGGAGTATTGCCGAACAGCTAACCAGACAATAGGGGATGGATACTTGCTTTGCTGAACAGTCCTGTGTCGAGGGAATGGGGGGTCGATGGGGGTGCGTTAAATATGGACTGCTGGAATGTATTCCCCCCCCCTTTTTTTTTTTGTCCTGGGGCTCCTCTCTCCCCCTAAAGGGACTACTCGGATGTTGGCAGTCCTGACAGACGGTATGGACTCATGGAACTTTGTTGCTGTATTTACTGACTCCAGGGCTGATGGGAGAAAAAGAGAAAAGGGGAGAATGCGAGACATAGTGCCCCACATAACCAATATTCATCCTGTTATTGGAGATGGGTGATGGAGGGAAGTGTTAATGGTGGAATTCTGTTAAGTGGTCTGACTCTTCAAGAGGACGCTAAGTGACTGCTTCTATTGTTTAACCAACTTTCTTTTACTTTTTACAGGTTTATAGAAACTACCATAGTTTGTAACTAAGATTGTACTCTTAGAAATATCTAAGTGCTAATGGCTGCTCTAGCGCAGACAGGTTGCTCAGGTCCACATGGAAGGGAGGGGGCCCTGGATATGGGGGATACTTCTCCTTTTTGTTTTGGTTTCCTTCTCCGGGTTTTTCCTTCTTTTTTATAAGGAATCTTTATTTTACCCTCCCCTTCTCGTTGTTTATTATCAGCATAGGCCTGCAGATGCAGTGAGTAGTGCGGTCTCTGATCTCACGCTAAGATAATTAAGTCCTAGGTGTGCCAACTGCTACACACCGCCCCCTAGGAGGTTCCTCCTGTTTATTTTCTTTTATTTTGCTTGTTATGGGTACTCAAACACCCCGAGGTTTAATTAATGGGGTGTGGGGAGGGATGGGAGGGACGTTTTGTTTAGGTTGTTTAAAGTTAATTTTTGTTCTTTGTTTTTCGCTTCATAATTTAAGGGAAGACTCCTATAGATGGCTTGACAATAGCAAAGGCATAGGATACATACTTCAGGCTGCCAGACTGGTTTTTGCCCATGGGTGGAGGATGGGTCCCTTGGAGGGAGGGGGGAGGGATGGGAAGGAGTTATCTATATATTCTAACAATACATGGTTTTCCGAAAGAAATATATACCACATTGAGATATGGCTCAGCTGAAAATATTGTCATGGAATGTAAGGGGTCTTAATAACAAAATTAAACGCTCACTAGTTTTTGAATATCTTAAGAAATATACGCCCAGTATTTGTATTCTTCAAGAGACACATTTGATGGGGGGCAGAGTGTTGGGGTTAAAGAAACCATGGGTGGGACACCATTATCATGCCACATACACTAATTACGCCAGGGGGTTAGTATATTGATCCACAAATCACTCAATTTTGAACCCCTTGATATTCTCATAGACCCAGAAGGTAGATACATAATAATCCACGCTAATATAGAAGCATTGGCAATGGTCATAGTGGGGGTATATTTGCCTCCACCGGCTAACATTTCCCTACTGCAGAAGATCACTACTATAATTGCGCAATTCCCCACAGATAATGTAATTCTCACAGGGGATTTTAATATCACACCTAACCCGTCAATAGATAAAATGTCCCCGGACCCAGCTACAGACTCTGCGCTAACTAGATGGGCGCAGGTGCTGGGATTAGAGGATGTGTGGCGTTGGAAGCATCCAACAGAACGAGTTTATACATGTCACTCTTCCTCCTACAACTCATTATCACGTATTGACCTCCTTTACGCAAGCTCACCCATGCTTCCCAAAGTTATAAATATTGATACATTGCCGAGGGGAATTTCTGACCATTCCCCGCTATTATGCATACTGCAAACCTCCACTCCACAAGCGGACAGAATCTGGCGACTCTCCCGATTCTGGATTGAACATCCTACCATAGAAATTGAGATAGTAAAAGAGATAAAACAATTTTGGTTGACCAACGCGGGTTCCTCCACTCCGGGGATGATATGGGACACTTTTAAAGCATACATCAGAGGCTGCTATATGTCATCCATAGCTAGAGAGCGCAGAAATAATAAGATGCTGGTGGAAGAGGCAGAGACCAAAGCCCGAGACTTAGAGACCAGATACACCCTCACGGCCAACCCTATTATAGCACAAGACATGAAGGTTGCCTATCGGGAGGTAATGCTACTAAGGGTAGCCAAAGCAAACAAACGCCAACTAGCCCAAACTCAAAGAATATTTGAGCAAGGGGAAAAAACAGGTAAGCTTTTGGCCTGGTTGGCCAGGGAGCAGTCCCCTGTGTCAACCATAGCTCGTATCCGTAAGAATGACGGCACCCTAATATCAGACCCTGTGGGGATAAATGCTTGCTTTGCTGAGTATTACTCGTCCCTATACTCATCTAGGGCACAATACTCAGCGAAGGAACTCTTGGAATTCCTAGACGAAATAACACTTCCGACCCTCACGGCTGCGGCACGGGAGGACCTCGAAGCTCCAATAACCTTGGAGGAGGTCCAACGGGCTCTCAGCTCTTTACAAACGGGGAAGACACTGGGACTGGACGGCCTACCTCCTGAATTTTATAAACAGTATATGGGAGAGGTGGCGCCTAGGATGCACACAATGCTTACAGAGACCCTGCGTACTGGGGAGATTCCACAATTCATGTCACAGGCCATCATAGTGGTCCTGCTAAAGCCGGGGAAAGACCCCCAACTATGTCCCTCATATCAACCTATATCTTTACTTAATTCGGACGCGAAGATTTTAACCAAAATTTTGGCCCAGCGGTTAAACAAAATAATACTTGATCTAATTCATGGAGACCAATCAGGTTTCATGCCTGGAAAGGGCACAGACATAAACATCCGTAGGTTGTTTGCTGTTCTGGCCTCCGGGGAGGAGGATACCCGAGACGAAGTTGTGGCCTCTCTAGACGTGGAGAAAGCCTTCGACTCTGTTGAGTGGGGCTATCTATGGGAGGTCCTCCGCAGATTCGGGTTTGGCCCGGTCTTTATCTCCTGGGTCGGGATGGTATACAGGGCCCCTACAGCCAGAGTTCGCACAGGTACAGTACTCTCCCCGACCTTTCCTTTGGGTAGGGGAACCAGGCAGGGGTGCCCGCTCTCGCCGGGCCTTTTTGCCCTGGCAATAGAGCCGATGGCTGCCCTTCTCAGGGCCACACCCGGGGTTAGGGGAATTCCGAGGGGTCTTCTACAGGAAAAGGTGTAGTTATATGCTGACGACACCTTACTCTATCTTAAAGATGACGGTGCCTCCCTACCGGAGGCTCTCACGGTAATTAATAGATTTGGGAAATTCTCTGGTATATGTATCAACTGGGGAAAGTCGATACTGTTTCCCCTGCGGGCAGGGTCTACTCCCTTGCAGACGGATGGACAACTCCGTAGGGTTTCCCAGTTTAGATACCTAGGGGTAGAAATACACCTAGACTTAAAAAAATATATCAACTTAAACTAAAACCCCGTGGTTCACCACCTATCCCAAAGATGTAACACATGGAGATCCCTACCACTGACCCCGGTTGGCTGTGTCAACTTAATCAAAATGTCAATTTTACCTAAATTTACATACCTATTCCGACAAACCCCGATCCCCATATCAATGACCTTTTTTCGACATTTAGATAGCATTATCACCTCATTCATTTGGAATGGGAAAACTCCTAGAATAGCCAGGGCAACATTGCAACTACCAGGGACCTTGGGGGGTCTGGCCTTACCATGCTTCCTAAACTACTATTTGGCAGCGGTATTGGTAACGGTAAAATGGTGGTTCTCAGAAGAGACGGCTAATCCGGCAGCTTCCTTGGAGGCGGCGTTGATCGGCTCCTATGCAGAGTTGAGGAACTTGGTGCATAGAGGCCCCAGATCCAACCCAGATGTGACCTGTCCCATAAAAACAACCCTTAAGGTATGGGACACTGTTAATACCCTATTTCGGGGACCTAATAATTGGTCCCCAGCAACTCCCCTATGGGGTAACCCCCGCCTGCCTCACTTTCACTCCATCCCTGACCCGGTTGTGTGGGCCAGATATGGAATCACGACCCTGGGGGATATAGTTGCCCAGGGACAACTAGTCACATTTGATGCTTTAAAAAGAGAAAAGGATCTACCCAACCATATGTTCTTCAGGTTCCTCCAGATGAGGCATGCGTTCTGATCCCAATTCCCCGGCCAGCTAACTCTGGAGGAGACACCGATAGAAAGTGTATTGAAAAACCAGGATGGCGGAAGAACACTGTCCGCCGTCTATAACCTACTTGTGACTCGAGATACATCTAAAGTCTCCCAGCTATGTGAGCGGTGGAGGGTGGATGTTCCGGAGTTGACGGACGAGGACTGGGAAGAGGGAATCCAACAATACCTACCCTTGACAATTTCAGCAAGGGATAGATTCATGCAGTTGAAATTCCTACATAGGGCCTACTACTCTCCAATACGCCTGGCGAAAATATACCCTGATAGAATAGCGAGGTGCCTAGATGTGGGTCTGGGGAAGCCGATTTCTTTTATGTGGTCTGGTCCTGCCCCGGAGTGGTGGAATTCTGGCAAAGTATACTTGCTGATATCAATTCTATAGGGGGACTGCAAGTCCCATACAGCCCAATACCTCTTCTACTAGGTATTTGTGATTTTCTAGAAGTTTCATGGGGGAAGAAACTGTTCATTTTTTACACCACACTATATGCCAGAAAAGCAATCTTACTGCAGTGGAATCAGTCCCAACCGCCCACTAAACAACTCTGGCTATCTCTGGTAAATAAGGCGCTACCATTATATAAAATGACGTATATGGGCAGGAACTGTCCAAAAAAATTTGAGAAAATCTGGGCAGCATGGGTGGAGGCCAAACACCTGTCTATTGAATGAAATGTGGGGTTCGGGCCCATGGGGATTGGCGGTGACTAGCTCCCAGGACTTCTCAAAACTTTAACACAGATGGGCGGGGATGTTCTAAAGTGAAAGGTGGGATCCCCTACACGTACATCATATATCTATACCCTTAATGAGTGTATTAATATCTTCTTCTGAAATGGATAACTACTGTGTCAATTGATTCTTACTCATACCAAGTCACGTAAATGTTCTATGCATGTCATCTGTAATCAAATCTAATACGAAGCGAACTGTTTTTTTTTGTTGTGAAAATTTAAATAAATTTCTATGTTAAAAAAAACAAAAAACATTGACATTTATTTTATATGGTTACATCGTCCCACGCAATTGTCAGTTAACCACTTCCCGCCCGCCCTATAGCGGATTGACGTCCGGGAAGTGGTTCTGTTATCCTGACTGGACGTCATATGATGTCCAGCAGGATAACATGCAGCAGCGCACCCCCGGGGGCGCGCATCGCGACGATCGGTGGAGCGGTGTGTCAGTCTGACACACCGCTACACTGATCTTGGTAAAAAGCCTCCGGCGGAGGCTCTTTACCACGTGATCAGCCGTGTCCAATCACGGCTGATCACGCTGTCAATAGGAAGAGCCGTTGACAGACGCAAGTAGAGGAGAGCCGATCGGCGGCTCTCCTGGCAGGGGGGGGTCTGCGCTGATTGTTTATCAGCGCAGCCCCCCCGCAGATCACCACACTGGACCACCAGGGATCGCCACTAGGACCACCAGGGAAGGGGAAACATGTGGATGGCCAGGTATGTACCCCATGGCCATCCACATGTGCCCAGTGTGCCAAATCTGTGCCAATCAGTGCCCACAAATGGGCACTGATTGGCACAATTATGTTGCAGTGATGCCCAGCAATGCCACCCTTAGGGGCATCACTGCAAACAAGTAATGACATCAGTGCCACCCATCAGTGTCCATTCATGCCACCTATCAGTGCCCATCCGTGCCCATCAGTGCCCATCTATCAGTGCCCATCCGTGCCCATCTGTGCCAACTATCAGTGCCACCCATAAGTAACCATCAATGCCACCTACGAGTGCCCATCAATGCCACCTATGAGTGCCCATCAGTGCCGCCTATAAGTGCCCATCCGTGCCACCTATGAGTGCCCATCAGTGCCGCATACCAGTGCCACCTATCAGTGCCCATCAGTGCCACCTATCAGTGCCCATCAGTGCCGCCTATCAGTGCCCATCATCAGTGCCCGTCAGTGCCACCTCATCAGTGCCACCTCATCGGTGCCACCTCATCGGTGCCCATCAGTGCCGCCGTATCAGTGCCCGTCAGTGCAGCCATATCAGTGCCCGTCATTGAAGAAGAAAACGTACTTATTTACAAAAAGTTTTAACAGAAACAAAGAAAAACTTGTTTTTTTTCAAAATTTTCGGTCTTTTTTTATTTGTTGCGCAAAAAATAAAAACCGCAAAGGTGATCAAATACTACCAAAAGAAAGCTCTATTTGTGGGAACAAAATGATAAAAAATTTGTTTGGGTACAGTGTAGCATGACCGCGCAATTGTCATTCAAATTGCGACAGCGCTGAAAGCTGAAAATTGGTCTGGGCGGGAAGGTGTCTAAGTGCCTGGTATTGAAGTGGTTAAAGTGACGCAGTGCAGTATCGCAAAAAATGGCCTGGTCATTAAGGGGGAAAATCTTTCCGGGGCTGAAGTAGTTAATGTCCGTGAAAGGCCTAACCCTAAATCCACAGTTTGAATGGAGAATAACACTGCAAGCAGCAATAAAATCATTAATTTAGCCAATATTTCCAATGTGTAGCAAGAGGGGTATAGCTAACCAGTGTGCCTAACTACACTCTTTGGGCCCCAACTAAACACTGGCTTGTTGATAAACCTATACAAAGTCTGATGGCGGTGGGGTCCTTTAATTTAACAATGAAGCACGCAACCAAGTGAAGGTATTTTTCATCTCCACGGAGATGGAGAATAACACTGCAAGCAGCAATAAAATCATTAATTTAGCCAATATTTCCAATGTGTAGCAAGAGGGGTATAGCTAACCAGTGTGCCTAACTACATTCTTTGGGCCCCAACTAAACACTGGCTTGTTGATAAACCTATACAAAGTCTGATGGCGGTGGGGTCCTTTAATTTAACAGTGAAGCACGCAACCAAGTGAAGGTATTTTTCATCTCCATGGATAAAAAGGTAACTTTGCAAAGTGTCCCAACATCTGACAGTGAAAGGTATAAGGTGGCCCTCTTTAAGAAAATGTTGGCCTTTTTTGGGCAGTAGTATCCCTAAACAGGTATCAGGGTTGTAGACCCCCTGACTTTTTTTACTAACAAAACATGAAAAATTTACTGACTGAGCACATTTTTACTGATGACCAGAAATATGACAGAAACTTATTTTTATAAAACTAAGATAATCTGTATTTAAACAATATAAACAATATGTAAACTTTGACAATACCCAGAACAACTAATTTGCTGGGCTTTACAATTAAAAATTCACAACAGTGTGACAACACTTAAGCATGACTAGAATAATGAAAAACCTAGGGCACCCTGGGATACAATAGGAAATACACTATATTGTCAAAAGTATTGGGACACCTGCCTTTACACGCATATGAACTTTAATGGCATCCCAATCTTAGTCCATAGAGTTCAAGATTGAGTTGGCCCACCCTTTGCAGCTATAACAGCTTCAACTCTTCTCGGAAAGCTGTCCACAGGGTTTAGGAGAGTGTCTATTTGAAGGTTTGACCATTCTTCCAAAAGCACATTTGTGAGGTCAGGCACTGATGTTGGACGGGAAGGCCTGGCTTGCAGTC
This sequence comes from Lithobates clamitans, assembly GCA_037952925.1. Lineage (NCBI taxonomy): Eukaryota > Metazoa > Chordata > Amphibia > Anura > Ranidae > Lithobates > Lithobates clamitans. Next base: position 3,577,511 of record JBBGZY010001222.1, read on the forward strand.
TCCACATTAATTCATTCCAAAGGTGTTCTATCGGATTGAGGTCAGGTCTTTGTGCAGGCCAGTAAAGTTCCTCCACCCCAAAATCACTCATACATGTTTTTATAGACCTTGCTTTGTGCTCTGGTGCGCAGTCATGTTGGAACAGGAAGGGGCTATCCCCAAACTGTTCCCACAAATTTGGGAGCATGAAATTGTCAAAAATGTCTTGGTTTGCTGACGTCTTAAGAGTTCTCTTCACTGGAACTGGAAGCCAAGCCCAACCCCTGAAAAACAACCCCACACCATAATCGCCCCTCCACCAAATGATTTGGGCTTATCTTTGCTATGTTTACTACACTATGGGGTGCCCTCGTGGTTCCCCTGCTCCTACAGATTATCAAGCTGTAATACTACATGGGTTACTGACACATTTCCATCTAAATGTTCCAATACCTTTTATTTACATTTTGTATGTGTTACTGCCTGGAACCCTTAGTAGCTCCTCACCTACCTAAACCACAAACACCCACACTTAAATTCTCTTTTTGAGTGAACACCACATTCCATTAAATACTTAGGGATCTACTTACCCAAGGATCTCCCCCAAACATTTAACCTGAATTTTCCTCCCCGTGTTCCCTTTTGCAGAAAATATATAATGACCTCCAGATATAGGCATAAAGAACCTTGTCATGGATTGGCAGATGTAATATTTTGAAAGCAAAACATTGTGCGGTGGCTGCTATACCCCTATAAACTCTTCCTATAGACATACCTCACGCATTCTTCAAAATCACAGCCAATCATAAAAATAGTAATCTAGGCCAAGAAAATGGGCAGAATAAAATATGTTAACTGTGGTACACCTAGCACACATTATTGACTGGTGTAGACCTGGAGAGACTAAACTTTTGGTGACTAACAAACAGGATGCATCACCTATCCCTCTTGCTGCTATTACTTTGTGTGTGTCCCCATTTCCCCCAGCACCTAAACTTTATCCTACAATAGCTTCTACTTGGACGAAAGCTCAGAGCGTTTTTCGGGATAAATATTTTGCTCCCCTCCCCATTTTTTTCCAATAAGCAGAAATCCAGCATCCCCACCCAGACCCTTTATGCATATATTCACCTCAGTAAGATCCTTAAAAGCTCAGAGCACAAAATTTTGTGACCTACTTGTCCTGGCCGACACACTTTGATACCGACCTTCTGACGCTTGGACACTGGCACTGGAGTTGCCCAATGCCACATATTTCCTCTGCCCCTTGTCCTTAGGAAAATTGGAGTAGCCAACCACACTCTCTCCTTCTTATACAAGCTACTGCTTCAAAGTGATATGGACTCTGCTCAGTTTTTTTTAGTCTCTGAAGCTCCTGCATTCTTTCTTCTACATCACAACTCTTTCCCCACAACAAAACAAGTACAAACCCTCTATCATAATACATCATGCCAATCCAGACTGCATTTGTATTCATGCTCCATGGAAGCAATTTTAACCACTATCTGTAAATCACCTCCTCAAGAGAGTAAACCGCATTAGGACTTCTCCAGAGCCTCCCCCATCCTCTGGAATGCTCTACCCCAATCCGTCCGATTTTCTCCTACTTTATCCACTTTCAGACGATCCCTGAAAACTCACCTCTTCAGAGAAGCCTATCTGGCCCCCACCTAACAACTGTACATTTATCTTCTCAATCAGCACATCACCCACAGTTATTACCTTTTGTATCTCTTGACCTTCCCTCTTAGATTGTAAGCTCTAAGGAGCAGGGCCCTCTGATTCCTACTGTATCAAAGTGTAATGTATTTGTACTGTCTACCCTCAAGTTGTAAAGCGCTACGTAAAGTGCTTAGTTTTTTTTAGTCTCTGAAACTCCTGCATTCTTTCTTCTACATCACAACTCTTTCCCCACAACAAAACAAGTACAAACCCTCTATCATAATACATCATGCCAATCCAGACTGCATTTGTATTCATGCTCCATGGAAGCAATTTTAACCACTATCTGTAAATCACCTCCCCAAGAGAGTAAACCGCATTAGGACTTCTCCAGAGCCTCCCCCATCCTCTGGAATGCTCTACCCCAATCCGTCCGATTTTCTCCTACTTTATCCACTTTCAGACAATCCCTGAAAACTCATCTCTTCAGAGAAGCCTATCTGGCCCCCACCTAACAACTGTACATTTATCTTCTCAATCAGCACATCACCCACAGTTATTACCTTTTGTATCTCTTGACCTTCCCTCTTAGATTGTAAGCTCTAAGGAGCAGGGCCCTCTGATTCCTACTGTATCAAAGTGTAATGTATTTGTACTGTCTACCCTCAAGTTGTAAAGCGCTACGTAAACTGTTGGCGCTATATAAATCCTGTATAATAATAATAACAGTTAAAATTAAGGAAGACCTTAAGGACACAGGCAAGCAATTTCACAACACATAGATCTAAATTTTCACTTCCCCATGAAAGAGGAATCCCAGCACAGGTGGTGGAATTCCTAAGCTTTTTACAGACACCCTGTGGAGCACCACTGGCACAACCATTACATTTCTCTAATTACCCTTTCCCTTTATTCCACCTACTTGTGTCTTTCTCTTTACCCCTACAATTTTTTTCTCCCACTTCCCCTATGAGACCCTTTCCCCTCTACCTTCATCTCCTCCCCCTTCCCCTGTCCCTTTCCTCCTTTTCTGTTACCCTCTATCCCATTCTTATATGCCACATTCCCCTCCCTCAAACAAACCTATCCCACTGCACCCCTGGCCTTAAAACTGGTTCATCCCATAATACACTCAAGTTATATCAATGTATGCATTCATTGCTTTGTTACCAGTGTCTAATGTATGCATCTATTTTTAAAAACAAATTGTACTGTGCTTTGTAACATTGTACCTGTGTGTTAAAATATTTAAATGGCATTATAATAAATGTTTAAATAAAGAATTTATCAAAAATAAATATTGTTGTTTACTGTGCTCAATGGCTCATGCTAAAATGTACACATACTACCAAGTATTTAGCAGGAGTGACTAACATGGTCCATTAGGTCATTCACATTAAGGGCTTTAGTTATTTGTGTTTTTTAAACTCATTTAGTACAATTATCCTTCCATATACCAACTGAACATTGACTGACTGCTCACGTGCATATTTGGTAAATCAGTTTGTCACCACTGTTTCAACTCCATCTGTAGCCATGCTCACATTATTTCAATGTTTATTTAGCTATTAAGTCTTACCTAAATTATGGGTTCCCTTATCTTTACAATTTTGGCCTTTTAGTCCCCTTTGCAGTTTTATTGTGGTGTGATAGTTTTGCACTGCTATCTGTGTGCCTAATATCACCTCCTGATTGATTAATTGCCAGATTCTATCCACACCCAACACTGTATAAAAATAAGGGAACACATACAGGGGGCTGCACATACAGGGGGTTCTTCCAAAGAAGTGGGGTTCTTTAACCACTTCAGCCCCGGAAGGTTTTACCCCCTTCCTGACCAGAGCACTTTTTACAATTCGGCACTGCGTCGCTTTAACTGCTAATTGCGCGGTCATGCAATGCTGTACCCAAACGAAATTTGCGTCCTTTTCTTCCCACAAATAGAGCTTTCTTTTGATGGTATTTGATCACCTCTGCCGTTTTTATTTTTTGCGCTATACACGGAAAAAGACCGAAAATTTTGAAAAAAAATGATATTTTCTACTTTTTGTTCTAAAAAAAATCCAATAAACTCAATTTTAGTCATACATTTAGGCCAAAATGTATTCAGCCACATGTCTTTGGTAAAAAAAATGTCAATAAGTGTATATTTATTGGTTTGCGCAAAAGTTATAGCGTCTACAAACTAGGGTACATTTTCTGGAATTTACACAGCCTTTAATTTATGACTGCCTATGTCGTTTCTTGAGGTGCTAAAATGGCAGGGCAGTACAAAACCCCCACAAATGACCCCATTTTGGAAAGTAGACACCCCAAGGAATTTGCTGAGAGGCATGTTGAGCCCATTGAATATTCATTTTTTTTGTCCCAAGTGATTGAATAATGACAAAAAAAAAAAAAAAAAAAAAAAATTACAAAAAGTTGTCACTAAATGATATATTGCTCACACAGGCCATGGGCATATGTGGAATTGCACCCCAAAATACATTTAGCTGCTTCTCCTGAGTACGGGGATACCACATGTGTGGGACTTTTTGGGAGCCTAGCCGCGTACGGGGCCCCGAAAACCAAGCAACGCCTTCAGGATTTCTAAGGGCGTACATTTTTGATTTTACTCCTCACTACCTATCACAGTTTTGAAGGCCATAAAATGCCCAGATGACATAAAACCCCCCCAAATGACCCCATTTTGGAAAGTAGACACCCCAAGCTATTTGCTTTGAGGCATGTTGAGTCCATGGAATGTTTTATATTTTGACACAAGTTGCGGGAAAGTGACAAATTTTTTTTTTTTTTTGCACAAAGTTGTCACTAAATGATATATTGCTCACACAGGCCATGGGCATATGTGGAATTGCACCCCAAAATACATTTAGCTGCTTCTCCTGAGTACGGGGATACCACATGTGTGGGACTTTTTAGGAGCCTAGCCGCGTACGGGACCCCGAAAACCAAGCACCGCCTTCAGGATTTCTAAGGGCGTACATTTTTGATTTTACTCCTCACTGCCTATCACAGTTTCGGAGGCCATGGAATGCCCAGGTGGCACAAACCCCCCCCAAATGACCCCATTTTGGAAAGTAGACACCCCAAGCTATTTGCTGAGAGGCATGGTGAGTATTTTGCAGCTCTCATTTGTTTTTGAAAATAAAGAAAGACGAGAAAAAAAATGTTTTTTTTTCTTTTTTCAATTTTCAAAACTTTGTGACAAAAAGTGAGGTCTGCAAAATACTCACTATACCTCTCATCAAATAGCTTGGGGTGTCTACTTTCCAAAATGGGGTCATTTGGGGGGGTTTTGTGCCACCTGGGCATTCCATGGCCTCCGAAACTGTGATAGGCAGTGAAGAGTGAAATCAAAAATTTACGGCCTTAGAAAGCCTGAAGGCGGTGCTTGGTTTTCGGGGTCCCGTACGCGGCTAGGCTCCCAAAAAGTCCCACACATGTGGTATCCCCGTACTCAGGAGAAGCAACAGAATGTATTTTGGGGTGTAATTTCACATATTCCCATGGCATGTTTGAGCAATATATCATTTAGTGACAACTTTGCGCAAAAAAAAATAAAAAAAATAAAAAATTGTCTCTTTCCCGCAACTTGTGTCACAATATAAATTATTCCATGGACTCAACATGACTCTCAGCAAATAGCTTGGGGTGTCTACTTTCCAAAATGGGGTCATTTGGGGGGGTTTTGAACTGTCCTGGCATTTTATGCACAACATCTAGAAGCTTATGTCACACATCACCCACTCTTCTAAGCACTTGAAGACATAGCCCTTTCTGACACTTATTGTTTACATAAAAAAATAATTTTTTTTTGCAAGAAAATTACTTTGAACCCCCAAACATTATATATTTTTTTTAAAGCAAATGCCCTACAGATTAAAATGGTGGGTGTTTCATTTTTTTTTTCACACAGTATTTGCGCAGCGATTTTTCAAACGCATTTTTTGGGGAAAAAACACACTTTTTTACATTTTAATGCACTAAAACACACTATATTGCCCAAATGTTTGATGAAATAAAAAAGATGATCTTAGGCCGAGTACATGGATACCAAACATGACATGCTTTAAAATTGCGCACAAACGTGCAGTGGCGACAAACTAAATACATTTTTAAAAGCCTTTAAAAGCCTTTACAGGTTACCACTTTAGATTTACAGAGGAGGTCTACTGCTAAACTTACTGCCCTCGATCTGACCTTCGCGGCGATACCTCACATGCATGGTGCAATTGCTGTTTACATTTGACGCCAGACCAACGCTTGCGTTCACCTTAGCGCGAGAGCAGGGGGGACAGGGGTGCTTTTTTTTTTTTTTTTTTTTTCTCTTTATTATTATTATTTTTTTATCTTATTTTTAAACTGTTCCTTTCATTTTTTTTTTTTTTAAATCATTTTTATTGTTATCTCAGGGAATGTAAATATCCCCTATGATAGCAATAGGTAGTGACAGGTACTCTTTTTTGCAAAAATTGGGGTCTATTAGACCCTAGATTTCTCCTCTGCCCTCAAAGCATCTGATCACACCAAGATCGGTGTGATAAAATGCTTTCCCAATTTCCCAATGGCGCTGTTTACATCCGGCGAAATCTACGTCATAAAATGCTCGTAGCTTCCGGTTTCTTAGGTCATAGAGATGTTTGGAGCCACTCTGGTCTCTGATCAGCTCTATGGTCAGCTGGCTGAATCACCGGCTGCATTTTCAGGTTCCCTGTTGAGACAGGAGAGCCAGAGAAAAACACGGAAGATGTTGGGGGGGGGGGGCATTCCCTCCCACTGCTTGTAAAAGCAGTCTAGAGGCTAATTAGCCACTAGGATTGCTTTTACATGAAAGCCGACCGCTGGCTGAAAAGAATGATACCAAGATGATACCTAAACCTGCAGGCATCATTCTGGTATAACCACTCAAAGTCGTGAATGGCATACCTGAAGACAAAAAAATGGTTAACAATAAAGCACAGTAAACGGTAAAGTATAAATAATTACACACCTGAAAAACAAACATGATAAAACATAATAACAATAACAATAACAATAACAATCAATAACAATAACAATAACAATAACAATAAAACATTGCAGAATAGAATACAGTAAAAAAGAGCAGAACAATAGAGAGAGAATAGAGAGAGAGAGAACAATAAAACGACAACTATTTTTATTTTATATTTTTGTTTGTGTTTTTTTTTTTTTTTACACTTTTTTTTGTAACTAACTTTTATAACTGTAACCGGTTCCAGGTTCGGGTCTCTCAAAATGCGATGGCATCTCGGGAGACCCTGTGAAAGTGTGCCTAGTCTGTGCAATGCTGTACCCTACGCTAATACTCAACTAGTGCATGGTAGCGTTCAAAACATTCACCAATGCAAAGACCAGGATTATCAGGACAGGAGGGACAATAATAGCGGGTGTCACGCCTATATCCGCGCTTTCTGCAGACACGACATCTTTTTGGGGGGGGTTCGTTGGGTAGGGGTACTCGGGAGGACATAAAAATGCCTCTCATGCAGCCGACTGCATTTGGTTGGGGATGTGAATGGGGGAAGTACGGGCGCTGCAGAAGCGGTGGGTTCCCAATTAGGATTGGCGAATGCAGCAGGAAGGGCATTATGGGCACGACGGGCCTGTGTTTGTCTTTTTGGTGGCAGCGGGACACTACTTGTGCTTGCCACCTCACCAGCTTGAACTGCACTTATGGGACTCGCCACGTCACCAAGTGTTACTGCAGTGCTGGTTTGACTACGACCGGGGTGTACTAGGCCGCTGGCGCTTGCCAGTTCAACAAAACGCTACAAAAAAAACTGTTAGCGATCACAGGGATCCGGCCTGACTCTGCGAACGCTGCAGTTATGCGTTTAGTGTTTTGTAAGTGACAGTGATCGATCGATACTGCACTTGGGTGGGCTGTGCCGGGCCGGGCGGAGGGGCAAAACGCAGGTGCTAGCAGGTATCTGGGCTGATCCCGCTAACACTGCGTTTTTGGGAACCCTAAACTGCTGGGGACGCTAGTATAGATCTGATCAGATCAGATATTGATCCGATCAGATACTATACCACTAAGGGAGGCGAATGCTGCGTGCGTGGGTGTTAGCGGTACTGGCGCTAATCTGACGCTGCCTGGGGCTGGTGCTTGCCAGTTCACCAAAACGCTACCAAAAAAACTGTTAGCGATCGCAGGGATCAGGCCTGACTCTGCGAACGCTGCAGTTATGCGTTTAGTGCCTTGTAAGTGACAGTGATCGATCGATACTGCACTTGGGTGGGCTGGGCTGGGCCGGGCGGAGGGGCAAAACGCAGGTGCTAGCGGGTATCTGGGCTGATCCCGCTAACACTGCGTTTTTGGGAACCCTAAACTGCTGGGGACGCTAGTATAGATTTGATCGGATCAGATATTGATCCGATCAGATACTATACCACTAAGGGAGGTATACGGTGCGTGCGTGGGTGTTAGCGGTACTGGCGCTAACCTGACGCTGCCTGGGGCTGGTGCTTGCCAGTTCACCAAAACGCTACCAAAAAAACTGTTAGCGATCGCAGGGATCAGGCCTGACTCTGCGAACGCTGCAGTTATGCGTTTAGTGTTTTGTAAGTGACAGTGATCGATCGATACTGCACTTGGGTGGGCTGGGCTGGGCTGGGCGGAGGGGCAAAACGCAGGTGCTAGCGGGTATCTGGGCTGATCCCGCTAACACTGCGTTTTCGGGAACCCTAAACTGCTGGGGACGCTAGTATAGATCTGATCGGATCAGATATTGATCCGATCAGATACTATACCACTAAGGGAGGCATATGCTGCGTGCGTGGGTGTTCGCGGTACTGGCGCTAATCTGACGCTGCCTGGGGCGACGCATATCACCGCCGGGCGATCAGGGGGCTAAACCTTTATTCGGTAATAAACGGCGGGTGCCCTGACACTATAAAAAATAAACGAACTAACCAGCGTCACCCGTAACGGTTATACGGTGATCAGTGGTGAAAGGGTTAACTAGGGGGCAATCAAGGGGTTAAAACATTTATTAGGTAGTATATGGGGGTCCCTGTCGCTATAAAACGCTGACGGCGAACCTAAATATTTACGTTCCTAACTAGCGTCACCAGCGACACTAATACAGCGATCAGAAAAATGATCGCTTAGCGACACTGGTGACAGGGGGTGATCAAGGGGTTAAAACTTTATTAGGGGGGGTTAGGGGGGTATCCTAGACCTAAAGGGGGGTAATACTATCTGCCCTAACACTAACTGTCACAAACTGACACTATGCAGTAATCAGAAAAAAAAAAAAAAAAAAAAAAAAAAAATACTGCTAATGTCAGTTTGTGACAGGGGGGGGGGGGGTGATTGGGGGGGGATCGGGGGGCGATCGGGGGGGGATCGGGGGTGTAAGGTATGCCTGGCATGTTCTACTGTGTGTGTGTGTGTGTTGTGCACTCACTTGTCATCTCTCCTCGGCGCTGGAACGGAAACTGCCAGACCGGGGAGAGATGACATCACATCCTCTGCCTGTGTGAAACGACACACAGGCAGAGGAGGATTCCCATTGGCTGGGAGCGATCGCGAGGGGGGGGCCACGATCGGATGGTCTCCCCCTCGCCTCCCGACGCTCCCAGTCAGATGCCGACCGCCGATGGCACCGGGGGGGGGTCCGATCGGACCCCCCGCCCGCGGGAGGCAGATCACGTACGGGTACGTGATTTTGCCTGCCCGTGCCGCTCTGCCGCAGTATATATGCGGTAGGCGGTCGGCAAGTGGTTAAATAAGTGGCACTTCTGCTCTTGCACTTCAGTGATTTGCACAAAGCAAACCACAGCAGACTGCAGGTGACCTCATTTTCAAATTATCTCACCTTCCTCTCTGAAACATGCACTCTTTACCTCTCCTCCTTTTCACAATTGCAGCCTCTCTCCTCAAACTCTCTTTTTTTCACCCCTCTGCTCCACCCCAAAATCTGTACATATTACCCTCACTTCTCCCCTCCCCTTATTACTGCACTCATCGCCTCTTTCTAACTCTAAGCCCACTTGCTAAAAAAACCCTCAGGATACTGAAGCATGTCCCCTCATACAAATTGTATTCTCATATTACCTCCCTTACTCTTCTGCTTCTCCTAACCGCTGGAGATATTTCCCCAAACCCTGGACCTCCCTTATTTAACTGTACCCAACACACCCATAACCCTACACCCTCCGGCAGTAGTCGCAATGTACACAATTTAGTCTCCATTCCTCTTCTTCCCAACGCCAACCTACCCCTCTCCTGTGCCCTCTGGAACACTCGCTCTGTCTGTAACAAACTCACCACTGTTCATGACCTCTTTGTCACTAATTCCTTTAATCTACTTGCTCTCACCGAAACCTGGCTCCACAAATCTGACACCATTTCTCCTGCTTCCCTATCCCAGGGTGGCCTTCACTGGACTCACTCCCGTAGGCCTAATGGACGCAAGGGAGGTGGAGTGGGATTCCTCCTATCCCCCCAGAGCACATTCCAGGTTATTCACTCTCCTCCCTCTTTTTCCCTCTCATTATTTGAAGCCCACTGTATATTCTCTCCAAATTCCCTAAGAATTGCTGTGATCTACCGGCCCCCTGGACCATTAGCGACTTTCCTTGATGAGTTTTCTGCCTGGCTACCCTACTTCCTCTCTTTGGAAATTCCCACAATCCTTCTCTGTGATTTCAACATCCCAGCTAATACAAACACTCCTGCTACTTCTAAACGTCTTAGTCTAACCTCTTCATTTGACCTGAAGCAATGGCTACAGGCTTCTACTCACTCTGATGGCAACACCCTTGACCTTGTATTCTCCTACCTATGCACTCCACGCAACTTCTCAAACAATCCTTTTCCTGTCTCCGACCACCACCTTATTAGTTTCTCTCTCCCCCTGTCTTCCACCACCTTTCCCTCCAATCACCTAACCATCACCCGTAGAAACTTTCGCAACTTCAACTCCTCTCTCCTCTATTCTGCTACTGACCACCTCTATGACAAAATCTCTGCCCTGTCCTGCCCCAACCAAGCCACGTCCATCTACAATAAATCCCTGTCCTCCACCCTGGACAAGCTTGTTTCCCTCACTACATGCAGAATCAGGCCTTGACCACTACAACCCTGGCAAACAGATGACACTAAAATTCTTAAAATGTAGTCACGCTCTTGAACGTCTGTGGCACAAGACTAAGTCTCTCAAAGACTTTAACCAATACAAATCTGCCCTCCAAAAATACTATTCTTCCCTCCACACTGCCAAGCAAACCTATTTTACAACTCTCATTAACACCTTCTCATCCAGTCCCAGTAAACTCTTCTCTACCTTCAACTCTCTATTTCGTCCTCCACCGCCTCCACCCACTGACTCACTCACTGCCCAGGAGATCGCTAATCACTTCAAAAACAAGATTGATATAATCCGTGATGAAATCTCCACTCTACAGGTATCTACAGGTACAACTGACACTCCCCTCATTCAAATCTGCTACTACAGACAAAGTTGCTAAACTCCTTTCTATCGCCCACCTAACCACCTGTTTGCTGGACCCTATTTCCTCTCAAATGCTACGGTCACCCTCTGACTCCATCCTACACTCTCTAACCCACATCTTCAATCTCTCCCTCACCTCTGGCATTTTCCCAAATGCTCTAAAACATGCACTGGTCACCCCCATACTTAAAAAGCCGTCCTTGGACCCTTCCAATCTTAACAACCTATGCCCTATCTCCTTGCTCCCCTTTTGCTCTAAACTCCTTGAACGCCTGGTTTACAACCAACTGAGTGACCACCTCATTAGGAACAACGTTCTTGATCCCCTTCAATCTGGATTTCGCCCCCCAACACTGCACAGAAACTGCTCTTTTAAAACAAATGACCTACTAACTGCAAAAACCAACGGACACTATTCTGTACTCCTACTTTTGGACCTTTCAGCTGCCTTTGACATGGTTGACCACCCCCTTCTCCTCAAAAAACTTTACTCCCTCAGTCTCTGTGACTGTGCTCTTAAGTGGCTCTCATTCTACCTATCCCAACGCACCTTCAGTGTCACTTACAATTCTACTTCCTCTACTCCTCTTTCCTTCTCCGTCGGGGTCTCCCAAGGTTCTGTTGTTGGACCTCTTTTATTTTCAATCTACACCTCTTCCCTGGGACAGCTGATAGCCTCTCATGGCTTTCAATATCATTTCTATGCTGACGACACACAAATCTATCTCTCCACCGCTCAACTCACTCCATCAGTCTCCTCACGCATCACTAACTTACTAACCGACATATCTGAATGGATGTCACACCACTTCCTCAAACTCAACTTGTCCAAAACCAAGCTTATAATATTTCCTCCCTCACGTGCCTCTTCCCCTGACTTATCTGTCAAGAACAATGGCACAACCATCCACCCATCCCCACATGTCAGGGTGCTAGGTGTTATCCTGGATTCTGAACTCTCCTTTCGGCCCCACATCCAATCACTTTCCAAAGCTTGCCGCCTCAACCTCTGCAACATCTCTAAACAACGTCCCTTTCTAACCAATGAAACCACAAAGCTCCTGATTAACTCCCTGGTTATCTCTAACCTCGATTACTGCAACTCCCTCCTCATTGGCTTACCTTTAAACAGACTATCCCCCCTTCAGTCCATCATGAATGCTGCTGCCAGACTCATCCACCTTACAAACCGCTCAGTGTCTGTTACCCCTCTCTGCCAATCCCTCGATTGGCTACCACTCGTCCAACAAATTAAATTCAAAATTCTAACAATAAGTTACAAAGCCATCCACAACTCTGCCCCCAGCTACTTCACTAGCCTAGTCTCAAAATACCAACCTAATCGCCCTCTCCGCTCCTCCCAAGACCTCCTGCTCTCTAGCTCCCTCATCACCTCCTCCCATATCCACCTCCAGGACTTCTCCTGAGCCTCTCCCATCCTCTGGAATTTCCTACCCCAATCTGTCAGACTGTCTCCAAATTTATCTACTTTTAGGCTATCCCTGAAAACTTTCCTCTTCAGAGAAGCCTATCCTGCCTCCATCTAACAGCTGCACTATTTTCTCCATTAGCTCATCCCCCACAGCTATTACCCTTTTGTATAACTTGACCCTCCCTCCTAGATTGTAAGCTCTAACGAGCAGGGCTCTCTGATTCCTCCTGTATTGAATTGTATTGTATTTGTACTGTCTACCCTAATGTTGTAAAGTGCTGCGTAAACTGTCTGTGCTATATAAATCCTGTATAATAATAATAAAAAAAAATATTGGGAGAGACTGCAGGAATGTAATATGTACTGTTTCAAGAAAAGAAAGGAAAGATGGGACATGATCTAAACCTTTAAAGTAGAACTATAGGCAAAATATTTTTTTCATTTTGGATAGCGTAAGGGAGAGTTATAACGGCTGTCAGATTTTTTTTTAATAGCTATGTCCCATTGCATAGACTTCCCTTCACTTCCTGTCCCATAGCCAAACAGGAAGTGAGAGGAAATATCTGTCAATTAGAGGAACTCCTTGGGGACCCACAAGTCACCAGAACTAGTAGCCCCATTGGAATATGTTGGAAGTCAACATGAATTAATATCACGTTTCTGGATTGTCTACATATGTTTTCTATTGCCAAGCTCAGCCAGGCTGCCATGGTTTCACTCTCTGTAGAATAAAGTGAAAGAGAAAAAGTTGCGCTATCAAATAAAAACAAACTAAGACTGAAAACAACTGCAGCTGCTAGCACACAACAAACCAAGTTTCAAATAGTATAAAAATAGAAAAGTGCAGCGCTAATCTGTACGTAGAAGTAAACAGATATGTGACTCTATATAACAAAAGTCATGTGACAAAAGCAAAAAGGCAATGACATTTCTGGAATGTGCAAGTTAGTGTCTCTGGATAAAGTGGCACTTCAAAAAAGTCTATCAACAGTGGAAACAGAAGGTCTTCTCCCAAGCAGGGGAATATCAGTGTCTTGGAGGGGCTATGGGCAATTGTAGGAGGGCGACCATAAGTTGCAATAACACTCCAATCTTCAAGAAAAAAGGTGGGTACTCTTAACAGGTCAGTAGGACACATCTACCATATAGCAGTGCGTCAGTAAGGCAAAAAGGAGTAATCATCCAGGATATCCAACCAGGTAGGGTCTTCCGGGTCCCGACCACCAATGGAGGGGTGGTTGTCCTAGACAGGCTATGGATCTCCACTACATACCAGAATCAGTCAATCAAAAGCAGATGGTTCTTGGTGGGTCCATGGAGGAAAAGAAAAAGAGACTCCACATAGTGTAGATCAAAAGGAGGTTTAATCATCCAAAAAATTATACAAAATGTAAGTGATCACGAACAGATAAAAAGCATAAAAATAGCAATGTGGGAAGCTGGAGTAGCTGGTCCTACGCGTTTCGACCACACAGTCATCAACAGGGCATCAAACAGCCTCCCCACATTGCACTCATATATATACTGTGTCTGGCTTACAACTTCAACAAGCACCGCCCACCTTCATGCCAGAACCGGAAGTGGATATAAAAAGAAAGCACAGCCAAATAAATTTACTAAACTTCTCATATAAAGCCTATTCAAAGGATGAAAGGAACTCCCACTTATTAAAAAAGCAAGGAAAACAGGGCAGCAAAACCACTGTATCACACAGGAAACTGCAGACATCGGCATCTCCGCTCCCCTGCGTTCCAAGGTCACAATGGCTTGCGTTCCAAGCCTCCTAGGGATATTACTGTGAGGAGGATGATAGCCGCCGGCCAATCAGCAACTGGCATCACATCCCCACCTGAGTCCGGAGCGTGCGCTCCAAGGCTCATACACGCCGGAGAACACAGACAGCCCACTGATGTCATCCCAGCCGCTGACGAAAGAAACACCAATCAGCGGCTGGTGTCAGAACAGCTTGCAGGAAGGGAGCTTGCGTTCCAAACCTTCACAACGAAGGGGGGGGAACCAACCGGCTCAGTGATTGGCCGCCTGTATTCATAGGGCAGAATACACACTAATCTACAGGGACAAAATCCGGGATACATAGTATCCAGAACAGTCATCTGCAGAATGCAGAATGTACAAATCGTCCCGGTCCAATGTCAATAAATTGGAGTGCCAAATGCCATCGCTCAGGCACAGCAAAGTCATACATGTCCAGACCCCCCAAAAGGGAAAGTAGGGCAATGCCACAGTGCCGATCCAGAGCGATGGGAGGGCCAGGAAAATAAAAAAAATGTAATGTAAAACGAAACCAAAAAGCTGCTAAAACCACAATGGAGGTGTTTGGTAGGTAAAATCACCTAACCAGCCACACACCCAACAGGGTAGCAAACTGTCAGGAGATCTTGGTGTTGACTAAGAAAACCCATGGTGCCCCGCCAATATGAGTCGGCAGAGTCAAACGTGCCCAAGCCTCATCAAAGAATGCTGGGCAACGCCACAACGCCAATCCTAAAGAAAAGGCGCACAAGGGAATAAATGTAAAAAATAACTAATCAGACTGTAAAATCCCTAACCAAAAACTTCAACTCCAAAAAATTGAAAAATATAAAAGATCCTCGTGGGAATCACAGGCCTCACGAGGTATCAAAAGCAATTAAAAACCTAGGCCAATAATCAATAATCAGATCCCCAAACCAAGTATGGGGATAAGCCCCTCTACCCATACCAAGATATTTTAAGAACAGAGGTGTGCTGCGGATAGAACGAGGAGGTGTATCTCACGCACGGCTGATGAAACAATTGATGTCTCATTCGACATTCATGCCAGACGGCAAGTAACTTCTCAACTCGTATATCCAATAAGTTTCAAGCCGTGACACGCCCCTTAAGCGAGATTCACCCCTCCAATGGGGGACAAACTTGTCAATAATCAAAAAGAAATTACCCGTGGGGTCTTTATTGTGACATTCACGATAGTGCAGGGGCACACTATGCTTAATACAACCCTTTTTAATTTTTGCAATATGTTCATTAACTCTAGTTGAAAATGCCCTAGAGGTGCGCCCGAAATATTGTCTTTTGCAAGGGCAAGTAATGAGATATACAACATGTCGAGTAGCGCATGTGGTAAAGTGCTTCATCTCGTAATCCCTAGAGGTGACCATAGAGCTAAAGGTCACAGTTTTGCATCTCCCAAACATGTTATGTAAGCATACGTTGCACTTTCTGCAAGGAAAATATCCCTTACAGTCTTGGAAGAAGGAGGCCGATCGGGGAGGGTCCACGATATTGTGAGCAATTTCACCCCGGACAGAGCGTGCGCCACGATAGATGATGCCAGCCTGATCAGGTAGAACAGGACCCAATATACGGTCACTCTTCAACACCTTCCAATGCCTATTAATAATTTTCTTAATGTCTTTATACTGTACAGAGAAAGAGGTAAAGAAGGACCATTTGAGTTGGTTCTCTTTTTGTATTTTGGGATGACCAACCAGGAGTTAATTCCTCTCCACTGTACTGATCTCCGCAATGGTGGTGTTCAGAACCGAGGGTCTGTATCCTTTCTCAACAAACCTCTCCTTGAGAATCTGGGACTGGGACTGAAAATCTGCGATGTTAGAGCAGTTTTGTCGCAGTCGGAGAAACTGTCCCTTGAGGACCGATCTGAGCTATTGTTGGTGGTGGCAGCTGTCTACCGGGATATACCCGTTACGGTCCGTGGGTTTAAAAAATGTTTTAAGGACCAATTGTCGATTAACCACAGACACCTCTAAATCCAAGAAGTGGATGGTTTCATAACTAGCCTCAAAGCTAAGTGAAATGCTCCTATCGTTTGTATTCAGAAATCCCATATAATCCTCAAGGGACCTCAGGTCACCCTTCCACAATAGGAGGATGTCGTCAATGTACCTAGCCCACAGAACCAGCTGGGGGGGTCTGTGGGCATAGACGACATCCTCCTTCCATAGGGCCATGAAAAGGTTGGCCAGACTAGGGGCATATTTAGCCCCCATAGCCACACCTTTAATCTGAGAATAATATGTTCCATGAAACCAGAAATAGTTGTGTTCTGTAGCAAACCTCAGGAGTTCAATAACATAATTACGATGGATCGGAGGTAATCCTGAGTTTCTACAAAGAAACAATTCTACAGCAGCTACACCCTGTTCCAATGGGATAGATGTATAAAGGGCAGATACATCTGCAGTAGCAAGTAATAGGCCTTCTTGGTATTCAACTCCTTCCAGTAGATTAATCGCAGCTCTAGTGTCCTTCAAATAGGAGGGCATAAGTTTAACCAAGGGCCGGAGATAGAAATCAATGTATCGACCGATACGTGAGGTGACCGAATCAATCCCACTCACGATCGGGCGATCAGGAGGTTTAGTGGGGTTCTTGTGAACCTTGGGGAGATAATATATCACCGGTATTCGGGGAGCCGCAGGTACTAGAAACTCTCTTTCTTTTTGATTAAGAATTTTAAGAGAAAAGTCCTCATCAATAAGGGCCACTAGGGCACGTTTATATTCTCTCGTGGGGTCATTGGGAAGGATGTTATAGGTGGAACAATCACTTAGTAATCTGTTCATTTCAGCGATATAGTCCTTCTTATCCAGGACAACTATACCGCCGCCTTTGTCGGCTGGACGGATGACAAGACTATTCCTGTCACAGAGGGACTCAAGGCCGGCTGATATAGCTGGATCCTGGTGCATCCTCTTGATGGGAATATTCTCAAGATTGTGTAAAACCAACTCTTTGAAAACGTTAATGGAATGAGAGGTATTATTCGGGGGGTTAAAAAGTGATGGGTTTGCAAGGCGTAATATCACTCTGTGTGATACCTCTAGGGTTGGGGGCAGGCAGAGATAAAAAATGTCTCTGTATATTCAATTTGCGGATGTACTTGTGTACATCCACAAAAGTGGAGAATTTATTAAACTTCCTAGGGGGGACAAATTTAAGTCCTTTTTCTAGGACATATTTCTCATGGTCTGACAAATTAACTTTACTTAGATTAAAAATACCCGCACCTAGTGTGACCTTTTTCTTTTTCCTCCATTGTAATTGCCATCCCCCTCTACATCCTCTTTTGTTTTTGGACTTCGGGGGGGGGGTTGTAGGTGGATTTGTGAAAACCCGAGGACTGGGAGGGAGCAGGGTGATGATACTGATAAGGAGTTCTAGCAAAATCCTCTTCTCCTCCATCGTAGTAAGGGTGGTCGTACTGTGCAGCTCGAGAACCTTCATCGCGGAGCACAGCATAACGGTTATTAACATAAGTGGGAGTATTGTACCGATAGCTTTCACTAGGGTAACCCATTACGGCATCATGCCTAGGTCCCTGATAAGGCCCTCTACTCCTATCACTTGTACTACCTCTACCTTTAACATTAGGCTGTCTACCCCTCTGTCCCGAAGGGTGTCGCCCGTGATATGCCTCAACATTGCGACCCCTAGGGGCAGAGGGGCGTCTCCCTCGACTATGCTATCGGGGTGGGTAATTATACTGAGGTAAGTTCCTAGTAGCAGGAGTATTGGTCCCATAATCCATTGGTCCCACCACTCTAGGGGGGGCCGGGGAGGATCATATATTAATCTCCTATCTGGATTAGGGATGGCCTGTTCAATGTTCTCAACAGGTAAACTTACGGGCCCCGGGTTAGCACCCTGGGCTAACTTCTTTTGCCAACCAAACACCAAACCATTTTTGTAGTTGGCGATGTCACGGTTGTACCTTTTTTGTTTTTTATTCCGTTGGTCTTTCTCTTCTTTCTCTAGAAAGATCCTAAGATTGGTAGAGTGGGAAATGTATTTAGGCAATCCATTGGATGGTACCAATTTGTCCTTGAGGTCTCTGATTTCCGAATCAAGTGTGGCAAGTCTGCTCCGCTTTCTTTCTAACAGAAAGCCAATCAGCTTAATGCCTGCCTCATTGAAATAACAAAACCAGGACTCGAGATCTGTATCCCCTTGTTGGGGGGATACATCCCACCGTAAACCTCTCGGTACCATCTTCTCTTTAGTATATTGTTTCAAAAAGGCAATATCCCATTGGATATGTAATTCAGTAATCATTAGATTTTTAAGTCTAAGAAATAACCCACTCATTTCAGTGTCCATATTGTTTACAACAAAGACCCCATTAGTATTAATGGACCTAGTGGTCCTATATTCAAACACATCCATGGTAAAATCAAAAACAACAATAAGATGGCTGCAGCAATCAGAAGGTCAAAAATATAGAATAAAGTGAAAGAGAAAAAGCTGCGCTATAAAATAAAAACAAACTAAGACTGAAAACAACTGCAGCTGCTAGCACACAACAAACCAAGTTTCAAATAGTATAAAAATAGAAAAGTGTAGCGCTAATCTGTACGTAGAAATAAACAGATATGTGACTCTATATAACAAAAGTCATGTGACAAAAGCAAAAAGGCAATGACATTTCTGGAATGTGCAAGTTAGTGATTCTGGATAAAGTGGCACTTCAAAAAAGTCTATCAACAGTGGAAACAGAAGGTCTTCTCCCAAGCAGGGGAGTATCAGTGTCTTGGAGAGGCTATGGGCACTTGTAGGAGGGTGACCATAAGTTACAATAACACTCCAATCTTCAAGAAAAAAGGTGGGTACTCTTAACTGATCAGTAGGACGCATTTACCATATAGTAGTGCGTCAGTAAGGCAAAAAGGAGTAATCATCCAGGATATCCAACCAGGTAGGGTCTTCCGGGTCCCGACCACCAATGGAGGGGTGGTTGTCCTAGACAGGCTATGGATCTCCACTACACCCGATCTCCGATACTGGAATCAGTCAGTCAAAAGCAGATGGTTCTTGGTGGGTCCATGGAGGAAAAGAAAAAGGGACTCCACATAGTGTAGATCAAAAGGAGGTTTAATAATCCAAAAAAGCATAAACTCTCTGTAGGACTGACATATGGTCCCCACATTGGAATGTAGCCAATTAAGCCTAACTCTGCATGACAATGCTGACTCCGATCTGTCTATGAGAATTCCTGATTCAAGCAAGCGTCAAAGTAAACCTAACTGACAGAGATGATGAATGAGGTGAGATACAGGAGATCGAAGACCCAAGGTTTGACCCCAGTCGGATAATGGCATTTCATGGACAAACACTGCCCCCAGAGGCCAATTACGGTCAGTAATATAACCTGTTGAGGAAACGCCCAAGAGATACTGTGATTCATCCAGAAGCAAAGTTGGGCAGGCAATGGGAAGGGGTTTGGATGGTGTGTGTTTGTAAAAAGGAATGTTTCAAAGAGCTTCTCTCTCTGTTTTTACTGAGGCTGTCTCTCAGCCATCTTGGGACTTTGCTCTGACTGAGGGCTTGGGCCTAAATTCCATGTGGCCCAGACTCCTTTTATCATCCAGAACCAGCAGATGAAACCATGTGTGATAAGTATCTTTGATATTCTTGTAGTATATGTTTGATTGTTGTTATATGTTGTAGATATCTCCTGTTTAGTATATTGTGTTCTGATTATAAGTTTTGTAACATTGTAATTCCTTTTAATACCTTTATGGTAATTTCCTACCACTGCTGTTTTAGTATATTCCTATTTTCTTGGGAAATAAATGTAACTTGTTTACTAAGCAGAGGTGTTTTTTATATCATTGTGCTTATTGGACTCTTACAGATTAGCAACTATAGGGACTAGACAAATTAATACATGTATGCAATAGTTATATAGGATATATTAGATTGTATAATATTGCATCGATTCCTTCATTTGGCACCCCAGAGGCGTGTATAATTTATTTTTACACAGAATCCACAAAAACCTAATGTATTTTTTGTCTTGAGTCCCTGTAAGCATAAATCCTCAAGTACACCCAGAACTGAAAATCGTCTCTAGTGTGGACAAAGATTGGCGCTGGCTCGCAAATTCTGAAATCCTGCCTGGATGGCCATGAGAATTCTGGGAAATATTTCATCAGTTAGCGGACACGCAAAAATCTTGTGTGATTTTTGGCTGATATACGTTTGTATGTTAAACGCTTGTATCGTTAATGTGTTTTAGGTCTGTAACCAGTCAACGGTGCTGGTGAGTGAGGGATTGATCATCCCTGGTTTTGATGTAGCCTGCAGATTGACAGGATAAACCACACATCTTTGAGGAAAAAGAGGGAGAAATATAGATTTTTATTTTATTTTTTAAAATTTTTTTATTAATTTCATTTTTTTTTTAATTTTTCTTTATATTTTTATTTTATTACTAGTTTATTTTTTATCTTTCCCCACGTGAGTGTGAAATAGCTCTCTGTTCCAATAGAAGTTCAATGTGGCCTGCGATCTAAGGGGTTTAAAAATCAGTGGTAATATAGTAAGGCATTGACTAAGAGTGTGCCTTGTGTCTTGTAGGCTGTAGATTTGCAAGGAACAAATTTATTTTTACATTTGTTTGTATCTGTTTTTTTTTTTTGGTTGTGGGACTACAGGTGAAAGCTAGCTTTTAAACAGCTTTATCTGTGTCTCTGTGTATTTACTGTCTGTCTATATCGGTGTGCATTGTGTAAGCAACAGGTTAGACAAGCTTCAGTGTGGGGTAGGCTAATTAGCATATCAATGGAAATTATTAAAAGTTTCATTGACAAACATGGCTGTGTTAGATTTGACTCTATACAAAAGAATGATTTGACACACCAATTTAGTGAGCTTTTGAAGCAATGTAATAATTATAATGATGCTACAAGATATATAAAGTTTTTCAAAAAAGGCAAGAAACAAAAAATGGCCAATGTTATAAGCATGTTGTTGAAAATGAAAGACATTGCGGAAGAAATAGAATTAGAATGGTATAGTGAGAGGAAACAATTATTTGAACAGGTACAAAGTGTAATGCCCCGTACACACGGTCAGACTTTGTTCGGACATTACGACAACAAAATCCTAGGATTTTTTCTGACGGATGTTGGCTCAAACTTGTCTTGCATACACACGGTCACACAAAGTTGTCGGAAAATCAGATCGTTCTAAACGCTGTGACATAAAACACGTACGTCGGGACTATAAACGGGGCAGTGGCCAATAGCTTTCATCTCTTTATTTATTCTGAGCATGCGTGGCACTTTGTCCGTCGGATTTGTGTACACACGATCGGAATTTCCGACAACGGATTTTGTCGGAAAATTTAATAGCCTGCTCTCAAACTTTGTGTGTCGGAAAATCCAATGGAAAATGTGTGATGGAGTCTACACACGGTTGGAATTTCCGACAACAAGGTCCTATCACACATTTTCTGTCGTAAAATCCGATCGTGTGTACGGGGCATAACAGAGAATATATTGGCAATGGTTGCAAAAGCAGATGCAAATGTTGCTGATCATATTCAACAATTAGTGACTGAGAAATGTATATTGGAACAGAGATTAGATGAGTTGGAGAAAACATGTATGTTGAAGGAACAATTTATTGCATCGTTGAATCAAAAAGAGGCTGAGAATTTGCATGTTATCACACTGCTTAGGGAGAAATTACAGGGTGCACAGGCAGCCATAATGGAGTTATCCTCCCAACATGCACAAGCCGAATGTGCAATGGTGGAAGTACTCACCACACAGGCTCAGTGCACAGCAAAAATAGAAGTGAAACAACATGCAGAAAAACCAGACGCTCTTATTGCTGCAAGTGATGTTGCTATGACAGAAATCAATGTTGGAGATTTAAATAAAAGTGCGATAACTGCGCATGAAATTGATTCAGGAGTTGAAACAATGGAAACTTTTGATGACTCCTCAGACGATGAAAGTGTAAAGTCTGTTTATTCCAATCATAGTAATCATAGTAATAATGTCCATCAATGTGAGTTTCCAGCACCATATGCTCAAAAAAGGGCCTATACAGAGAGACCAGCCCTCAAATGTTTTTTGTGTAAAAGGGGGGTCACATCGCTAAGTATTGTTGGGCGGCGAATAATGATATAAAAGAAGATCGCATTACCCGAAAACGACCCCAAGGCATTATGAAGTGTATTCTGCCCGATGGGATAGCAACTTAAAGCATGGAGGCCATAGTAATCAAACCCATTTCCCTTTGAAGACCCAAATGCGGAGACTACAAACTGAGAATCATCAATATGTAGAACAGTTACGTAAAGTCAAAATGGAGGTAGCCGCATGGTTATTCAAATGTAGCACTGGGGGAAACAATGTTAGCAGCACTTAGTGAGATGCATGGATGCTAAGAATTTTCTGGTCAATGTTTCCTTGCTATGAATAAGGTTTAAATGTGAGCTTCATGTTTAAATATAATATGGCAATTGTTCCCCTAGCATTGCAATTAATGGGAAAGGGCTTGGGGGACTCAAAGAGTCAATTGTCATGATAATTGTGTGTAATCACTGTCTTTGTGTTCCTTTCCCAGAGACCTTGGAAATAGTTAAAACTGGTTTGGATACTAATGTCTGTGTTTTGTTTGCAGGTCCTTCAAAGTGAGTACAACAGTGGGTCAGTTTAGCAAAACAGGGGTTAGGTTATTGTAAAGGCATTATCGATTATCATATGGTACCATGAGCTCATTAATTAGTAATTGTTTGCAAACAATAAAAAAATAAGATAAACAATAGTCAGGGATTAATGGATTTAAGAGTTACAAATGAAGTTACAAATGCTGTGATAAGGTACAGATGTTTTGTTTTTTTTGTTTTTCCCATTAACTAATTGTCTTTCAGATGGAAATGAGCACTTACTCTTCTCACGAGGAAAGTCCATGGATGTCTTTAGTTAAAAGTTGAGTGTTTGTCATTATTTTATGGTAGTTGTCTTGTCATGTTGTTTTTGTGTGATAATGGCCAGAAATGGAAAAATTGTTAGGCTTAGTCCACCTGAAAGGGGGGTAATTGGCTATGCTCCCAATTAGCAGCTGAATACATTTTGTTTAAAACAAGAGTTGGTAGGAAGCCATTCTAGCTGCGGGAGTTTATTATTTTTTTCTTTGCTTTTATTTTCATTCAGGTGGAAAGAGTTCAAAAAGCTTTGTCCACCTGAAAGGGGGAATAGTGCACAAGTCTGAAAGTACAGATAATGCATTGTCTTTTTAATGCTTAAAACTTTGAATTTTTGAGAAGCAACGTTCACGTTCAATTTTTTAAAATTTTTGATCATACCATGAGGATCCATTTTAGAGTGGGTTCATCCTAAAGAAATCATGGTTGTTTGATGATTTGATTAATGCCCCGTACACACGGTCGGACTTTGTTCGGACATTCCGACAACAAAATCCTAGGATTTTTTCCGACGGATGTTGGCTCAAACTTGTTTTGCGTACACACGGTTGCACAAAGTTGTCGGAATTTCCGATCGCCAAGAACACGGTGACGTCAAGCACGTACAACGTGGCTAGAAAAGGCCATTTCAGAACCAAGTGCTGCACCCTTTGGGCTCCTTTTGCTAATCTCGTGTTAGTAAAAGTTTGGTGAGAGATGATTCGCGCTTTTTCAGACTTGTGGTTTTCAGATCGTTTTCTGCCATTCAGTTTGTGCTTGTGGGTTTGTATCTGCTCTTCAGTGCGTGCAAGCAAGTCTTGCGTGACTTTAAGTAGTCATTGTGTTCTTGTGCGTTCGTTACTGTTTTTCAGGTCGCTCTTCACAGGCCTTGCTGTTCTTCAGTGCGTTCTGTTACTGCATTCTGAGCAGCCGACCGTTTTCTAGCCATGTTGCGTATGCGTACTCCTCGTAGGGTTCGTGCTGTGCAGGGGCTTGGTGTTGGGGTCCTGACTTTGACACAAGTCCAGTCCATGAACAGGGTGGGGAGGAGTTCATGGACCAAGAATTGGTTGCTTCAGCGTGACCAGTTCTCTCATATGCCTTTGCTCCGTGAGATCCGTGAGAATAATCCTGATGATTTTAGGAATTTTCTCCGGATGATGGACCCCGTATTTCACCATCTGTTGGCTTCGCTGACCCCTTTATATTAGCAGGCAGGATACCTGCATGAGGCAAGCCATAACTCCGGAGCAGAGGCTCATCGCTACCCTGCGGTATTTGGCGACAGGGAGAAGTCTGCAGGACTTGAAGTTCTCGACAGGCATCTCCCCCCAGGCTCTGGGAATCATCATCCCAGAGACCTGTTCTGCCATCATACAGGTCCTGCAGAAGGAGTATATAAAGGTAAGATTTGTATCCTTTAATATCACATTTTATTGTATTTAATGATTGATAATATATTATATTTCTTTCCTCATTCCCTAATTACCATGATTGGAATATGCTGTGAATGTCCCCTTTGTCCTCATGCATGCTGGATTTGTATGTAATTAATTTTTTAGTCCTTCATACAGATTGTGCTTCAATAACCTCCCCAGCATGTTCTCCTGCCCTATATTCACCTAATGTAGTCACTTAACAATGTATTTTATCAGCTCCATAGTAGTGCTTTACCCCAAACACCCCCTAAAATGTTTTAAAATGTGATTTGTGCTTTAAATTCAGGCAGAGTGCCAGAGGCTTTTTTTTGTGGTGTCCCCAAATCATTTTTCTTAACCCTCCCTCCCTCCAACTGGTAAGTCAGCTGATACCAATTCTCTATCTATCCTCAATCATCTATCTGATGACTTTGCCAAACCCATACACACTATACCCATCTCTTTTGTGCTCTGATTTATGGATGAATTCCCCAAAGCATGTAGTGCAAGGGCCTGCCTGTATACTTTCAAATGGTACTGTTTGAAGTTTTTAGATCCTATTATTATCTTGAGACAGGTAATAGCAGAATGTTTAAATGTGCTCAAATGTGTACAGTGTGTATTTATATCTTTGTATTCTGACACTTCTTACCTGTCCAGTGGGCTGCCAATAGTGTAACTAAGGAGGGTCTGTTCCAAGTAATACCCTGTATTTAGGCATTCATCTCTCAATGAAGTGAAGAGGGTTACCTGTCCAAGATTTCCACACCCCCCATAATGTTAGAAATGACCCATGAGAGGGGGGGGATATAATAGGTGTACCTTATACTTTGGTGTTGTTAAATTCCCCTTAATAAATGCTATCTGGAGGTTACCCCAGAATGTTCGTGCCTAATCTGCTTGCCATGTTTCTGAGCAAAAATATAATTGTTTTTTTCCTCAACAGTTTCCTTCCACGCCACAGGAATGGCAGACTGTGGCCTCCCACTTTGCCCAGTGGTGGGACTTTCCTAACTGCGGAGGGGCAATTGATGGGAAACACGTCCACATCATACCACCACCCAACTCGGGGTCGTACTATTTCAACTATAAGGGGTTCAATAGTATTGTGATGTTGGCGGTGGTGTCGGCTAATTACGACTTCTTGTATGTGGACGTGGGGAAGAATGGCCGGATGTCCGATGGTGGAGTCATCGCCCAAACGGAGTTCTACAGGCGTCTCCAGAATGGCAGCTTGGACTTGCCAGCTCCAGTGTGGAAGGACTCCCATTCGTGTTCATTGCTGATGAAGCGTTTGCGCTGGGGGACCATCTTATGCGGCCATTCCCTATGAGGACCCTCACCCCGGAACAGAGGGTTTTTAATTACCGGCTGGCCAGAGCCCGAAGAGTGGTGGAGTGCCCGTGATGTCCAGTTACGATACCTGGAGTTCTTTGCGGGTAGGGGGGCCATCAATATGCCTGCAAATTTGTGAAGCCTTTTTTAAATAAAAAAGCAAAAAAAAGAAATTCTTTGTGGACATTTACTGCTTGTGTTTGTTTTAGCTGACCCTGACAGAAATGTGTTGAGTCCAGAAAATGGCGTGATTGTGTAACCTTATACAAAGCACTGTTGGGTATTATTTACTAAAGGCAAAGACACTTTTCACTACAAGTGCACTTGCAACTGCACTGAAACTGCACTTGTAGTGCAAAGAGGATTTGCCCTTAGGAAATAACCCCCATTTTCACAGAAAACACCAATTACATCACCAACAAAGTGTTTTATTAGCGCTGACACAATAATCCACACATTCTTGCTTAACAATCTCTTTAATACCTGCACAATCACATGTGCATTTCAAAAAGGTTTTTCTAACAAACCCACATGTTTGTTGTTTTTCAATTTTTGGGGTAGCATTATAAACCAGATAAAGGTCCATTTATTTAAGATAAAACAGGCATGTGTAAAACTAACAAGAAAGACACAAATCATGAACTTAAAAAGTTCACCTTTGGTAGAACTTGAAGGCAATATCAGACATGAGTATTTATGAACTGTGTTTGATATTGCGTTCAGATGGGGTGAAGTCACCCCAGGAAAAGGAAAATTTGGAAGATGCACACAAATTTACCAATGTCAACATGTGCAACCTGCCATCACGGGGGATCAAGGGACGTGTTTTGGGGGAGAAACCCCTTCCTCTCAGCTACTTTATTATTGAGGAAGGGGTTACACCCCCAAAACGCGTCCATTGATATCCCGTGATGGCGGATAGCACATGTTGGCACACTGTGTGCATCCTACAAATTAGGCTTTTCTACAAATCTTGAAAACATTTTGAACATTGGAGCACACCAAAAAACCAAGGTATTGGGAGGGGTTTTAAACTCGCCCCAAAACATCAATGATGTTTTTATTTTTTAGAATAACATCATTGATGTTTTTCTTTAGGTTTTCCAATTGTAAATTACACCCCATGATCTCCCCGATCAGGATCTGGGCACTTTCTGATGTGAAAGGATCTGGATCCCCAACATCATGATCACCTAAAAAGAGATAAACCGAACAAAAACAGGTATCAAAAATATGCCGGCATCCATCTCTTACCTGAGCCTGTGGTCGCAGACACTCACCTGTTGTGGTGACTAGTTCCACCACGTCTTCTTCATCCTCCTGCACTTCTTGGTTTGGGGGAATTTCCCCTTCTTCCAGAGGTGGGGGGTCTCTGGTCTCCTCGGGTGAGGGGTGTCCTCCGAGTCTTTTTTAGCATTTGTGTAAAACACAAATGCTATACTTAGCACACAGTGATTTGATGGCAGAACTATAAATAGGAAACATTGCTTGGAAGTGGGGTACAATTGTCTATTTTGGCCGAGTTAAAAAATGTAGCGTTTTCAGTGTCCTTTCTCAAGCTTCAATACTTTACCTGTTTGGTACAAGCTTCACAGATGGAGAACCCCCACAGTATACACTGGAGCACCTGTGTGGCCCCCTAATAAAAATGGTGTTCTTGTGTCACACACTAGTGCTCCAGTGTCCAGATGTGAAAGCAGCTGCTGAGTGTCCTCTCCTTACACAGAATCAAGTTTGCATTTCATTCTAGTAACAAAGCCATCTACACAACCAAAATAGTTTCTGACAAGTAGGGCGTAAAAATTGTGGCCAAATGCATATGGCCTAAACAATGGTGTTTTAGAGGCCGAAAGAAAAATCTTTGACACGAACAAATAATGTGCCCATGAACATGAAAGTTGCCATTTTAAAATGTACACTTGTAAGAAAAGCACATGGAGCAGCACTAACGTAAGAAACATAAAGAATAGGAACACAGGACAACTACTTACTTTTTGCAGCACTCTCCGGATCTTTCTGTACTGCTCATGTTCTCGTAATTTGAGGTCCGACCACCGTTTTCTGAGCTGATCTTTCTATCGTCGCACCCCGAATTTCCGGTGCAGACTTTTGACCACTTTCGCAATTATCTTGGCCTTTCTGACATTGGGGATGGGGTAAGGTCCATACTTTCCATCATAGTCGACCTTCTTCAGGATGTCCACCATCTCCAACATCTCCCCAAAGGACATATTTGAGGCCTTAAATCTCCTTCTGGATCGTGATGTTTCCGGCTCAGGGCTTTCCTCCTCCTCCTCGTTGCTATAATTAGTACGATCCTGCTGTGTATCCACCATGTGCTCTTCCCCCACTGCGCAGAACGAAAAGGGGCGGGGAATAGACTAGAAAGTACGTCAGGGGCGGGCGGAGTTACACGCATGCGCAGTGTGTATAAAGTGTAACACGCGTGCGTATTACATACGATCTGTGAGCGGAGGAAGGAGCATCGAAAGCACCGATCGTGCTAACGAAGGTAAACTTGGGCCTATACTGCTTCGAAATTGAAGCCTATATTTTAACAAGATTAGGAGAGTTTGGCCTGACCTTAGGGTTTGTCTTGTGTTGTGTCTTGCAGAGAAAATGGATGGCTTCTATGACCACAACTTCCTCCCCCTGTTCATAGACAAATACAGGGAGCTGCCCTGTCTGTGGCAAGTGAGACATCCCCATCATAATAATAAACAAAAGAGGCAGGCAGCGCTGGAGAAACTGCTGAAGTTGGTGAAGCCGGTGGTCCCCACAGCAACCATCCCCTGTTTAAAAACCAAAATTGGTGGCCTGAGGAGCACTTATCTTAGGGAGCGCAAGAAGGTCACAGATTCCCAGAGGTCCGGAGCTGCAGCAGATGACGTTTATGTCCCCAGGCTGTGGTACTATGAGAGACTGCGATTTCTGTCAGACCACGCTGAAGTCAGGGAATCCCTCTCAACCCTTCCTTCCACTCTTCCTTCCACCCCAGCTGAGGCTTCCGATGTCCAACCTGGGCCTTCCAGCCAGGAAGAAGTGGAGGAGCCCAGCTGGAGTCAGGTATAGCATTCCTCTACAGATTTCAGGACAAAAAAGAAATGATGTTTACTAGATGTTAGTATTGATCACTAATTGCTGATTGAAAAAAGTTTTTTACATATCAATAGACAGTAGTGGGCAAAATAATTGGGACAAGAATGAAAAATGCTGGGCTCAGAATGCTAGTCTGTTATATTTGTGAACATTCAATTTGCAACAGTCAGAAGGTGAAAATTGAGTGTGATTGATGAATAAAATACTAAAACATGTCACTTTTTCATACACAGGAAGACCTCAGCCAGGAGGAGGTTGTGGAATGTAGCAGTCAGAAGGAGGCGGTGATTAGTGGCAGCCAGGAGGAGGCGGGGCTAAGTATCAGCCAAGAGAAGCCTGGGACCAGTCGCAGCCTGACCGAATCGCAGGTTCCTCCCCTCCGCCTTCCATATAAAAGAGCCAGGAAGATGACTCCCATGCAGGATTCTGCGCTCAGGCTCATTCAGGAGGTTTCTGCATCCCTCCGAGCCTTACCCACTCCTGAAGAGGACTTTGCCTGCATGGCTGCCACAAAACTGCAGGGCATGCAGGAGGGTCAACGCAAGCTGTGTGAGGACCTTCTTTATAAAGTCCTAAGTAAGGGGATGAGTGGGGAACTAACACCCAAGACCGACGTGATTGAGTTGGACCATCCTCCTCCTCCTCCTGCTGCCACAACTACACCACCACAGCCACAGCATGGAAGGAAGCATGGAAGGAAGACCAGAGAGTGATGGCCCTGGGTTCAGTCTGGTCTGACAAAAGCTGCAGTCTCTTGTATGACCACAGACTGGGGACACAGATGTCATCTGCTGCTTTCCGGATCTCTGGGACTTCTGGACCAGACTGCACTCCCTTAGACAAGGACTCCTCAGGCCACCAATTTTGCATGAAAATTATTGATGTCTGCCCTGGGGGTCCAAGGCTTCACCCATTTCTGCTGTTTCTCCAGCGTTGCCTCCCTCTTTGTTTAGTTGTGATCCCTTAATAAAAGTTTTTTATTTGGGAAAGTATACTCTCCTGTGTGTTTTCATTAAAAAAGGACAGTTTGTTGGTGACGATTCAGGTACATTTCTAACATAAAATGTGAAATTAACAAGGGACAACAACACCAAACAATCTCCTACAGATTAAATAGAACAACGTATTAATGTTGTTGTGGTAACTTGACCCAAAAAACACACACAAAAATTTTCACGAGTACAAATAAAAATCCCAAAAACCAAAAATACGCCTTAAAAAAAAAACAAACCCTAAAAAAATTAATCGGCATTAAAAACCAAAAAAAAAACATAATGATGTCAGATGTGACAAATCAAAATATATCAAAATATATTGAGGGAATCCCGATAAATAGTAAAGAAATTAGTTTGTGAGAAGTGTGTGTGAATATGAGTAGCAAAGCTACTTAATTCTTGTCCCATTATAAAGAAGAAGAAGAAGAAGAAGAGAGTGCGCTGTATTAAACCATTTTTAACATTGCAGCGTGACGAAAGTGCTGTATCCATTGCGAATGCTCATTTTACCTGACCGAGCTGTTCCCTGTCAGAATTTCTTCTGAGCATACGTGGCACTTTGTGCGTCGGAACAGGCCACGCACGGTCGGAATTGACGCGATCGGATTTTGTTGTCGGAAAATTTTATCTCCTGCTCTCAAACTTTGT
The DNA here is from genome assembly GCA_037952925.1 of Lithobates clamitans. Classification (NCBI taxonomy): domain Eukaryota; kingdom Metazoa; phylum Chordata; class Amphibia; order Anura; family Ranidae; genus Lithobates; species Lithobates clamitans. Next base: position 3,608,287 of record JBBGZY010001222.1, read on the forward strand.
GTGTCAGAAAATCCGATGGAAAATGTCCGATGGAGCCCACACACGGTCGTAATTTCCGACAACACGCTCGGATCGGACATTTTCCATTGGAAAATCCGACCGTGTGTACGGGGCATAAGAGTTGCAGAAGTCAGGAATACTAAGTTCCTGGGTTCCAAGGAAAGAACTATAAATAAACATAGCAAGCGAGCAGATATTATGGATAAGAATTTGATTCCGCTCTTGTGTTTCACTTCCAGAGTTCTGGTGGAGCGAGATTGGAGAGGTCTCTGGAACATGGATGACAAATGTTCATCTGGTTGACAGTTTGTCTGTGCCACACCACACCGCAAATTTGCTCTAATAAACATCAGGAGAGAAGGGACAAATGAAAAGATTCAGTTTAATACTTGTTTTTGCTTATGGACAATTTAGTGCTAATGCTGAATCTGAAAGACTGTGCCTATCAACAAGACTTGTGAAACATTTTTGCGGAGTCTCTCCTGATAATTGCAAACATGATATTAATACATGTGCGATGGGTTGGAGGTTGGGGAAGGAATATACACATCCAATCCGTAAGAACATGAAATGTAAAATATATGTTTTTTTTTGTTGGAGGGAGGAATTGAATGAAGAAAAGGTTTTTAATGTATGACATGTATTGATGTAACAGAAGTAATATGGTGCAGGTACCCAGGAGACTGGCACTTATGCATAAGGTGTCTGTTGGCCAGACCAGAGGTTGGCCAGGTGACACATCAATGGGGTGAAAATTTCCTTGTATGGGGGAGATACGCCTGGTTGATGTCTCACCTGAGAGGTTGAAACCCTGCACAGGTAATGCCAGTGACTACACACAGGAGTATGCTCCGTTAGATAAAGGGAACAAATGCTGGCTACCAGGGTACAGTTTGCATTCACCACATGGTGCTGCAACATCTCACAGGGGTTGATAAAAACCTATTACCTTATATCTGAGTATACACTGAATCAAATGCGGTCACTGTACCAGTGACTTACTCCCAGAGATGTGCGGACACTGAATGAGGTTCATGCAGGACGTTTATTTCTGAGGAGTAACCCGAAAGAGGAGGGATATATTCAGCACTATATTGGGAGGAATAGGTAGGGATGGGTGTCGTTAATGGAGTGGACATCGATCTCCTGAGGAACAAACTCTCAGCTATAGCATCAGGCAGTAAACGGGGCTTTGTTGCTTAGAGAGAGATTAATGACATTCTTGATAATATTCAACATAGTCACATAAACACCCAGGTTAAAGTGGCTCTGGATTTTGGTCAACCATGTTGAGAGGTTGGTAGAGAGTGTGATGGTACAGGACAGAAACATGTCATTGACTCTGGCATGCACGCAGTGGCAGGCGGAAGTATCAACCAACATCAAGCTGATTGTACAGTCTCTGTATGAGGGTCAGTGGCCTGATGAGTTAGCATCACCGCTCAGTAAGACTTTGTCAAAACACATTGCTTACACTAATCCAAAGTGGTGGTCGAATGCCTGGATGGACTGTACTAGTTTAGATTGTGAAAGGTGTTATGCTGTATGATCCCATATACAGAAGTGCAGACTCGGTCTGTATATTTGGTGGCATCAATGGGCTTACTGACTGGGGATTCTATCTTGTTGCATTTGAGGCTAGAATACCCACATGTGATCAGAGAAGAGGGAAGCTAGAGGCAGGTTGATACTTCCCTCGGTCGGAAACATGACCATGCCGTCCTTTGTATGCCAGGTCAATACATGGTGGTAAAAGAAAATTTTGGGAAGTTATTCCACTCTGTGTTCTGGATGTAGAGGTTGTTGCTGGGAAGGAAGCACCTGGGTATTATTTGGGACATAGACAAGTTTGTTTCTTTGTCCTAAAGGATACCGATATAACGTTAGTCATGGAACTAGAGGTTTCCTTGAACCTAACCATAGGTAAAGGTGCATGGTATACCCTGGGCATGGTCTCTGAAATCCAGGCACAGGGATGGAATTGTGTGGGTTTCGTCATTGTTGCAGACGTATATGTGTTGTTAGACTCGATATTTACATAGAAGGGTCTCCCATTTGTCTATGCAAGTTGAGAGACGAAGTGACGGTTGGGTCTCTGCGTACAAGTTAGAGACTTTGCTGCCAAGGCAGAGCCCTGCAATACCACTGACATGCCAAAAGTGCGGTAGGAAAGGCCATTGTGAGCAAGCCTGCCAAATCCTGACCCATATTTATAGTAAAGGGTTATAGGAGGTAGGGAGCAGGATGCATAATTGGATGGGACACATATATATGTATATATTATGGTGATGGGTTGATTTAATGTCATGGTATAGTGTGACCTATGTGTATTGCAGTTTAGTAAGATGGGCAAGAAAGGCCCTCCTCGAGACTCTGTGTCTGAAAGCTCTTTGATATGTTGCTCTGAATGTGTGCTGGTGAATGGTGAGTGAATGGACACCCCTTGCCTGTACTGGACTCCATCCTGAAGATACAGTAAAGGAGAAGATACTGAAGATACAGAATGGAGGCATGGAAGCTGTCGCTGAAGAATGATAGTGGTGTGTCACTCAGTGGCAAAGCGGCACGAGTTGGGAAGCATAACACGTTAAGACCGTTATGGACTATTCCATAGGAGCTGTTTCAAAAGCATATGTTGAGGAGCGCCACATGGTGAGACCATTATGGACTATTCCATAGGAGCTGTTTCTGCACATGTTGAAAAACACAACACGTTAAGACAGTTAAGGACTGTTCTCTAGGTACTGGTTTGGAAACACATGTTGGGGAGAAAACAGTTATGGACTGTTCAATAGGAGCCATGTCTGAAGAAGGGTGGTATGCGCCCTTTAGGCGCAAAGCAGCCTATGTTGGAATTCAACATGAATTAATATCACATTTCTGGATCGTCTACATATGTTTTCTATTGCCAAGCTCAGCCAAGCTGCCATGGTTTCACTCTCTGTAGGACTGACATATGGTCCCCACATTGAAATGTAGTCAATTAAGCCTAACTCTGCATGACAATGCTGACTCCGATCTGTCTATGAGAATTCCTGATTCAAGCAAGCTTCAAAGAGAACCTAACTGACAGAGATGATGAATGAGGTGAGATACAGAAGATCGAAGACCCAAGATTTGACCCCAGTCGGATAATGGCATTTCATGAACAAACACTGCCCCCAGAGGCCAATTATGGCAAGACGGTCAGTAATATAACCTGTTGAGGAAACGCCCCAGAGATACTGTCATTGGTCCAGAAGCAAAGTTGGGCAGGCAATGGGAAGGGGTTTGGATGGTGTGTGTTTGTAAAAAGGAATGTTTCAAAGAGCTTCTCTCTCTGTTTTTGCTGCAAAGCCTGCCATGAGGCTGTCTCTAGGCCATCTTGGGACTTTGTTCTGACTGAGGGCTTGGGCCTAAATTCCATGTGGCCCAGACCCCTTTTATCATCCAGAACCAGCAGATGAAACCATGTGTGATAAGTTCTTGTATTATATGTTTGATTATTGTTATAAGTTTTTAGATATCTCCTGTTTAGTATATTGCGTTCTGATTATAAGTTTTTTAACATTGTAATTCCTTTTAATACCTTTATTGTAATTTCCTACTTCTGCTGTTTTAGTATATTCCTATTTTCTTGGGAAATAAATGTAACTTGTTTACTAAGCAGAGGTGTTTGTTATATCATTGTGCTTATTGGATTCTTATAGACTAGCTAACTGTAGGGACTAGACAAATGAATACTTATATGCAATAGTTATATAGGATATACTAGATTGTATAATATTGCATTGATTCCTTCATCTCCTTGGGGACCCACAAGTCACCAGAACTAGTAGCCCCCTTGAAAGATTTCCCCTCTATTGCTTTTCTGGGGACAACCCAATTTTTTTTTCCTAAGCACGGTATTTGACTTTTAGCAACATTGAACTTCAGTTATCACTGCTTTTGTCTAATTTTATAGCAATGCTAAACCATGTTCCAACCCTTGGGCCTGGAGTAAAATAGTTTCTGCTGTGCTTTCTTTGGAAAACATTCTGCGAATTATGTGGTCATGGATGAACCCTGTATTAAACATTCTTTTCTAAAACAAAGAGTTTATATATGCAGTAAAAAAAAAAAGAAGAAAAATACAAAACGTCAGTCTATAATTGTAACAAAAAATGCAGTAAATCTGACCCGAACTGATTTATTATTTCCCTTTAAAAATGTGCACAATTAAGACATTACAACCATGTATTATACCGGTGCAGTTCTGTCTTTAAACAACGTGGGGAGAAATAATAAATACAGGCATACCCCACTTTTAAGTACACAATGGGGTTTATTTACTAAAGCTGGAAAGTGCAAAATCAGGCTCACTTCTGCATAGAAACCAATGAGCTTCCAGGTTTTATTACCAAAGCTTAATTGAACAAGCTGGGGTTAGAATCTCATTGGTTTCTAGACAGCAGTGAGCCTGATTTTGCACTTTCCAGCTTTAGTAAATAAACCCCATTGTGTACTTAAAAGTGGGGTATGCCTGTAAAGCTGTGATTTTATAGTAAATCTGTCTTATAAAATATATTGCAGTTATATAACAGCCTTTCTGTGTAGCAAAGTTGATATATTCCCCTCAGTATATTTTTGACTTTTATTTTCCTTAGTCTTAAGTCAATCATCAAATACTACTCATCACTGAAAGTTGCCTGAAAATAAAGTTGCACTTGTAAGATTTGCTTTCAAGATTTATTTTTACGATGATAAAAGGTGCTGAAATCTCAAAAGAGAGGTAATGAATTTATCCTTTCTGATATTCAAGAATCAAGCCAAGAGCCAAAAAAAAAGGAGAAAAGATGGATCCCACTCCTTCTGTCAGTTTGCAGAGCCTGTTATGTAACACAAAAAGCAAAGTTAAAAGAAGAAAAAGATAAGACATGACATCCTGCTCTCTAATTTTATTTCCAACAGCTGAGAAGTTTATTCAACTTTTGACATGCTCCTTGGCAAGGTAGTATATATTAATCAAAGAATCAGCAGGGAGATGTTAAATCATTTTTTATAGAAATGTAATATAATGGGCTTAGAAAACATAGAATAAAGCATTATAGAGAAGGTGAACAAAACATCCAGCAGTTGTAATAATATGCCAATTTCCAGCTGCTGCATTGTGTCAAATACATATAAAATGATTAAAGGAAAGTAGATGAAAAATATTGACAGTCATATTTGTACTCACACAGCATAGCAATAATAAGGAAATCAAAATAAAATGTATCTCAAATATTCAACCTGGTTTTATAAAAATTTCTATTTTTCATTAAACAAATTACATAGTTACATAATTACATAGTAGATGAGGTTGAAAAAAGTCCATCAAGTCCAACCTAGTTGTGTGATCTTAAGTCAGTATTACATTGTATAACCCTGTATGTTGTGGTCATTCAGCTGCTTATCTAATAGTTTTCTGAAACTATCGATGCTCCCCGCTGAAACCACCACCTGTGAACGGGAATTCCACATCCTTACCGCTCTTACAGTAAAGAACCCTCTACTCAGTTTAAGGTTAAACCTAATTTCTTCTAATTTTAATGAGTGACCACGTGTCTTATTAAACTCCCTTCTGCGGAAAAGTTTTATGCCTATTGTGGGGTCACCAGTATGTTATTTGTTAATTGAAATCATAGGCCCCTCTCAAGTGTCTCTTCTCCAGAGAGAATAAGTTCAGTGCTCGTAAACTTTTCTCATAACTAAGATCCTCCAGTCCATTTATTAGTTTTGTTGCCCTTCTCTGTACTTGCTTCATTTCCAGCACATCCTTCCTGAGCACTGGTGCCCAGAACTGGACAGCATACTCCAGGTGAGGCCGGACCAGAGTCTTGTAGAGTGGGAGAATTATCACTTTATCTCTGGAGTTAATCCCCTTTTTAACGCATGGCAATATTCTGTTTGCTTTGTTAGCAGCAGCTTGGCATTGAATGCCATTGCTGAGCCTATCATCTACTAGTACCCCAGGTCCTTTTCCATCCTTGATTCCCCCAGAGGTTCTTCCCCCAGTGAGTAGATTGCATTCATATTTTTGCAACCCAAATGCATTATTTTACATTTTTCCACATTAAACCTCATTTGCTATGTAGTTGTCCACCCCATTCATTTGTTCAGATCTACTTGCAAAGTTTCCACATCCTGCGGAGAAGTTATTGCCCTGCTTAGCTTCGTATCATCCACAAATACAGAGATTGAACTGTATACCCCATCCTCCAGGTCGTTTGTGAACAAATTAAATAGGATTAGTTCCAGGACAGAACCCCGGGGGACCCCACTTTCCACCCCTGACCATTCCAAGTACTCCCCATTTATCACTACCCTCGGAACTCGCCTTTGTAGCCAGTTTTTACACCATCTACTCACCCTACGGTCCATGCCAACAGACCTTACTTTGTACAGTAAATGTTTATGGGGAACTGTGTCAAATGCTTTTGCAAAATCCAGATACACCACGTCTATGGGCCTTCCTTTATCTGGATGGCAGCTCACCTCCTCATAGAAGGTTAATAGATTGGTTTGGCAAAAACAATTCTTCATGAATCCATGCTGATTACTCCCAATGATATACCGTTTTCATTACTAAAATCTTGTATATGGTCCCTTATCATCCCCTCCAAGAGCTTGCATACTATTGATGTTAGGCTAACTGGTCTGTCATTTCTAGGGAAGTATTTTGGCCCTTTTTTAAATATTGGTGCTAAATGGCTTTTCTCCAATCAGCTGGTACCATTCCAATCAGTAGACTGTCAGTAAAAATTAGGAACATTGGTCTGGCAATTACTTGACTTCCCTAAGGACCCTCAGGTGCAAGCCATCTGGTCCCAGTGACTTATTAATGTTACGTTTTTAAAGTCTATTCCTAATTCTGTCCTCTGTTAGCCTTGAGGGTGCTTCCTGTGATGTGTCATGAGGATAAACACTGCAGTTTTGGTTACTAAAGCCCCCCAATTGCCTTGTGAAGACTGAGGAGAAGAATAAATTCAATATCTTCACCATCTCATACCCTTTGTAACCAGATTGCCTCCTCATTCTTTATGGGGCCAATATGGTCTGTCCTCCCTCTTTTACTGTTCATAGACTTAAAGAATTTCTTGGAATTTTTTTTGCTCTCCTCCATTATGTGTCTTTCATGTTTTATCTTAGCCGCCCTAATTGCACCCTTACATTTCTTGTTGCATTCTTTGTAAAGTTTGAATGCTAATGATGATCCTTCAGTCTTGTATTTTTTGAAGGCCTTCTCCTTTTGCTTTTATATGCATTTTTACATTGGAGTAAGCCACCCAGGACTTTTGTTCGCTCTTTTAAATTTATTACCCAATAGGATGCGCTGGCTAATTCCCTGATTTAATATGCTCTTAAAGCAAACCCATCTCTCCGCCGTGTTCTTTGCTCCTAAGATTTTATCCCAATTAATATCTTCTAGCAAGGTTTGTAGTTTAGGGAAGTTGGCTCTTTTGAAATCCAGTGTCTTTGTATTCCCCTTATGTTTCCTATTTGTGTGATTTATACTGAAGCTAATTGACCTGTAATCACTGTTTTCTAAATTACCCTGTATTTCCACATCCGTGATCAGGTCTGTATTGTTGGTAATCAATAGGTCTAGTAACGCTTTGTTTCTAGTTGGTGTGTCTACCACCTGACCCATGAAATTGTCCTGCAAGACATTTAGGAACTGATGAGCCTTAGACGAATGCACGTTTTTTCCGCCCAGTCTATGTCTGGATAATGAAAATCCCCCATTGTGATGACACTTCCCATCCTTGCCACTAATCCAAATTGTGATAGGAGGTCTGTCTCCCCTTCCTCCCCCAGGTTAGGGGGGCTATAGCATACTCCCGGCATTACTTTCCCCTTAGTTACCTCCCTTTGGAGCTCTACCCATAAGGATTTCACCTCCTCCCTTGCTCCCTTAGTGATGTCATCTCTCACATTCACTTGTACATTATTCTTGATATACAGGCATTTCCCTCCCCTTTTTCTACCCTCTCTATCCCCGTGATAAAGGAAATACCCTTGAACCCTTTTAAATTGTCACCAATTTGACTATGCTTTATAACAAGTAGTTTCAAAAATGCAAATTTATTGAGAGTTTGAAACTGAGTCTAACAGGACAGAAAGCTGCAGTTGCATACAAAATATTGGAAGCCCAAGAAGGACAACTGCTTTACTATACAATGAGAAAATGTTATAAATCAGTAAGCAAAAAAAAAACTTCCACCTCTCACCATTAAAATAAATTACAGCATTGTCATGTAAACAAACAGTGCCCAGGCTTGCACTGACAGAAACAATTAAACAGCACACGACACTCAATCAAGTCTATAGATCCCACGGTGGGATGAGGCAATGGCTGAAAATAGTTGGCCTTGCTGTAAAAACAACCATGAGTTACTGAGTACAAAAGAGCTCAACCCAAATGAGAAAGTAACGGCTGGTGTTCACCAGCAGGTTCACTACTAGAGCACTTAGAAAAAATAGTAGAAGCCTATATATGTGTATGTATATGCATAGTAATTGCCAACTAAGAAACCCTAGGTAAGTGGATATGGCCACTATAGTGCATCACTTGGACAAATCAGCAAGTGTATCATAGGTACAGGTACTTTTTATAGAAATCATATAGACACGTAGGCCTCATGCACACTGGCTGCTTTTACAGCTGCTGTTTTGGCAATCAGATTTTTTTTTAACTGCCTCTAATCTCCCCTGCATGTTATCCTATGTGTTCTTACACACTTATGCCCTGTACACACAATAGGATTTTCCAAAAACAAATGTTGGATGGGAGCTAGTTGTTGGAAAGTACGACTGTGTGCATGCTCCATAGAACATTTGTTGTCGGAATTTCCTCCAACAAATATTTGAGAGCAGGTTCTCAAATTTTCCGACAACAAAAATTGTTGTTGGAAATTCCGAGCGTGTGTACATAAGTCTGAGGCACAAAAGTCTACGCATGCTTGGAATCAAGCAGAAGAGCCGCACTGGCTATTGAACTTAATTTTTCTCGGTTCATCGTACGTGTTGTACATCATCGCGTTCTTGACGTTCAGCATTTCTGACAACATTTGTGTGATCGTGTGTATGCAAGACAAGTTTGAGCCGACATCCTTCGGAAAAAAATCCACGGTTTTGTTGTCAGAAAATCCTATTGTGTGTACAGGGCATTAGGCTTTTAGCAGAATTTTTTGGCAGGAGAGTTTAGTTGCAGAAAAACCCTCTGTCAGTGCGTTCTGGAGCAGCAACATTCTCACTAACAGCTCCTAAACTCTGCTAAATGCTAGTGCCCAGCGTTTTTTTTTTTTTGGAAGCTGAGACCACTGTGTCCTTAACAATGGATGAGTCATCAGCTGTCTCTGAATGTAAAAGAAACAATTGCCAGCAATAAAAAAAAAAAATTTGAAAAAAAACAGTGTGTCCCCTAATCAATACCAGGCCCTTTGGGTCTAGTATAGATTTTAAAGGGAGCCCCACTCCAAAAAAAACAGGCATTGGGTTCCCCACAAAATCTATACTAGACCATTATCTAAGCATGCAGCCTGGCAGACCAGGAAAGGGATGAGCAAGCACCCCCTACCTCCTAAACCATACCAGGCCACAAGCCCTCAACATGAAGGGGGGTGCTTTGTTCCCATGTTGATGTGTGTTGATTATCATCGATCATGATAAACATCGACCACTGACACGAAAAAAAAAAAAAGGTCTGCACCCTGGGCCGGCTCATTCACCAAAAAAGTGTCAAAAAGTAAATAAAGTTAAAAAAAATGTCCACTGGTGTAGATGCATCGTCAATCATGATGAACGCTGGCCTATAAAAAAAGGTCCACATCTAACAAATGTGGCCTTCATTGGGTGCAGATCTTTTTTTTCGGGCCAGTGGCCGATGTTTATCATGATTGATGATGGATCCACAGCGGGGAATATTGTTTTTGGTTATTTTGTTTTCTTTAACCACTTGCCTACAGGGCACTTGCATCCCCTTCCTGCCCAGGCCATTTTTCAGCTTTTAGTGCTGTCGCATTCTGAATGACAATTGGTCATGCTACACTGTACCTAGATGAAATTTTTAATATTTGCTTCACATAAATAGAGCTTTCTTTTGGTGGTATTTAATCACTGCTGGGTTTTTTATTTTTTACTGAAAACGATTTTAGTTAACTTAGTTTCTGTAATGCCGCATACACACGATCGGAATTTCCGACAACAAATGTTCGTTGTGAGCTTGTTGGTCGGAAATTCCGACCGTGTGTATGCTCCATTGGACATTCACTGTCGAAATTTCTGACAACAAATGTTTGAGAGATGGTTCTCAAATTTTCCGACAACAAACTTGTCGGAAATTCCGAGCGTGTGTACACAATTCCTGACACACAAAATTCCATGCATGCTCTGAATCAAGTACGAGACGGAAGCGCTCGGTCTGGTAAAACTAGCGTTCGTAATGCATATTCGTCACGCTGCAAAGTTTTTAATCTTTCAATGCAGCGCATTCTCTTCTTCTTTATAATGCTAGAATAATGAAATAGTTTTGCTGCGGATATTCACACAGAGTTTTGACAAATTGATTTCTTTATTATTTCTCGTGATCTCCTGAATAATCTTTTTTTTTTTTTTTCGCCATATCACCAGAATAATGTTTACAATTTTTTTATAGTGATCTACTTTTTTTATCAAGATCTCCTGAATTTATTTTTATTTCTTTCTAGTGATCTCCAAAATTTTTTTCGTCGTTTTGTGTGTCAAGTTACCATAACACCATTATTATCTTGTATTTTTTAACCTCAAAAAGGTTGGTTGGTGTTGGTGTCCCTTGTTAATTTGACATTGTATTTTTGAAATGTACTGTACCTGCTTACTCACAAACAAGCTGTCCTTTTTGAAGAAAAACACATAGCCAAGAATTTGAAAAAATTAGATTTTCAAAAAATTAGAAATTTATTAGGGGTCATAACAAAATAAAGTGGAAGGCAACGCCGTATAAACTGTTGAAATTGGCAAAGCATTTGTACCCCAGGGCAGACATCAATTATTTGACAGGCAAAATTGGTAGCCTGAGGAGTCCATTTAATGGGGAGCACAATACGGTCCAGGACTCGGAGATCGGGAGCAGCAGCAGATGACATATATGTCCCGAGGCTGTGGTCTTACAACAGCCTGCGTATTTTGCCAGACCAGACTGAACCCAGGCCATCACTCTCTTGTCTTCCTTCCATGCTTCCTTCCAGGCTGTGGCTGTGGTGTTAGAGTTGTGGCAGGAGGTGGAGGAGGAGTATGGTCCAACTCACATACATGACTTTTTTTTGTGAGTTCGCCCCTCACCCCCTTATTTAGGACCTGAAATATGAGCTCCTCCCTGATGAAGCGTTGGCCCACCTCCATTTCCTGCATCTTACTGGCCATCATACAGGCAAAGGCCTCCTGGACATTAGGGGTTGTTGTGGGGACCGCAGTTGCCTGCCGAATCAAACCAAGCGCTGACTCCTCCACGTTCTTCCCCTTCCTGGGCCTTGTTGTTGGAAGCGGAGGCGAGAAATCTGGGATTCAGTCAGGCTACTGGGCACGGCCACCTCCTGGCTGCCACTTTCCATGGCCACCTCCTGGCTGCCACTTTCCCCCACCACCTCCTGGCTGCCACTTTCTATGGCCTCATCCTGGCTGAGACTCTCCTGTGTATGAAAATGGGACATAGTTTTAGTTTTTTGGTCATCAATCACACACAATTTTGAGCTCATGACTGTTGGAAATTGAATGTTAACAAATAGAAAAGACTATCATTCTGACCCCAGCATTTTTCATTCTTGTCCCAATCACTTACTACTGTCTATTGATATGTAAACCACTTTGTTAAATGTGAAATTAGTGATCAATAATAACATTTAGTTAACATCATTAATTTTTTGTTAAGAAATATGTTGAACAATGCTATACCTGGCTCCTCCACTTCTTCCTGGGTGGAAGGCCCAGGTTGGACTTCGGAAGCCTCAGCTGAGGTGGAAGGAAGAGTGGAAGGAAGAGTGGAAGGAAGGGTTGAGAGTGACTGCCTGATTTCAGTCTGGTCTGACAAAAACCACAGTCTATCATAGTACCAGAGCCTGGGGACATAAATGTCATCTGCTGCTGCTCCTGATCTCATGGAATCCTGGACCTTCTTGCACTCCCTATTATATGTGCTTCTCAGGCCACCAATTTTGCACTTCAAATAGTTGATGTCTGCCGTGGGGAATCACTGGCTTTACCTACTCCAACAGTTGATTCAGCGCTACCTTCCTCTTTATTTTGTGATTATAAAAAGAGTGTTTCACCTGCCACAGACAGGGCAGCTCTCTGTATTTATCAATGAAGTTGGGGAGGAAATCATGGATATTGAATTTATCCATATTCTCTGCAAGACACAACACAAGACAAACCCTAATGTCAGGCTAAACTCTCATAACCTTGTCCCAATATAGGCATCAATCTATAAGCAGTATAGGCCACTTATGCCCCAAGTTAAAATTGTTCCTTCGTTAGCACAAGCGGCGCTTATGCTACTCTGTCCTCCGCTTACAGATCGTATGTACGACGCACACATGTTATGCTTTATATACACTGCGCATGCGTGAAACTCCACCCCTGACCTTCTTTCTAGTATATTCCCCACCCCTTCTCTTTCAGCGCAGTGGGAGAACACATGGTGGAGACAGAGCAGGTTCATGATAATAGCAGCAAAGAGGAGGACGGCGAAAGCCGGGAGCCAGAAAAGTCCTGATCCAGGAGGAGATTTAAGGCCTTTGTAGAGATGGTGGAGATGGTGGACAGCTTGAAGAGGGCTGACTATGATGGGAAGTATGGACCGTACCCAAACCCAAATGTGAGAATGGCCAAGATCATGGCTAAAGTTGTGCTAAGTCTGCACAGGAATTTTGGGGTACAATGATCAAAGGATTAATTGAGGAAACGCTGGACAGACCTGAAATTGAGGGAGCACGATCAGTACAGAAGGATCAGGAAAGTGTTGCAAAACAGTAAGTATTTGTCCTGTGTTCCTATTATTATCAATACTTTAGTGCTGTTCCATGTGCTTTTCTTTACTGTTGTACAGTTTAAAAGGGCAAGTTTCAAGTTCGTGGGCACAGTAATCGTTCGTAGTAAATATCGTTAGTTCGCCCACTAATACAATGTTTTTGGCAGATGCAGGTTAACTACATTTGTTCAGGCCTATTTGAATTAAAAGAAGTTTATTACATTGTTGTCTAGATGTGTTTGTAACTAGAATGAAATGTACAAAGAAAAGAGAGCGCAAGGCTGCCGTAGTGTAATACCGTTTAATGCTAAAAATGCTAAATCAAGTTAAAAGGGTAATGCCCCATACACACGGTCGGATTTTCCAACGGAAAATGTGTGATAGGACCTTGTTGTCGGAAATTCAGACCGTGTGTAGGCTCCATCACACATTTTCCATCCGATTTTCTGACACACAAAGTTTGAGAGCAGGCTATAAATTACCTATCAAGATAATATGACAACAAAACTTTAAACAGTACCATTTGAAAGTATTCAGGCAGGCCCTTGCACTACATGCTTTGGTGAATTCATCCATAAATATGACCACAAAAGAGGTAGGTATAGTGTGTATGGGTTTGGCAAAGTCAGCAGATAGAGTATTTATATCGGTTGACTTAGTGATTGGGCAGGAGGGAGGGTTCCAAATGAGTTTGCCCCCCAAAAAAAAGCCTCTTGCACTCTGCCTGAATTTAAGGACAAAAATAACATTTAAACACATTTTAGGGGGTGTTTAGGATAAGCATTACAATGGAGCTGACAAAATACATTGGTAAGTGACTAGGCTAGGTGTGTATGGGCCTAGGATAGCATGCTGGGGAGGTTAGTGAAGGCAAACATGCATGAAGGACAAAAAAGGAACTTTAAAAACTTCCAGCATGCAAGAGGACAAAGAGGACATTCACAGCATATTACAATCATGGTAATTAGGGATGAAATAAATACAATACATTAGCAAACATTAAATACGTAGAATGTGATGTTAAATGATAAAACTTACCTTAATATAGTCCTTCTGCAGGACCTGAATTATGGCAGAACAGGTCTCTGGAATAATGGTCCCCAGAGCCTGGGGGAGATGCCCTTTTGAGAACTTGATGTCCTGCAGACTTCTCCCCATCGCCAAGTACCGCAAGGTGGCGAAGAGCCTCTGCTCGGGAGTGATGGCTTGCCGCATGCAGGTGTCCTGCTTCGTAATTGTCAGAGACTATACTCACCGAGGCCGAGATGCCGAGAGCGGCTCGCCCTTACGACCACGCGCACCCGACCCCTGGAGGTGATACAGGGAGTTGGGGGCACGCGGAGGCACGGGCTTCCGGTGGTGACTGGATCTCTGAAGGAAGTCCGTGTGGCCGCTGGGTACTGGAGAAGCTGCAAAACAAGTGGTTAAATGGACCAGGGTATCAGCTCGGGCAAGTCCGTTATTCAGGCAAGGACCAGGGGTCTCAGACAGGCAGAGAGAGAGTAAACGTGGAACAAGCAGGGATCCGGGGTATCAGGCAGGCAAGAATAGTCCGTTATAAACAAGCAGAGGTCTGGGGTATCAGGCAGGCAAAAGAGTAGTCCGTTTATACAAGCAGTGGTCTGGGGTATCAGGCAGGCAAAGGGTAGTCCGTTATACAAGCAGAGGTCCGGGTATCAGGCAGGCAAGGAGTAGTCCGTTAATACAGGCAGGGGTCAGTATTGGTATCACTCTGGAAACAGGAAAATGACAGGCACAGGGAACAGGGTACAGCTGACGACAAACCAGCAACCCGACTGGGTGCTGGAGCCGTCAGAAGTAGCCCTGCGGCGAGCGCGTCACCGTGACGCGCCGCCGTGCACCCGCACGGTCACGGCGCGCACACGGGGACCGCCGTGCACCCGCGCGCACCGCACCATTGGGCCGCGAACGGGTGTATGGCGCAGCGTGAGTCCTCCGCGCATGCGCCGTGGAGCCCGGCGGACGGAGGCGGTTTGTGCCTCCTGACAGTGCCCCCCTCCTAAGGGCGGACACTGGACGCCCAGACTGGACATCACCTCCGGGTGGTCTCGGTGAAAGGCTTGAATTAAGCGTGGTGCATGTAGATTCTTCGCGGGTTCCCAAGAGTTGTCCTCAGGTGGATAACCCTTCCACTGGATCAGATACTGCAGTTGTCTGCCCTTCTTCCTACAGTTAAGGATGGACTCCACCTCAAACTCATTTTCACCATCCACCCTAACTGGTGGCGGAGGAGGCTCCCCTCTTTCCGGGAAAGTGCTGTCCACTACGGGCTTCAGTAAAGACACGTGGAAAACAGGATGGATCTTGTACGTCTTTGGTAGTGCTAGCTCCATAGCCACAGGATTGATAATTCTTTTGATGGGGAAAGGACCTATGAACTTGGGTCCCAATTTCCGCGAAGGCACAGATAGTTTAAGATTGATAGTGGATAGCCAGACCTCTTCTCCTAGTTTAAAGGTAGGATTTTCTCTCCTGCCCCAATCATACTGTTCCTTGTAATCCATTTGAGCCCTTTGTAACATATCTTGAATCCTCTGGAAATTTGTTTGTAAAGAGGCTATTCTGTCCTGCACTGCAGGGACTGATATCTCAGGAGCATCGTTGGTCAGAAAGGTGGGATGGAATCCACAATTCGCCCAGAAGGGCGTTTGGTTAGTAGCAGCGTGAACAGAATTGTTATACGCGAACTCTGCGTAAGGGAGAAGACTTGCCCAATCATCTTGAGATCCCGAGCAAAAACACCGCAGGTATTGCTCTAGAGTCTGGTTCGTCCTTTCCGTTTGGCCGTTACTCTGGGGGTGATAGGCTGATGAGAGGCAGACTTGGATATTTAAGGCTTTGCAGAGCTCCCTCCAAAATTTGGACTCAAATTGTACACCCCTGTCCGATACGATGTTCTTTGGTACTCCATGGAGCCTGATGATCTCCTTCAAAAAAATATTGGCAGTCTCTAAGGCCGAGGGGGTGCCCTTCATGGGCAAAAAATGGGCCATCTTGGAGAGACGGTCAACCACGACAAAAATAGTGGTAAAACCCCCCGAGGCTGGCAGGTCCACTATAAAATCCATAGAGACGTCAGACCATGGTCGTTCGGGGATAGGTAGAGGTCTTAGTAAGCCCCAAGACTTGGCGTTTCGACCCTTGTTCCTCTGACACAAAGGGCAGGATGCCACGTATTCTTTGCAATCCCGTCTCCACCCAGGCCACCAAAAGGAACGAGAGACTAGTTCGGACGTTTTCCTTATTCCAAAATGCCCTGCGAGCTTATGGTCATGGCACATCTTGAGGGTTAGCGACCGTGTCTCCTGTGGCACAAAGATTCTTCCCCGGATCCAAAAGAAATTACCGTTTCTTTTCAAGGATTGCACTTCTGGTTCCATGCAAGAGTTGGACGCTGTTTTAATGGATGACATCAGATCCACTTGTGTTATCCCAAGGAAGTTTTGGGACGAGAGGATTGTTCCAGGTTCTGAAGCTTGGGACTCTGCTGAGAACATCCGTGAGAGTGCGTCTGCCTTTCCGTTCTTTGAGCCAGGTCTATAGGATATGTGGAAGTTGAAGCGAGAGAAAAAGAGAGCCCAGCGGGCTTGTCTAGGTCTTAGTCGTTTTGCCGTCCGTAAGTATTCGAGGTTTTTATGATCTGTAAAGATCATCACCGGATGTAATGCGCCCTCGAGCAGATACCTCCATTCTTCTAAGGCAAACTTTATGGCCAGCAGCTCTCTGTCACCCACGTCGTAGTTTAACTCTGGCGGGCTAAGTTTCCGAGAAGCGAAAGCAACGGGGTGAAGGATGGCTTTGGGCCCTTGTCTCTGAGAGAGAATGGCCCCTGTGGCAATTTCCGAGGCATCCACCTCCAGAACATATGGCTGAGAAGGATCGGGGTGGCGAAGAATTGGAGCCGAACTAAACAGATCCTTTAATTTTAGAAAGGCCTCTTGTGCGGCCTCACTCCACCGGAAAGGGTTGTGTTGACGAGTTAACTGGGTGATAGGTGCTACAATGGTCGAGAATCCGATAATGAACTTCCGATAAAAATTAGCAAATCCTATGAATCGTTGGACCCCTTTTTTATCAGATGGAGCTGGCCAATCTTGGATAGCTTGTATCTTTTGGGGATCCATTGCGATCCCGCCGGCCGATATGATGAACCCCAGGAATTGGACCACTGACCTCTCGAATTCACACTTCTCCACTTTCAGATAAAGCTTGTGTTGTCTTAATATAGAGAGTACCTTTTTGACATGCTCCTTGTGTAGTTCCATCGTGGGAGAAAAAATGAGTATGTCATCTAGGTAGACAACAAGGAAGTCATCCAGGTATTCTCGGAAGATGTCATTAACTAGGTGTTGGAAAGTAGCTGGAGCATTGCATAGCCCGAATGGCATCACCAGGTACTCGAAGTGCCCAAATCTGGACCTGAACGCTGTTTTCCATTCATCTCCAGCTCTGATTCTAATAAGGTTATAGGCACCCCGCAGGTCAAGTTTGGAAAAGACCTTGGCAGATCGGAATCGTTGAAATAACTCCGGAATGAGTGGTAGTGGGTACCTGTTTTTAATAGTAATATTGTTGAGCTGCCGGTAGTCCACACAAGGTCTAAGGGACCCGTCTTTCTTCCCAACAAAGAATATCCCTTCTCCCGCAGGTGAGGACGAAGGACGGATAAACCCCTTTTCCAGGTTCTCATCGATGTATTGTCTGAGCGCCTCCAGTTCGGTCTCGGAGAGAGGGAATATACGACCGAACGGGATCACTGATCCTGGCAACAGGTCGATCGGACAGTCATAAGGCCGATGAGGTGGTAGGCGATCAGCCATTTGTTTATTAAAGACCTCCTGGAACTCCAGATATTCAAAGGGAATCTGCGGCAGTTTGTCGGACGAGGTAGTAACTGTAGCACAAACCTTCGAGGTTAAAGGGAGGCAATGCTCCGAGCAGTATGGAGAGGAGAAGGACACCTCCTTGGTGCTCCATTGGATTTGCGGATCATGAGCTTGTAACCAGGGCAGGCCGAGGATGACTGGGAAGATGGGAGACTGGATGAGGTCGAGCCGTAGTAGTTCTTGATGCCCGGAGTCGGTGGTTACTAGGATGGGCTGGGTCTCTTGGGTGATTGGACTGGACCTCGGAAGAGACCCATCAGCTAGATGCACCTGTAACCCTTGGGTCTTGGTTTGCAAGGGAATACGGAGGCTGTGGGCCAAGGCTGCATCCATGAAGCAGCTACAGGCCCCCGAATCAATGATGGCGGGTAGGCGAGACTCCCCTTCCGGTAGCTGCAAGGAAACAGACAACATCACATAAGACTTTGGAGCATCATTATCCTGGTAATTCATCAATCTAGGCTGAAAGGACTTACTGGGCCTTATTGGACAACCGCGCAGGAAGTGTCCCGCTCCCCCGCAGTACAGACACAAATTGGATTGCCGTCTGCGTTGTCTCTCCTCTGATGTTAGCGGGGCCCGAACCAGGCCTAGCTGCATGGGTTCAGCTTCAGGAGGTGTGATGGAGGAGGTTGACGGCATGGATGGGGCTCTGAATGGCGTCCACGAAGGGCGTGGACCCTGAAACCGCTCGGAGCGGCATTCTCGCAAGCGCCTGTCTAACTGCGTGGCTGCCTGAATGAGTTCTTCCAAAGTCTCTGGGGTCTCCATCCTGGCTAGCTCATCCTTAAGGAGTTCAGACAAGCCTTGACGATACTGGTAGCGAAGAGCCGGCTCGTTCCAGTTCGTGTCGGCCGCCCATTTACGGAACTCGACCGTGTAATCTTCAATGGGCCTCCTTCCCTGGGACAAGTGGTGTAGAGTGGCTTCAGCGGTAGCCTTCCGTTGGGGGTCATCATAAAGTTTGGACATACCTTCAAAGAAGGTGTCTATGGAATTTAACACAGGACTTCCCTGTTCCATTAAGCCGTGGGCCCAAGCCTGAGGTTCCTCTGACAGCAATGAGATAGCGAACCCCACCTTGACGATCTCTGATGCAAATGTCCGGGGCTGGAGGGCAAAGTAAAGAGAACATGCGTTCTTAAAAGCTCTGAATCTTTTACGGTCCCCTGAAAACCGTTCGGGCGTAGGGACCCTAGGCTCGGGAAGCGCCATGACGACCGCAGGGCTGGCGGAGGCCTGGGGAAGCGGACCTTCATTGCCGGGTGCCGGAGCTGCAGCGGGGGAGGGAAGTATTCCAGCAATCTGTTGGAGGCGATTGTCAACCTGAGCGTACCCCTCTTGTAACTTCTGGACTGAGTCGGCCAAAGTGGAGACCTGTTGACATAGGATCTCCAGAGGAGAGCGCGCTCTGTCGGCCTCAGACATCTGGCTGGTTTGTACTGTCAGAGACTATACTCACCGAGGCCGAGATGCCGAGAGCGGCTCGCCCTTACGACCACGCGCACCCGACCCCTGGAGGTGATACAGGGAGTTGGGGGCACGCGGAGGCACGGGCTTCCGGTGGTGACTGGATCTCTGAAGGAAGTCCGTGTGGCCGCTGGGTACTGGAGAAGCTGCAAAACAAGTGGTTAAATGGACCAGGGTATCAGCTCGGGCAAGTCCGTTATTCAGGCAAGGACCAGGGGTCTCAGACAGGCAGAGAGAGAGTAAACGTGGAACAAGCAGGGATCCGGGGTATCAGGCAGGCAAGAATAGTCCGTTATAAACAAGCAGAGGTCTGGGGTATCAGGCAGGCAAAAGAGTAGTCCGTTTATACAAGCAGTGGTCTGGGGTATCAGGCAGGCAAAGGGTAGTCCGTTATACAAGCAGAGGTCCGGGTATCAGGCAGGCAAGGAGTAGTCCGTTAATACAGGCAGGGGTCAGTATTGGTATCACTCTGGAAACAGGAAAATGACAGGCACAGGGAACAGGGTACAGCTGACGACAAACCAGCAACCCGACTGGGTGCTGGAGCCGTCAGAAGTAGCCCTGCGGCGAGCGCGTCACCGTGACGCGCCGCCGTGCACCCGCACGGTCACGGCGCGCACACGGGGACCGCCGTGCACCCGCGCGCGCCGCACCATTGGGCCGCGAACGGGTGTACGGCGCAGCGTGAGTCCTCCGCGCATGCGCCGTGGAGCCCGGCGGACGGAGGCGGCTTGTGCCTCCTGACAGTAATATAAGGGGACAGCAAAGCCAACAGACTGTGAAAAACAGGGTCCGTCATCCGGAGGTAATTCCTGAAATCATCAGGATTATTCTCCTGGATCTCCCGCAACAAAGGCATGTGAGAGGATTAGTCACGCTGGAGCAACCAATTCTTCGTCCATGAACTCCTCCTCGCCCTGTTCATGGACTGGACTTGGGTCAAAGTAAGAACCCCAACACCAAGCCCCTGAACAGCACAAACTCTATAACAAGTACGTACCCACAACATGGCTTCAAACGAACTGAAAAGCACGAGGTTGAAAAGCACAAATTGTCCCTCACCAAACTTCTACTAACACGAGATAAACACGATATTAGCAGAAGGAGCCCAAAGGGTGGTGCACTTGGTATTGAACTTCCTTTTGTACAACATGCCGTTGTACATGTTGTACATCACCGCGTTCTTGGCGATCGGAATTTCCAACAACATTTGTGTGACTATGTGTATGCAAGACAAGTTTGAGCCAACATCCGTTGGAAAAAAATCCACGTTTTTTTTGTCGGAATGTCTGATTGTCTGTACACAGCATTAATAAATTTTGTAATTAAGTAATTTTTCTCCTTCACTGATGTGCACTGATGAGGCAGCACTGATGGGCACTGATAGGCTGAACTGGTGGGCATTGATGAGGTGTCACTTATGGGCACTGATTAGGTGACACTGATGAGGAGACACTAATATGCCGCACTTACTTATAGGTGGCAATGATATGTCGCACTGATGAGCACTCATAGGCGGCACTGATGGGCACTGTTAGGTGGCACTGATGGGCACTAATAGGTGGCACTGATTGTTACTGAAAGGTGGCACTGGTGGGCACTGATAGGTGGCACTGGTGGGCACTGATAGGTGGCAAGGATAGCCGGTACTGATGGGCACTGATGGGCGGCACTGATGGGTGACACCGATGGGCATTGATAGACAGCAGTGATGGGCATTGATGGGCAGCACTGATAGGCGGGACTGATAGCCATCATGGACTGGCAACACTAATGGGCACTGATTGGTGGCACTTGTGGACAGTGATTGTTGGCAGTGATGGGCACTGATTGCTGGCACTGGTGGGTACTTATCGCTGGCACTAATTTGTGGCACTGGTGGTGCTATTGTAATCAGGGCACTGATGTGGGGCTGGGATCTGGTATCTGGTAAGATAACCACTACACATACAGTAGCACAGACCAAGCTATCGGACATAAAGTTGCATAAAGTGCTTATTTTACTGTGTAAGCAATATTGCTTAAAGTGGGCCTATACTGTGGAAGCTATGCCTAAAATCAGAAAAGCAGATGGCAAAAGATTAGGCACCAATATTGCCTGGAAGCTCAATGCAGCTAATCTTTAACCCAAGACTAACTTACCATGCCTTGTTCCTTGTCTCCTGATGTCGGCACTGCCCTCCCTAATGACAGGTGGGGTAATGATTAAGAAGCAGCAGGAGAGAAAGCACAAATATTCAGAATGAATGAAGCAGAAGCAGGTCCTCAAGTCCAGCGTTTTCACCAGCAAGGAGAACAGCATACAACATAGTCAATAACTTTAAATCTGATGAGACTAGCATTGATCAGAGTAGAGGATGTGGCTTAAATCAGAGGTCCTCAACCCCCAAAGTTTCATTTGTAAATACAGCAGCTCCCATTACCGCCTGAGCTCTTATCAGATCAGCGGCAGCATTAGATTTTCATAGGACCCTACTGTAAAGTGCACATAAGAGAGATCTAGGTTGCGCTCTCCTTATAGGAATCAAATGCCTGATAATCTGAGGTGGAGCTGAAGCAGTAATGCTAGCGCTGGGGAGCTACAAATACAAAACATAATTTGTGAGTAAGCTGGGTGAATGGACTTTCCTCATGCTAGAATGGGATTAAAGTGGTTCTAAGACCAGTTTCACACATGTGCGGTGCGAATTAAAGCTGCGGTTTCACTGCGCAGAGAAAAATCAGTTGTTCAGTGGTTCGTCAGCGTTTTAGGTGCGGATCAGCTGCGAATTTCGGAAGTAACCAGTGAGTGTCTAATGATAGATGCGAATTTAGAGCAGGCCAATCACTTGTTATCTATTTGTGAGGCTGCTTATAAAAAGCTTGATTTTTCTGGACACTTCCTGGTTGTCCAGGAGTCTGTATTGTGTATTGTGTGGGTTATTTTTTTTAGCAAAATGTGTGCTGCTCTGCCTATGATAATGCCAACAGTTTTTGCTGTAACATCAGCAATCTTGCTTGAAGTAGAGAAGAGGAAAAGGAGGAGGAGAAGAAGATACTGGGTGCATCCCATACTAGCAAATAGGGATGAGAGAGGCCAGTTCATGATCCTGTATGAAGACCTCCGTGGGCATGAAGAAACATTTTTTAATTACACGCGCATGTAAATAACTAGGTGAGTAATTTATTTGCCAAACAATAATTTTAAAAACATATTTCCATAGTAGGGGAGGTTTGAAAAAGACACTGGTCCATCAAGTCTAACCTATGTGTGTGACTTTATGTCAGTGTTCTAATTTTAAAAAGCGTGGTGTCCCCCCCCCCCAAATCCATACCAGAATATTATCAGAGCATGCAGCCTAAAAGGCCATGAAAAGGGGGGGAGTGAGCACCCCCTTCCAGGACCAAACCAGGCCATATGCCCTTAACATGTGTAGTGTGTTTTGTGCCCCCCACCCCCCAAAAAACACCTTGCCCCCAAGTTAATGAGGACAAGGTGCTTTGTGTGGGGGGATCCCCAAACATTTTGTTGTCCAGTTTGTGACCAGACAATTGTTACTGGTAAATTCAGCTGCCAGTGGCTAAACATTTGTCAAAATGATGACACAACTGCAAATGACGTTATATCTTATTTGTTATGCCACTTCTTTAACATACATTTTTATTTTGATAAAGGATACAGGCCTTCTTACAAATAAGAATGTTCCTAAACACTTACCTTATTATTTAGAAAAGTGTATGTAAAAATTGGTTTCATACACTAATCTAATAAAAGACTCATTTTTGAATTAGTTATGACAAATTACTTGGAATAATCTCCCCTCGCTTGGAGCATCAGAACACGTGCTACAGACCAAGTATCCAGCCTGCTGAAAGATTACTGATCACAATAAGGTACTTTTCACCACTGATGTCCTTTGTCATGTGAATGTAGGAGAATGCAATATTTTTTATTTTGAACTTTTCAAACATGTGTCATTCTAAATATATAACCCGACAAAAGTTGGCGTAATAATTATTTATTCAAGTATACTTAAAAAAAAAAATTGGCACATATAGCCAACATAAATTAACATTCAACAAAAACAAAAAATATATATGTCTCTCAAGTAGGCCTCTTGAACATATTTTTACAAACATGTGTCCTCTTGGTCCTCAACCTTGGACAGACCTCAGAAATCACAGATTGTGATATGTTTTTTTAAAAGGGGCCTCAGTGGAGTAGTGACTGGCGGAAGCCTGGTCATCATGGGCAGTGCTGGGATCTGGCCTAGCCTCGCCATGTTGACTTGTCACATACATACCAGGATTTGTGGGGGGGGGTCTGATTGAAGGAATTGGGGATGGGATGGGATAGGGAATGTTACTGTGTCTAACTTCATATATGGAGGTTGGCTTTTCAAAGCTAGAAGGATAGGATGGGGGATTATAGGGGTAAGGTTGGTGTTGTTCTGGGTAGTGGACGTATCTGGGGTAGTTCAGGGGAGGTCTTGGGGGTGGCACATATGGCACTTGAAATGAAGCTTCCTCACGTGGCTCTGAGAAGGAGTGCAGCACTTGTTCGATAGTGCTTCGCATTTCAAAGTAGCGCTCAGGTTTGATTTTCTTTATTAGAGGGACAAAACTGAGCGCCAGTATAGTATCCGGACATAAAAAAGCATCCACCTTTTCAGACATGTTTTTCAACATTATTTCAACATTTTCAATTTCGTTTGGAAGTTTACACTTTGAATTTAAGGTTGGAAAATCAACTATTAGTGGCATTGTTAATCAAACCTGCCTAGTCATATGGGAAGAACTGAAGGATTTGGTTATGAAGAAGCCAAACAAACAAGAATGGTTGCAGGTAGCGGAGCTATTCTGGCAGCGTTGCAACTTCCCCAACTGTCTGGGAGCCATTGATGGGAAGCACATCCTCAATCCTCCAGCTTGTGGTAGCCAATATTTTAATTATAAGAAATATTTTTCGTTGGTATTAATGGCAGTGGCAGACGCAAATTATAAATTTCTTTATATTGATGTGGGTTCTTTTGGCAGCAGCTCGGATTCTAGTGTATTTTCACATTCCTCATTTGGCCGCATGCTGCGTGAGAATACACTAGACTTGCCCAGTCATTCTCCCCTGCCCGGAACAACAGATCCTTCCCTCCCATATGTATTTGTAGGAGATGAAGCGTTTGCACTTGCACAGCACATGCTCAGGCCTTTTTCTAGTCGCTCTTTGACAACAGAAAAAAGAGTGTTCAATTATAGGCTCACTAGGGCATGACGAGTAGTTGAATGTGCATTTGGGATACTATGCAATAAGTGGAGATTCATGCATACTTCAATAAATCTGAGTATTGACCATGCTATCAGTGCTGTTAAAGCAGCCTGTGCACTGCACAACTATGTGCGTGAACGTGACGGATATCTATTTGAGGATTCCCTGAGCCATAACATGGAGGTGGCTCAGTGGAATGTTACTAGGGGCACCACTAGTGGTACACATATTTGTGGTGAATTTCAAAGCTTCTTTATGTCGCCAGCTGGGGAGGTGCCTTGGCAGATGAATTCTATCTAATCAGAAAAAGTGTGTATTGGTTTGCATTATATTAGCAGGGCCTTGACAAAGTTAAAAGTGTGCTGTAACAAATAATGCTTTTTTTCATAATTTTGGTTTAGTTAAATAAAAATAATGTTGTTCACATTTGCATTGTATATTCTTTTGCTAGCCTAAGCGAATCTTAGCTTAGTAATTAATTTAGGTACCCCTCCGTCACTGTCTGACGCCGTTATGTGCACAGTGTTGAGGGCACGTGGCCTGGTATGGATTTGTGGGCAAACACACGCTGTTGTTTATTATAATATTAGAATAAAAATGGCCAACATAACTAAACAATAGGACAGCATCTACAGGTAGTGAAAGGGAATAAAAAACTTACATTTGGCAGCCTGAACTTGGGATGAGCGCATGCTCCACTCTGGCAAGATGATTCTGGCAATTTCCAGCCATGCATGTTTTTTAACAACGTTGTCCTTATATTTAGGATGCCGTGTGTCATAAATCATCGGTTTATCCCTCACAAGTCTGATCAGCTCCTCACAATCCACGGATTCCTTTGCCTTTGCTGAAACTTTTCTACCCCTTTTGGCCATGCTTGCTCCGGTCACCACACCAAAACAGACAGGGGAGGAACTGGAAGAGGGGGAGGTGTAGGAGGAGGGGAGATCATTTCTGTTCACACCGCAACACAGCTGCGAATCAGATGCGTGCCCATAGAAGATAACGGGCTTGTAATTCGCACCGCAATGACCAGAAAACGCACACGTTTTTTGTGCAATGCGCAGTGCGAATGCATCGCACATATGTGAACCAGCCTCATTCAAATGAATCTAGTTTAAAATGTCCTGCAAATTGGATGCGTTTCAAGCCGCATCTAATTCGCATAGGTGTGAACCCAGGCTAAAGGTTGAAGGTTTTTTACCTTCATGCATTCTATGCACGATGGCAAAAAAACATTCTGTGTGCAGCAGCCCCCCTAGCCCTCCCTAATACTTACCTGAGCCCCCTCTCGATCCAGCAATGTGCACAAGAGCATTGGCTTTAATATCACTTTACCTTCTTGAGATGGTGGCCTTAAAAGTATGTTTGAAACAACTTGAAATCTCTTGAAATTCTGGACTAAAGTCCAGGTGGAGAAATCCTGAGATGTCCACAAAAGCGCTGAAAAGACTGCTTCCATTTCCATAATCCTATCCTTGTGAAGCAGGGTTTTCTGCAGTGACAAGACAAGATTATAGAGTACACTGAACATTAGCAATACACTTTGGGTGTCACTGTCTCCCATCACCCTCAGATGGGACCATCTAGTTGCAGGAAAACAAACACAGGGCTTTCACTGATTCTGCATTATGGTGAGTTGTAATGTAGTAATAATAGAAATAAAGTGCACAAAAAATGTAATACGATTAAATCATCTGGAAACCATCTTTTCCCCAGTCCATGGAAAAATTGTCTTCCATGAAACTGGTCCCAGGTAACTTCACACTACAGATATGCAACTATGAGATTCCCAGAACAGCAGTACTTAGACACAATGACATGTTAGGAAGTGCGCTGTTATTTTTTTCAGGAGGATTTTTTTTTTTTATTAACAACAAGGTTGGTCTTTATTAGGTAGACATAATATAACAATAAGCAGTCATATATTGGTTGTGCACAAAAATTCCAGATATATGCAATCAAAAGACACAAAGAATAAAATCAAAAAATAGAAAAAGAAAAAGAAAATGTGTAGGGAGTTACAGCCAACTTTCCATGTACATATAATACAGAGCACTAATTCTAAACAATACCCCCCATCCAATGATGGATGAAAGGGAAAGGAACAACCACCCCAGCATCTCTTCACCTGGGGATAGCACCCTAAACCTACTTCAGTAAAGAATTAGAATTGTTCAATCCAGGGTAACCAAATTCGGTCAAACTTCTGCGGGCATCCCCTATTTGTATATGTCAACTTATACATAGGTAGTACAGCATTTATGGAGGAATCCCAGGACTCCACCTTCGGGGGAGAAGTCGAGGCCCATTTCTTTAAGACTTCCTTCTTAGCGTAGAAAAGCAAAAATGAGACCAACAGCTTTGTATACCTGGGTCTTTGGTCATCTTCGTGAATACCTAACAAAGCTAATTCAGGCGATACTGTTAGGGTTAGTTGTAACCGGATATTAATACTTTCAAAAACCCCAGCCCAGCATCATAATCAAGGGACAGGTCCAAAACATATGTATGTACGTGCTATCTGGGGATTGGCATCTGGGACAGTTAGGCGATCTATGAGGGTAGATCCGGTGCAGTCTCTGAGGCGTATAGTATATTCGATGCATAAATTTAGTTTGCAGCAGCTTATCTCTAGAGGATATCACAAGTTTAGACCCATCCTCAAAGCATTCCTCCCACGCCTCCCTGTCTAGACTAGTAATGTCAGCCTGCCACTTTTCCCATAATTTGTCTAATTTATGTAAATCTATTCTTAACAGGGCAAGATACAATGTAGATAGGGTCTTTTTAAGGTATTCCTGAGCAAGAATAGTCTCAATGGGGTCTGTTTTTAGCCCTATAGGTCCAGAAAATTGGGCCCTAATTGCATGTTGCAGCTGATAATATCTAAATAACATTCTTCCTGGGAGTCCATATCTCTCCACCAGATCACTGAAGGAGAGCAATGTCCCCGACTGGATGATATCCTGAAGGACCTTAATCCCATATCGAGCCCACAACTGTGGATCTGGAATAGTCCTTAGGTGAGGGAGTGAAGGGTTCCCCCACACTTGGCAAAAAGGAGAGTATTGGTGAGGCTGTATGAACCTTTTCCTAGCGGCAGACCATACTTTGAGGGTTATCTTAGTGGGACCTGGAAGCGAAGGATATGCAGAGGGTCCGCTGTATACCAAGTTCCCAAGTTTTTTAAAAGAGCCTAAGACTGCAGCTTCCAGACAAGTAGCCACATTCTTCCGTGACTGCTCAAACCACCATCTCACTGTGACAAGGATCGCTGCCCAATAATACACCTGCAAATTGGGCAGCGCAAGACCCCCAAACT
Organism: Lithobates clamitans; assembly: GCA_037952925.1. Taxonomy (NCBI): domain Eukaryota; kingdom Metazoa; phylum Chordata; class Amphibia; order Anura; family Ranidae; genus Lithobates; species Lithobates clamitans. The sequence goes on from JBBGZY010001222.1 coordinate 3,636,237, forward strand.
GCACCCGTAGCTGCAAAGTCATCCTGGCAAGTCTCGGGGAGGAAACCTGCCACAAAAACGAGCCTATACACGTGTCCAAGTCTTTAAAAAAAGAAACGGGAAGCCATTACGGACAGTTCCGAAATATATAGTTAAATCTAGGTAGGTATAGCATTTTCAGTACATTAATGCGGCCCATAAGATTAAGTGGTAATTCCCGCCATCTGGAGCAGTGCTCCTTAAGTTTTGTGACAATAGGCTAAAGATTAAGATGACGAAAGGCTTGTAAGTCTCTAGTTACCCGAATTCCCAGATATTTAATCTCCTCCACCCAGAGCAGCAGAGTCGGTGACGCCACTTCTCGGGCCTGAGGATCTAGCGGAAATATGACTGATTTGGACCAATTAATCTTTACCCCAGAAAATTGACCAAATTTGTTGAAGATCTCCAGTGCTGCCTGCAGTGAGCTCTCAGCATCATGCAAGTAGAGCAGAGCGTCGTCCGCATATAAAGAAATTTTCTCCTCCAGAGGGCCAACTTTGAGTCCCTGAATAGCACCTGACTCCCGAATCAGTATAGCTAGCGGTTCAAGGGCCAGAGCAAACAGGCTGGGTGATAACCCTGCCTGGTGCCCCTCTGGAGGAGAAAAAAAATCAAAGAGGGTGTCATTTACACGAATCCTGGCCTTAGGGGATTTATAGAGCAATCCTAGCCAGCGAAGAAACTTTGGGCCAAAGCCGAAGTGTTTCAGGACCTCCCATAGATACTCCCACTCCACGGAGTCAAACGCTTTCTCCTCGTCCAGGAAGGCTATGACTCTGGTACCGCCATTATCGCGAGCCATGTCTAAATTAAGATACAGTCTATGGATTTTGATATCGGTGCCCTTCCCCGGCATGAACCCAGTCTGATCGTGATGGACCAGATCCTCAATCACTGTGGCTAGTCTTAGAGCCAGGATTTTTGCCAAAAGTTTGGCATCGGCATTTATCAGTGATATAGGCCTGTATGGGGAACATTCTTCAGGGTCCTTAGCGGGTTTGGGCACAGTACCACCATCGCTTTGGACATAGAATCTGGAAGAAAACCTATATTAGAGAATTGTGAGAGGAGAGAAGTCAATTTAGGGGCCAGCAGCTCCTGGTGGACTGAGTTAAACTCTATGAATAAGCCATCCGGACCAGGGGCCTTCCCCGTTTGCATGCAGCCCATGGCCGTTTGTATCTCCTCCAACGTCATATCCTCATCCAGAGACTTACTCCTATCTGAGTCCAGTGTAGGAACCGGGATCTGGTCTAGGTAGTCAGTCAGGTCCTTGTTAGCATAATTTGCTTTTGAGGAGTAAAGGTCTTGGTAAAATTTAGACATGTGCACAGCCAAAAAGTTTGTTCATTTTCGTTTTTGTTTCATTAGTTTATTATTTTTTTCGTTTTTCGGGTCATTCGTTATGATCGCGATTCATAAATTCGTTCATTCGTAAATGCGTTCATTTGTACATTCGTAAATTCGAACATTCGCTCATTCGTACATTCATTCATTCGTACATTCGTACATTTTTACATTTGTACATTCGTAAATTCGTACATTCGTAAATTCGTAGAATCGTACATTTGTAAATTAGAAAATTCGGAAATTTGTAAATTCGAAGTTTGAAAATTCAAAAACCAGAAAATCCAAAAATCTGAAATAGTAACTAACTATTAAATTATAGGTATTGTAATTTCCTTTCAAATTTGACTGTCAGTGAACGTAACAATTACAAATTTATCCGAAGTTACGAATTATCCAAAACAAATGCTGCGTTTTTTCGGATCATTCATAACTTTGGATAAATTTGTATGTGGTACATTCACTAACAGCCAAATTTGAAAGGAAATTACAATACCTATAATTTAAAAGTTACTAGTAATTACTAATAGTTAAATTATTATTAGTTAACTATTATTTCAGATTTCTGAATTTTCTAATTTACAAATTTACGAATTCACTAATTTACTAATGTGCGAATGCACGAATGTACGAATGTACATTCATAAATTGCGAATGTACAAATGTACGAATGCCCGAATTTACGAATGTCCAATTTTATCGAATTTATGAATATTCGGAAAAAATTCATTAAACGGGTTTTCGTTAATTGGGATATTCCCAAATTAACGAATTTGTCGAAATTCGTTAAAAAATGAATTCGGAACGCAAAGGCCAAGTCTATATGGGACAATGTCCGATAGGTGGATGAAAGGCAGGTAAACTGGGCATCGGAGGGGTGAAATTGTCTTCAGAGATCTGTCAGGTCAAATGTGGATGCCGATTGAGCTAACCCGGAATAGGAAGGGGGGGTAGCACGAAGTCTGTCCACATCAGTTGACATGACTAGATTGAAGTCTCCCACATACAACATCCTATCCACAGCATATTGTATGACAGTTTGCATTAGAGTATGCAGTAGGGTAATATCAGCAGGCGGAGGCAAGTGTATCCCAACTATTACATAGGGTATCCCTTCTATTAGAGCATGTACAATAACATACCTCCCCCCGGGATCCGTCTTAACTGCCAGAAGTTGGAAAGCCAGGGATCTGTGCACCAAAACACTCCTCCTCTAGCGTAGTTAGAACAAGAAGCTAAGCTGTTAATGGGCACAGACCCAGGCTTTCCTTAACCCTAGAATCCTGGCACCCACTAGGTGTAAAATGCAAATCTTGGGATTATGCTGTTGAATATATTTAAACACTAGGGACCTTTTAATGGCAGAATTAGGGCCTCTGACGTTCCAAGAGAGCAAGGTAAAGTTAGCCATATTCCCCCCATAAACATGAGTGACGGATACTGACTTGCCAATAGATTTTAAATCCATCCACGGGTGTGAAGCACCATGCCATTCTCGGTGCTCTAGCAACCGCCACATCTAGACCGCATGGCTGATACACACCCGCCGATGCCTTCCTGTGGGATGTGTTATGCATATTCCACAGACTAACCAAGGAAAACCAAAAATTTGAAATTATAAAAACAACTCCCCTGCTGATGGCGACGGCCATCCAACTCGCCCCCCCACTCCGTGTACCTCTAAACAGCGAGAAGCACATCATCCCAAAAACAATAACTGATGACCAAGTTAGAAAACTCGGGAGGTGTGCGCCCGATTAGGCCATTACAACGTTTGTAATTACATTCCAGGAAAAAGTAGGAAGAATAAAAAACAATAAGAAAATATAAAAAATAAGATCGTCAATTGAGTTGCTGGAAAAATTAGTATCTTGGACAGTTAGAACTTTCCTAAGACAGCCATCTGGGTCACGAACCAGGACACCTAGAGGATCTGTAGCTCTGTGACACCATAGCAGGGTACAGTACAAGGAGTTTCACGAGTGGGAGCAAAATTCTCAGGGCCACATACCCAGGATAGTCCTGCACATAACATCTTCCTCACCTCCTTATCGCAGCTCCTCCAGACCGCAGACAAAAATGAGGCAAGCTTGGGATAGGAGAGTGCACTATGGAGGCAGAGTCTCCAGCCAGGCGTCGACAACTTTAGGGCTTGTGAAGATCCTCACTGTTTTGCCATCGACGACCCGTAACTTTGCCGGGAACAGGATGCTGTAACGAATTCCCTTCACTCTAAGCTTCGCTTTCATCATCAGAAGTTTGATGTTGCGATATGGGATATCACCTGCCTCACAGGCCACCCGTTAACATCATCTCTATCCCGGAAGTTCATTAAGCGTAAAATGAATGTGCGGGGGAGCACCCTCTGGCCCCGGTCTCGGCGGCACTCGGTGGGCCTTCTCCACCAAAAAGTAAGGGGAGAGCCGAGCCGCTGGAAGTAATGATCGCAGCAGGTCTTCTGTAAATCCAGTAGGGTTGCCCCCCTCCACACCCTCCGGTAGACCAACAATACGGAGGTTTTTCCTGCGACTGCGATTTTCGGTGTCTTCTGCCCGATATTCGAGTGCCCGCACCTTTGTTTGAAGAGATCTGATGGTCAGGCCTCTTGGTCCGTCACCGTGTCTTCCATTACCCCAACACGCTGCTCTGCAGCCGTTATCCTGGAACGGATCTTATCAAGATCTTGCCGCATCAATCCCACGTCTAGTTGCACAGCCTCTATTTTGGATGTGAGCGCTGTTTGGCAGGTTGTTATAGCTGCCATCACCTCCGGAATACCAGGTGGAGCGGCCTGCCCCTCCTGGTCTGTCTGCGACGCCATGTTACAAGGGCGCGCTGGCGTGTGCTGCCGATCCAAGGACGGGTTCACTTCTTCCACAATGCCACAAGGAAATTGCAGCTTCTTGCCCCTTTTCGCCCCCCCCCCCCCCCCCCGGGGTTCTAGAAGGCATATAGTTCTTATTAGTCCTCAGTTGTGTTAGATCTATCCAGATACGGATCTATATACGGATTTTTCTCCAGCAGAGCTCAGTCAACACGTCTGCTCAGTTCTTCATCCCAGCCATGCCCCCTTTTCAGGAGGAATTTAAAGCAAAAGGGGGGTTTTCAAGGTACTGCTTAGCCACAGCTACCTTTTCTAGATGTTCTTTAAGTTAGTCTTCATCCTCAAAGTTTGCTCCTTTCCTTACTGATAGTATGGACCCAGCCACATTAAAAGTTTTATATCCCACTCTAGCCTCCGTTCCCAATCAATGCCTTGTATGGGGAAGCGCATCGGTTGGAGCACTGTGTAGCTGTGGTTGTTTGAATGTACTGTTCACCGTCTTTTTTGGATGTCAGTGCCTAAGAAGTTTTTAATAAATTTTTAACTGGAGTACTGCACCATTAAGCCTCTCTTTTCTATCATATGATTTATCCCATTGCTGGAGACTTCCTGGATAAGGATATCACTGCAGCTGCAGGACAACTATACCGCTGGAGAGCTTGCTGTATTACAAAGATCCCTTCAGTGGATGAACCCGTGGAAGAATATCCCTGATCTGGGTGATCCCTTGATGAGCGTGTTTGATCTCTATAATTTGAGATCCAGCAAATCTGCTAAGCGGCGTTGTTTGTTTTATTCCCTGAATAGAAGCATCAAGTGATTTCTCCAGTGTCCTTCAATATCGTTCACTATTGGAGTACCTTTTTTTGGACTTTTATTGTGTTTTAAAGTGTATTGTCATCACATACCATCGTCACCTTTCCCTTTTATATTAAGGGAGCTATATATATTGTTTGGTTTCACACTTCTCTTTTTATACATGTTATTAGCTGAATTCTCAGGCTATTTAAGTTGCTACACCAGTGTGTATTTTTTTTTTTTTTGTTTAAGGGTAGCGCAGATATTCCACTATACACATATGCTACTCTAGCCATATCATACACAGCCTTTCCCAAGTTCAGTTTCTTCTTGGGCATGCATTGACTTACATTTTATAAGTGGGTTTTCACATTTCTAAAAGTGACAGCATACAGTATGTTGGAGGAGATAATGACAGTGTTTATGGTAATGTATTTCAACCAAAAGGCACCTAGGCTACTGTATGTAAATACATGCATTCTTCTGTGCTGTTACTAAATAAGGGCTGTTGCTACAATGCATCAGTGTTTCACTTACTGTTATATAAGACACTACATTATAGGTATGTTATTTTTCTTGTCTTCTTTCTTGTTGAATATTTAGTGTTATACTTTTAACCACTTGCTTACTGGGCACAGACCCCCCTCCTGCCCAGACCAATTTTCAGCTTTCAGCAATAACGCACTTTGAATGACAATTGCGCAGTCATACAACACTGTACCCAAATGAAATTTTTATCATTTTTTTTCCCACAAATAGAGCTTTCTTTTTGGCGGTATTTAATCACAGCTGGGATTTTTATTTTTTGCTAAACAAACAAAAAAAGATAGATAATTTTGAAAAAAATAATCATGTTTCATAGTTTGATATAAAATTTTGCAAACAGGTAATTTTTCTCCTTCATTGATATGCGCTGATGAGGCGGCACTGGTGGGCCCTGATAGGCTGCACTGATGGGCACGGATAGGCATATTTAAGGCGGCACTGATAGGCACAGTTAAGGCGGCACTGATAGGCACAGTTAAGGCGGCACTGATAGGCACAGATAAGGCGGCACTGATAGGGACAGATAAGGCGGCACTGATGGGCACAGATAAGGCAGCACTGATGGCCACTGATGGGCCCTGATGGGTGGCACTGATGGGTGGCAAGGATGGGTGACAAAGATGGGTGGCACTGATAGGTATCACTGATAGGTGGCATTGATGGGCGGCACTGATGGGCGCTGATGGGCAGCACTGATGGGCACTGATGGGCGACAGTGATGGGCACTGGTAGTTGACACTGATGGGCACTGATGTGCAGCACTGTTGTTGAGGCACTGATTGTGGGCACTGATGGGTGACATTGTGGACACTGATGGGTGGCGCTGGTGGGCACAGGTAGGCGGCACTGCTGCCTATTGCTAGGTGGCACTGGCAGAGGGCACAGGTGGGCACTGAGGATCTGGTGGCGCTCGCCATGATCGGGACTGATGTCCCTCTCACGCTGCTGGTGATCGTCTTTTTTTTCCTCCTCACACTGTCAGTGCGAGGAGAAAAAATAGCCGATTACCGGCTCTGTTGATGTCACATGATCAGCTGTCATTGGCTGACAGCTGATCATGTGGTAAGGGGTCGGGATCGACCCCTTACTCCGATCTGTGATCAGACGAGTCTCATAGATTTGCTGATCTCAGAGCGCGCCGCGGGTGCCCTGCAGGGGGCGCGCAGGCCACTTGTGCACAGGACGACATCAATGGAGGCAAAGCAGGTCCGTGCTGTAGCCGTCATTCGGCTATAGCGTGGATCTCTAGTGGTTGAACAACCCACAAATTGATTTTAACAATAAATGGCATCACATTCCTAATGTGAGGTTTTTTATATACTATCAATTATCTTTATCAGTTATAAAACATGTAGAACTCCTATTCATTCTGCATTTCTAGATATAAAAAAAATATATACAGTATCTCACAAAAGTTAGTACACCCCTCAGATTTTTGTAATTTTTTTATATCTTTTCATGTGACAAGACTGAAGAAATGACACTTTGCTACAATGTAAAGTAGTGAGTGTACAGCTTGTATAACAGTGTAAATTTGCTGTCCCCTTGAAATAACTCAACACAGCCATTAATATCTAAACCGCTGGCAACAAAAGTGAGTACACCCCTAGTGAGTGGCTGTGTGTTGAGTTATTTTGAGGGGACAGCAAATTAACAGTGTTATACAAGCTGTACACTCACGACTTTACATTGTAGGAAAGTGTCATTTCTTCAGTGTTGTCACATGAAAAGATATATTAAAATATTTACAAAAATGTGAGGGGTTTGTGAGATACTGTGTATATATATATATATATATATATATATATATATATATATATATATATATATATATCATGGCCCCTAGAGGGCTGCTCAGAATTGCCTGCTCATCTACACGGCCATGACCTGATGAACCTTCCAACCCACCTGACACTCTGGGTTCAGACACCCCTGTATCACTGTATGGTAATAATCAAACAACTCAATGTATTTAGGTTCTATGAATATTTTACTTGAACAAATAAAAAGGGAAGTTATCACAAAGAGGAGGTAATACATATGCTGAGTTCTAGGCAACAGTGCCAACTCAGCAAAAGAATTCCACCAAAAGACACAGGACAATATTTTAACAACGACAATATGTACACTTCCTTTAGAGAGAATGTTACCCCCTAGATGGATGTTTCAGTTAACTGCTTATACTGCCACAATATAAGATGGAACCTGGCCAGCCTACACGCTATCCTATGAAGGGAGAGCAGGCCTAATGAAGAGTAATAAAGGGGCCTTGCTAAATTTAATGGCAATAAAGTCCACATTGCAGAACTGATGTTTTTCACTGGCTAGTCGGAGCTTGTTAACTGTAATCTGTTTGGGTATAGTGAGAACAGTAGATTTCTTGTAGAGAAGAAAACTAAAGGTGTCTGAGCACAGTGTTCAAATAATGCAGTAAAGTGTTCTTGGAGTAGAGATGTCTGTGGAAAGTGTCTTAATTTAACAGTGGTAAATAATGGATAATGGTTGAGCAATTTGCCCTTTCACCAATGACCAAATCTCCCCAAACAGTAACTCGTGTAGTGACACTCGTGCAGCGGATCCGCTGTCTCGATCTCCTGACGTGGAGCTTGCCACACACACACACCAACAGGCAGGCGACCAAAATGGTACTGGAAAGGATATATATATAAAACTACTATATGTACTATTTACAATATTTTCAGAAAATAAGGGTGATGACTCCATAGTAAATTGCCTGGGAATCATTGTTTAGTCACAATGGGGTAGATTTACTAAAACTGGCACACTCAGAGTCTGGTTCAGCTTCTAATAGACATGTGCAGTTCGTTTCATTCCAAATCGAAATTCGGACAAATTTTTCATTACCGTATATACTCGAGTATAAGTCGAGTTTTTTAGCACATTTTCTTGTGCTGAAAGTTCCCCCCTCGACTTATACTGGAGTCAAGCACTTTTCTGCAGCAAAAAATTTCATTTTCCGAACCAAGTTTGGGGCCCCGTATCTCAGGGCCACTTGGTGCTAGGAACCCCATATTTTGTGTGCAAACCCGGTGGAACTGGTACCACAACATATCAAAAGCTAGAGTTCCTAGCCCCAAGTGACCTTGAGATACGGGGCCCCAAAATCGGTTCAGAAAATGTCATTCTCTGCTGCAGAAAAGTGCTTGACATTTTCTGAACCGACTTTGGGGCCCCGTATCTCAGGGCCACTTGGTGCTAGGAACCCCAGCTTTGGCTATTTTATGGATTTGGAGTTCCTAGCACTAAGTGACCCCAAGATACAGGGCCCCAAAGTTGGTCAACTGTGTCCATCTGCATCAATGTCGTTTCAGGACCCTTTGGGTTCAGAGACCCCAAATTTTGGCTGCAGCTAGGGGGCATCTAGGAACCCTTAACTACCGAGTTTGAAGTTCGGGGGATCTATGGCTGCAAATGGGCACAGTGAGGCATGCAAATGGGCACAGTGAGGCTGCAAATGGGCATTGTTGACCCTCTTTTCCACTTACACTAGCTGTGCATTTCTCACCCTCGTCTTATACTCGGGTCAATAAGTCTTTCCCATTTTTTTGTGGTAAATTACGGCCTCGACTTATACTCGGATCGACTTATACTCGAGTATATACGGTATTCGGAAATTCGGATGCAACTGCATCTTTTGTTTTTCTGTTATTTTCTATTCTAATCTTTTCTATTCAAATTCAAATTCATTCTATACGAAATTTGAATTTTGGAAGATGTTTTATACATACATATATATATATTATACTTTTTCTATGCTGGTCTATTGTTTTTCTATGCTATTATTTTCTATTATGTTCTATTTTATTCTAATCTTTTCTATTTGAATGCAAATTCATTCTATACGAAATTTGAATTTCGGAAAATGGTTATATAGAAATAGCATGAAATAGAATTAAATTGAATTCTAATAGAAAAGACTAGAATAGAAAAAACAATAGAACAGAATAGTAAAAAATATTTTATACATATATATATTTATATATATATATATATATATATATATATAAAACCATCTCCCGAAATTGGAATTTGGTACAGAATGAACTTGCATTAGAATAAAAAAGATTAGAATATATTATATTTTTTTCTGTTCTGTGCTATTATTTTTCTATGCTATTCTTTTCTAGTATTTTCGATTCTATTGTAATCTTTTCTATTCAAATTCAATTTCATTCTATACGAATTTCGAATATGGCAAAATGGTTATATATAGTTTACTTTTTCAAATTCGGTTAAATTTTTTAGAATGCGGTAGAATTTTTTCAAATTTGATAGTTTTTTTCGAATGCGGTCAAATTTTTTTCGAATGCGGTTGAATTTTTTTCAAATTCAAATACGAAACTAAACAAATCCCAAAAATGAATGTAACGAATGCAACAAATTTAACTAAATGAATTTGGTTAAATAGCGAATCGAAACGAAACAAAAAAATTTTTTCATCCTGCACATCAACTCGAACATTGGCTGTTCGCCAGTTTCGCCACTTTCTTCTAGTCTTCCTTCGGTGTTCTTCTTCTTCCTCCATCTTCTTCTTCTTCAACTTCTTCTTCTTCTTCATCTTCTTCTTCCTCCGCTCTTCTCGTCCAGCATCTTCCTCCAGGTTTCTTCTCCGCTCCGTCCACACGATCTGCCTCAGTGGGAGTTTTCAGCCGCGTGACGCTTCGCTTCTTCTGACACTTCTTTTATAACAGAGGGCAGGGCCACCCGGTGACCCCACCCTCCTCTGACGCACGGGGAATTCACGGGAGTTCCCTGTGGCTTTCCCTGTGTTGTCATAAGAAATGTCAGAAGAAGCAAAGCGTCACACGGCTGAAGACTCCCACTGAGGCAGATCGTGCTGACGGAGCGGAGAAGAAGCCTGGAGGAAGATGCGGGACGAGAAGAGCTTAGGAAGAAGAAGATGAAGAAGAAGAAGATGAAGAAGAAGAAGATGGAGGAAGAACAAGAACACCAAAGGAAGACCAGAAGAAAGAAGATGGAAGAAGAAGCGGAAAGAAGAAGAAATTAATAAAGGACTTGTCAAAAACTGTCTCTTGTGTTTTTTTTATCATTTCAAGTTTATTGAAAGAAAGAAAGAAACATAGAAATGCTTTGTACATCGCAAATTTCGCAGGTGCAACTGCGTACTTTTAGTCTTTTACAAAATAAATTGTTAGTGTCAAGTTCGTATAGAGGTCTCATTACTTTTCAAACACCAAGAATCTAAGGTTGTTGCTATTAAGTTAATTTTGTGTCTGTATCAAATATAGGATTTCTATCTGCACTGCATCTAATGCAACAGAAATCTCCTATCAGCTATTCAGAGTATTTATTGTTGATAACCTGTAGAAGCGAGGTCTCTGTAGTTATCTAAAACAATCTTACTCATGCCTAAGAGAGAAGTACATGTAATGTATGTATATACCAGTGAGAACATATGTTAAAGGTCAGTCAGCGAGAGATAAGGTAGTAGATGTAAAGGAAACAGTAAGTAAAAGTAGAGTAGGAAAAAATGGAGTGGAGGACACCCATAAGGTATAGAGGCAAGACCCCCGCCCAGGGCCCCAGCATCTTCCCCACCTATAATTCAGGTAGGAAAATCTGCAGAGTATTTGAAAAGCAGCCACGGCTGCCACGTTTTGTGGAATCGTTCAATATGGCCTTTGTCTTGGGCCAGTGTGTCTTCCATTTCGTGGATTTCGCTAACCTTCGACAACCACCCCCTAACAGAGGGAGTAGACGTAGACAGCCAGTGTAGAGGAATTTGAGATTTAGCTGCATTGAGGAGATGAATCGTCAATGAGCGTTTATAGCGTTTAAAAGAGGAATTGGCCAGATGTAATAAACAACATGCTGGAGTTAGCTCCACTCTAGTTTCTGTAATTTTTTTAATTAAGTCCTTTACCAGTATGGTTCGATTTTGGAGCAGTACCACCAAATGTGGGCTAGTGTGCCCTTCTCAGAGAGACATCTCCAGCATGTGTCCGGTTTTTGTGTGTCCCATTTGTGTAGTTTGTCAGGAGTACTGTACCAGTGGGTCAGGAGTTTGTAATTTGTCTCTTGCAGTTTTGTGCTTATGGAACATTTATGTGCTAGAATGGCCACGTACCTCCATTGTTTGTCTGAAATCTCCGTTTCAAGTTCCTCCGACCATCTCCTCCTGTGCCCGTCCGATGTATCCGCTCCCGAGCGACTCAACCACACGTATGCAATAGAGGTAGCCTTTTCAATTGGAATCCCCTCCCTACAGACTGACTCCAAGGCCATCAGGGGTCTATGTAGTATTTGGGGTTCTTTAATGTTACCTAAATAACTTCTTATCTGGAAGTATGTCCACTGCTTCAGTTGGGGTCGGTTTATTTCTGTCTTAAAAGACGACCAGTCTCTGAATTTGTTTTCAGTAAAGCAGTCCCCAGCCAGTAGGGGCTCACTCACCGGAGTCGACTTGAGGGTCGGGTTATGTAGACCTGGAGTAAAATCTGGGTTGTCTGACAGGGGCGTTAGGGGACTAGGTATTGTGGTCAGTTTTTTGTGTTTAGCTATCAGATTAATGACCTTCAACGTCGTGCCAGTGATCGGGTGTGTCCGGATGACGTGAGGTAGTGTTTTGAGGGAGGACCATTGTAAGTATTTAAGCGGAAGCGTTGCAAGTGTTGTCTCTAGTGCAACCCAGTCCTTCATCGATTCATGGCAATGCCAGTCTATGATTCTGGTTATATGTGAGGCCTGATAATATCTGCGGAAGTTCGGGAATTGAATTCCTCCTAATTCTTTGGGTTTAACCAAGGTGTCTAGTTTGATTCTGTGTTTTTTATGTTGCCAGAGAAATCTTGTGACCATTGTATTAAGTTCATTGAAAAACTTCTGAGGAATCTCTATCGGTAACGAGCGGGTTAGATACAGAAATTTGGGCAATATAACCATTTTTACTATGGCCGCTCTACCGAACCAAGAAAAAAACTTCTCATTCCACTTTGTTAGATCTTTCGCACAATTTTTAAGAAAGGTCACAAAATTTTTCTTAAAAGCAGTTTTTAAAGATGGTGTAAGCCAGATCCCCAAATATTTTAGTTTGGTCTTATCCCAGTTGAAAGTCGAGTTTGCCTGTGTCATCGTGAGCAGTCTGTCTGGAAGGGAGAGGTTCAAAGCCTCTGACTTTGTGTAATTGATTTTTAAGTTGGATACATATCCGTATTGTGCAAATTCATGTAATAGGTTAGGCAGAGTTGTAGTCGGTTTCGTTAAAAAAAACAATAAATCGTCCGCATAAGCGGCTATCTTGTACTCTTTATTTTTAATCTGGAAACCCTGTATTGCGGTATTCTTTTGCACTGTTTTGATAAATGGTTCTAGTGAAAGGATAAATAATAGGGGCGATAAGGGACAGCCCTGTCTAGTCCCATTTTTGATATATACTTTTTCTGATAGGATACCATTTATTTTTAGTTCCGCTGTCGGATTCTGATAAAGGGCTGTGATCCAATTCAACATGTTTCCAGCTTTCCCTCTTTAGATCTGATTCCAGCTATCTGATTACTTGAGTTTTGTTCTCTCAGGGCCCTCGCCAAAAACCTCCCAGCTTTGTCGCCTGACTCATAATAGAGCCGCCTCTTAACCACTTGACCACTGGGCACTTAAACCCCCTTCCTAACCAGACCAATTTTCAGCTTTCAGTGCTCTAACATTTTGAATGACAATTACTCAGCCATGCAACACTGTACCCATATAAAATTTTTGTTCTTTTTTTCACACAAATAGAGCTTTCTTTTGGTGGTATTTAATCACCGTTGGGTTTTTTATTTTTTGCGCTATAAAAGAAAAAAGACTGAAAATTTGGTAAAAAAATGAATTTTTATTTCTTTCTGTTATAAAATTTAGCAAATTAGTAATTTTTCTTCGTAAATTTTGGCCAAAATTTATACTGCTACATATCTTTGGTAAAAATAAGTACAACTTGGTGTATATATTTTGGTCTTTGCGAATGTTAGAGAGTCCAAAAGCTATGGTGCCAATATCTGAAAACTGATCACACCTGAAGTACTGACGGCCTATCTAATTTCTTGAGACCCTAACATGCCAGAAAAGTACAAATACCCCTCAAATGACCACTTTTTGGAAAGAAGACATTCCAAGGTATTTGAAAAGATGCATGGTGAGTTTTTTTGAAATTGTCATTTTTTCCCACAATTCTTTGCAAAAATCAAGATTTTTTTTAACTTTTTTTTTTCACAAAATTGTCATATTAGAAGGTTATTTCTCACACACAGCATATGCATACCACAAATTACACCCCAGAACACATTCTGCTATTACTCCCGAGTATGCCAATACCACATGTGTGAGACTTTTACACAGCGTGGCCACATACAGAGCCCCAACATGCAGGGAGCACCTCCAGGCGTTCTGGAGCACCCAGGCCAATTCTTATATTTCTCTCCTACATGTAAAAATAATCATTTGTTTGCTAGAAAATTACATAGAACCCCAAAACATATATATATTTTTTTTAGCAAAGACCCTAGAGAATACAATGGCGGTTGTTGCAACTTTTTATCTCGCATGGCATTTGCGCAGCAATTTTTCGAACGCGTTGTTTTTGGAAAAAAAACAGTTTTGTGCTTTAAAAAAAAACAAAATAGTAAAGTTAGCCCAATGTTTTTGCATAATGTGAAAGATAAAGTTACGCTGAGTAAATAGATACATAACATGTCACCCTTCAAAATTGCACACGCTCGTGGAATAGTGCCAAACTTCGCTACTTAAAAATCTCCATAGTTGACGCTTTAAAATTTTTTACTGGTTACATGTTTTGAGTTACAGAGGAGGTCCAGGGCCAAAATTATTGCTGCTCTCGCTCTACTGATCGCAGCGATACCTCACATGTGTGGTTTGAACACAGTTTTCATATGTGGGCGGGACTTACGTATGCGTTCGCTTCTGCATGCAAGTACACGGACAGGGGCGCTTTAAATTTTTTTTTTTTTTTTATTGTTCATTTTACTTTATTTATTTTAGTTTGACACTTTTTTCCCAAAAGAAACTATTTTTTTGATCACTTTTATTCCTATTACAAGGAATGTAAACATCCCTTGTAATAGGAATATTGCATGACAGGTCCTCTTTACAGTGAGATATGGGGTCAATAAGACCCCACATCTCACCTCTAGGCTGGGAAGCCTGAAATAATAAAAAAAAAAAGATAAAAAGATCCTGGCTTCGATCGTAGCGGAGTCGGTAGAAGCACCGGAGGGTGGCGGGAAGGGGGGGCATCCCCTCTCTCCTTCCATAAGAACAATCAAGCAGTGGAACAGCCGTTATGATCATTCTTATGGTGTAGGGAATCGCCGGCTGAAAAAGCTGATATCTGAATGATGCCTGTAGCTGCAGGCATCATTCAGATATCCCCACACAAAGTCAAGGTCGTCATATGACGGCGGGCGGGAACTGGTTAAAAATTGCGGGGTATTGCGGGGTATTGCAGAGTTCTACGGAGTATTGCGGGGTATTGTGGGGTAGTGCAGAGTAGTGCGGGGTATTGCGGGGTATTGCAGGGCATTGCGGGGTATTGCAGAGTAGTGCAGGGTATTGCAGAGTAGTGCAGGGTATTGCAGAGTAGTGCAGGGTATTGCGGGGTATTGCAGAGTAGTGCAGGATATTGTGGGGTATTGCAGAGCAGTGCAGGGTATTGGGGGGTATTGCAGAGTAGTGCAGGGTATTGCTGGGTATTGCAGAGTAGTGCAGGGTATTGCGGGGTATTGCAGACTATTGCGCGGTGTTGCAGAGTAGTGCAGACTATTGCGGGGTATTGCAGAGTAGTGCAGGGTATTGCGGGGTATTGCAGAGTATTGCGGGGTATTGCAGAGTATTGCGGGGTATTGCAGTGTATTGCGGGGTATTGCAGAGTAGTGCAGGGTATTGCAGAGTAGTGCAGGGTAGTGCAGAGTAGTGCAGGGTATTGCAGAGTAGTGCAGGGTATTGCGGGGTATTGCAGAGTAGTGCAGAGTATTGTGGGGTATTGCAGAGTAGTGCAGGGTATTGCGGGGTATTGCAGACTATTGCAGGGTATTGCAGAGTAGTGCAGGGTATTGCGGGGTATTGCAGACTATTGCGGGGTATTGCAGAGTAGTGCAGGGTATTGCGGGGTATTGCAGAGTATTGCGGGGTATTGCAGAGTATTGCGGGGTATTGCAGTGTATTGCGGGGTATTGCAGAGTAGTGCAGGGTATTGCAGAGTAGTGCAGGGTAGTGCAGAGTAGTGCAGGGTATTGCAGAGTAGTGCAGGGTATTGCGGGGTATTGCAGAGTAGTGCAGGGTATTGTGGGGTATTGCAGAGTAGTGCAGGGTATTGCGGGGTATTGCAGACTATTGCAGGGTATTGCAGAGTAGTGCAGGGTATTGCGGGGTATTGCAGACTATTGCGGGGTATTGCAGAGTAGTGCAGGGTATTGCGGGGTATTGCAGACTATTGCGGGGTATTGCAGAGTAGTGCAGACTATTGCGGGGTATTGCAGAGTAGTGCAGACTATTGCGGGGTATTGCAGAGTAGTGCAGGGTATTGCGGGGTATTGCAGACTATTGCGGGGTATTGCAGAGTAGTGCAGACTATTGCGGGGTATTGCAGAGTAGTGCAGGGTATTGCAGAGTATTGCTGGGTATATTGCAGGGTGTATTGCAGAGTGTATTGCAGGGTGTATTGCAGGGTGTATTGCAGGGTGTATTGCAGAGTGTATTGCAGGGATGGCTGAGCGTGGTGGGATGGATGTGACTGTATTTGTCTCTGAGCACCGCTGTGAGCACTGCACATCCAGCCCACAGCGGTGCTGCCATCCGATCCCTCCCCCTCTCCTCTCACACTGTACCGATCGGTACACAGAGGGGAGGGAGGAACCGGCGTCATGACATGACGCCGGTTTGTTTACATGTGATCGCTCCGTCATTTGACGGAGTGATCACATGGTAAACGGCCGCGATTAGCGGCCGTTTACTGTGATCCGTGATGCGCCGGGTCCTCTGGACCCGGCGGTCACGGAAGTTCTCGGGTGCGCGCCCCAGGGGGCGCGCGAGAGCAGGATTCTGGGAGGACGTCCCACGGAGGATAACCCAGGATAACCCGACCACGCTGTAGCCTTCTTTAGGCTATGGCCCGGTCGGCAAGTGGTTAAAGAAAAGCATCCGTTTGGCCTTAGTGTGGAGTATCTGCTGTAACTCTTTCCTTGCCTCTAGAAGGCTCTTGGCTGAGGCCTCCGAGAGAGATTGTTTGTGTGACAGTTCCAGTGTCTCAATTTGGGTGAGTAGTTTTCTAATCTGAGCGTCCCTTTCCTTTTTGCGTCTTGAGCCCATCCCTATCAAGACTCCTTGTATAGTACATTTATGTGCTTCCCACACTAGTAGTGGGTCTACCCCAGGTGTGTTATTGTGTTTGAAAAAATCGGTGACGTGTCTCGTAAGTATTGGCAAGAGTGTCTGGTCTGTCAGTAAGGACGTGTTCAATCTCCATGTCTGTTGTTGTCTGTTTGTGTTCTTCAAATCTAGCGTTATTGAAATAGGAGCATGATCCGAAATTGTTTGGGTGCCTATATGCGCAGTGGAAATTTTCAATAGATCTCTCTGAGAGACAAATAAACAATCCAACCGAGCATATCTGTTATGCAGAACTGAGAAATGGGTGTAGTCTCTACCGTCGGGATTGAGGAAGCGCCAGGAGTCCACCAACTGGAGTTGGTGTAGGAGTGATTTAATCTTTTTCAAGATTTTATAGGTAATGCAGGTCCTGCCGTTGGACGTAACCAAAAGTGGATTTAGAGGCACATTAAAATCTCCTCCTAATATAATGCAGCCACTGGCAAACTCCTGTAACCCCCCCACAATGTGCTGGCAAAAAGCTATGTGAGACTTATTGGGGAAGTACACATTGGCAAGAGTCAAGGGAAGGCCATTGTATGAACCCTTCAGAAACACGAATCTGCCCTCAGGATCACACAACTGTTCGGTTAATTTAAATGGTGTGTCTCTGCCTACTAGTATCGTGACCCCCTTCGACTTGGAGTCAGCTGTTGTGGCGTGAAAAGCTCTCGGGAACTGTGGGGATGTTAATTTAGGAATGTTATTTGACTTAAAATGGGTCTCTTGTAGAAACACAAATTGAGGTTTACCTTTTTTAAGTTCTCTCAGCAGGGTGGAGCGCCGCTCGGGGATGTTTAAGCCTCTAATGTTGTGAGAAATCACAAGGGGTCGGGTCCCCAGCGATGAGTATACCATGGTGGCGGCAGAGGAGGAGACGGTCAGAGCCGGGATCTGTAAAGACAAAACTGTTATGTGGGGTTTGGCACTAGACCTCCGTTCAGAAATAAAATTTCTCTAGTGGTCCGAGCAGGCGCCCTCCCTCCACTAAACAGACAGGTGCCCTTGAAGAAAAGAGAAAGGGGAGAGAAGAAAGGGTGAATAGGAAAAAAAAAAAAAAGGAAAGATCAGTAGGAAGTTATTACAATGGGGATCACTCTCCAAAGACACTAAACCGCCCCAAATGGAGAAGTGCCCCCAGACGTAATTTGTATATCAATCAGAATTTGCGGGGTCTGTGGGAGGCGACCACGGCTAGACGTAACCTAGGCTCCAAGTGGTTGGAGAACTGTGTTATCTAGATAAGAATGGTCTCAGCGAGGCACACACGGTGATTCAAACTAATAAAAATGGTGATATTATATTGATCACACCCGACCAGGATGTGTAATATGTAAACTCGGGTCTACTCGTGAAAACGTAAACTCACAGGTATAACTATAACAAATATGTCATCAAACTATTATCTAGCTGGTTAACATTAACTGTCATCCATGGGTATGGCCCCCCACAGATTGCACAACTATTTCAAATCTGCTCATACTAAATTGGTTCAGGTCGGTACCGGGAAACACACAAACAAAAAAGAAAACAAAAATAAAAATAAAAAAATAAATATGCAGATCTTTGTGCTTCACAACTGAAGTCTCAACGATTCTTGTGGGGAATGTTGGTGTATCAGTGAGCCACGTCCAGGGCATATCTGCTGTCACATCTGAGATCAGTGTCCTTCCCTCTGTCAAAAGAGATGTGGCTCGGGTATAGCAATTCTCCTCCAAGATTTGTGCCAGTATCTGTATTCAGGGCATATCGGTTGTGCAGAAAGTTATGGGGTGTTGTCAGAACTTCCCCTTAAAAGGAATCTTGTGAAGGTGGTTATCCCCTTTCCCCTTTTTCTCCTTCCTTCCCCTTTGGGGAGGACAACCCATGGGCGACAACATTTATAATATGAACTCCTGTGTGTTAAAAGTTATGCTGTAGACATCGGATTTGCTAAGGACAGGTCCAGAATGGCATAAGGCATCTATTCACATTCCTGTGCTCTGGATGGACCGGCCAGTCTCCTCGGGGTATCAGCGTAGGAGCTATTTGCTTTGTTCTGTTTATATTTCTTCGGCAATCTTTTGTCTGGGGAAGAGAGCGGAGAAGAGGGAGGGTTCCTGACCAGGGGTGGTTGTAAGATTTCCTCATACCACTCCGGTAAATCCAATAGTTCCAAGCCTAATGATTCACAGAACTCTGGTAAGTCAGCCGGCGTGCGGAGGGCAGCTTGATGGCCATTATAAGTGACTGTGAGGGCGAAGGGAAATCTCCAGGCATATCTCAAGTCCTTTGCTCTTAATTTCTCCAGTAGGGGTCGCAGTGCACGCCTATTCTTCAGAGTGATCTGTGATAGATCCTGGAAAGGCATAATCGTGGCGCCATTAAATATGATTTGGTCATTTTGTCTCGCTTTCCGCATGATCTCCTCTTTGGTAGTAAAGCTCTGTAAGCAGCAGATTATGTCACGGGGCGGTGCGGTGTCAGAACCTCTGGGCCTGAGAGCTCTGTGAGCTCTAACAAAATCAATATCAGTGTCTTCCTGCCTCTCAAGCAGGCTGTTGAAGACTCTCCGGAGTGCTGTGGTGATCTGATCTTGATCTACTGACTCCGGTATCCCCCTGACTCTGATGTTGCATCTCCTCCCCCGATTGTCAAGGTCTTCAATGTGTCTATTCATGTTAATAAAGTGCTGCATATGATTAGATGATACCATCTCCAGCTTGTGAATTGCCTTGTCCCTCTGTCTGCCTGCACTTTCGGCCGCCGCCATCTTTTCATTTATCACCATCATGCTCGTTTTCAGATCTGTTATGGCGGCTGAAAACGTAGCTTTGATGTCCGCAGCAAATACAGACATGTCTGCGAACGTGAGCGGGTGGTCCGGTTTGGACTTACCCCTGCTGGTGTTTTCAGTGGCAGACATTGAGTCCTCGCTCTCTCCCTCCTCCTGTGGTGTCGGCGCCATCTTGCCTCTCATGGTCCCGCTACGGGCCGCTGATTTGTGTCTGAAGATTTCAGCGATGTTGGCACTGGCAGAAGTTGAGTTTCGGCACGTCCGTGGTCCAGGGGTCCAGTGCAGCTTTCTGCCCGGCATTTGTGAGCTGTAGGTTGGGTGTAAGGCTTAGAATCCCCGCGTGTGCCTCAGAGCCTCCTCAATGAGCAGCCATCTCCGCCGCGCGCCAAGCCACGCCCCTCTCTTGTGTTTTTTAACCATTTTGACACTTTTTTTGTGAAATTCACACAGGGTGGGCCAGGATCTGGGGGTCTCCTTGTTAAAGGGGGCTTCCAGATTGCGATAAGCCCCCGCTCGCAGACCCCCACAACCACCGGCCAAGGGTTGTGGGGATGAGGCCCTTGTCCTCATCAACATGGGGACAAGGTGCTTTGGGGGGCTACCTCAAAGCACCCTCCCAATGTGGAGGGCATGTGGCCTGGTACAGTTCAGGAGGGGGGCGCTCTCTCATCCCCCCTCTTTTCCTGCGGCCTGCCAGGTTGCGTGCTCAGATAAGGGTCTGGAATCGATTTTCAGGGGGACCCCACGCCATTTTTAAAATAAATTTTGACGCAGGGTTTCCCTTAAAATCCATACCAGACCGGAAGGGTCTGGTATGGATTTTGAGGGGGACCCCATGCCATTTTTTAAAAAATTTTGGCGCCGGGTTCCCCTTAATTTTCATACCAGACCTGAAGGGCCTGGTATGGAATTTAGGGGGACCCCCACACCATTTTTTTTTTTAATTTTGGTTCGGGGTCCCATGCAGTTTTTATCAATGAACTTTTATGTGTATTGTCGGACCGACAATTCATTAATAGCCGCGAGTAGTGTTAAATGACTTTTTTCCCTTTGAAATGTCATTTTGCTGTCAGACTGTTCTAAACACGAGAAACATGCGCCCCTTTACAGGCATACTATAGACACCCCCCAGGTATGAAATTTAAAGGAATATTACACTTTTATTGTTTCACTTTAAGCATTATTAAAATCAATGCTCCCGAAAAAACGGCCGTTTTTAAACATTCTTTTTGCATTGATACATTTCCCCTGGGGCAGGACCCAGGTCCCCAAACACCTATTATGACAATAACTTGCATATAAGCCTTTAAAATGAGCACTTTTGATTATTCATGTTCGTGTCCCATAGACTTTAACAGTGTTTGCCTGTTCGAACAAATTTTTTGCCTGTTCGCCAAGTTCTGCTGCGAACCGAACCGGGGGGTGTTCGGCTCATCCCTAATGTCTAGCTTCTAACCTCAGCTTGTTCAATGAAGCTTTGGCAATGAAACCTCAATGAATGAAAAAATATGGACAATGCTTCATGTCCTAAAAGGTTCTTCAGGTTCTTAGGTGTGAAAATGCACAAAAAAAAGTATTCCCATTTAGCGAAGTGTAAATGGAGTTTTAGAGGGGCAATTCAAAGCAAATACATTGTGGTACTGACATACAGTTGTATGCAAAAGTTTAGGAACCCCTGGCAATTTCCATGATTGTCATTTATAAATATTTGGGTGTTTGGATCAGCAATTTCATTTTGATCTATCAAATAACTGAAGGGATACAGTATAATTTCAGTAGTGAAATGAGGTTTATTGGATTAACAGAAAATGCGCAATATGCATCAAAACAAAATTAAACAGGTGCATAAATTTGGGCACCCCAACAGAAAAGTCACATCAATATTTAGTAGAGCCTCCTTTAGCAGAAATAACAGCCTCTAGACGCTTCCTATAGCCTTTAATGAGTGTCTGGATTCTGGATGAATGTATTTTGGACCATTCCTCCTTACAAAACATCTCCAGTTCAGTTAGGTTTGATGGTTGCCGAGCATGGACAGCACGCTGCAAATCACCCCCACAGATGTTCAATGATATTCAGAAAGGGAAAAAACAAATATTGCGCTTACACTAATAAATATAAGCTGCGACTATAAAGTAGTAAACCATAAATCATATAAAAATCAAAAAGTCGCGCTAAAAACCGAAGGTGACAACAGGCAAATGCCTAAAAAACCTCATAGGAATATGAGGGTGAATATTAATCACTGAATGAAAGTTTTATAGGAGTGCTGAGCAATGTACATACACACTGTAAAAATAAACAAAACTAGATGCTATTAATTAAATGGGACACAGATAACATTAACTATGTCCGTGTGAAAAAATCAATATTGCATGACCCAATCAATGACAGGTGAGTATCTCAAATAACTATAGGAATACTATTGTGACAAATCTGTGACTATAAAAACTAAAATATAATTGATGAAGGAAAATAATAAAGAAATAAAGAAAAATGAACCCAAAAAAAAGTCCGTAGCTCAACACAAACAGTATTGATATAAGTCCATCCGTGTTAAATTAACATGCATGAAAAATGGCTTGTCTCCAAGTGCTCTGTGAAATAATGTAACAGAATCTTGCTGTGGTGAAAAATAGAGTGCGTAGACAGACCTCCACCTCTTGAAAAAATTGCTGCCTCTTACCAGATAGAAATGATCTCTTAATTACAGGAGACCCAGGGAGCGGATGGCTGCAACCCCAGCCAGGGATCTTTAAAGCAGGCACTCAGCGTCCAGATCCAGGGACTCTCTCCCACCAGCCTCAGCAAATAAGGAAATGTCACCATGCAAAAAACAAAGTGCTCCACATAGCATAAAACCAGCGTTTTATTGAATAAAAAAATTAAAGGTTGCACTTACAGAAACATAGTAGTTTAAAATGTGTGAGAAAAAGCCGGCTGGCTCCAAAGTAACCCGTGTCTTCCGGGTGTGTGAATCGCGGTGTCGTCGGGACGTAGCTCCTCCTCCCTATGTCGTTTCGTCACAACATCCCATGACCATGTCCTACAACATCATTGTAAAGATTACTTATTTTCTCTTAAGGCCTCATTCACACTAGTACAGTACTAGTTGCAATACAACGGCAGATGCAAGAGAATTCACACTAGTGTAAATTCTCTTGCATCTGCCGTTGTACTGCAAAACACAATATTTAAAATCAAATTATTCTCTATGATGCCATTTACATCAATGCAACATGATGCAGTGAGATTTTTGGAAAGGTGCAGGTACTTCCTCTAGGGTCACATTGTGTATTTGTGCCCCAATAGACTGCAATGAGAGAACATGAAAAATGCATGTACATATGTTTTTGGTACATTTTGGCAGAGTTTTACGCTTAGCAATCAGTCTCTTCCTACAAAAAAAGTGTGAATCATAAAAACATGCATAAAGTATGAAAAATGCCCTACGCTTAGGTGTGCATGGACACATACTGTAGGTTAACATGGAGAGGTGTTTAGAGGCAGAAGAAAAAAAGCCTGTAACTTAGGTGTTTTTTTAGCTGCAGTGTACATGACTCCTTAGTGTGAATCTAGGCTTAAACAGTTTCAGTCGTTTTCATCGAAGCTAAAAAAAATCACTATTTAATTCAGTTATGTACTGTATAGAATTGCTAACAGACTTGAAAATGCTGATATAAAGAGAGAGCACAGTGGTGACTTTGTTAGTCTCCTGCTCATGCATCATTGTCAGGTTACAGGTTGCAGCAGGTCCTTAAACTGTATTGCTTTAAGAAGAACTTAATCACTAAAAAGAAAATCTAGAAAATAATTTGTGCTTGTACAAAATACATGCTCACAAATGCTAAACGTTAGGGTTAATAAAATAGAAGAACTGAAACTACTAATACATAAGGAGGATTTTGACTTTGTAGGAATATCAGAAACCTGGTTTCACAGCTCACATAACTGGCTTGGGATTGTCCAGGTTTACTTCCTGTATCAGAAGGACAGGTTGGGTAGAAGAGGGAGAGATGTCTGAATGTACATAAAGAGCAATTTACTAGTGAAAATGAGGGATGACATTGCTAATGGGGCAAGGGAGGGGGTGGAATCCTTGAGGCTAGAACTTCTAGGGGGGAAACAAACTAATATAAATTATTAGGTGGTGTATGCTACAGGCGCCCTAAGCTGGAGCAGGGAAATGTTAATCACTGGGAACTTCAATTATCCAAATAATAACTGGGCAGATGAAACTACTTACTTATCTAAGGCTCTTCATTTCTTGGATGTATTTCAGGACAATTTCATGTGTCAGTTAGTAGATGCCCCAAATAGAAATAATGCTCAGCTGGACCTACTAATTGCAAAAAACTCAGCTAATTACATATGTGGAAGTAAGGGATAACTGTCAGAAACCATGGAATCAGAAGTGCAGTTAAATCACACTTGTTTACTAATAAAAGCAAAAAGAACAAACATAGTCAAAACATAGCCAAAGTTCAGTAACCGGAACGGATAGTCAGCCAAGCCAGAAGTCAGGTATCAGCGTAGTGGAACAGCAAGCAGGATCCGGAGCCAAAAGGGATGTCAGCCAAGCAAGTCTTTAAACAGGAACGCAGGAGATAGTCTCTGTGATGTTTACCAAGGTGAAGGCAGAGATCCTCTGGTCTGGACGGCTTAAGTAGGCAGGACTGACGAGCAGGATATCATCAACAGGTGAATAGCTGTGGAGAGATAGGAGCTGGCAATTAGGTGAAAGCTGAGCTGCCACCTCAGAGAAGGAAGGGCTAAGCCCAGCCCTGACAATAACTTAGAAAACAGCAATCACTGAGTAATTAAGTTCACCATAAATAATAGGAAAAGAAGGCACAAGAGTAGGACAATAACAATAAATTTCAGAGGAGACCATTTTACTAAGCTGCGCTTCACACTTTATGGCAATAAATGGGATCAGAATCTAGAAACAAGGAACACTGAGTTAAAATGGGAGCACTTTAAGAAAATATTAAATAATATCATTAGCCAGTGTGTCCCAATAAGTACACATATAAAAGAGCTAAAGTTAAATGTTGGTGGCTAAATTCTAGTGTAAAAATGCATATTAATGAGAACAGAGGTCACCATCAGCATTCCAACACTACAAAGAATGCAATAAGAAATGTAAAAGTGTGTTCAGGACAGCTAAATTAGACCACAAGACACACATAGTGGAACAGAGTAAAAAAAAAAAATGTTTTAAATATATTAACCACTTGACCCCCAGACCAATTCTGACATTTGATGACGCTGTGTGGGAGGGTGAAATGCATTGACGTGACACACTTCCAGTTCTGACGTAATTTCCTGTCTCGTGGGAATGCTGTTAATGGTGTTTGCTGCATTCTCTGATTATTTCAATGCCTGATTTTAACTTATTTTTGTAAGTATAACCTTTTATGCGCAATAAATTTTCAATCTTAGCATACTTCACTATTGGTCCCCCCTTTTACTTCTTTTTTGGGTACCTGTTTTTTGTTGGGCTAAGTATTAACATTGAAGGATCGTTTATCATCTCATCAGTGAACCTGCCATCCTGTAACATTCTTTGAATATCGTTACAAGCCTTTACCGATTCTCAGACTGAAAAGCTGGGTGTCATTGTGATTTGGTGAGTTGGGACACATGTGGGGGTGTCTTGATACACCTGAAAAATTTTCTGCAACATTTTCTCTGCACTTTCCACACACCAGATGTGAAGCATTCGCTGCATTTTTACACACACTATTTGTGAAGCACCTTCATAGTTTTTTATGGACTTTATGTTTTTTGTTATCACTTAATATGGGTTTTTGTTTGTGAGCGCTGTATTTATATATTTTACCATTTATTATATTTTACTACCATGTTCAAGTGTCTAGCACTTTGTGTATAGCAGCTTCATTCAATCATTTTTTTACCACCCATTTTTTTTTTCACACCATCAGTGCGAGTTTATATATTTAGATTATATATATTCCCATTTACAACATACATACATTTTCATTTAAGTACGGAGGGGCAGGGGTGCTATAACTCTTTTTTAATTATTTATTTTATTTAAAACTTTTTTTACACTGTACTTTAAACATTTTTTTACCAACTTTATTGCTATCACAAGGGATGAACAACATCCCTTGTAATATCATGGGCCATGAGAGGTCCTCTTTTAGACCCCTTATCTCTCCTCTGGCCTCTAAAGCATGCTGTACAAGCTAGTAATGGCTTGTAATTAAACAAACCGAAACAGTAAGTGACAAAATGCTATTGGCTTCTTGTTTATGACGCCACCATAGGGCAGGGGCGGATCCAGGGGGAGCAATTGCCCCCTCCGAGAATGTGGGTGAGTGGACGGGAAGGCGTCGCTGCAGGTGAGAGAGCCGGTGGGCGGCTCCACAGCTCAGAGCACGGGCGGCTCTGGTGGGGAGAGACAGCAAGTGGCACTGTTGGTGAGCAGCTGTGCGGCTCGGTGACAGTGTGTGAGAGCGGCTGCTGGCCAATCAAGGAGCCGGCGGGCGGAGGAGCAGAGAGATAACATTATCTCTCACCGCCCAGCACCCGCCCTGCATCCCTGCAGTTCCGAACTCACTGTGCAGTGTGCAGGCAGCCACGGCAGCAGAGAGATTACATCATTTCTCTGCTGCTTGACTGGTAATGTGCTGCCTGACCCTGGGACACAGCAAGAGACAATTATAGCAGGCAAGTAACAATCCGCAATGTGTGGCATGGGATGTGGCAAGTGACAATCTGCAACGTGTGGCATGGGACGTGGCAAGTGACAATCTGCAACGTGTGGCATGGGACGTGGCAAGTGACAATCTGCAACATATGGCATGGGACGTGGCAGGTGACAATCTGCAATGTATGGCATGGAAGGTGGCAAGTGACAATCTGCAACGTGTGGCATGGAAGGTGGCGAGTGACAATTTGCAATGTGTGGCATGGGAGGTGGCAAGTGACAATCTGCAACGTGTGGCATGGGACGTGGCAAGTGACAATCTGCATCTGGTTACAGCCGACGTGGCAAGTGACAATCCGCAACGTCTGGCATGGGACGTGGCAAGTGACGTGGCAAGTGACAATCTGCAACATGTGACAAGTGATGTGGCAAGTGACAATCCGCAATGTGTGGCAGGTGACAGTGGCAAGTGACACACTCAGGGCTCCCACTGATTCTGCATTATGGTAAGTTGAACTATTTCATTTTTTATAACAATGTAATAATAGTAAGAATGTGCTGTAATCATCCTGATACCATAACAACCATGGTGCCGTGATGATTGAAGCGCTAACACCAGCCATTTCCCTGTTAAATTTACCCCAAAAAAAGTATTTTCTGGCAGTGCCCCTCCCGAGACTAGGCTCTGGATCCTCCCCTGCCGTAGGGAGGGAAGGAACTTCTTCTCCTTCCATTCTTCTTAGTGCATCAGTCGGATTGGTCTGATGGAAAAGGTGGTGGTGTGGAGGGGGCCCTTCTGCCATGTGTAAAAGTGATCCAGTGGCTGTATAGCTTCTCCGATCACTTTTACCTGATAGAGAATTGCCTCCTGTAAAAAAAAAGTACTGTGATCACGGTTGTAGCCCTTAACCATGATCCCGGGATAACCACCTCAATATGAGGCCATATACTGTATACATGTATACTGTATATGTATAAATGTATACTGTATACATGAGGTGGTTAAAAGTAAAAGGGAAAGGTCAGTAGTTTGTTTCATTCCAAATTGAAATTCGGACAAATTTTAGTTTTTCTGAAAATTCGGATGTATTCAAATTTCCGAATTACAATAGTACCAAATTTAAACAAATCCGAAATAACTAATTTTTTGGGGGGTTTTGGGTGGAATTCAAACTTGAATCGATCTGAATAGTTTTCAAATCAATTTTGAATAGTTTTTGAACTTGAATAGTTTTCCAATTTCCTGAGAGAATAAAATAAAATAGAAAATAAAGGAATAGCATAGAAAAAAATATAATAGAATAAAATAGAAAGAATATAACCATGTTCTGAAATTCGAATTTCAAATAGAATAAATTAGGATTTGAATACTTAAGAAAAGATTAGTATAGAAATAACAACAAAATAGAATAGAAAGAATATAACCACCTTCCGAAATTTAAATTTAAATAGAAAAGAATAGAAAAGAATTGGATAGAATAGAAAATAATTGAATAGAAAAAAAAGAATAGAAAAGAATAAACAAATTGAAAAATAATAGAATTCAACAAACTATAGAATAGAATACAAAGAATATAACCATTTCCAAAATTCAAATAGAATCAATTTGAATTTGAATAGAATATAAAATAATAAATTAGAATAGGAAGATGGTTATATTCTTTCTATTCTATTCTATTCTATTGTTTTTTTTTATACAATTCTGTTGTTTATTATATTCTAATCTATTCTTTTCTATACTATTCAAATTCATTCTATTTGAATTTTAGGAAATGGTTATATTCTTTCTATTCTTTATTTTTGTATTCTATTCTATTCATTTGTATTCTACATGTACAGTAAATAATACAGTGCAGTCGGTGTACAGTATCTAATACAGTGCAGGCGGTGTACACAGTATGTAATATAGTGTGTACAGTATATAATATACTTCAGGCGGTATACAGTATATAATACAGTGCAGTCAATGTACAGTATCTAATACAGTGCAGACGGGGTACAGTATATAATACAGTGTGTGCAGTATATACAGTCAGGTCCATGAATATTGGGACATCGACACAATTCTAATCTTTTTGGCTCTATACACCACCACAATGGATTTGAAATTAAACGAACAGGATGTGCTTTAATTGCAGACTTTCAGCTTTAATTTATGGGTATTTACATCCAAATCAGGTGAATGGTGTAGGAATTACAACAGTTTGTATATGTGCCTCCCACTGTGGATCTCATATTGACAGTTGACAGCAACAGATTTCAAATGCAAGTAGCACATTTGAAATGAACTCTGGACCTTTTATCTGCTCCTTGTAAATGGGATAATGAGGGAATAATACACACCTGGCCATGGAACAGCTGAGCAGCCAATTGTCCCATTACTTTTGGTCCCTTAAAAAGTGGGAGGCACATACAGTGGGGACGGAAAGTGTTCAAACCCCTTTACATTTTTCACTCTTTGTTATATTGCAGCTATTTGCTAAAATCATTTAAGTTCATTTTTTCCCTCATTAATGTACACATAGCACCCCATATTGACAGAAAAACACAGAATTGTTGACATTTTTGCAGATTTATTCAACAAGAAAAACTGAATACTTTCCGTCCCCACTGTATACAAACTGTTGTAATTCCTACACCGTTCACCTGATTTGGATGTAAATACCCTCAAATTAAAGCTGAAAGTCTGCAGTTAAAGCACATCTTGTTTGTTTAATTTCAAATCCATTATGGTGGTGTATAGAGCCAAAAATATTAGAATTGTGTCGATGTCCCAATTCTTATGGATCTGATTGTAATACAGGGTGTACAGTATGTAATACACTTCAGGTGGTATGCAGTAAATAATACAGTGCAGTCGGTGTACAGTATCTAATACAGTGCCGGCGGTGTACACAGTATATATTACAGTGTGTACAGTATATAATACACTTCAGGCGGTGTACAGTATATAATACAGTGCAGACGGTGTACACAGTATATAATACAGTGTAGTGCAGTGTGAAAAAAAAATCCCCATTATGTTCGGAAGGCCACCAAGGAGATGCAGATGCTCACAGGCCACTAAAAGAGGGCAAACAGCCTCTGTGTCTACAGTGAAAAGTGGTGGTCATGGACATGGTGTATTCTCTACAGGCGGGGCACACTTGTCCGTTTTTTCTGCTGCTGGTCATGTTATTGAGCCACAACATGCAGAAGAGTTGGTGAAGTAGATAACTAAGACGTCCTCATCCTCCTCATCCTCCTCATTCTCTGTCACCCAGGCTCATTTTAGTTTGCCTTCAAACGCAGCTGCCAAAGCGGCCTATTCCACCGACTCATTGTCCACAGTTACTCCTTCCATAGC
Organism: Lithobates clamitans; assembly: GCA_037952925.1. NCBI lineage: Eukaryota > Metazoa > Chordata > Amphibia > Anura > Ranidae > Lithobates > Lithobates clamitans. The sequence goes on from JBBGZY010001222.1 coordinate 3,665,974, forward strand.
CCCACCATCTGGCTTTTTGGCTTTTTTCGACACATGTGCAGTAGATCGCACCATTGCTGTTTGCAATCTATGTATGAAGCATGGCCAGCACAGCACCCGCTTGGGTACCATATGCTTGACAAGACATATGACGACCTGCCATGCAGTCCATTGGCAACAGCAACTAAAAGACCGGCATCATAAAAAAAGGCAGACTTCTCCTTGCTCCTTATCTGGGATCCCAACCCCTACTATACCTCACGTCCTCTATAAAACCTGCACTGAGAGGAATGAAGGTATAGCAATAGGCGCCACAAGTACTTGCAGACAATCTGCTAGCATACAACACCAGTTGAGTTCCGCAGGCAAATTTTCTGCACCCTTTTGTGAATTTGTGGAATGTGCTGTACCACAGTGGCAGGTTCCAAAAAGACATTTATTTTCACGTTTGGCCATTTCAGCTCTCTACCGTCATGTGGAAGGCAATGTTTTGGCCTCATTGGACAGGGCGGTCAGCAGCAAGATTCATATTACCTCTGACTCATGGTCCAGCAGGCATGTCAGCGACTTTACCTTTCCTTTACGGCGCACTGGGTAACTCTTCTGGCAGTTGGGAAGGATGCAGGAGTTAGAGCTTGTTCCGCCACAACGCCTCCAAAAAGCTGGTGGTGATTCTGTCACATCTGTGTGCTCCACCCCCTTCACTTCTTCTTCCTCTATGGCCTCTTCTGCAGAATTTTCCTCTGAACCAGCAGTGCTCAATAAGCATTCAAGGGGCTACGCAAGCAGTCAGGCTAAAAGATGCCATGCAGTGCTTCAATTGGTCTGTCTAGGGGACAGGAGCCACACTGGGGCAGAAATTCTGTCAGCTCTGCAGGGACAGGCTCAGAGGTGGCTGTATAGCTTCTCCGATCACTTTTACCTGATAGAGAATTGCCTCCTGTAAAAAAAAAAGTACTGTGATCACGGTTGTAGCCCTTAACCATGATCCCGGGATAACCACCTCAATATGAGGCCATATACTGTATACATGTATACTGTATATGTATAAATGTATACTGTATACATGAGGTGGTTAAAAGTAAAAGGGAAAGGTCAGTAGTTTGTTTCATTCCAAATTGAAATTCTGACAAATTTTAGTTTTTCTGAAAATTCGGATGTATTCAAATTTCCGAATTACAATAGTACCAAATTTAAACAAATCCGAAATAACTAATTTTTTGGGGGGTTTTGGGTGGAATTCAAACTTGAATCCATCTGAATAGTTTTCAAATCAATTTTGAATAGTTTTTGAACTTGAATAGTTTTCCAATTTCCAGAGAGAATAAAATAAAATAGAAAATAAAAGAATAGCATAGAAAAAAATATAATAGAATAAAATAGAAAGAATATAACCATGTTCTGAAATTCGAATTTCAAATAGAATAAATTAGAATTTGAATACTTAAGTAAAGATTAGTATAGAAATAACAACAAAATAGAATAGAAAGAATATAACCACCTTCCGAAATTTAAATTTAAATAGAAAAGAATAGAAAAGAATTGGATAGAATAGAAAATAATTGAATAGAAAAAAAAGAATAGAAAAGAATAAACAAATTGAAAAAGAATAGAATTCAACAAACTATAGAATAGAATACAAAGAATATAATCATTTCCAAAATTCAAATAGAATCAATTTGAATTTGAATAGAATATAAAATAATAAATTAGAATAGGAATATGGTTATATTCTTTCTATTCTATTCTATTCTATTGTTTTTTTTTATACAATTCTGTTGTTTATTATATTCTAATCTATTCTTTTCTATACTATTCAAATTCATTCTATTTGAATTTTAGGAAATGGTTATATTCTTTCTATTCTTTATTTTTGTATTCTATTCTATTCATTTGTATTCTACATGTACAGTAAATAATACAGTGCAGTCGGTGTACGGTATCTAATACAGTGCAGGCGGTGTACACAGTATGTAATATAGTGTGTACAGTATATAATATACTTCAGGCGGTATACAGTATATAATACAGTGCAGTCAATGTACAGTATCTAATACAGTGCAGACGGGGTACAGTATATAATACAGTGTGTGCGGTATATACAGTCAAGTCCATAAATATTGGGACATCGACACAATTCTAATCTTTTTGGCTCTATACACCACCACAATGGATTTGAAATTAAACGAACAGGATGTGCTTTAATTGCAGACTTTCAGCTTTAATTTATGGGTATTTACATCCAAATCAGGTGAATGGTGTAGGAATTACAACAGTTTGTATATGTGCCTCCCACTGTGGATCTCATATTGACAGTTGACAGCAACAGATTTCAAATGCAAGTAGCACATTTGAAATGAACTCTGGACCTTTTATCTGCTCCTTGTAAATGGGATAATGAGGGAATAATACACACCTGGCCATGGAACAGCTGAGCAGCCAATTGTCCCATTACTTTTGGTCCCTTAAAAAGTGGGAGGCACATACAGTGGGGACGGAAAGTATTCAAACCCCTTTACATTTTTCACTCTTTGTTATATTGCAGCTATTTGCTAAAATCATTTAAGTTCATTTTTTTCCCTCATTAATGTACACATAGCACCCCATATTGACAGAAAAACACAGAATTGTTGACATTTTTGCAGATTTATTCAACAAGAAAAACTGAAATATCACTTGGTCCTAAGTATTTAGACCCTTTGCTGTGACACTCATATATTTAACTCAGGTGCTGTACATTTCTTCTGATCATCCTTGAGATGGTTCTAAACCTTAATTTGAGTCCAGCTGTGTTTGATTATACTGATTGGACTTGATTAGGAAAGCCACACACCTGTCTTTATAAGATGTTACAGCTCACAGTGCATGTCAGAGCAAATGAGAATCATGAGGTCAAAGGAACTGCCCGAAGAGCTCAGAGACAGAATTGTGGCAAGGCACAGATCTGGCCAAGGGTACAAAAAAAATCTGCTGCACTTAAGGTTGCTAAGAGCACAGTGGCCTCCATAAATAAATTGAAGACGTTTGGGATGACCAGAACCCATCCTAGAGCTGGCCATCCGGCCAAACTGAGCTATCGGGGGAGAAGAGCCTTGATGAGAGAGGTAAAGAAGAACCCAAAGATCACTGTGGCTGAGCTCCAGTGATGCAGTCGGGAGATGGGAGAAAGTTGTAGAAAGTCAACCATCACTTCAGCCCTCCACCAGTCAGGTGTTTATAGCAGAGTGGCCAGACGGAAGCCTCTCCTCAGTGCAAGACACATGAAAGCCCGCATGGAGTTTGCTAAAAAACACCTGAAGGAAGATGGTGAGAAATAAGATTCTTTGGTCTGATGAGACCAAGATAGAACTTTTTGGCCTTAATTCTAAGCAGTAGGTGTGGAGAAAACCAGGCACTGCTCATCACCTGTGCAATACAGTCCCAACAGTGAAGCATGGTGGTGGCAGCAGGGCGACTGGTTGCAATTGAGGGAAAGATGAATGCGGCCAAGTACAGGGATATCCTGGACAAAAACCTTCTCTAGAGTGGACCTCAGACTGGGCCAAAGGTTTACTTTCCAACAAGACAATGACCCTAAGCACACAGTTAAAATAACGAAGGAGTGGCTTCTTGAATGGCCCAGCCAGAGCCCTGATTTAAACCCAATTGAGCATCTCTGGAGAGACCTAAATATGGCTGTCCACCAATGTTTACCATCCAACCTGACAGAACTGAAAAGGATCTGCAAGGAGGAATGGCAGAGGATCCCCAAATCCAGGTGTGAAAAACGTGTTGCATCTTTCCCAAAAAGACTCATGGCTGTATTAGATCAAAAGGATGCTTCTACTAAATACTGAGCAAAGGGTCTGAATACTTAGGACCATGTGATATTTCAGTTTTTCTTTTTTAATAAATCTGCAAAAATGTCAACAATTCTGTGTTTTCCTGTCAATATGGGGTGCTGTATGTACATTAATGAGGAAAGAAAATAACTTAAATGATTTTAGCAAATGGCTGCAATATAACAAAGAGTGAAAAATGTAAGGGGGTCTGAATACTTTCCGTCCCCACTGTATACAAACTGTTGTAATTCCTACACCGTTCACCTGATTTGGATGTAAATACCCTCAAATTAAAGCTGAAAGTCTGCAGTTAAAGCACATCTTGTTTGTTTAATTTCAAATCCATTATGGTGGTGTATAGAGCCAAAAATATTAGAATTGTGTCGATGTCCCAATTCTTATGGATCTGATTGTAATAAAGGGTGTACAGTATGTAATACACTTCAGGTGGTATGCAGTAAATAATACAGTGCAGTCGGTGTACAGTATCTAATACAGTGCCGGCGGTGTACACAGTATATAATACAGTGTGTACAGTATATAATACACTTCAGGCGGTGTACAGTATATAATACAGTGCAGACGGTGTACACAGTATATAATACAGTGTAGTGCAGTGTGAAAAAAAAATCCCCATTATGTTCGGAAGGCCACCAAGGAGATGCAGATGCTCACAGGCCACTAAAAGAGGGCAAACAGCATCTGTGTCTACAGTGAAAAGTGGTGGTCATGGACATGGTGTATTCTCTACAGGCGGGGCACACTTGTCCGTTTTTTCTGCTGCTGGTCATGTTATTGAGCCACAACATGCAGAAGAGTTGGTGAAGTAGATAACTAAGACGTCCTCATCCTCCTCATCCTCCTCATTCTCTGTCACCCAGGCTCATTTTAGTTTGCCTTCAAATGCAGCTGCCAAAGCGGCCTATTCCACCGACTCATTGTCCACAGTTACTCCTATTGTAGCCCCACCATCTGGCTTTTTGGCTTTTTTCGACACATGTGCAGTAGATCGCACCATTGCTGTTTGCAATCTATGTATGAAGCATGGCCAGCACAGCACCCGCTTGGGTACCATATGCTTGACAAGACATATGACGACCTGCCATGCAGTCCATTGGCAACAGCAACTAAAAGACCGGCATCATAAAAAAAGGCAGACTTCTCCTTGCTCCTTATCTGGGATCCCAACCCCTACTATACCTCACGTCCTCTATAAAACCTGCACTGAGAGGAATGAAGGTATAGCAATAGGCGCCACAAGTATTTGCAGACAATCTGCTAGCATACAACACCAGTTGAGTTCCGCAGGCAAATTTTCTGCACCCTTTTGTGAATTTGTGGAATGTGCTGTACCACAGTGGCAGGTTCCAAAAAGACATTTATTTTCACGTTTGGCCATTTCAGCTCTCTACCGTCATGTGGAAGGCAATGTTTTGGCCTCATTGGACAGGGCGGTCAGCAGCAAGATTCATATTACCTCTGACTCATGGTCCAGCAGGCATGTCAGCGACTTTACCTTTCCTTTACGGCGCACTGGGTAACTCTTCTGGCAGTTGGGAAGGATGCAGGAGTTAGAGCTTGTTCCGCCACAACGCCTCCAAAAAGCTGGTGGTGATTCTGTCACATCTGTGTGCTCCACCCCCTTCACTTCTTCTTCCTCTATGGCCTCTTCTGCAGAATTTTCCTCTGAACCAGCAGTGCTCAATAAGCATTCAAGGGGCTACGCAAGCAGTCAGGCTAAAAGATGCCATGCAGTGCTTCAATTGGTCTGTCTAGGGGACAGGAGCCACACTGGGGCAGAAATTCTGTCAGCTCTGCAGGGACAGGCTCAGAGGTGGTTGATGCCGCAACAGCTTGAGCCAGGAATGGTTGTATGCAACAATGTCACCAACCTTCTCTCCGCCCTCTTACAGGCACAATTGACATATGTTCCATGCTTGGCAGAATCTGCTGAGGCAGGCCAGAAAAGTTTGCGGTCATTTCTGGCGGTCATACAATGCCATTCAACGGGAATTCAACCTCATTTGTGACATGCCCACCAGGTGGCAATGCTTTCTCGTGAAAAAGAATATATAAAACACAAAGTGCTGTGATGCTAAATAGCTGATAATTACACATAAAACCAAGTGAGGCTGCTATCAAAAGAGAGTGTTTTCAGAGTCACTTAAAAAGAATAAATAATGATATTTGAAGCGCTTCACAATGTGCATAAAAATGAATATATATGAATAAATATAAATACTCAAATAAATCCAGTGTACTGCAGTGAATCTGCTCCTGTCTAAGGCGGCTGACTGCTATAGTAAAACCTGCATATGCCTTATCATTATAAAGCACACGTGAGTGGATTGAAGTTTGCCTGTGTACCTTGGTGTCCTAACTATTGCACAATGATTGTTTTTTTCTCTTATCTGCCTGTCAAATGAGATCTGTTTATGATTCTCACATTGGTTGTGAACAGAAGCAAAAGAAACATTGTTACTATAAAGGTCAATGAGCACCTTAATTAAGCAAGTGTTTTTAAACAGCTTTGCTACTGGGACCGGATCAAAGCTCTATACTAATCGGATTCTACACTTGTATAATTGAACCTTCTGAATACATACCTATATATTTATTTTTATGTGGATTTTTTATGTGGATTTTTTACACATTTGGTGTCACTAATTTTTTATAATTTTACACTATTTTGATTGCTGGATTTTTTAGGAATTTTTACTCACCGCTGGATTTATTTGAGTATTTATATTTATTCATATATATTCATTTTTATGCACATTGTGAAGCGCTTCAAATATCATTATTAATGCTTTCTCGTGGATACTCGTGCTTTTCCAGGACACACTTCACACTATCGAGGATTGACCTTATTCTGGGCAATGAGGAAGTGATGTCTATAGTAAAAAACCTGAGTTATATGACAAGAGGCCTCTCGGACCACTCCCCGGTGACAGCTTTAATGGAAATAAGGGAGGGTAGTCACTTGCAAGAATGGAGAATAAGTCCCTTTTGGATGGAACTTATGGGAGATCCACAGGAGGTGTTAGTAGCCTTAAGGGAATTTGTTGAATTGAATACAGGTTCTGCCTCAGATGGGGTGGTTTGGGATACATTGAAGTCCTTTTTCTGAGGCATAATGATACAACAAGTATCCAAAATCAAAAAACAGTCTAAGGAATGGGAGAAACTGGCTAGAGAGAAAGTGACACTAACAGAAGAACAATACATTAGAGATCCGACATCTGATAGGCTTAGGGTATGGATAGAGGCACAACAGAATTACTGGTTAATAACGCTCGGGAAAGCAGAGAACAAACAAATTTTTCAAAAGCAAGTAGCTTTCGGTGAGAGTGAAAATGTGGGGTGAATGCTGGCCCACTTGGTTAGAACGAACTCCCCCTCTTCAATGGTGCCAACAATCACTACAAGTGAGGGCAGGATGTCCTTGCATATACCAGAGATAGTGGACAGGTTTAGAGACTATTATGAGGAACTATATAGCTCCCGGCAGGAGGAAATGGGGGTAGAAATGGATAACCTTCTCGGAAACCTGTCGATTCCCTGTCTTTCTGACAAAGATAGGACAGCACTTGATATGCCTATATCCTTGGAGGAAATACAGTGGACCGTGCAGGAAATGGTGGGACAGAAGTCCCCAGGACTGGATGGTCTCCCGGCTGAGACCTATCAATATTACGGTGGGGTGCTTATTGAAAATGTGGGGCGAATGCTGGCCCACTTGGTTAGAATGAACTCCCCCTCTTCGATGGTGCCAACAATCACTACAAGTGAGGGCAGGATGTCCTTGCATATACCAGAGATAGTGGACAGGTTTAGAGACTATTATGAGGAACTATATAGCTCCCGGCAGGAGGAAATGGGGTAGAAATGGATAACTTTCTCGGAAACCTGTCGATTTCCTGTCTTTCTGACGAAGATAGGACAGCACTTGATATGCCTATATCCTTGGAGGAAATACAGTGGACCGTGCAGGAAATGGCGGGACAGAAGTCCCCAGGACTGGATGGTCTCCCGGCTGAGACCTATCAATATTACGGTGGGGTGCTGCTCCCTGAACTGAGAGTTCTCTTTGTTTATTTTTTATTTTTTTCTCTTTTTTTTACCACTTTAGCAAAGTATTTTCCGGGGCTGTTACTTCAACTTTGCAGTTCAGTATCTTTCCTTACATCATCACATCATTGTTGCGTTATCATCAGTCATTAGCCAGTCAGTCATGATGCTTTAGAATACAACTCAGCCCCACCAAAATTATCTATCCCCATTACTACCCTCCCCCACACCCCTAACCCGCTCTTCCCCTTATCCCTCACCCCCCTCAAACCCTCCCCCTCCTTTCTCTTGCTTCCTTCTATACTCCCACTCCTGTTCTCCTGTTACTCCTGTGGAGTCCTCTTCTTCACACATTACATTTTCACTGATCTTAACCATCTAGTTTCTTTATTTACTATGAGGCCTCCATCTAAATACCCCACAACTCAGCCGCTCATATTGAGTACCTATATCTTACCCAATTTCTCCATTTCGTTTCGAAAGCTTCCAATCCCCTCCCTTGACTGAACCTCAGATATTCAAGATAATAAATTTCATTGATTTTGTTGAGCCACTCCCGCATTGAAGGTCTTCTTTTATCTTACCAGTATCTGGGTATAAAACTTTTGGCCGCATTTATAAGTTGTGGTAATAGCGATTTCAAGTATGTCTTCGTGGGCATTTCGCTCCCGTGAAATAGGCACACCCAAGGATCGTCTGGGATGACGATATTAGTAATCTCTCCTATAATACCCCTTATCTCATCCCAGTATTTCTTAATTTCCGGGCACTGCCACCAAATATGCGCCATTGTCCCAATTTAGGTACATCCCCTCCAGCATAGTTGTGAGGTTTCACTCTGAATTCTATGTGCTCTATCGGGGTGATGTACATTCTCGCCAGACACTTGTAATTCATCTCCGTTAACTTACAGTCAACCGAAGTGATGTTCACCCTTTTCAATAACCGCCATATCACCCGTTCATTAAGCTTGATATCCAATTCTTTCATCCACTTCTCAATATATGGAGGAATTTCCGCGCTCCCTAATTCTGTTAAAACTCTATAGATCTTAGAGATCCCCCTTTCCCTTTTTTCTACATACTTATTTTCTCCAGGGGTCGCAGATTTTCTGTCGACCTAATTGGCTGCGGGAGTGAGTCAACAAAATGTTTCAGTTGATTGTATCGCCAGGGGTCGAACCATGCACCTTTATCTTTTAGTTCTTGGTGTGTGCAAATATTGCCCTGTCTCATGACATCTTTTAATTGGGCGTCTTCCTTCAATATCCACTTCCCAAACATATCCTCTTTTCCCGGAGTGAAATATTAAGCGGGAGTGTCCTTAAGCAGGATTAGTGATGAGTTAAATTCCCAGTGCTCCCTTTTGTGCAGGTTATCCCATATTTTAAGTGCATGCTTAGTACTCTCCATTGTTTCTGTGCTCAATTTTCTACAGTGTGGTGGGATCCATACTATCTTACCCAACCCAGCTTCACACATTCTATTCTCCATTTTCACCCATTGTTTTACTTTGTTATTTTTAACCCAATCTAATATACATGATAAGGCGATTGCCTCATAATATTTTCTAATGTCAGGTGCCCCCCACTACCCTTTTGTCTTATCTTTAATTAACTGTGTAAAGTTTATGCGAAGTTTTTTCCCTCTCCAAATAAACCTCATCAACATAGTGTGCAAACATTTAAAGTAGGGAGTGCAATTGGAAGCATTTGCATCTTATATATGATTTTTGGTAAAATTATCATCTTATATAAATTGATTCTGCCTCCCCATGATAACTGTCCTCTTGAGATTCTGTTCAATTCTTTCTTGATCTCATTTAGAAGTGGCATATAGTTAGCCTGGAATAGTGACTCTATTGTTGGGGTAATTTTAACTCCTAAGTAATTAAGTTCTTTTATCCCCCATCTAAAAGGGAAATACTTTTGATATGTAGAGTCCCTTAGTCTGTTTTTATTAATCTCTAACGTTTCCGATTTGTCCGGGTTAACTCGAAAGTTGGAGAGCCTCCCATATTCTTTTAAAGTCAATATCAGATTCGGAAGGGTGGTCCTAGGACGGGTGATATAAAACAATATGTCATCCGTGTAGGCGGCTAGTTTGTACTCCTCATTGCCCACTTTAACCCCACCAATGTCTGGGCACTGCCTTATCTTAGTTAGTAGGCGTTCCAAGGCTAACACGAACAGTAGTGGGGAAAGTGGGCACCCCTGCCTAGTGCCGTTACACATTTCAAATGAATCTGAGAAAGTGCCATTTATCTTCACTTTCGCTGTGGGATGGGTATATAAGGCCTTTATCCAGCTGAGCATTCTCATTCCCAATCCAATCTCCTCTAATGTGCTCCGCTATCCTTAATTTTCTGGACAACCAATGATGTTTTGATACCATTATCCCTCCTCTCTCTTCCTGGTACAAAACCCACCTGATCTGGATGTATAATCTCATTAATTATCAGTTTTATCCTATCGGCTAGGATTTTGGCAAAAAGTTTTGTGTCTACGTTCAGGAGTGATATGGGCCTATAGCTGGAACATAGCGTACTATCTTTACCTTCTTTCAGAATGATGACAATGTTGGCTTCCAGTGCTTCCCTTCTCATCTCCCATTTATCCCCAATCCCGTTCATATATGAACACATTTTGGAGATCAATAGGTCCTGGTATTTTTTATAGTATAAAACAGTCAACCCACCGGGGCCTGGGCTTTTTCCTACTGGAGTTTCTTGCAGAGCTTTTCTAAGCTCCTCTTTAGTAATGGGGGCCTCTAAAATGTTCTTTTCACTTTTCGCAATTTTATGTAATTGAACATCTTTTAGGTAGTTTTTTATTCTCTCTCTTTTTAATTCTTTGACCTCTTGTGAGTCATTCTTATCAATTGCGTATAACCCTCCATAATACTCTTGAAAAACTTTCGCGATGTCACTGGTTTTATACCTAAGTTCTCCCGATTTTGTCTTTATTTTTTCAATATAGTTAATAGATTTTTTTTTTCTCAAAGCCCTTGCCAGTAATTTACCTGGTTTGTTACCATTTATGTATCTTTCTTTCTTCATTAGATTGTATACCTTACGCGATTCTTGCTCTACTAGTTCCCGCATATCCTCTCTTTTCCTTTGTAGCCTTGCCCACACCACCCCGTCCCCAGTTAGCCTATGTTGCTGTTCTAACTCATAGATTTCCTTTGTCAGGGCAGTCTTATCTTTCAACATTCTTTTCTTTTTTTCTGATCCCATCATCATAAAAATGCCCCTTATATAAGCTTTATGGGCCTCCCAGACTGTTGCCTCTGCGATCTCCCCGGACCCATTTATTTTAAAGTACAGATCTAGTTCTTCTTTAATTCTCTTAACAATATCCTTATCTTGGAGCAGGTCTTCATTTAGTCTCCAACTATTGCCCTGTTTCTGACGCTCCCCTATTTTTATCTGTAGGCATACCGGCGCATGATCTGAGAGGGTCATGGTGCCAATACTTGGTCAAATGACCGCTTCCAGTAACCTATGATCCACTAGGAAGAAGTCTAATCTCGAGTATGTCACGTGCACAGGGGAATAATATGTATAATCACGTACATTCTTATGTTGCATCCTCCAGATGTCAACCAGTTGATACTGGTACAACTTCTTTTTCAGTTTATTCACCCACACCTCTCCTGTCCCCCGTGCATGGGACGTACTGTCTCTCACTGGGTCCAGGCATAAATTAAAGTCCCCTGCTATTATGGCCACCCCTCTCTTGAATTCCTCAAACTTTGCCAGAGCTCCCATTATAAAGCTATTTGTGTTCTTATTCAGACCATAGATGTTTGCCAATGAGCATTCCAAGCCATTTAGTTTACCTCTCAAATAGAGGTATCGCCCCTCGGGGTCAGTCAGTCTCTCTTCCAGCTCGAACCTTACTTCCTTGGCAAACCTTATGGCGACACCTTTTGCGCCCCTAGTCGGTGAATCTCCATAAAACCATACAGGGAAATTTTTTGAATAAATTTTTTTACATTTGCCCAACCACAGGTGTGTCTCTTGAAGCAGTGCCACCTCAGCCTTCAGAAACTTCAGCTCTCGCAGTATATTAGCCCGTTTTATGGGGGAATTCAATCCCCTTACATTGTAAGTTATTATGTCTAAACTAGACATCTTTACTTACCGTAGAGATGGATTTACTTTTTTTTTTTAAGCGATTCCAGAAGGAGCCACTATCTTGATCACTCGCCCTACCCTGTCTCCCCACCCCCCCCAACCACTCCAAACCCCTCCGTCTCCCCCTCCCCCAATCCCCCTCCTCTCCACCCAGCCCCTTGGGGTAAATAGATCTCCCCCTGATCCGGCGAACCAAGACCCCACCTACAGCCCTTGGTCCCACGCTTGGCTCCCTGACGGTTGAACTCGGCAAAGCCATAATCAGAACTGCCTCTCCCCCGGATGGTTTTGGGGGGTACCCCAACCCGTTCCCCTCCCCCCGACCCCTCTCTACCCCCACCAACAGCCCCCCCACCTGCCCCCTGCCCCACTGCAAGCTCTGTTATACCACTAGACTGAATTTTTTTAGTCCAAAGCTTATTGCTTCTGTCTCCCTATTGGTATTTTTGGATTAATGACAGGTTGCCATGTTTGCGATACTTTGGGGCCCTCTATGTTTTTACTCCGTTCCCACCATCCTGGGATTTCCATTAAAGGTACATTTAAATGATTGCAAAATTTTGGTGTGTCCTCAGGGAAACACTGCGGAGCGTCCGTCTTTGCGTCCCATTAGACACGGGGGGAAGCCCCAAGAGTGTTGGACATTATTTACTTTAAGTTGGCCCAGTAGGGGTTGTGGGGTTCTTCTTCTGGCTAAGGTTTCAGCTACCAAATCTGGGAAAACCTGCAAGATGGTCTCTCCATAATTCACCGGTTGGTTGTTTTTCAGGCATACTCTGATCTGTTCTTTATCTTGAAAGTTGTGGAATCTTGCAATGACATCTCTTGGTGCATCCCCAGCAATCTCAGGCGGTTTTCTAATCCGATGTATTCTTTCAAACCTGATTTTGCTGGTTTTGCTCCCTTTTTTTACCATATGCCCAAAAATTCCATCCATTTTCTCCTGCAGATCCTCCTTTTCTCCTTGTATCTCCGGTAAGCCTCTGATCCTGAGATTCTTCCTTCTACTCCGATTCTCTTGGTCTTCAATTTTGTATAATATATGTCTTTGATCTTGTTGGATCACATTTAATTGAGCCTTGAGATTTTTTATCTCCTCACCCTGCGTATCCAACCTGCCCTCTGTGTCCTCCACTCTTTTTATTATATGGTGCATATCTTCATGGAGGGTTGCTCTCTCTCCTTTTATAAATGCTTCCAGTCTCGCAAACATTTCTGCCATTTCACTCTTGGTTTGAAGCTGTTTTTTTGTTTGGAGTCCATTCTGACTTCTTCTTCTGCTGCTACTGGCATCTCACTGCCCACCAAACTGGTGTCAGTATCTTCCAGCTGTTTTCTTACCACCATCTTTTGAGTGCCCTCTGCAGTTCTGTTTTTGCCAGCCACCTGTTTACCTGGGCTTTCTTTGCTCCCTTCCTGCACCATATATTTTTTAATAGTTCCTCGGCTTGCACTTGTCCTAGGCTGGATGGTAGAGTGGGTAGGGTTCACTGCAGCCCCTTTCACTGTTTTGCCTCTCATTTCTCATTGATACATGTATGCTTACTTAAGGTATTTCAACTGAGTATCTCCCAATTCATTCTCTCCTACCCTGTGAAGAGTCTATGTCCTCCTAGGATTTTAGTCAAAGCTTTAAGCCTTCCTTCTCACTGGCGGATCTGTACCGTTGTTACTGTCCACTGCCTCTATACGCCCCTATCCACCAGGAGAAGCCAGCTTTACTGGGAGTCATGACTATTTACATGTATATACTGTGCTCTGGGCGTTCTGTTTCGAGCAGGCACCTGTTTTATTTCTACTAGCCCTCTTACCCCTTACACTTCTCCCTTTTCCTTTCCTTTTTCCCTTCCACCTCCCTCTCTTCTTTTTTTCTTTCCTTTCCCTCCCCTCCTTCCTTAATCTTGCCGTTCCCCACGCATTTACGGGCTCCCACAGTTCTTAGCAGATAAGAACTGAGAGTTCTAAACTGGTCAGAGAGGAGGGGAGAACTCCCCTCATCTATGATGGAATCTACTATAATAGTGATAGCCAAGGAAGGAAAAGATGCACTCAACCCTACCTCTTATAGGCCTATTGCCTTATTGAATTTAGATACAAAGATCCTAGCAAAGGTCTTGGCGGACAGACTAAATAAAGTTATACAGAAACTAGTCCATTCTGGACAATCAGGATTTATACCTTGTAGGTCCACTAGTATAAGTATTAGACGGGTTTACCTGAATCTTCAGGTTCCAACGGATGAGGATGGAAGGAGGGCCGACAAGGCTTTTGACAGTCTAGAATGGAAATACCTCTGGAGAGTGCTAAAAGAATTTCAATTTGGTCCGGCCTTTATTAAATGGGTAAAGATGCTTTACAAAACACCCGAGGCAAAAGTAAAGATTAACAATGTGTACTCCGATAAGTTTCGATTGAGGAGGGGGATGAGACAGGGGTGCCCTTTGTCCCCCTTCTCTTCACCCTCGCATTCGAACCCTTAGGTCCTCCACTGGGATAAAAGGGTACAAAAGAGGAGAGGCAGAAGAAAAAGTAGTACTATATGTGGATGATCTCCTATTACTATTCAGAGACACGCAGAACTCCCTAAGGGAAACCATGGAAAAATTTGGCCAATTTTCTGGACTTATGATAAACTGGGAAAAATCTACACTTATGCCAGTGAGACCCTTAGTAGGTTCCTTACCCCAAGAGGCTACACAGATACAAATAGCGAATAAAATAAAATATCTAGGTATAAATATCTCTAGAGACCCTAAACAATACATTGTGGATAATGTTGTCCCATTATTAACTAAATTTAAAGGAAAAATGAAAATTTGGAAAAAACTACCATTATCTGTGGCAGGCCGCTGCAATTTAATCAAAATGATTTGGATGCCACAGCTGCTGTAAGTCCTACATAACTCCCCAGTGTGGATGTATAAAAAATGGTTCCTAAAAATAGGCACTTTATTTAGAGAATTAATATGGAAGGGGGGTACGGCAAGAATACGAGTAAACATTCTACAACTACAAAAACAGGAAGGCAGAGTGGCACTCCCACATTCCTTCAGTTACTTTCTTGCATCACAGCTCCAGCATGTTGGAGGCTGCAACACGGAGGAGGGGAAAGGGGAGATGAAGATACTAATGCAAAACTCCCCACATAAACTGCTTGTGGAAACACTGGAGGCAGAATCCTACCCTGGATTTAATGATGAGAGTCTGGGAAGCAGCAAAGAAAATACTGGGGTATAGAGGACTCACAGATTATACCTCTTTATGGGAAAACAATAAGCTGGGGGAACTACAGAAGATGGGGACAATTAAGGAATGGGAAAGACAAGGAATAAAATACATCACCCAGCTTTATCAAGATGGTAATCTAAAATCTTTCCAGGAACTGAGTAAACAATATGCAATCCCAAACAAATCATTTTTTAGATATCTACAGGTCAGGCACGCACTGAAAGAGCAATTTAGAGGGAGGATAATAGAATGGAGTAAGATTCCACTACTTCTGAAAGTCACCAATGCAAAAACATTGAAAGGCCTAATATCAAAAATCTACCCGAGTATATATAAGGGGAGTTTGGGACCAACAAATGTTTTGTCACATAGGAAGAAATGGGAGAAGGATGTGGGGAGTATATCTGAACTTCAGTGGGAAAGAATTCTGGGACTAGCCCTATTGGTTTCATTGTCCCCATCTCAGAAGATGTCACATCTATTTTTATTGTATAGTTTACTATACTCCGCACAGACTTTTGCTGTTCGGCAGAATATAAGACGTGGGAACAAGGTATGAATATGGTGATTTTAAAGGAAAGGACGTCATACATCAGACAAGGTGTGCTTAAGAAATTTTAAAACATTTGGAAACTCTGGGTGGAGAAAAAGTGAATGAATATAGTTAAAGAGATGTGAGTAAGAGTAGGAAAAACGATATGCAGAAGGAAAAAGGAAAATAAAAGGAAAGAGAATGACGAACAGTGACCCAAGGAAAGGCAGGTGCTGGGTGTAGGGTGAATGATAGGTGTGAAAGCGAGTTTGCGTAGAGCTGGTGGAGTATGATTTTTTGAGAAGGAAGTGGTAGGTATGAGGTTAAGGAAGATGGTTGAGTGAGGGGACCCTCCCTATTAAATTAATAGATATCTGATAGCTTTCTTCTCCAGGGAGGAGGGGTAGAGTGGGAGAGCAATGTGGACTTGAAGAAATGTATGATAATTTGTATAATGTAAAAACGCTTTAATACAAATTATTTGCTTAAAAATACATTGGCAATGCTGCAGCGGCTGCACACATAGCAGAGGGCCATTAATGAGTACTTGTGTGAGTATGGCACCAGGACAGGCTCAGGGGAGCTTGGCTTCTTTTCTGCCATGCCAGTGGCTACTGATCAAGGATGCATGCACTGTCCTGTCACCATTTGAGGTGGCCACAAGGATGGTGAGCAGCGAGAATGCATACATCAGTGACTTTGTCCCTCTTCTTCCTGCTGGAGCTCACGCTTCATGGAATCATGGACAGGTCACTTGAGGCAGAACAGTGGGAAGAAGAGGATGACTCCCTTTCTTCTCAAGGCCCCCTTTATGCAGATAGCATTCCTGCAGGGCCGCCATACACACAGGAAGAAGAGGAGGAGGAGCATGGATGTGTAGGATAACATGTAGCAGTCTTCAAGGGATGGTTTTCAGTCCCCAGAAACTCAAGGAGTTGTACGTGGCTGAGAGTAGCTAGTTCCATAAATGTCATCCTTAGTGACCCAGAGGACTCAGAATCAAATGCCTCTGCAAACCTACGCTGCATGGACTCCCTGATTCTGCAAAGTCTGCGAAAGGACCCTAGGATTCGTGGGATCAAGGAGAGGTATCATTACTGGCTGGCAACCCTTCTTGATCCACACTACAAGGGTAAAGTTGCAGAGCTCATCCAGCCTTTGTAGAGGGAGTAGAGGATGAAACATTTTCAGGACACCTTGAAGAAAAGTTTGTGTAATGCCTTTCCAGACCCCGGGCAGTAACCATTTCCTGGTGCTGGACAATTATGGGTGTGGGCGGTGGCCATTATTTTGTTACTGTTAGTATATGTGGGTCGGGGACATACTGGACACCTTTGCTGCCATTGTGCTTTTGCTGGGTGTCCAGTGTGCTCCTGTCCCTTTAAGGGGGCTAGGGCAGCCTCCTGGCTCACCTGTCTTACACCTATCCATTCAATGCATGTGCTTCCACTGTGGAGACACTTATAAATTTTGTAGTGTTAGGACTGCAAGTAATACAGGGTGCCTTGACGAGGCCCTGCAGCTTTCACATACATTTGCAAATTTGTGCTAACTAAACCCCTGCTTTTAACAGATGGTTACACAGGCTAATTTGGTTGGTCAGCAGACTGGTTGGTGAGTTGAGCTATGGAATTGTCTTTTTCTTACATTTCCTGGTGCTGGACAATGTGTTTCTGAGGCTTCGTTCGGTCAGAGGAAGAGCAGTGGAGAAGGTGGCTGGCTGACCGATGCCTTTTAAAAAATTTTTAGTCCTCAGCGCCCAGGGCTGATAAGTTCAAGCAACCATAAGCAGCGTCAGCATTTTATGGTGCAGGAATATCTAGGGGCAAGAGCAGACTTGGAGACCTTTCCAACTGAGCATCCACTGGGTTACTGGGTCTTGAGGATGGACCACTGGCCAGCACTTGCTCAATATGCAATTGAGCTACTGGCCTGTCCTGCATCCAGCGTGCTTTCTGAACAGAAATTCAGTGCTGCTGGAGGGTTTGTAATGGATCAAAGAGTGTGCCTGTCCACAGACTTAGTTGATAGGCTCACATTTATAAAAATGAATAATTCCTGGATCAGCAGCTATCAAGCCCCTGATGCTGATGTAACTGATTGAATTTGCTAGGGAACTGGGATCCCTTGAATACTGTCTATGCTGCCTATCCTATTCCTCCTGAATCTTGATGATGTTAGCTTCCAATAATATTTTTGGTTTAGGGCACCACCAACACCCAAGGCCCAATTTTTCTGCCCCTGTTTAACAGGGGCACATAATTTCAATTATTTAACAAATTGTTAACAGAAGGGCCCATTACTGCGCCCAACAAGAGTAACTGTGAGGGGTTAAGGTGTTCTGGCACCACTAACATCCAAGGCCCAATTTGTTTGCATCTGTTTGACTGGGGCATGCCATTTAAATTTTAGAACACATTTTTAACAGCAGGGCTTGTTCCTGTGCCCAACAAGAGTAACTGTGAGGGGTTACAATGTTCTGGCACCACCAACACCCAAGGCCCAATTGGGTATGTAATTTCAATTTTTTAACTAATTTTTAAAAGCAGGGCCCGTTCCTGCGCCCAACAAGAGTAACTGTGAGGGGTTACATTGTTCTGGTGGCACCACCAACACCTAAGGCCCAACTCTTCTGCAGAGTGTATAGTGCAGTCCGTATAGTATATATAATGCAGTTCAGAGTATATAGTGCAGTCCGTATAGTATATATAATGCAGTTCAGAGTATATAGTGCAGTCCTTATAGTATATATAATGCAGTTCAGAGTATATAGTGAAATCAGTGTAGTATATAATACAGTGCAGGGTATATAGTGCAGTGCGGAGAATATAATACAGTGCACTGAAGTGGTTAAGGGGAACCCTATGACAGAATGGAAAAAAAAAACGGTACGGGTTCCCCTTTGGGAATAGATTTTAAAAGGAAACTTCACGCCAAAATAAAATAAAAATTGATGTGGGGTCCCCCCAAAATCTATACCAGACCCTTATCTGAGCAGGCAGCCTGGCACCATACCAGGCTGCTTGCCCTCAACATGGGAAGGGTGCTTTGGGGTCCCCATGTTGATGGGGACAAGGACCTCTTCTGGACAACCCTGGCCATTGGTTGTCGGGGTCTGTGGGTGGGGGGCTTATCGGAATCCGGAATCCCCCAGATCCCCCTCTATGTGAATGGGTATCAGGTACATTGTACCCCTACCCATTCACCAAAAAAAGTGTCAAAAAATAAAAAACCACAATAGACAGTTTTTGACAATTGCTTTAGTAAAAAAAAAGTGTCCCGCGGTGTCAATCCATCTTCAATCATGCCGCCCAATGGATCCGAAAAATAGATAAAAAAAGCTTTGCCTTGATAGGAGGCCTCCTGCCGACTGCTGTCTCTTGGTTGTGACAGCTGTTATGTAGGAAAGAGCGGGGCCACCTGGTGAGGTAACCCACTGACCCCACCCCCTCCTGAGGTCAAGTGATGTCAGAGGGGGCGGGGTCACTGGGTTATGTCAGCGTGCGGCCCCGCCCTTGCCTATAACAGCTGTCAAAGCCGAAAGATGACAATCGGCAGGAGGCCTCCCATGTAGGCAGTGTCTTTTCTTTTTTTTTCCTATTTTTCGGGGCCATCGGGCGGCGTGATTGAAGATGGATGGACATCGCGGGACACTTTTTTTTTTTTTAATAAAGGAATTGTCAAAAACTGTCTATTGGTTTTTACTTTTTTACACTTTTTTCTCTTTTTTTGGTGAATGGGTAGGGCTACAATGTACCCGACACCCATTCACATAGGGGGGGTGAGATCTGGGGGGCCCCCTTGTTACAGGGGGCTTCCAGATTCTGATAAGCCCTCCACCCGCAGACCCCGACAACCAATGGCCAGGGTTGGCGGGAAGAGGTCCTTGTCCTCATCAACATGGGGACAAGGTGCTTTGGGGGGACCCCAAAGCACCCTCCCCATGTTGAGGGCATGTGGCCTGGTATGGTTCAGGAGGGGGGGCGCTCGCTCACCCCCCTATCCTGTCCTCCAGGCTGCATGCTCAGATAAGGGTCTGGTATTGATTTTGTGGGAGACCCCAACGCAATTTTTTTTTAAATTTTGGCATGGAGTTCCCCAAAAAAATCTATACCAGATCTGAAGGGCCTGATATGGCAGGGGGGGGCACGCCAATTTTTTCATTGATTTTTCCTCTATATTGCCGGGAGCCAGCAATACATTACAGCCGTGAGCAAGTTTAAATGACATGTTTTCCTTTAGAAATGCACTGTTCTACACATCACACAGATGTGTCACTTTACAGGCAGACTAAGGAGACCCCCAGGCATGATATTTAAAGGAATCTTTCATTTTTATTGTTTCACTTTAAGAATTTTCAAAATCACTGCTCCTGAAAAAACTGTAGTTTTAAAGACTTTTTTGCATTTATACATGTCCCCTAGGGCAGTACCCGGGTCCCCATAGACTTATATGGCAATAACTTGCATATAAGCCTTTAAAATTAGCACTTTAGATTTTTCATGTTGATGTCCCATTGACTTTAATAGTGTTTAATAGCGTGTTCGCCCAAACTTTTTGCCTGTTCGCATGTTCTGGTGCAAACCGAACCGGGAGATGTTCGGCCCATCCCCAATTATCACCAAGATAGGCCATCTGGCCTTCCAATCCTAAAGACAGTACATCCTGTAAGGGAGTTCACAGAAGATAATCTTCCAGCTACAAAACCCAAAATGCTGTAATGGTGTCTACCTCCTATTTAGGTTCCCACACTGAGCCTTTTTTACATCTTGAGTATGCTGTCCAGTTCTGGTCACCAGTCCTCAGGAAGAATGGGCTGGAACTAGAGAGAGTCCCGGGAAGGGCAACAAATCTAATTTCTGAAACTGGAGGACATCAGTTATGAGGAATGGCTACAACCTATATTCTTTTTATCCCTGGAGAAGAGACAGTTAAGAGGAGATAAGATTGCAATAACTATTCGGTCTTAGGTCTCTTAATAGGACACTCTGCCAAGTTGGATGAAAAATGTGTAAAGGGCAGTCAGGCTCGATTCACACCTATGCATGTTGCTTTTGAGCGTTTTTGGAGGTTTTTTTTTCATGCTTGCCACGTTTTTGAGCCGCGTTTTTGCCGCGTTTTTGCCGCGTTTTTGCCGCGATTTGCGTTTTGCGTTTTTTTTTTTTTTTTTTTTTTTACAGTTTTTTTTTACAGTCTAAAAAAAAATGTAAAAAAAAAACAAAAAAAAAAAACAAAACCATCAAAAACGCTGCAAAAAAGGTGCACTTGCGTTTTTGATGCTTGTCCATTGAAATCCATTACATGCAAAACGCTGCATTTTGCATGAAAAAAAGTCCCCGACCCTTTCCAAAAATGCAGAGAAACAAAAAGGCATTGATGTGAACATGTTCCATAGGAACCCATGTTTTTTTTCTTTTTTATTTTTTTTTTTTCTTTTCCACTCAGCAAGGTTGCTTATCTGGGAATCGTTTTTCAGTTATCAATACTTCCAACTTCTTCCCATTCCTGCTTCTCATCATCGTGGGAATGAAAAATTTTTTTTTTTTTTTTTTTTTCAGAACTTGTTTGCATTGTATTTAAACATTTTACCTTTATACCTTTATACTTTTCTCTCCATCCCCCCCTTCCCCCCTAACCCCCCCAAGCTCCCCCCAAAGACCGTGCGTCCCCTCCTGCACCCCCCTTCTCTCACTATCTTCATCCAATCCTTCTGTTTCGGTTTCCGAGGTCATTTAGCTGTTGATCTCTGGGTCTCTTTATCTTATTATCTTCCTACCTAAGCTGTCCATATTTCGGCCGCTCTCAGGGACATTTTAAACTCTTCCCACCTTTTCCATTTTTTCTCAAAGGCGCCCATTTTCAAACCCTCACTATATCTTAAATATTCTAAGTTATGTGTTTCATTAACTTTCTCTAGCCAATCCTTCATAGCGGGTCTTACTGATCTTCTCCAATATTTGGGTATCAAGCTTTTGGCCGCGTCTAAGAGTTGCGGTAGTAACGTTCTCAGATAGGCTTTATTGGGCATTTCACTCAGGTGAAATAGGCAAACCCAGGGGTCGTCTGGTATAGCGATCCCTGTTATGTCTTTAATAAAGCCCCTCACCTCTGTCCAATATGTTTTTATTATCGGGCATTGCCACCAGATGTGGGTCATTGATCCCAACTCCTTGCACCCCCTCCAACAGTATTGTGGGGGTCCATTCTGGAATTTGTTCAGGCGATCTGGAGTCAAGTACATCCTGGTTAGGCATCTATAGTTTAACTCGAGGATTTTGCTGTTGACTGACCGACTGACTGATAGGAACCCATGTTAAAAAATTCCCGTGCATTTCTGCAAAATGCAAAATGCATCAAAAAACGCGCTAGTGTGAATGGGGCCTAAGGGTGTGAAACTCCATTCCACAGTTGGTGGCATCAAGCGGGGTGTCAGAGAGCTCACCTTGCTTGTCATGGGATTGGCCACCAGAGGGCGTGCCTGTGAGCAAGCCAGCCTATTTAAGTTTGTCAGGCACTCTGTTCAGTGCTGCCTGATCATCAGCTTCCTGTGCCATAGTTCCTGTTTCCTGTCTTGTCTTCCTGTTTACCTGATCTCCTGACGACCCGGATTGCCCTTGGATTCTCCTGTTTGCTGCCTGTACCTGACCTTGGCCTGTTTGACTCCGCTTCTGCCTGCTCCTATTGTACCTTGCTGCCAGTCTGTTGCCGAACCCTGCTTGTGTCCCGATCTGCCTGTCTTGCTCCTGCTCAGCACCTGTTACCAGTGTTACGGACTACTGACCTGTTGTCTGAAGATCATCTCTCATCCTGTACCTGGATCTCTTCAGCAGGCTCTCATACCATTCTGCACTCTCGTGCCTCCTGTCTGCTCTACCAGGGGCCGTGAGTCGGATAAGTAAGGGAGTCTACCCTCTGCCCAAGTGGACTTATCAGTCTGGTAAGTAAAAGTCTGACACGGGGAGTGTTGATAATTTTAAAATACTTTTAGATGAGCAAATACAGGGGTATGGGAAATGGCAGTGACCTAAACACACACACACATCAAATTGAATAGACTGTTGTCTTTATTTAACCTTACCAACTTTGTAACTATAAAAAAATGTAGTTTTAGAATGTTAATGTACAGTATTTATCGGCGTATAACACAAACTTTTTTCCCCTTAAAATCAAGGGAAAATCGTGGGTGCGTGTTATACGCCGATCCCCGCTGATCCCCCGCTGATTGTGAGTGGAGCGAGCGTCGGCCGCTGATATACATACATAGCCTAGTGTACTCGGCTAGGCTCAGCTAGTTCCGCTCACAGTCATGCCCGGTCCCGCACTATGATGGACATAACACAGGGACTGGGCATGACTGTGAGTGGAGCTTGCCGAACCTAGCAGAGTACACTCGGCTATGTATGTATATGGGCGGCGCTCGGCTCCGCTCACAGTCACGCCCAGTCCCGCCATTGGACCTGTGTTATGCCCATCATAGGGCGGAACTGGGCGGGACTACGAGAGGAGCTGAGAAGAGCCAAGAGGAGCCGAGATACACAGGACCGACTCTGTGTATCTCGCCGGCGCCATTTTCAAACTACAGTGACACTGACAAGTCACTGCAGTTTAACTGCAGCCTGGGCAAGGCAGCAAATGTCACTGACAAGGCTGCAGATGGACACTGACAAGGTTGCAAGGCTGCAGATGGACACTGATAAGGCTGCAAGGCTGCAAATGACACTGGCAAGGCTGCAAATGATACTGGCAAGGCTGCAAAGGCTGCAAATGACACTGACAGGGCTGCAAATGACACTGGACAAACATGCAGATGGACGCTGTACAAGGCTGCAGATGGACACTGATAAGGCTGCATTGATGGGTATTTAAATGTAAGTTTTCTTCCTTAAAAAGTTTTTTTTGTTATATGTTTTTTTGTTATACGTTTTGTTATACGCCGATAAATACGGTAATTAAAAAGGTGTTTTCAAATGTTTAATTTTTTTAAAATAATATCTTCTATTCCTATAATAAAGGTCCTTTCATAGCACTTCCTGTTATCGGGTGTCAGCTGTCTCTCAGTTTTGCTCCTGCCGTACCTCCATGTCACGTGCACCCCTAGTGGTGACTACAAATGACCAATAATGCAAAGGTGATGTTGGAGAAAGTGCATTTAAACAGGAGGTGGTAGCCAGAGGCTGGAGGGGATCAGTAAAACTGAGATATAAAAAAGTAGTAAAATTGTGAAATCAATATTTTATGAAAAAAACACAGCTGTTTCTAAAACACAGTGTTTTAGCAAGCTATTTGTCATACATTTATTTTAAGTCCAGGTAATCTGCAGGGAGCTGTGCTGTCTGTGAGGGGAGCCTGGATGACAAGCCTGGCTAAACAGAAGTACAAATATTTTGTCACGCAAAGTAGTTTATATAGTGTACATGTATTTTAGTTGTTTAATTATTTGAATTGTTATCTGATGAATCTGTACTTATTTCAAACAGGCAGATTATAGAAAATGTTTAAAAATATGAAAATTCATTCACCTTATTAAATGTTGGAGTCAATGCAGCTAATCGTTTCCTATTTCTACATACTTTTTATATACTGACTCTCATTATTTTACATTGAGCATTGTACAGATTTGCATATCATTGCATCTTTAGAAAATAGAAAAGGTTTAAGAAAAATGTTTCAATATGTTAAACTCAGGATCAGTTGTCCACTTACCGTATATACTCGAGTATAGCCGAGTTTTTCAGCACTTTTTTTGTGCTGAAAATGCCCCTTCAGCTTATACTCGAGTCAAGCACTTTTCTGCAGCAGAGAATGACATTTTCCGTACCGACTTTGGGGCCCCGTATCTCTGGGCCACTTGGTGCTAGGAACCACAAATTTGGTGTGCAAAGTGGAACTAGCACTACAACATATCCAAAACTGTGGTTCCTAGCACCAAGTGGCCCCGAGATACGGGACCCCAAAGTCAGTTGACTTTGGGGCCCCGTATCTAAGGGCCACTTGACATTTTCCGAACCGACTTTGGGGCCCCGTATCTCAGGGCCACTTGGTGCCAGCTTTGGATATGGTGTAGTGCTAGTTCCACTGGGTTTGCACACCAGTTGGGGTTCCTAGCAACAAGTGGCCCCGAGATACGGGGCCCCAAAGTCGGTCAACTGTGTCCATCTGCAGCAATGTCATTTTGGGACCCTTTGGGTCCAGAGACCCCAAATGTTGGCTGCAGCTAGGGTGCATCTAGAAACCCTTAACTACCGAGTTTGAAGTTCAGGGGACCTATGGCTGCAAATGGGCACAGTGAGGCATGCAAATGGCCACAGTGAGGCTGCAAATGGGCATTGTTGACCCTCTTTTCCACTTACAGTAGCTGCGCATTTCTCACCCTAGGCTTATACGTGAGTCAATACGTTTCCCAGTTTTTTGTGGTAAAATTAGGTGCCTCAGCTTATATTCGGGTCAGCTTAGACTCGAGTATATACGTCCACTGGGAGCTACAAGTAAAATCTTTTCTGTGCAATCAGCCCTTTGTTCTCTTAGTGCTGCCATGCTCAGTGATGTAGCTACATACAGTATCTAAGGGTCCAACAGCTGTCTTTGGACCCCAGCCTCACTGTCCATTTTATCTACTCAAAGAGGATGCTGAGCTCTAAGGTCCATCTACTCTTGGCACAATAACAGTTTTCATGTAATATTATCCCAGTAATATGCAGAATGCGTTGAGTCGATTAGAGTCCCTTTCCTTTGTCTGTGCAAGGCAACAAAAAGGTCACTTAACTATTCCTCTCAAGCAATGCACCTTTTCTTGCTCCTGTACTGCGGTTGGGACTAAAAAAAAAGCCCTATGTAAATTTCAAACTGATTCGTTAGAGCTCACAAAAGACTATGGACTTCTTCCACATAATGAGCCACTTGCACTGTCACATTGGAGGAGGGGAGTGGGCACATACATATTGAAGGCGCCAAGTTCTTCACTTCACTCTTGGTGATTGAATGGCACAATTTGTGAGTGAAGAAAAGGTGAATTTATTTTTCAGGCTATTTAATTTGCTTGTCATATCTGTTTGATGACAGGCTGAAAAAAAATATGCCATCATATACCACATTCTACAGTCTTATGAATATCCTACTTTTAGAAAGTAAAACTTTAAACTATGCATGTGCTGGCTGTCTCTTATTAACATTTAAAAGAAGCTTAAAGGGTATTTAAATAATTCATTTAGCATAGCAAACAGATTTATAAATAATATTCATAGTAATACATACCTATTAGAAACAGGATTAGGTGAAGATGCTTTGAATCTTATGCATTCATTTCATGGCTACATGGGTAGTTTTATTATTATTTTTATGTATGTTTGTAATATAATACTATGAACATAAGAACATACAGTCATAAGTTACTACATATTTTAGATTAAAGGGGTTGTAAAGTTAATTATTTTTTCTTTAAATAACAAACATGTTATACTTACCTCCACTGTGCAGCTCGTTTTGCACAGGGTGGCCCCGAACCTGCTCTTTTGGGGTCCCTCGGCGGCTGTTTCAGCTCCTCCTCGCAATTACTAACCACCTTAATGCGAGCTCCCTCGCATGGTGGTTAGTTATTGCGGGCGCGCTCCCGTGATAAAGCCGGCGGCTATAGCCGCTCGCTGTATCACTCGGCTCTGCCCCCCGGTGCGCCGCGTCATTGGATGTGATTGACAGCAGCGCGAGCCAATGGATGCGCTGCTTTCAATGCATCCACTGTAGCCAATCAGTGGCCAGGCTGAGCGGCTTAATGGATGTCGGGAGCGAGCGGATTACTTTTGAGGTGTCAGGTAAGTAAAACGGGGGGGCTGGGGGCGGCGGTATTATCGGAAGTTTTTTCACCTTATTAATATAACATAGGTCATGACTATATGTGGTCAATGACATCAGTCAGCATACCCAGGCTGCTTTTATTGTCATCCAGCAGCCAGCAAGGGAGCTGTCTTTTAAGGGAGACCCAACGCAAAAAAAGAGAAGCAAAAAAATTGGCTTTGGGACCCCAACTCCATACCAGACCCGTATCCGGTCATGTAGACTGGGTAGCCAGGAAAGAGAGAAACAGCAAGTGTGCCCCCCTTTCTGAACCATACAAGCCTCCTACATTAGGCTAGGTTATATACATGGTACCCCTTTTTACTCATTCACAAAATATGACAAGGTGAATAAAAGCACACACTATGACAAAGTCTTTATTATGATGAATAACACCCCAATGGCCCACCAACACAAGTCAGTGTAATAAAACACAGGGCTGTACATTGACAGGTAGTGGCAATTCCACTTTGGGGTCCAGTTGAGGGGGTTAGCTTTTTGTTATCATCGAACAAAACTATTCTTTCATAAATCAGTCACATGGAATGCTAGGTCTCTTTTGTCAAGTGTTGGGAAACTGCATGGCTGGATGCTTGGTGATTATCTGTGACCTGTCCCCTTTCAGTGATACTGAGGTTTAGCATGTGCTGGATTCTCCTTTCTATGTCTTACTTTCAAGTCTTTTGTTGTTAATCGTTGTTTGTTTGATATTTTCCCTGAGCCCCTCTGTTTACCTGCCTCTCCTCCAGCTGTTCCTCCTGGGCTTTCTAGGTCTGGCTGTCCACTTGTTGCTACTTCTCAGGCTACCCCATTTTCTGCTATCTTTTTTGCCTTTTTCTATACTACAGGTTTTCTTGTGCTGTTTTTGACAGTTTTGTCTTTGGAGTGTTTTTGTCTTTGGAGTTTCTAGCTAATTCTGTCATTGCCAAGTTCTGTTCCTGACTCACCTGCTTTGCCCACTGGGTCAACCAATTTCTAGTCTGTTCCCAATATGCCTACACCCTACTACATTGTATGCCAAATCTTCCTGAATCTGCTAATGCTTTACGTTTGACCTGTTGGACTCCCTGGAGTCCCTGTAGTCCAATGAGACTCCGTCACACAGCGGGAGCCTCCCTCCATGCCAGCATGGATGCGGAGCGGCCCGGAGAAGAAAATGAAGAAGAGAAGAAGAGAAGGAAGAAGAAAAGAAGATGAAGAAGAAGATGAAGAGAAGAGCGGGAGCCTCCCCCATGTCATGGGTGCGGAGCGGCCCGAGGAGAAGAAGATAGAAGACGCTGCGGAGGAGATGCTGGATGAGAACGCCGGAGGAAGAACCAGAAGAACCAGAAGATGAAGGAAGATAGAAGAAAGAAGAAGCATTTAAATAAAGGAATTGTCAAAAACTGTCTCTTGTCATTTTTAACATTTTTGACAGTTTTTTAGTGAAATGGTAGGGGTAAGTACCCCCTTACCATTTCACACAGGGGGGGCCGGGATCTGGGGGTCCCCTTGTTAAAGGGGGCTTCCAGATTCCGATAAGCCCCCCGCCCGCAGACCCCCACAAACACCGGCCAGGGTTGTGGGGATGAGGCCCTTGTCCTCATCAACATGGGGACAAGGTTTTTTGGGGGGCTACCCCAAAGCACCCTCCCAATGTTGAGGGCATGTGGCCTGGTACGGTTCAGGAGGGGGGCCGCACTCTCGTCCCCCCCTCTTTTCCTGCGGCCTGCCAGGTTGCGTGCTCAGATAAGGGTCTGGTATGGACTTTTGGGGGGACCCCACGCCATTTTTTTTTTGGCGCGGGGTTCCCCTTAAAATCCACACCAGACCTGAAGGATCTGGTATGGAATTTAGGGGGAACCCCACTTCATTTTTTAAAAAAATTTTGGCCGAGGTCCCCCTTAATATCCATACCAGACCTGAAGGGCCTGGTATGGAATTTAGGGGGACTCCCACGTCATTTTTTTTTAAAATTTTGGTTCGGGGTTCCCCTGTGGGGAATTCCCATGCCGTTTTTATCAATGAACTTCTATGTGTATTGTCGGCAATGCAATAGCCGCGAGTAGTTTCAAATGGGTTTTTTCCGTCGAAATGTCATTTTGCTGTCAGACTGTTCTAAACACGGGAAACATGCGCCCCTTTACAGGCATACTATAGACACCCCCCAGGTATGAAATTTAAAGGGATATTACACTTTTATTGTTTGACTTTAAGCATTATTAAAAACACTGCTCCTGAAAAAACGTCCGTTTTTAAAACTTTTTTTGCATTGATCCATGTCCCCTGGGGCAGGACCCAGGTCCCCAAACACTTTTTATGACAATAACTTGCCTATAAGCCTTTAAAATTAGCACTTTTGATTATTCATGTTCGTGTCCCATAGACTTTAACGGTGTTCGCGTGTTCAAACAAACTTTTTTCCTGTTCGCATGTTCTGGTGCAAACCGAACAGGGGGGTGTTCGGCTCATCCCTACTATTCACT
This sequence comes from Lithobates clamitans, assembly GCA_037952925.1. NCBI lineage: Eukaryota > Metazoa > Chordata > Amphibia > Anura > Ranidae > Lithobates > Lithobates clamitans. The sequence goes on from JBBGZY010001222.1 coordinate 3,695,037, forward strand.
GGTTCTGACTTTGCTAGTATGCTGTCAGCCCTGATTTTTGCTGTTTCTAACTATGTCTCTGCTTCACATGCTAGTCTTGATGTTTGGCTTTGATTACACCTGACCTGACAATGACCTTAACAGCTCAGAATTTATCAGAATTCCTAGCTCATCCTCACTGGGAAACAGCCTTCTTAATTGGGCCAAATAATCCAGTGCTTATTTTGGCATGGCAACTCAAGTGCCCTTAAAGTGGCAGATAAAGATTAAGCATGTCACATCAGAGATCATCTGGTCATAACAGAAGCCTTAACCTGTTGTTATTATAGTGTTTAAGCCCTCAGTGAGATAATATAAGACCAATAATGATGTGTAAAGTGTAATACCCCAAAGTAGCCAATTAGCTGTGTCTTTTTAGAACAAACAACGGAAAATTATTGCTGAATTTTGTTCTATGGAAAATTTTACTTTACACGCTGCTATTTGTCTTCTGTTAAAAACCAAGACAATAATGGTGCTAAAAAACAACAGTAATGAAAGTAAAAAGCAGATTAAATACTGCATGACTTAATATAATTGTTTGCCAATTTAGGCTAAAACGGAAAAACAGATACTGATATTTTCAAGAGCAAAAACACTCAAAAATCTATAAATCATAGTCTTGTTTTCTTTAATATTTAACATGCTTGGTAAATTAGTTCAGTCAGTTCAGAATTAAATGATGGATGTTTATACTTAATTAATAAAGCTGGCTGTAAACTAGTAAATTTTAGTTCAAAACGTTTTATTTTAAGACCCTTTGATCAATTTTCTCATTATCATTTGGATCAAATTGACATTCGATTTGTAACCACAGTGATAAATTATTTGAGGGAGCAGGATGGAAATTTTTTCTTTAACGAAAACATTTCTAACGATGTATGTAGTTTTCATTTGGTAAAGTCCATTCAGCCCAAAATCATATGTTAAAAGCAAATTAAATTTTGAAGTCATTTCTTTTTTAAATCTGATCTCATTTTTTTTTTTTTACCTTTTACATAACAAACATATACAAATAACCCAAAAAAAGCCCCAAAAATCAGAACAAGAAATTCCCTTTCCCCCTTTTCCCTTCCTCTCCCCTCTCTCTCTCCCTCTCTTCCTCTCTCCTTTACTTACTGCTCAGTTAAACTGATAAAACTTTAACAACATCACATTTATTTCATTATTATCAAGTATACCAAAAATTCTAGAAATATTTCAGGGCAACTGATACACTGTGTAGTACTTTCAAATGACATTCAGGGCGTCAAATGTACTGAAATGTTTCAATGACTTTACACACGAATGTTCATATAAACATTTGTTTGCAAATCTACTACTGTATGGTCAGCTTAAGTGTGTGGAAACAATATAGTCTAAGCCCCCTCATCCTTTTTTCTAAATCATTTTTCCTGACAGGGTAGAGTAGAGCATGATAAATATAAAGCGACAACAGAAGTGCTATAGAATCAGCAAAAATACATTGCTTGGAAAAAAATTGAAAAATAATATAAGTGACATTTTATGTTTCTGCTCAACAATTTGCAGCTAGGATCAATGATTTTAAAAGTGTAGATGTCTTATGCTGTTTTTTAGTATGTGATAATATTATGTATATTAAGAAATATTATGGTACAACAGCAGCATAACAATATAATAATACATGTTTTCCATCAATTATTTTCAGTTGTTGCAGAAACTAATTTATAGAAAAGTATAAACAAAAATGTTTCTTGTCTAAAAATGGACATGCATGGAGGCATCTGTTTGCAACCTTTTACATCCGTTAAGATCTGTCTAAATGAAAAAGGATGCAGCTTTGTTCCATTTACAAAACCCAGATCAAATGGACACAAATGTAGGCAGATTTAAACAGATAAACAATCAAAAAATAACAACTAACTGCAGCATAGACACAGAAGTTATACAAAGCAGTTACTTTAAAGTGGTTGTAAAGCTCAGACACGAAATGTAAAAAAAGCATCCCTCTATAGTCTGTACTTGTTTCAAGTGATTGCAAAATCTTGTTTAAAAAAAAAATATAATAACAAACAAGTTATACTTACCTCCTCTGTGCAGTTGGTATTGTACAGTGCAGCCTGCATCCTCCTCTTCTCGGGTCCCTCTTTGCTGCTCCTGGCCCCTCCCTCCTATCGAGTTCCACACTCAGCAGCTTCCTATGGGGCCCCTTTAGCTGAGTCACAGCTCCGTGTGTCTATTCAGACACGGAGCCCAGACCCGGCCCTGCCCCCTTTCTTTCCGGATTGGCTGACTGACTTTGATTGACAGCTGCGGGAGCCAATGGCACCTCTGCTGTTTCTCAGCCAATCAGGAAGAGTGTCCCGGACGACTTAAACATTCGTGGACATCGCTGGAGAGAGATGGGGCTCAGGTAAGTAATTAGAGGTTGCTGGGGTGGCTGCTACACGTAAAAGGTTTTTTATCTTAATGCATAGAATGCATTGAGATAAAAAACCTTCTGCCTTTACAACTCCTTTAAATCGAGAGCACTAAGTGTCCTTTCTGTCTGCTACCTCATTCCTCTGCTATCTGCGTGATTTTTCTGACACAAGAGAAAAAAGGTGACAGGGGAGGGAGCTCCAGCTGATTGACAGCCTCAGCTCTGTTCCCATGTGCTGTGTGAAGAGAGGAGGGGGGTGACTCATAGAGACAATATTACAACACCCTATACAGGCTTTTTATCCCCCATGCCCCCCAACAGATGAAGCATTTGAGTTGCTATAGACAATGCTCATCAAATAGATTACAGGTGCATGTATAAACAGTTTTCAATATATTACTGACATAAGTCCTGTCTGCTGTATTTCCAAATTCTATATAACATAGCTACCAAGACACAGGGGGTAGTCCTTCTTTATCCAAGGACTCAGATCTGGACCGTGTATATGTCTTAGCATATTGCCACCATGGGATTCAGTTCTATTAACAAGGACCATCCGTTTAAAGCCATCGGCCCATTGACATACATTATGGATCAGTCTGGATCCATCTGAAAACCTGACTGAACGCCTGTGTGAAATAACCCTTATGTTTATCTTTCAGATTCAATTGGAATTAGAAAATGTGTCATATATATATGAAAATAAAGATCCTTATTCTTAAGTAAAGCTTTATGAATTAAAGGTTATATAAACACTAACATTGAACTTCTTTTATTTAGTCTTTTATGGTCTGGTGTATATACCACTGAAGAAAACAAAAAATAAATTGTGCTTATGATAAAAAACAAAATATACCGCTGTAACAATCAAGTGAGATATTATCACAAAAAACAAAATAAAGATAAGCAATAAATGAATTATATGAAACAAGTGAGTCCAAGAGTCACAAACGTGACAAAAAGTGAAAGTTTGACTGTTGTGTCACCAACTTCCTCCACCTTGTGAGACCAACACCAAAAAATAGGAGGAGGCCTTGCCAAAGAGCATTGACCACCTAATACAAGGAGTCAACATAGGCTTGTATATCTGGGATATTCCATGTCTGTAAAGAGGTCCGCTCAACAAAAGCTTCTAGCCACCACCAGGGAAGACATCAGGTTTCTGTCACTCCAACCGTGGAGTGAAACGGTCAGTAACGCCCATCTTTCATTCATACTTAACACCTTGTCAGAGCCATAATAAAGCGTAATGGTGTATTGTGGATCAACCTGTGTTGTGTCAATCATTGTGTCCCCTATAGAGATATTTGGGTATGAGAGCAACGTAATCGGCCGACAATAAGGTAATTATAATTAGATAATAAGATAATAGTCTAGTGGTTAAAGGGGAAGATGCACTTTTCACCTAACTTGTTCGTAACCCGGGGACCGCCCGTACTAATCAGTACCAGTGTGCAAAGGTTTGCATTGGAAGAATAAGTCATCGCTAATGTTGGGTGTCCTACGCATTTGAATTTGGCTGCATTATGCAAAACTATTAGTTTTGTTTTGTTTTTTTATTTTAGAAAGGGATGCCTCGAGATTGTGCCTCAATATTGTGTGGAATTTTAAAGGATGCCTTGACTGAAAAAAGGTTGAGAAACACTGGAGTAAAGCATGATTATAACCCTGACAGGTTTTGCTCTTGTCACGTGTATTTCTTTGTGGAAATTTCCCTTTACTTTCTGGTCTGTAGACCCAAGATAAAACAAATCAAATGCCTTTAAAGTAAAGAAAATAGCTGAGAATAGCTGCTTCCTTTCTAATCTTGTTTTGGTGCCAATTCAAACTTGCATTTTCCCTCCCACGATAAATAGATGAATCTCTCCAGTGAGACAGCAATACAAACCTTACTGGCCTTGTTCTATCAAAAGCTAATTTTTTTTTTAAATGTTTGCCTTTAGCTATACTTAAAGCTGTGAATACTATTTGTTATTCTTTTCCTTCATGCATGTCATTCATAATCATTATTCCAAATTGAAGCTTTGCCTGCTCATTGGACTATGAAAGAAAATTATCATACTACTGTCCTTTTTGTGCTCTCTTCCTTGTATAAGCTGCTTGAACACCTTCCTTCCAGCTTTAAGTACATGAAAACATGTTCAGTACAACTGAATTGCATTGTGAAATTCAATAAAGCCTAATTGACTCACAGTACATAACCTCCCACTTTAGGTCTACTGTGCAGAGGATTGTGGGAAGGTAATGCAAAGACAGATCACATGCTGTTATAGTATCAGTATTTTTAAAATAATTTAAAGGTATTTAATAAATACACAACATTCTCAGTTGCTCTCTATTTTTAGACACTGTGGCATTGATTTACTAAAACTGGAGAGTGCAAAATCTGATGCAGCTGTGCATGTCAGCCAATCAGCTTCTAACTTCAACTTGTTCATTTAAGCTTTGACAAAAAATAAAAATAAAAAAGAAAGCTGAAAAAATTATAAAAATTATAAAGTCAGCTATTAGATTAGATGACCATTAACCATCCAAATTTTACTAATAATACACAGCAAAAGATGGACACTTGCTCCCATTCCCCTGTTACAAATTCAGACCTTTTTTTTTACTTACATTCTGGAGCATGGTTGTAGTTCCCTAAGCCCACCATCCACGCACTCTTTCATATTGTAATCCATCACAGCACATGTGTTCCTGCTGCCCACTCCCTGTCTGTATCCTTCCACTTATGTATTCACTACAGATTCCTTATCTGGATCCTGAGAGAACCATGCCACTATACTGAATGACCAATAGAGTGTCCATGTCATGCAGGCAATTAAATTGTCACCCAAATAAGGGCCCTGCCTCCTATATCTAGAAGAAGATAGAAGACTTGGGACCAGAACATCATGTGACCACAGATATTGGTGAATAACAGGGGCATTTAGGTTGTTTTAATTTTTTATGGCAGGGATTTGATATTTGCATCTGGGAATATAGGGGGTGTCTGTAAAGCCCAGAGAGAAGCTTTAACCACTTGAATACTGGGCACTTAAATCCCCATCCTTCCCGGACCAATTTTCAGCTTTCGGTGCTCTCACACTTTGAATGACATTTAATCAACACTGTACCCATATGATTTTTTTGTCCTTTTCTTCATACAAATAGAGCTTTCTTTTGGTAGTATTTAATCACCACTGTTTTTTTCTTTGTTTCTGTTATAACATTTTGCAAATTAATAATTTTTCTTCATACATTTTAGCCAAAATTTATACTGCTACATTTCTTTGGTAAAAATAACACAAATCAGTGTATATTATTTGTGTCAAAGTTAGAGAGTCTACAAACTATGGTGCTAATCAGTGAAAATTGATCACATTTAATGTACTAATTTCTTGAGACACTAACAAGCCAGGAAAGTACAAATACCTTCTTAAATTACCCCTTTTTGGAAAGTAGACATTCCAAGGTATTTAGTAAGAGTCATGGTGAGTTTTTAGAAGTTTTTTCCCAAATTTTTTGCAAAACTAAGATTTTTCCCTTTTTCTTTTTTCACAAAATTGTCATATTAACAGGTTATTTCTCTCACATAGGATAGGCATACTTGAAACTGCACCCCAAAACACACTCTGCTACTCCTCCTGAGTATGGCAATACCACATATGTGAGACTTTTACACAGCCTAGCCACATACAGAGGCCCAACATGCAGGGTGCACCATCACCATTAATTACACATCTAACTATGACCATCACCATTAATTACACATCTAACTTGTTGACCACCTATTATATTTTTGAAGGCTCTTGAGCACCAGGACAATGGAAACACCCACAAAATGAGCCCTTTTTGGAAAGCAAACACCCCAACGTATATTCTATAAAGCATAAAGAGTCTTTTGTTTTCAATCTATTTTTTTTCCATCAAACAAAGTTTTATTAAACAAAGATGGTGCATATAAATACATAGTAATACTAATGTATATATACATAAAATGCGTATTAAACAAGAGAAATGTACATTGTTAATATGGTCAATATTGGGAGTAATATATGCTAATGTAGAAGTAAATGCATACCACTATGAAATACTATCATTATAATGTGTAATATTATTATTAATATCATTTTGTTTTTTAGTACACGTGGTGTATATATGCATAATGTGATGTTCTCATCTGTGTTGCATTCCTTTAAGTCTATAGGGGATGTATTGTGTACAGTGCAGACATGACCATTTTGGGAGAACAACATGAACCACGGTGTCTTTTTATTTATACTTTCTCTGTATGTATCTGGAATAGGGTTTCAGTTACAGAGATCCAGGTGTTGTATTACTGAGCGAGTTTATAATTAAGTACAAGTTTCAGGTTCTTGCAACCATCGGTCCCAAATTTTGTTGTATTTTGCCGGACAACCTCTATTAATGTAAATATGTTTTTTGTATGGCAAGGTTGCATTAACTTCTGTTTTCCACTCCGCCACACTGGGGGGGGGACGGCCTCATCCACTTTCTTGCGATAATTTTCCTGACAGAGAATAGAGTTTCGTGTAGGAATACCTTGGTGAATTTATCAACTGTATCTAGAAATATCCCTAGGAGACATTGTTTTGGTTCTAACGCTATTGGGGAGCCCATGGTGTCATGTAGAAATGTTATGACCTGTTTCCAAAGTTGTTGAATCTTGGAGCATGTCCATATTAAATGGAAGAACGTGCCTGTTTCTTGACCACATAACGGGCATAGAGTAGACTGATTGCGCTTATATCTGGCTACTCGGATTGGGGTAAGGTATGTTCTATGTGTTATGTAAATCTGAGAGAGTCTGTCCGAGAGTCTTGGTGATACTGCTTTGCATGTCTCGAGGGCTTACTCCCACTCCTCATTTTCCATCAGGCCCACCTCTCTCTCCCAGCGAGGCTTCAAATCAAACGCTATTTTTGACGAAGTGGGAGTTAGGAGCATATCATAAAATGTGGATATTAGTCCACATGGGTCTGTACTTTTACCAATAGCCATGATGGGATGGAGAGCGGGCGGAGCCTCAGCCTGTAAGAATTGTGTTTGTGTTGCGTGTCTTACTTGCAGGTATCTGAAGAACATGAAATTTGGAAGAAAAAATTCCTCTTTACGTATGTTGTAAGTTTTGAGGGTTCCACTGACCAGCAGGTGATGTATATGGTAGATTCCCCTAGACTCCCACAACTCTGAGTCCGGTATGTTTAAAAATTCTGACATATCTCTATTGTGCCATATCGGTGTATGGTCATGCAGTCTTGGCATTCCTAATTTGGTGGAGGCAAGGTCCCAAATACGTCTGTAATGGTATAACAAGGACTTCTTGTCTCCACCCATTTCAGTATTCTTGGATCCCGCCGATATTGCGTAGAGGGAATCACCTGTAAGTTGCACTCTTTTGGAGCAAAGAAGGCTCAGGAAGCGTACGTTATCTGTCTTGTCTATGTCAAATAGTTGTGATAATTGTGATGCAATGTAATAAAAGTTTAGATCCGGTAGGGCCGTTCCCCCCATGTCTGTCGGGTTTTTAAGCGCTGACCATGCGATTTTATGTCTGCTAGCCCCCCACACAAAGGGTTTGAGTAAAGCTTCAAGAGATTTAAAGTGTTTTAAAGGGAGATAGATTGGGGTATGCCATAATATGTATAGGATTTTTGGGAGAAGGACCATTTTTATCAGTTTTATGCAACCCCATACTCCTAGTGGTAGACGGGCCCAAGTACGTATTTTGGTTTTGACTAGTGAAAAGAGGGGTTCAATGTTGAGGGGAATATAATCGGCCGGATCTCTGGATATATGAATTCCTAGGTATTTGATTGTATCTGCTCTCTTTAGTGGGGTTTCTATCCATGATTCAGGTGGTGAGAAACTGCCTATAGGTAGTATCTGGGACTTTTCCCAATTCATCTTTAAACCGGAAAACGTTCCGAAGTGTTCGATCAATTGTAATGCTTTTTGAAGGGAAGGGCCTGAGTCAGCCAGATATAATAGGGTATCGTCCGCGTATAAGCCAATTTTTTCGGTTAAGGTTCCCATTTGTAGACCCTCGATCTCGGGGTTTGCACGGATAGACACAGCCAGAGGCTCTGCAGCTAAGGCATAGAGAAGTGGGGAAAGAGGACAGCCCTGTCTCGTGCCTCGACTGAGGTCAAACTCTTGAGACGGCCATCCGTTCGCCACCACTCTAGCTGTGGGATTTTGATAGAGTAGTTTGATCCACTTAAGGAATCTGGGGCCAAAGCCATATCTTCCCAAGCATTGCCATAAATAACCCCACTCCACAGAGTCAAACGCCTTGGCCGTGTCAAGCGTCACAATCACCCGGGATCCTACATTTTCATGTGTGGCTTGTAAATTTATAAACAATTTCCGTAGGTTGAATGAGGTGTTATGACCAGGCATGAACCCCGCCTGATCTGTATGGATCAGAGAAAGAATAACTTGATTGAGACGGAGGGAGAGTACCTTGGCTAATATCTTGATATCTACTTGTAATAAGGAAATTGGGCGATAGGATTTGGGGTATCCTGGATATTTTCCCGGCTTGGGTATGAGGACTATTGTTGCCTCTTTCATAGAAGTGGGAAGTGTAAATGTCTCGAATAAGTGATTATATAAGGTTAGAAGTTTTGGGATCAAAAATTCGCTGAATTAAGAGTAGAATTCTATGGGTAGGCCGTCCGAGCCCGGGGATTTGGACCTGGCAAATCCAGCAATAGCCATCGCTATTTCTTCCTCGGTGAGTGGTGCCTCAAGGAGGTTAACCTGGTCTTCTGTTAACTGGGGAAGTGCCGTCTCCTCCAAAAAGGAGTTCATTGGGCCCTTGTCCTCAGGACTTTTTGAGGTGTAAAGGTCAATAAAAAAAACCCTAAACATAGAGGTCACTGTGAGGGGATTGGTAATAGATCGACCGCCAGGACCATGTAAAGATATTACCACCGGGGGTTTATCTTCATTGCGTACAAGGAATGCTAGGAGCTTGCCAGCCTTTTCCCCGTGCTCAAACAGCTTTTGTTTAGCAAAGAACATTTTATGTCGTTCTTTCCCATATTGGAGTTGGGCTACTACTCTGGTCTGAAGTTTAAGTAAGTCTGCATTTGCGGGAGAGGGATCATCTATATAATTTTGTTCAGATTGGGATAGTACCATTACCGCTATGTCAAGCTCCGTAGAAGAATCTATTTTAATTCTGTTAATGCGGTTTGAGAGTATCATGTGAACATGAGATTTAAAAGACTCCCAGATTGCTGTCATGGGAGCTGAACGGTCATTGTTCCTGAAGAACAACTTCCATTCATTCATAAGCTCATCATCTTCAGGGAGTAGTGAGAGCCAGAATGGATTTAATCGCCAGTTCCGTTTTGGTTTGTCAGTGGGTACGCTTAGTGTAATCCAGTATGGGCTATGGTCAGACAACAACCTGGGAGAAAAAACCATCTCTAGTAGTCGAGGTGTGAGACTTTGTGATAGCAATATCATGTCAATTCTAGACATAGAGTTGTGGGAAGCGGAGAAGCAAGAGAATGATTGTTTGTGTGGGTATTTGTATCTCCAAGAATCCACAAGGTGAAAGGGGGAAATTAGCTTGGCAAATTTGGTTTCTCTGTTGGTTATTGGATGTGGATTCGAGAGTTGGAATCTATCTACCGAGGGGTTTAGTATAGTGTTAAAATCCCCCAGCCAGACCGCCTGGACTGTGGGGTGTTTAGTCATGAATGTAAACCCCTCTAAGCTTATGGGTATAGAGAATGGGGGGGACATAGAAAGCCAAAATAAGAAAAGGCTCCCCATATAACTTAACAGATAAAAAGACATACCGTCCCTGCGGGTCCGTGGAAACCTCTATAAGTTCAAATTGTACAGATTTGGCAACCAAGACTGATACTCCACGTGCGTGTGATGTGTAGGTCAAATGAAATGCCCATCCGACCCAAGGTCGGCAAAGAGCCATTTGCAATCTCCCCTCCACGTGAGTCTCTACTAAAACTAAAATGTCAGCGTGTTGTTTTTTGAGGAACGTGAGGGCCGCCGAGCGTACTCACGCAAGCCTCGCACGTTCCAGGTAAGAAATTTTAAAGTCCCCATGTGTACCTTTCTATACAGCAACTAGGGATGAGCCGAACACCCCCCGGTTCGGTTCGCACCAGAACCCGCGAACGGACCGCAAGTTCGCACGAACGTTAGAACCCCATTGACGTCTATGGGACTCGAACGTTCGAAATCAAAAGTGCTCATTTTAAAGGCTAATTTGCATGGTATTGTCCTAAAAAGGGTGTGGGGACCCGGGTCCTACCCCAGGGGACATGTATCAATGCAAAAAAAACTTTTAAAAACGGCCGTTTTTTCGGGAGCAGTGATTTTAATGATGCTTAAAGTAAAAAAAAAAAAAGTGAAATATTCCTTTAAATATCGTACCTGGGGGGTGTCTATAGTATGCCTGTAAAGTGCGCGTGTTTCCCATGTTTAGAACAGTCCCTGCACCAAATGTCATTTTTAAAGGAAAAAATCTCATTTAAAACTGCTTGCGGGTTTAATGTCATGTCGGGTCATGGCAATATGGATGAAAATCAGTGAGACAAACGGCATGGGTACCCGCCAGTCCATTACCAGGCCCTTTGGGTCTTGTATGGATATTAAGGGGAACCCCGCACCCAAATTAAAATAAGGAAAGGTCCCTATATACTCTGAACAGCAGTATACAGGCGGTGCAAACAAGACAGGGACTGTAGGTTTGTTGTTAAGTAGAATCTGTTTGTAATTTTGAACATTTTTAATGTGTTTAGCTCCAGCCAAAAAATCTTTTCTAAGCTTTTTGGAAAACATAGGGAAGGGTTATCACCCCTGTGACATTTGTTTTGCGTCTTTCCTCCTCTTCAGAAGATTTCACCTCACTTTTTTGTCCCAATGAAAAATGTTTTTTGAAAATTTGGGTTTTTTTGTGGAACAAGGATTGGAAAGCATCAGTGGAAAGGAGAAATTGTTTTCCCATATTAACTCTTACAGGAGAGAATTTCCCTTCCTTAGGGGTAGATTTCATCTCACTTCCTGTTGTCTCCTTCCGTTTGCAAGTAGGAGTCGTTTGTAAGTTAGATGTTTGAAAGTAGGGTCCTGCCCTATATACTCAGCAGAAATTTGGGCCTTAGGTGTTGCTGTGGCCAAAACACTGTAAGCCCTCACAGGGCCCTGCTGTGAAATATTAGATCAAGAATTGTAATTACATGCCCCTGTTGAACTGGAGCTGAAAAATTAGGCCTTAGGCACTGGTGCTGGTGCCACAACACTGCAACCCCTCACAGACACTCTAGTTGGAACGCAGGAACGAGCCCTGCTGCAAAGTATTGCATCAAAAATTGTAATTACACGCCCCTGTTAGACAGGGGCAGAAAAATTGGGCCTTAGGCACTGGTGCTGGTGCCACAACACTGCAACCCCTCACAGACACTCTAGTTGGAACGCAGGAACGAGCCCTGCTGCAAAGTATTGCATCAAAAATTGTAATTACACGCCCCTGTTAGACAGGGGCAGAAAAATTGGGTCTTAGGCACTGGTGCTGGTGCCACAACACTGCAACCCCTCACAGACACTCTAGTTGGAACGCAGGAACAAGCCCTGCTGCAAAGTATTGCATCAAAAATTGTAATTACACGCCCCTGTTAGACAGGGGCTGAAAAATTGTGCCTTAGGCACTGGTGGTGGCGCCCAGAACCAAAAATGTTCTTACAAGCTATCAGCGTGATGATTGAGGAGGAAGAGGATAATTACTCAGGGATAGTCACTCAGCATCAGCATAGGCAGTCTTTGAAGGGATCTGAAAAAAATTATTCAGTTACATCAGCATCAGGTGCTTGGTAGCTGGTGGTGATCCAAGACTGATTCATTTTTATGAAGGTCAGCCGATCGACCGAGTCAGTGGACAGACGCACCCTGTGATCGGTTACCACGCCTCCAGCAGCACTGAATGTGCGTTCCGAAAGAACGCTGGATGCAGGACAGGCCAGTAGCTCAATTGCATACTGTGCAAGCTCTGGCCAGTGATCCATCCTCAAGACCCAGTAACCCAGAGGATTTTCGGTGGGAAAGGTGTCCAAGTCTGATCTTGCCCCTAGGTATTCCTGCACCATGTAAAACAGACGCTGGCGATGGTTGCTGGAACCGATCATACCTTGGGGCTGCGGACCAAAAAATTGTCTGAACGCATCGGTCAGACGGCCACCTTCTCCACCGCTCCTTCTTTGACTGACCGAAGCCTCAGCAACACGTTGTCCAGAAACAGGAGTTTGTAACCTCCCAGTCTCTGGGAACGTGTTGCACAGACCTTTCTGCAAGGCCTCCCGAAGATGTTTCATCCTCTGCTCCCTCTGCGATGGCAAGATAAGGTCCGCAACCTTACCCTTGTAACGTGGATCAAGGAGGGTTGCCAGCCAGTATTGGTCCTTCTCCTTGATACCACGAATACGAGGATCCTTACGCAGGCTTTGCAGGATCAGGGAGGCCATGCAGCGTAGGTTTGCTGAGGCATTCGGTCCGGAGTCCTCTGGGTCACTAAGGACAACAACGTCCGCAGCCACCTCCTCCCAGCCACGTACAAGTCCATGTGTTCCTTGGGACTGATCCCTTAAAGACTGCTGATGCTGAGTGCCAGGCTCCACCTCCATACTGACACAATCTTCCTCCTCCTCCTCCTCCTCCTCGTCCTCTTCCTGTGTGATCGGCGGGCACGCAGGAACACTGTCTGGATAAAGGGGGCCTTGAGAGCTAAGGAAGTCCTCCTCTTCCTGCCTCTGTTCTGCCTCAAGTGCCCTGTCCATTATTCCACGCAGCGTGTGCTCCAACAGGTGGACAAGGGGGACAGTGTCACTGATGCATGCACTGTCAGTGCTCACCATCCTCGTGGCCTCCTCGAATGGTGACAGGACAGTGCATGCATCCCTGATCATGGCCCACTGGCGTGGGGAAAAAAAACCAAGGTCCCCTGACCCTGTCCTGGTGCCATAGTCGCACAGGTACTCATTGATGGCCCTCTGCTGCGTGTGCAGCCGCTGCAGCATGGCCAATGTCGAGTTCCACCTGGTGGGCATGTCACAGATTAGGCGGTTCTTGGGCAGGTTAAACTCCTTTTGGAGGTCCGTCAGCCGAGCACTGGCATTATATGACCGGCGGAAATGCACACAGACTTTCCTGGCCTGCCTCAGGACATTCTGTAAGCCCGGGTACCTGCCCAAGAACCGCTGCACCACCAAGTTAAGGACGTGAGCCAAACAGGGCACATGGGTCAGTTGTCCCTGTCGGAGGGCAGAGAGGAGGTTGGTGCCATTGTCGCAAACCACCATTCCTGCCTTAAGTTGGCGTGGCGTCAACCACCTCTGAACCTGCCCCTGCAGAGCTGACAGAACCTCTGCCCCAGTGTGGCTCCTGTCCCCCAAGCACACCAGCTCAAGCACCGCATGGCATCTTTTGGCCTGCGTACTTGCGTAGCCCCTTGAACGCCTACGGAGCACCGCTGGTTCCGAGGAAGAGGCCATGGAGGAAGAAGAAGAGGAGGGGGTGGAGGAGAGAGGTGTGTCACAATCAGCATTTTGGAGGCGTGGTGGCGGAACAACCTCCAACACTACTGCACCTTGTCCTGCATCCTTCCCAGCTGCCAGCAGAGTCACCCAATGCGCCGTGAAACTTAAGTAACGTCCCTGTCCATGCCTGCTGGACCATGAGTCAGCGGTAATATGCACCTTACCGCTGACCGCCCTGTCCAGCGAGGCATGGACATTGCCTTCCACATGCCGGTAGAGAGCCGGAATCGCCTTCCGTGAGAAAAAGTGGCGTTTGGGAACCTGCCACTGAGGAACCGCACATTCCACAAACTCACGGAAGGGGGCAGAGTCTACCAACTGAAAAGGCAGCAGTTGAAGTGCTAGCAATTTTGCCAAGCTAGCATTCAACCGCTGGGCATGTGGATGGCTGGGAGCAAACTTCTTTCGGCGGTGCAGCAGCTGGGGCAGGGAAATTTGCCTGGTACAATCTGACGTCGGTGTACCAAAAGCAGATTGCCCACAAGTACTTGGCTGTGACACACCTAATTCTACACCTTCATTCCTCTCACTGCAGGTCTCAGAGAGGACTGAAGGTCTAGTGGGGTTGGAAATCTCAGCTGATGAGGAGCAAGGAGAGATCCTCTTTGTTCTTTGGTGTGGGTCTTTTAGATATGCTTGCCAACGAACTGCATGGCAGGTCAACATATGTCTGGTCAAGCATGTGGTACCCAAGCGGGAGATGTTTTGGCCACGCGAGATACGCTTGAGACATATGTTGCAAATAGCAACGGTGCGATCTGATGCACTCGTCTCAAAAAAGGCCCACACCAAAGAACTTTTTGAATAACGCGCAGAGACTGCAGCGCCCTGCACATGTGGAGCTTTGGGGTGTGATGCAGTCAATGTGCTGCCCTTAGGCTGGCCCCTGGAGGGCATCCTGCCTCGTTGGTGATGTGCCGCCTCCTCCTCCTCCTCCTCCTCCTCTCTCCTATCAGGCACCCACGTTGAGTCAGTGACCTCATCATCCCCTCCCTCCTCATCACTGGAGCAAACCTGGCAGTATGCTGCAGCAGGGGGAGCATGACTGCCAGATTGCTGTCCTTCTTGGGCACCCCCTCTGTCCGTGCTCATGTTACTGCCTTCATCGAGCTCAGTATCATCATCAGAGCCTTCCAAACGCTGGGCATCCTCCTGGAGCATGTACCCAACACTGTGGTCAAACAGTTCGAGGGAATCCTCAGGAGGACATGGTGGAGCTAGGGAAGGAGTCACTGATGACATTGAGCTGAGGGAAGAGGCTGCTGCTTTGCCAGACAAAGCACCCTGGGCATGGGTGAGAGAGGATGAGGAGGATGAGGACGGCTTGGTCATCCACTCGACCAAGTTTTCTGCATGTTGCGGCTCAACACGGCCAGCTGCCGAAAAAAAGGCCAAGCGTGTCCCATGGCCACGGGCTGATGAGGATGCACCGTCTCCACGACCAGCACTAGACACAGAGCCTGCTTGCCCTCTCTTATTGGCTTGTGACTGTCTGCCTCTCCTTCTTGGCCTTCCAGACATACTAATGGCCTGTAGCTGCACTAAGCTGGGATAGAACACCTGTAATTTTCTTCAGGTAGCTTTATATACTGTAACCAGACAAGCCTGCCTGTCAGTAGGAAGATAACAGGAACGGATCTAGCTGAACACTGTGAGCAGGACGCACTGACTGCACTAAATGTAAATAGCAGGAACGGATCTAGCTGAACACTGTGAGCAGGACGCACTGACTGCACTAAATGTAAATAGCAGGAACGGATCTAGCTAAACACTGTGAGCAGGACGCACTGACTGCACTAAATGTAAATAGCAGGAACGGATCTAGCTGAACACTGTGAGCAGGACGCACTGACTGCACTAAATGTAAATAGCAGGAACGGATCTAGCTGAACACTGTGAGCAGGACGCACTGCACTAAATGTAAATAGCAGGAACGGATCTAGCTGAACACTGTGAGCAGGACGCACTGCACTAAATGTAAATAGCAGGAACAGATCTAGCTGAACACTGTGAGCAGGACGCACTGCACTCAATGTAAATAGCAGGAACGGATCTAGCTGAACACTGTGAGCAGGACGAACTGCACTAAATGTAAATAGCAGGAACAGATCTAGCTGAACACTGTGAGCAGGATGCACTGCACTAAATGTAAATAGCAGGAACGGATCTAGCTGAACACTGTGAGCAGGACGCACTGCACTAAATGTAAATAGCAGGAACAGATCTAGCTGAAAACTGTGAGCAGGACGCACTGACTGCACTAAATGTAAATAGCAGGAACAGATCTAGCTGAACACTGTGAGCAGGACGCACTGACTGCACTAAATGTAAATAGCAGGAACGGATCTAGCTGAACACTGTGAGCAGGACGCACTGCACTAAATGTAAATAGCAGGAACGGATCTAGCTGAACACTGTGAGCAGGACGCACTGCACTCAATGTAAATAGCAGGAACAGATCTAGCTGAACACTGTGAGCAGGACGAACTGCACTAAATGTAAATAGCAGGAACAGATCTAGCTGAACACTGTGAGCAGGACGCACTGCACTAAATGTAAATAGCAGGAACGGATCTAGCTGAACACTGTGAGCAGGACGCACTGCACTAAATGTAAATAGCAGGAACAGATCTAGCTGAACACTGTGAGCAGGACGCACTGCACTAAATGTAAATAGCAGGAACGGATCTAGCTGAACACTGTGAGCAGGACGCACTGACTGCACTAAATGTAAATAGCAGGAACAGATCTAGCTGAACACTGTGAGCAGGACGCACTGACTGCACTAAATGTAAATAGCAGGAACGGATCTAGCTGAACACTGTGAGCAGGACGCACTGACTGCACTAAATGTAAATAGCAGGAACGGATCTAGCTGAACACTGTGAGCAGGACGCACTGCACTAAATGTAAATAGCAGGAACAGATCTAGCTGAAAACTGTGAGCAGGACGCACTGACTGCACTAAATGTAAATAGCAGGAACAGATCTAGCTGAACACTGTGAGCAGGACGCACTGACTGCACTAAATGTAAATAGCAGGAACGGATCTAGCTGAACACTGTGAGCAGGACGCACTGCACTAAATGTAAATAGCAGGAACGGATCTAGCTGAACACTGTGAGCAGGACGCACTGCACTCAATGTAAATAGCAGGAACAGATCTAGCTGAACACTGTGAGCAGGACGAACTGCACTAAATGTAAATAGCAGGAACAGATCTAGCTGAACACTGTGAGCAGGACGCACTGCACTAAATGTAAATAGCAGGAACGGATCTAGCTGAACACTGTGAGCAGGACGCACTGCACTAAATGTAAATAGCAGGAACAGATCTAGCTGAACACTGTGAGCAGGACGCACTGCACTAAATGTAAATAGCAGGAACGGATCTAGCTGAACACTGTGAGCAGGACGCACTGACTGCACTAAATGTAAATAGCAGGAACAGATCTAGCTGAACACTGTGAGCAGGACGCACTGACTGCACTAAATGTAAATAGCAGGAACGGATCTAGCTGAACACTGTGAGCAGGACGCACTGACTGCACTAAATGTAAATAGCAGGAACGGATCTAGCTGAACACTGTGAGCAGGACGCACTGACTGCACTAAATGTAAATAGCAGGAACGGATCTAGCTGAACACTGTGAGCAGGACGCACTGCACTAAATGTAAATAGCAGGAACAGATCTAGCTGAACACTGTGAGCAGGACGCACTGCACTAAATGTAAATAGCAGTAACAGATCTAGCTGAACACTGTGAGCAGGACGCACTGCACTAAATGTAAATAGCAGGAACAGATCTAGCTGAACACTGTGAGCAGGACGCACTGCACTAAATGTAAATAGCAGGAACAGATCTAGCTGAACACTGTGAGCAGGACGCACTGACTGCACTAAATGTAAATAGCAGGAACAGATCTAGCTGAACACTGTGAGCAGGACGCACTGCACTCAATGTAAATAGCAGGAACGGATCTAGCTGAACACTGTGAGCAGGACGAACTGCACTAAATGTAAATAGCAGGAACAGATCTAGCTGAACACTGTGAGCAGGACGCACTGCACTAAATGTAAATAGCAGGAACGGATCTAGCTGAACACTGTGAGCAGGACGCACTGACTGCACTAAATGTAAATAGCAGGAACGGATCTAGCTGAACACTGTGAGCAGGACGCACTGCACTAAATGTAAATAGCAGGAACGGATCTAGCTGAACACTGTGAGCAGGACGCACTGCATTAAATGTAAATAGCAGGAACAGATCTAACCTAATCTAGCTAACTCAAATCAAATGACACTGTCTGTCTCTCTCTCTCTATCAGCACACCGGAACACACTACACAGGGCCGCCGTGCAGGCGGCCTTATATAGTGTGGGGCGTGTACTAAATCCCCTGAGCCATAATTGGCCAAAGCCACCCTGGCTTTGGCCAATTACAGCTCTCTCTACTGACGGCGCTTTGATTGGCCAAGCATGCGGGTCATAGTGCATGCTTGGCCAATCATCAGCCAGCAATGCACTGCGATGCCGCAGTGAATTATGGGCCGTGACGCGCCACACGAATTTGGCGCGAACGGCCCATAACGTTCGCAATTCGACGGACGGTCGAACAGCCGATGTTCGAGTCGAACATGCGTTCGATTCGAACACGAAGCTCATCCCTAACAGCAACGTATTTCAGCCATCCTGTACTCGTCTAATTGTTTGGTTAGTCTTGTAATATGTCTGTATTGTATATTTAGTGTACACCTCTACTAGGTATAGCATATCGTTTAATATCTGCAGCAACAGTGCCAAACTTTGGTTGTTGTACCGTCTGGTTATAGCACATACAAATCTGTTCAACGGTTGAACTATCCCCCCCACCACCCCCCACGTTTTCAATCTATTTTTATTAATTTTAAAACACTTATACAAATACATATATATTTTGATCATATTATAAAATTGGATATCAATCTATATATATGGTTGGGAATACCTGTATCCCATAATACTTTCTACTTTCCAATTCTGCTTCTATCTTAAATTCTTACATCATTTACCTTTGCTTCATCTCATTTCCACATCTATTCTCCATTCATCCCTGAACATTTAAACCAAAACTATAACAAAATAAAGGAAGGGCAGTGGGGGGAGGAAGGTGGATACGGTCCAATTTATAAATATTGTATAATAGTTGCTAGGCCCGACATTTTTCCCATTGTTGCCATGCTTTTTGATTTAAATTATTTAAACTCTCCTCAAGGTTAGTCATTTGCTCCATGGATTGCATTTTGTTCATCTCACAGACCCATTCTATTATTGTGGGGCTTTTTGCTTTTTTCCAATTTCAAGCTATTGTTCTAGCGGCTGTTATCATATGGCGAAGGACATTCGCCCCGATAGCTTTCATTGATCCAGGAATAATAGATAGTATTGAGATACTAATACTTGGTTGTATCTCAGTTCCCGATACCAACTGGTATATAATAAATATCTTAAGCCAGAAATCATTCACCATTGGACACCAGTACCATATATTATTATTATATTTAAGGTATCTATATAGCGCCGTCAATTTACGCAGCACTTTACATATACATTGTATATTCACATCAGTCCCTACCCTCAAGGAGCTTACAATCTAAGGTCCCTAACTCACATACCAGGGCCAATTTAGATAGAAGCCAGTTACAGTAACCTACCAGCATGTCTTTGGAGTGTGGGAGGAAACCGGATTACATATATGTATCATTGTACCTTTTTCCTTAACCGCTTGCCGACCGCCTCACGCAAATATACTGCGGCAGAAGGGCTCGTACAGGCAAAACCACATACCTGTACATTGCTCTTTAAGAGGCGGCCAGTGGGCGCTGCCGCCGGTGTGTGCATGCCCACGGCACACTCCGGGATTTGGGTCCCGCGGACTCGATCGCCGAAGGGATACCCGCGATCGCCTCACGGGGAAGAAGATGTGAAGATGTAAACAGCATCTCCCCATTCTGCCTAGTGACAGTGTCACTCAATCTCTGCTCCCTGTCATCGGAGCAGAGATCAGTGATGTTACACACACAGCCCAACCCTCTGACAGTGCCACCTAGTGGTTAACCCCTTCACTGCCAGTGTCATTTACACAGGAATCAGTGCATTTTTATAGCACTGATTGCTGTATAAATGACAATGATCCCAAAAATGTGTCAAAAATGTCCGATGTGTCCGCCATAATGTCGCAGTCACAATAAAAATCGCTGATCGCTGCCATTTAAAAAAAAAAAAATTATTAATAAAAATGCCATAAAACTTTCCCCTATTTTGTAAACGCTATAACTTTTGCACAAACCAATCAATAATCGCTTATTGCGATTTTTTTTACCAAAAATATGTAGAAGAATATGTAAGCCTACACTGAGGAAAAAATTTTTTTTTTATATATTTTTGGGGGATATTTATTATAGAAAGCAAAAATAAAAATTAAGTACAGCGCTACGTTTAGAAGGAAAGTGAAAAGCAGCCAACACACCTATAGACTCAAGGCAGAAAAAAACGAAAGAAACAAAAGTGTGACGCTATATATCACATCCACAGCCGTGTGTATTACAATAAAAACATATAAGAATGGTGAATACTACCAAAAAATGTATGACCATAAAATGGATAGTGTCAAATAATTAATCAGTGTTGATCACATATAAAGTAAATACACAATAATACTTAATCATCAGATGTGCCAGTGAATAGTATATGGAAAAATGCAGCGCATGTACAAATGAACATGTGTATTTATAATGGTAAAACGGTGCTGAAATAAATAATTAACCACAGGTGCGTTAAAACAGAAACGTCCATAGATGGATGTGAATGTCCAACTGCACAGGAGGTGTAAGTACTCCAAGGGGTGGTGGTGATCTGATGGTTGTCAGAAGTCACCTGGCATCTTAAAACGACTTCCCAACAGAGAAAATGGGTCCCAATGGGTCATTCAGAGAAAGTGCAAAAAAGCCTCTTACCGGATCCCGTGGATTCCCGTGTCAGCGACAGGGAATCACATGCGCAGTTTGTCACCAATGACGTGGAATGGGAGATCTGGAATCGCCAATCCCTTGGGTTGTGGTCTGTATGGATCTCTGACAGCAACCGGATGGGTCCTCACACCGAACGGTCCAAGCGTGAATCAGGAGTTTCCAAAAGGTCACCAAAAGGAGCAGTTGGAGGAACTCATGCGGTGAATGTGAAAACAAAAAGAATATGCCTCCACATGGTGCAGATAAAAAAGGGTGTTTTTATTGACAAAAACAACCATAAACAAGTAAAAACGTGATCACAATGCATAAAAACAAATGGGCAACAAGGAGAGTGGTATATGTGTCTGACGCGTTTCGACCTAGGGGTCTTCAACAGGGGCATAGACCACCCACTCCAAGTTGCCATATATATATAATAAAAGTATCAAGAGGAGGACCAATCACAAAAAGTGAAAAAAACGAGACATTTCATTGGGTGGGTACAATCACATGACTTGCTTAGATGACTAAACATGAAGATCATACATGGTTTTTATAAATAGATAGATAACACTGAAGTGAAACCCAGGAGACTGTAGAAAGATCAACCAGCAGAGAAACACACAACTGTAAGATCTCTCTAATGGAGATAAAGCGTTTTGTATTAAGACCTAATTAAAAAACACTCCTCTGCTGACAGTCCGGCGGAATGTACCGCCCTGTCAACCAGAGGAGCCAATCCCCAATGAGCAGACAAAGAGTGTTGGGTGGAACTAACCAATAGGCCGCTGTGTATGAGCCGACCTTTGTCACTGCACATCCGCATGTCCAGCCCGTGGAGGGAATGACATCACGTCCGTGGGCGTGTCTAGCGTCTCCCTCTCACATGACTCTTTCGGCCAATCGGAGAGCAGGGGTCCGACCCTACTCCGCTGTACGTACAACCCGTACACCGCAGAGGGATAGGATGTGACGCAGACATACCAAGCGTCTCAGCAATGTAGCTTCGCCACTAACGGATGCTCAATGTGGCCAAACAGCGTCCCTGTTCCATATATATAAAGAAGTGTGCGATGGGGCAAAATGAATCCTGATAACCCGGAAAGGTTATGTGGACAGGAAGTGTATTAAAATTGGGGACACATATAGTGAAATGTGTTGTGATGAAAAACGTCTTAATGAAATAAATAAATGTGTAAAAAGGTTACCTGAATGACACATATATATCACATGTGATCCATATGTATTTTATTAAAACTAACTGAAAGTTATGTGGACAGGAAATCGGGGACACACATTGTGAAATGTGTTGTGATGAAAAAATGGCTAAAGAAAATATAGAAATGTGTGCAAAAGTGACATGAATATCTCACAGGTATCATTGTGATCCCTTAAGTGTTGAAAGTCATTAAAATAGACCGAATAGGTCGATTCTAGTTAGACCAATATCTATTGGATGGATAGATGACGCTCTAGGGTACACCGGATAAAAAATATGTAAAAACTTGTGAATGTGGTAAAAAAAAAAAAAAGGAAATGGGGGAGGGGGCGTGTGTGAAAAAAGGGGAGAAATTAAGATTGATTAATAAAGGAGTTGAGGTCCCACTCCACGTTCAAGCCAAACGGGAAATAGGACCTCAACTCCCATATCCAATAGGTCTCGAGGCGTGACACTCCTCGAAGACGGGATTCTCCTCTCCATTGTGGGACGAATTTGTCGATTACCTGGAATAAAGTCCCAGTCGGGTCTTTATTGTGACATTCCAGATAATGGCGGGGTACTGTATGTTTATCCTTGCCTTTCTTGATACCTGCCACATGTTCATTGACTCGTATAGAGAAAGTCCTGATGGTACGACCAACATACTGTTTGTGGCAGGGGCAAGTAATCAGGTAAACAATGTATTGTGATGTACAAGTTGTAAAATGTTTCATCTGGTAGGTAAGAGAAGTGACTGTAGATTGGAAAGTAGTACTTTTTTGTCTGCCTCAGATGTTGTGGAGGCAGACATTGCATCTACGGCAGGGGTAATAGCCCTGACATTCCTGAAAAAAGGATACTTTTTTGGGGGGGTCTATTATATTCGGAGCAATCTGTCCTTGAATGGACCGTGCTCCCCTGAATACAACAGACGCCCGTTCAGGAAGAACTGACCCAAGAAGATTATCATTTAAAAGTACTTTCCAATGCTTCTTAAATATAGCTTTCACTTGTTTGGACTGAATGGAATGAGTAGTAAAAAAAGACCATTTGTGCATAGGTTCAACTGTGGATTTGGGGCGTTCTATCAAGATGGATTCTCTATCTGTGGATAGTGCCCTATTGAATTCCTCATCTAGATGTCTGGGATCGTAACCTTTTTCGATAAATCGATCTCTCAGAACTTAGCGCGGTGTTTTCTATTTATTTTTGATACTGCTTTCGACTTTTTACACACCTGCAGCTTTCACTTAATCTCCAATTGAGTCTACACGCTCTCTTTCCTTATGGATGTGTTTGAATATAGGACCGCCAGGTCCCTTAATACTGAAGGTGTTTTCACCAATACCAATCCCAACTCTGAGATGAGTGGCATCTTTATCAGATTAAAAAATCTGATGATCAGTGAACTACATCTCCAGTGGGACACAGCGTTCCTTGAACAATACATCAAGGAACAGATGGTCCCCCATGGTCTTAGATGGGATATTCATCCTCAACAGGATGAACTGGACCTCGAATCATGGTATAAGTATTTCAACGAAGTCGGTATTAAGTTACTGGGTTACCTCGTTGAAAAGAAAAGGATCAGGTTGTCCCTTATAGATATAGAAATTAAAGAATTGAGGGACAAACTGATTCCTTTCAAGGCCTCCGCTGAATACATTGCACTTTCGAACAATTTAAGAAATGTTTTAGAAAAAGAAGAGAAGGACCAACGTAATAAAAAACAAAAAAAAATATAATAGGGACTATACTGACTACACTACGCATTCAGTTAAAAAAAAAAAAAAAAAAATTAGCGCGGTGTTTTCTATTTATTTTTGATTGTGCCAGTGAATAGTAGAAACCCATGCTGGTTCCATGAGCCAGACACCAAACATAAAAAACCCCTCACGATCGCCGCTATTTGATATTTGAGCTCTGTTTCATTCTTCCAAAATGTGAGTCTGTT
Organism: Lithobates clamitans; assembly: GCA_037952925.1. Classification (NCBI taxonomy): domain Eukaryota; kingdom Metazoa; phylum Chordata; class Amphibia; order Anura; family Ranidae; genus Lithobates; species Lithobates clamitans. The sequence continues at coordinate 3,719,154 of JBBGZY010001222.1, forward strand.
TTTTATTATTTTAATAAACTAGTGTTTTAAAACGTTATTACACTATGTGAGTTTTGTTTGCTCCTTGCATGGCATATGAAACTACACGTTTGGCTTATGCTGGATTACCTATGGGAGAGGAAGCCGTGCGGACCCCTCCCTTTTCTTTCCACCATCTGCTGATGACATCTGACAAGACACATTTCCCAGAACCAGTGGTTATTATGCTTTTTTGACTTGTCTGGCGTACGCCATTTCAGGTCAATTTTTTCCGGCAAGCCTCCTCTACTCCTGGTGTTGGCCCCGGCACTGATGTACAATCTATGCACACTTGTGGTCTCCCTTCTGCCCACTCGCCAGATTTGGTGCGATTAAAATTCTGTGAATACCATCTGGCCATGCATCACCCCCTTTGAACTCTGTTGATGTTTTTTCTTCACTATTTTTCTACACATTTTTTATGGACTTTTAAAGTTTCATGTTTTTTATGTTTGGTATCTGGCTCATGGAACCAGCACGGGTTTCTACTATTCACTGGCACATCTGATGATTAAGTATTATTGTGTATTTACTTTATATGTGATCAACACTGATTAATTATTTGACACTATCCATTTTATGGTCATACATTTTTTGGTAGTATTCACCATTCTTATATGTTTTTATTGTAATACACATGGCTGTGGATGTGATATATAGCGCCACACTTTTGTTTCTTTTGGATATTTATTATAGCAAAAAGTAAAAAATAATGCGTTTTTTTCAAAATTGTCGCTCTATTTTTGTTTATAGTGTAAAAAATAAAAACCGCACAGGCAATCAAATACCACCAAAAGAAAGCTCTATTTGTGGGGAAAAAAAGGACATCAATTTTGTTCGGGAGCCATATCACACGACCGCGCAATTGTCATTTAAAGCGACGCAGTGCCGAATTCCAAAAAGTGCTCTGGTCAGGAAGGGGGTAAATTCTTCCGGGGCTGAAGTGGTTAAGACAACTCCAACATGTTTCTGAGTTATCTCCATTTATTTTATTTAAATTGACAGGGCTCCAATACCATCTCATTGTAATTTTATAGTTTCTTTCCTGATACTTAGTCGCTATTGATAATTTGTGTATTAACTGAAATGTCTTCATTCACTCTGGTAATAAAATTGGCCTCTCTATTTCAGTTTCCCATTTTGTATGTTATTTCCTCCAAAGACCCAGAAGGGATTAGAAGCTTATATATGATTGACAGATTATGAGCTGGTTTCTGTTCTTGTATTAAGATTTGCTCAAAGTTAGTTATGGTCTATGGATTGGGGAAAGTTGTAAATTTGATCCAATATATGTATATAATTGCCAATATTACATCCATTTTTGTCCGTGTTCATGCCCTAATTCAGCTAACCGAGGAAGCTTACCATTCACTAAGGTCTGTACTATCCTTATGTTCTTTGACCTATTCCATTTAATAAAAAGTGGGAATTCAGGATTAGAAAATAGTGGGTCATATGCCCGTCTAGTGTAGAGAGGCATTTCCTTTTCAGCATTTGTTCCATATCTTTAATGTTGATGTCACAAAAAGTGTTCTTTTTTCCCAGGTCGAAACTGGGGTTTAATCTATGGGAGTGACTTAAGTTGCAGACAAATAATATCTTCTTCTAAGGTTACCCATTGTTATATATTATATTTATTATACACAATATATATTATATATATTATATTTCGCATTGTTAAACCAATCTATAATTATAGTCGCTGCACGCAAGTATATTATAAAGTCCGGAAGGGCAAGGCCTTCATTCTCTTTTATTCTAATTAGAATTTCTCTTTTTATTCGTGATAGTTTTTGAGCCCAAATGAAACTTCCTATGGCTTTGCGTAGTTGTGCCAATAAGGTATTTGAAGGAACCATAGGTATTGCCTGAAATACATGTAGTAATTTTGGTAGTATATCCATTTTTAGTACATTTATTCTCCCCATCCATGAATAAATCACTTTATCATATCTTTGGAGTAATTTTATAAATTTTTGGATTATTGACGAGTAATTTAACTACTGTAATTTAGCCATATCTCTTGGGATATATATCCCTAGATATTTGATTGCTATTTCTTGCCATTTAAAGGAAAAGTTTTTTTGAAGGAGTTACTGAACTTCATTTAGAGGTGATACATTTAGAGGAAATTGCTTACCTCTCTAAACCTTTTAAATTCATGTATAAGATTAGGTAGTGTCTTTATCGGGTTGGTGGTGTATAATAATAAATTGTCCGCATACACTGACATTTTATATTCTTTTTCTTTAACCTCAATACATGTTCCATTACTATCACATATAACAGGGAGGAAACCTTGAGGCGTACCATTTGATTTTTGCACATATTCCGAGAGTATACTATTTGTGAATATTTTTGCTCTGGGATTGGCATATAAGGCCATGATCCTATGTAACATCTGAAGTCCAACCCTGAGTTGATTTAGAGCTTCTCCCAGGAAACACCAGTCCACCCTATCAAATGCCTTCTCAGCATCAACTGATAAAAAGCATGATGGAATAGCGTTTCTCTGGGCATATTCCATTAATGTGCAAGTTTTTATTGTGTTGTCCCTTGACTCCCGACACACCATAAAGCCCACTTGATCTAGACTTATGTGCATGGGTAGGATGGGTGTCAGCTTATTCGCAATAATTTTAGAGTAAAGACGCAGGTCTATATTTGTGAGGGAAATTGGTCGGTAGTTACTGCATATCATATGACCATTATCAGGTTTAGGGATAAGTGCAATGTGTGCTTCCATACTCTGTGAAGCAAAGGAATGAGAGACAGATATAGAGTTATACATCCTGCTAAGAATAGGAGTAAGTATCTCCTGAAATACCTTATAAAATCAAGGAATATATCCACCTGGGCCCAAACTTTTGCCCGCCACCAGCACAGATATAGCTTGTTTAATTTCTACTATTGAAAAATCTCTTTCCAATTCCTCTGTTATTTCCTTAGGAAAAACGGGTAATTCTGTTTCTCTAATATATTGGCGTATTTCTTCTTGTCTTACCCACCATCCTTACCTCTCTTTTGTAATGGTATATTATATAGTTTAGAGTAGTATGTGTGAAATGTCTTAGAAATTTCTGCATGATCATATGTTACTTCCCCCAAAGTTTTTTGAATTTTAACTATAGAGGTTGCGGGTTGTCGTTTCAAAGTTTTTGCTAATAATTTATTCCCTTGTTGATAAGACCTGGCTCTATTTTTATCCCTTGTTTGCAGGGATTGCTTATTCAACAGGGTTTGTAATTCAATGCGTTTATCATTTAATCGCATTCTATTTTCTGAAGTAAGATTTTGTTTGTGAGAATTTTCTATTAGAATTTCCTTTAATACAGGCATACTCCACTTTTAAGTACACAATGGGGTTTATTTACTAAAGCTGGTAAGTACAAAATCAGGCTCACTTCTGCATAGAAACCAATGAGCTTCCAGGTTTTATTACCAAAGCTTAATTGAACAAGCTGGGGTTAGAATCTCATTGGTTTCTATGCAGCAGTGAGCCTGATTTTGCACTTGCCAGCTTTAGTAAATAAACCCCATTGTGTACTTAAAAGTGGGGTATGCCTGTAGTTGAGATATTTTGGCTGATTTCTCTGCCTTCAATCTAGCTCCATGTTTAATGAACAATCCATGCAACACACATTTTAATGTTTCCCATTGCATGGAAATTAACGTATTATCTGTTTCATGAATCTGCAAAAAATCCTTTGTCGCGGATATCTATTTTGCATGTTTTATCCCTAAGCAGGTTATCATTTAACCTCCATAATGCTTGCGGTTTCCTATAGTCAGTCACCGCCAATTCCATAATTATCGGAGCATGATCTGACCACAGGAAACTACCGATTTCAGAGGAAGGAGTCATCATCAATCCTATTTGACTAATAAAGTAATAATCTAATATATTGTATGTGTCATGTACAGTCGAGTAATAAGAATCATTTTTCTCTGTCTGATGTTGAACCCTCCACAGGTCCACCAACTGGTGTTTTTCATGTAGCTGTTTAAACTATTTTAATTGTCCACTAGTATTGTGCGGATGAGTTGTTGTTATATCTAATTTTGAATCAATTACAAAATTGAGGTCACTTCCAATAATTACCATTCCTTCTGCTTTTTCCATTGCCTTCGTAAAAAAACTGTATTCCATTCTTAATCTGGTCATAGTTTGGCAAGTAAAGATTAATGACTGTAAAGATTTTTCCATATAATGAGATTTTTAAAAATAAAGATCTTCCATTTCTACCCTTCCATGTTTGTAAAACTTGATGGGGTAAGGTTTTATGGATTGCAATTTAAACTCCTCGAGATTTAGAATATGGGAATGAATTGTGGATCCATGTTGAATACTGTCTATTACGTATATGGTCTGAATGAAAATGTGTTTCCTGGGAGAGTATAATACCAATCTTCTGTTTATGAAAATAGTTTAATATTTGCATTCGTTTAGAGAGAGAGTTAAGGCCTCTAGCATTAAAAGAACAGATTTTTACCATATCCATAACAGCCCTAAAGGGGAAAGGGAGGGAAGAAAAAAAAAAAGAAAAACATTTCATATACACTTATAAACACAACTTTCTACCTAACTGACTTAATTTAAGTCTATCTTATGTTAGTAAGTTCCCTGTAGGGGGGTTAGGAGCTACTGTCACCAGATTTGCAGCACATCGATATACAGTATGCTACTATCATTTATATATATGCTAATACATCTGAACAGATTTCCTTTATTATCTTCTTATACCATTTATCCTTTGACCATTCTAAAAATAGCTATTCCCATCTCAGTTTCCATTCCCTAAAGGAGGGGTCTATGGAAGGAGAGAGATCTCATATATGTGTCGTCTCCACTCCCCCCACCCCTCCCCCAAGAAAGAGGGACGCTACAAAAAAAAATGCAGTTACTATGGATCAGGGAAGATCTAAGGAGGACGAAGGGTAACCACTAAATGAGTCTTTTAAACATGTAATTTTTTCCACAAGTTTTTGGAAAGTGTGAAAAAAAATGAAAATGCATTTTTTTAACACAAAGTTGTCCATTTATAAGATATTTGCAACACATAGCATGTACATAGCAAAAATTCCCCTGCTACTCCTCCTGAGTATGGTGATACCACATGTGTGAGACTTTTCCACAGCCTGGCCACATAGAGAGACCCAACATGCAGGGAGCACCATCAGGTATTCTAGGAGCATGAATTACATATCAAACTTGTTGACTACCTATTACACTTTTGAACATGTAATTTTTTTCCCACACAACACTGATGGCATGGTGACACTGAGACACGGTGAGACTGATGGCACTGATGACACAGTGACACTGTAGGCACTGATGGCACTGTCGGCACAGTGGGCACTGATGGCATGGTGACACTAATGGCACTTATGACACTGTGACACTGATGGCACTGTGGGCACCGATGGCACTGTGGGCACTGTGGCACTGATGACATGGTGACACTAATGGCACCTATGACACAGTGACACTGTGGCACTTATGACACTGATGGCACTGTGGGCACTGATGGCACTGTAGGCACTGTGGACAACTTGGGCACTGATGACACTGTGGGTATTGAAGGCACTGTGGACACTGATGACACTGTGGGCACTGATGGCACTGTGGGCACTGATGACACTTTGGACACTGATGGTACTGTGGGCACTGATGACACTTTGGACACTGATGGCACTGTGGGCACTGATGACACTTCAGACACTGATGGGTCTGTGGGCACTGATGACACTGTGGAAATGGATGGCACTGTGGGCACTGGTGAAACTGATGACACTGTGGATACTGATTGCACTGTGGCACTAATGGGCACTGTGGACACTGATTGCACTGTGGGCACTGATGACACTGTGGACACTGATGGCACTGCGGGCATTGATGGGCACTGTTTTGGCAAGGACAAACACTCACTCTGCTCCGATATTGCTCTTCATCCTCACATGTGGTCTCTGTGGGAGGAAGGAGAGCTGTCAATGAGGAATGATCTCATATGTTTACATTTGAGATCATCTCTCATTGGACAGGGCGATCATGTGGTAAATCGTCACTGTAATTGCCCATTTAACACCATCTGTGATTGGCTGTGTCCAAAGGACAAGGCCATCACAGATTTTCCTTGATGCGTGCCCGTGGGGGCACGTGGGGAGCATGCTTTTGGGAGGATGTACATGAACACCCTCCTGGTAATTAAGGCCCGCGCTGTAGCTGTCTTTCCGCTGACACATTTTGCTGACATGAATGCCTGTCTAACGTGATTCTATATTCTGTTTGGTCAAATCCAGTGCTATCCTGTACACATTAGCATCTCGGCTTACTACACATTTTTATTTTGACCAACAAATGACAATTATTTAAAAAAGCAATATGTTTTGACGTGTTAAAAAAAGTTAATTCGATAAGCTACCCATAGCAACCAATTCATGTTCATCTATAGAGAAATCAGAATGATGAAAATACTTTTATGATTGTATGTTATGGCTTTATTCTTAGCACATTAATGTTTTTAGAAGCAAACTGCAATTTCTTTGAAATATATCAAAGGCACTTACCAGCCAATCACCTAGAAACACAAGAAACAATTAAGCACTAGAAGAGAAGTGTTTACATTTCTCCTGCCAATGACAGCATAATCAGACATTAGAGAGCCAAGTATTTTTCAGTGAGTGCCAGACATTGGCCCTTTGGAATTCTGCTAGTTGGAGAAGGAGCTTTTTACAAAAATAATTGTACAACTAGATACCACTTTTCAAATATGGAAACATGCTAATCAATATATTTTTTTAACCTTTGCTACTAGCATCCACTGGTCCTTATAAAACACTAGACCGTGTTTAGAACAGTCTGACAGGAAAATGACATTTCTAAAGGAAAAAAAGTCATGTAAAACTACTATCACTAGCGCCGGCTATAATAAATTGTCGATCCGGCAATACACATAAAAGTTCATTGATAAAAACGGCATGGAATTTCCCCACAGGGGAACCCCGACGCAAAATTAAAAAAAAAAATTGTGGGGATCCCTCTAAATTCCATACCAGGCCCTTCAGGTCTGGTATGGATATTAAAGGGAACCCTGTGCCAAAATTTTTTTAAAAAATGGTGTGGGGTCCCCCCAAAAATCCATACCAGACCCTTATCCGAGCACGCAACCTGGCAGGCCGAAGGAAAAGAGGGGGGGCGAGAGAGAGAGCCCCCCCTCCTGAACCGTACCAAGCCACATGCCCTCAACATTGGGAGTATGCTTTGGGGTAGAACCCCAAAGCACCTTGTCCCCATGTTGATGGGGAGAAGGGCCTCATCCCCACAACCCTTGCCCTGTGGTTGTGGGAGTCTGCGGGCGGGGGGCTTATCGGAATCTGGAAGCCCCCTTTAACAAGGGGACCCCCAGATCCCGGCCCCCCCTGTGTGAATTGGTAATGGGGTACAAATGTACCCCTACCATTTCACAAAAAAATGTCAAAAAGGTTAAAAAACACAAGAGACGGTTTTTGAGAAGTCTTTTATTAATCTCTTCTTCTTTCTGCTTCTTCCATCTTCTTTCTTCTGGTCTTCCTTCGGTGTTCTTCTTCTTCCTCCATCTTCTTCTTCTCCATCTTCTTCTTTTCCATCTTCTTCCTCCACTCTTCTCGTCCCGCATCTTCCTCTGGCTTCTTCTTCGCTCCATCTGCATGATGCGCCTCAGTGGGAGTCTTCCGCTGTGTGACGCTTCTTCTGACACTTCTTATATAACAGAGGGTGGGGCCACCCAGTGACCCCGCCCTCCTCTGATGCACAGGGACTTCACGGTGACTTCCCTATGGCTTTCCTCGTGCATTAGAGGAGGGTGGGGTCACCGAGTGGCCCCGCCCTCCGTTATATAAGAAGTGTCAGAAGAACCGAAGCGTCACACGGTGGAAGACTCCCACTGAGGTGGAGGAAGAAGAAGAACACCGAAGGAAGACCAGAAGAAAGAAGATGAAAGAAGAAGAGATTAATAAAGAACTTGTCAAAAAACGTCTCTTGTGTTTTTTAACCTTTTTGACACTTTTTTTGTGAAATGGTAGGGGTACTGTACCCCATTACCAATTCACACAGGGGGCAGGATCTGGGGGGTCCTCTTGTTTAAGGGGGTCTCCAGATTCTGATAAGCCCCCAGCCCGCAGACCCCCACAACCACCGGGCAGGGGTTGTGGGGATGAGGCTCTTCTCCCCATCAACATGGGGACAAGGTGCTTTGGGGGGCTACCCCAAAGCACCCTCCCAATGTTGAGGGCATGTGGCCTGGTATGGTTCAGGAGGGGGGGCGCTCTCTCATCACCCCTCTTTTCCTGCGGTCTCAGATAAGGGTCTGGTATGGATTTTTGGGGGACCCCACGCCATTTAAAAAAAAAATTTTGGCACAGGGTTCCCCTTAAAATCTTTTGGGTCTGGTATGGATTTTGAGGGGGATCCCCACGCCATTTTTTCTTAAATTTTGGCGCTGAGTTCCCCTTAATAACCATACCAGACCTGAAGGGCCTGGTATGGAATTTGGGGGGACCCCCACGCATTTTTTTTTAAATTTTCGTTCGGGGTTCCCCTGTGGGGGAATCCCATTCCCCATTTTATCAATGAACTTTTATGTGTATTACCGGGACCGACAATTCATTATAGCTGCAAGTACTTTTAAATGACTTTTTTTCCTTTTGAAATGTCATTTTGCTCTTGGACTGTTCAAAACATGGGAAACATGTGCCACTTTACAGGCATACTATAGACACCCCCAGGTACGAAATTTCAAGGAATATTACACTTTTATTGTTTCACTTTAAGCATTATTAAAATCACTGCTCATTGTTCAGTGTTGGGACTTGGGAGGAGCCCTGGTTTGAGTCGAACGTAATTTCGACTCAAACATCGAGTGTTCATTTGCTTGCATATGAACCGAACATATGGGGCATTCCCAGCAATTTGAAAATTTGAGCACCGCAGAATGCCCCATAATGCACTGCAAGATCGCAGTGCATTGACGTCTGATGATTGGCCAAAACATGCACCTGACCTGCATGCTTTGGCCAATCACAGGGCACTCTGCTGCGAGAGCCATAATTGGCCAAAGGCAGGGGTCCTTTGGGCGTATCATGGCTCAGGGGGGGAAGTCCATGCCCCACACTATATAAGGCTGTTTACATAGCGGCTGTGTATAGTGTGTGGACGGAGATAGATTGAGCCAGATTAGGCAGGCAGCTTAGTTAGTGGTGTGCAGGCAGTGTATTTAATATATATATATATATATATATATATATATATATATATATATATATATATATATATATATATATATATATATATATTTATTTATATACACAGTCTAGTATATATATATATATATATATATATATATATATATATATATATATATATATATATATATATATATATATATATTCTGCATTTAGTGTAGGCTATATATTCAGTAGACAAGTGCATGACGAAAAAATTTGTTCAATTAAGTATTGATTTGTTAATCTAGTTATTTTGTTGATTTCAATCCGGTTGATTTGTATTCGAAATTCGTATTCGGAATTCGTATTCTGACTTTTCAAATTTTCTTTGAATTTAGCGATTTTTTTTAATTTAAAATATTCAAATCTTAAAATATTCAAATTTTCTAATCAGTTAAAACTAAAATGTTATATTGTTTTTGATTTGAATGCAGCAAAGTGAACAAACAAAAGAAAAATCTTCATCAAATGATTACAACTCTTTAAATCACCTAAATCACAAAAACAGCATTATTTCAAAATGGTACTTCAATAACACACACAGGGGGTGATTTATGAAAGCCGTGCACCATCAGTAGAGGCGCACGGCGAGGCGCACGCACATTTCCATATTTACGAAATGGTGCGCTGGTAACAGAGCGCAAATCCCCATTTACTATAGTGATCTCGGTGCACGGGAGAATGCAATCTGTGCGCCACTATGGACAGGGCGCATGGCATCTCCAAATCAACATTGACAGAAGATGGAGGTGCCAATATTATGGGGTGATGTGAGGAAGTTTAGTAACAACTGCCCAAGTAACAAATATGCCCAAAATAAAATGAGAAAGTAACTTTTTCCAGAGAAAGCCTGCTGTGCCTGCAAGTACATTTAGAACTGCGTGAGATCAATGTAAGCAGTACGCATGCATCTCTTGCGCTCGTTCACATGCGTTTGTTCACTGCGCGGCCAAAATCTTGGTAAATGTTAGGAAACATATATGAAATTGCAAGGGTTGAATGGGCGCACCTCTAAACATGACAATTTTTTTTTTTACGCTGGTTCACTTTTATGTATTTTTTTAAGGAGATTTGCACACAGGTCATGTAAGCATGTTACGTTGCATTGTATCTTGCAGATTTGTAAGTTTTCTTTGTGTGTGCGTGCATGTGCGTATGTGTGTCAAGAGAGTATGTTTGGATGTCCTTATAGAGTTTGTAACACATGTATCTTCTCTTTGTATTTTGTTTGTTATTTATTTGCAAAACAGATGTGTTTTAGAGCAAGTATTTTTTACTTTTGTTTATTTATTTTTTTGAGGGGGGGATATTTTTCACTGAAATATTTTTGATGTTGTCAATCTGTGTTGCTTGTAGGTTGTTAGTTTCACTTTGATTTAATTGTCTGTGCTGCATTATTTTGCAAAATCTTCCTAAATGTCCTTTTAACTCCTGTAAATTTCCTCTGCAAAATGGTTAGACCTCAACACCACATTCTGTTAGTGTCTCAAATTAACATACATGGGTTTTCTTGTTCCAAGTCCTGTTTTGTTGACTGATATCCAAGAAGGGCCTGGTATGGACTGGGAGGGGGGCTCAAGCCGTTTTTTAAAGTTTTTTATTTATATTACCGGGAGCCGACAATAAACTACAGCCGCAAGCAATTTTAAATGACATTTTTTCCTTTAGAAATGTAATTTTGCTGCGGGACTGTAAAACACATTGGAAAGATACGCTACTTTACAGGCAGACCAAGGGGACCCCCCAGGCACGATATTTAAAGGAATATTTTGTTTTTATTGTTTCACTTTAAGCATGATTAAAATCACTGCTCCTGAAAAAACGGTTGTTTTAAAAACTTTTTTTGCATTGATACATGTCCCCTGGGGCAGTCCCCATACACTTTTTATGGCAATAACTTGCATATAAGACTTTAAAATTAGCAGTTTTGATTTTTCATCATCATGTCCCATAGACTTTAACGGTGTTCGCATGTTCGCACAAATTTTTTGTCTGTCCGCATGTTCCCACAAATTGTATGCCTGTTCGCATATTCTGGTGCAAACTGAACCGGGGGGGGTGTTTGGCTCATCCCTAGTTGGGACCCTTACCTTATAACATCTTTATAAATGATATAGGGTCTGGGATTAAAAGTACCATTTCAGTCTTTGCAGATGACACCAAGCTATGCAGTGGAATAACGTCCATACATGATGTCTCCAACTTACAAGCCGACCTCAATGCACTGTTTAATTAGGCAACTATGTGGCAAATGAGGGTTATTGTTCATAAATGTAAAGTTATGCCCTTGGGGACTAAGAATATGCATGCACCATACATACTAGGGGGAGTACAACCGGGGGAATCAATGGTGGAGAAGGATCTGGGTGTTTTGGTAGATCATAAGCTTAATAAAGCAATGCCAAGCTGTGGTTTCCAAAGAAAGCAAAGTCCTTTCTTGTTTTAAGAGAGGTATGGACTCCAGAGAGAGATATATCATTGTTCCCCTGTACAAATCATTAGTAAGACCTCATCTGGAATATGCAGTTCAGTTTTGGGCAACAGTTCACAAAAAGGATATCAGGGAACTGGAAAAAAACACAGAGAAGGGCAACCAAACTGATAAGAGGCATGGTGGATCTCAGGTATGAGGAAAGGTTGGAGGAACTGAATTTATTTTCTCTTGAAAAGAGGAGATTAAGAGGGGATATGATCAACATGTATAAATACATAAGTAGTCCATATAGTGAACTTGGTGTTGAGTTATTCACTGTAAGGCCATCACAGAGGATAAGGGGGCACTCTTTACCTCTAGAGGAAAAAAAATTAATCACCAAATACAGAAAGGTTTCTTCATAGTAAGAGCTGTGAAAATGTGGAATAGACTCCCTCAAGAGCTGGATCTAGCCAGCTCAGTAGATTGCTTTAAAAAAGGCCTGTATTCTTTCCTAAATGTACATAATATAACTGGATACTAACATTTATAAGTAAAGTTGATCCAGGGAATATCCAATTGCCCCTCTGGGGATCAGGAAGGATTTTTTTCCCCTGCTGGAGCAAATTGGATCATGCTTTGCTAGGGTTTTTTGCCCTCTGGATCAACTGTGGTTATAGGATTGTTTATATGGGATTGTATGATATTATTATATTTTTCTCTTTTTCCCTTTTATAGGTTGAACTAGATGTCTTTTTTTCAACCTGACTAACTACGTAACAGGTTAATATTCTTAAATGTGCTTCTAAATATTTTTTTCTGGAATTATACCTTTACAGCAATCTTGCTGGATATACATTTTACAATCTGATTGCACAATCTCCTTTAGATCTAAAACATAATTGTGCAACTCAGTGGTCTTCTTTCACCTTCACACAATTGCACACAATTCACACATTACACACAATTACACAATTTTGGTAAACCTACAGAGAATATACAATCACATTGTAACATGTATGGCAAAAGCAAGCAGATGGGTTAGTATTTGAATTCACAGGAATGTGTTGCAATGGTACTTTGCCAATAAACAGTAGTGCGTGTTTGGTTCAAGCTAGCTTCAGGCAAATGACAAAATAGCCAATAGCTGCTGAAGGATTGTAATTCTATCCATACATTCCTGAGATTTATACAGCTGTGCCTCAACAGCTTTTTAACATTACTTTACCAATACAACTAGGTCAACTTCTAGCCTGTGACTGGACTATAAAAGAGCAGCAACAAATGGAGTTCATCCCTCTACTATCTCTACCTGTAATCATTAGACATGTGCATTAGTTTTAGTCCGAATGCATTTTTGTCCGAATTTTAGGTATTTTCGTTATCGTTTTAACAAATGATAACGAAAGTGCAGAATACGAAAACTGAAAGATCCGACATAAACAAATGCTTTATTTTTGTTTTTGTTGCAACAACAGTTCGATATAGATAGGAGATTTGACATGACGCTGACAATAACAATCTGTGTCTATTGAACCTGTGGTCGAATGTGCCTAACCTTAACCCTATTAGTCCAAGATTATTCTATATAGAGAGAAAAGATTCGACATAGAGAGAAAAGATTCAACATAGAGAGAAAAGATTTGACATAGAGAGAAAAGATCACTGCTGGAATTAGGTGGGGGAAGTAAAATAAAAATAATGATGATGATGAATGTTATTGGCCGATTGTAACCAAAGAGGAGGGGCAGTAAAATAGCTAATGTACACACGTACAGCCAACTTACTTTCACTTACGATTTGCTAGCAGAGAGAGACACACACACTGAATCATTTCAGAAGACAATCAATCTTAGCTGGTCCGTTTGTCAGAGAACCTGAATTATTTAGCAATTAAGCATAAGCACAGCAGCAGAACAATAGTGAAGCAAGTTACAGTTCAACTTAACTTTTTCATAATAATCTGCTGCTATTGTGTAATGCCCCGTACACATGGTCGGATTTTCCGATGGAAAATGTCCGATCGGAGCGTGTTGTCGGAAATTCCGACCGTGTGTGGGCTCCATCGGACATTTTCCATCGGATTTTCCGACACACAAAGTTGGACAGCAGGAGATAAAATTTTCCGACAACAAAATCCGTTGTCGGAAATTCCGATCGTGTGTACACAAATCCGACTGACAAAGTGCCACGCATGCTCAGAATAAATAAAGAGATGAAAGCTATTGGCCACTTCCCCATTTATAGTCCCAACGTACGTGTTTTACGTCACCGCGTTTAGAACGATCGGATTTTCCGACAACTTTGTGTGACCGTGTGTATGCAAGACAAGTTTGAGCCAACATCCGACGGAAAAAATCCTAGGATTTTGTTGTCGGAATGTCCGAACAAAGTCCGACCGTGTGTACGGGGCATTAGTGTTGTGAACTTGATAGTGATACTAGTGTTGCTAGTGTTGTGATAGCCTCAGAGGCTGCCCGTGTTATGGCAAGTTGGCTGACTGTTGGGGTAGAGTACACCATTCAACATGAGCGACGAAGATTCGTCAAAGCAACGAAAAACATACAAACGCCGAATCTTTGGCTTATGGTGTCTGTTGAAAGTTCTAAGAAGATTCAACGGAGCAGCTAAACTGTACGACGCTGCAATCCTACATTTCCAGTCAAATGCATCCGCCCATAGGCTATAGAAAAATTCTAATGTTGGTTGACTAGTAAAATAATTAATAAATATAATTATTACTAGTCATACAACATTAGAATTCTACTACAGCTAGCTTATAGGCGGAAAATTCGACCGGAAATGTACACGTACAGTTTAGCTGCTCCGTTGAATCTTCTTTGAACATTCGACAGACACCATAAGCCTTCAATGACAGATTTGACCTTAATTAATTTGGATTTTCGGACGAATGCAATTTTTAACTAAAAACAAAATAAATAAAAACGAATTTCGGGAGTAACTAAATACATTTATTTTTCGGACGAAAACGAAATTCCAAAACGAAATATTTCAGTGTGCACATGTCTAGTAATCATGTTCCTGGTCAGCACATATGCATGTAGAATGCTTGATTGGGGGGCGTGGCTTGGCACGCAACAGAGATGGATGCTTAATACAGCTCCTGCATCCAGGCAGCCTCAGCCCGTCAATTAATGCCCAAAGCACCTGATAATGAGCAGAAGGAACACCGGGACACCCCGCACAAGATCCCGCTGCTCAACGGCAACTTACAAGGGGAGAAACATAGAGGATTTGTTCCAAGATCCACCAGCAGCAAGAGAAGGCCTGCTAGGATCCAAGATGGCGACACCGCATGTGACGGAGGATGATTACAGCGAGGCTTCTCAATCTGCAGCTGAGGAGAACGGTAGGAGTACTCCTCACCCAGACCTCCCTCTAACATATGCAGGAATGTCAGGCTTTGCAGCTGACATTAGAGCCACCTTTTCTGCTGCAATAACGGATCTAAAATCCAGCATGTTGATCCTTACAGACAAAATGGCCACTGTAGAAAATGCAGGCAAATGCAGGGACAAGGCGATACACCGCCTGGACAGAGTTATTCATACACAGTCCCAACATCTTATCGAGATAAATAAACACCTCGAGGACTTAGATAATAGGGGGAGAAGAAATAATATTAGGGTCAGAGGAATCCCAGAGACTGTGGAAGCTGACCAAATCACCCCAGCCTTACAGAGGGTTTTCAACAGCCTGCTAGAGAGACCAGAGGAGACGGACATAGAATTCGTGAGAGCACACAGAGCACTCAGAGCAAGAGGCCCAGATAACATGCCACCACGAGATATCATATGCTGCTTGCAGAACTTTTCTCTGAAAGAGGACATTATGCTCAAAGCACGCAGAAGTGATCAGATTGTATTCAATGGTGAGACTATCATGCTCTTTCATGATCTCTCACAGATCACCTTAAAGAACCGTAGAGCTCTTAGACCACTATTGGACAAATTAAGAGAATATTCGTTATACGTGGCGATTTCCATTCGCACTCCTGGTAAATCACAATGGGAGACAGCACATATTGCGCTCTCCAGAAGATCTTCCGGATTTTTGTCAAACACTTATGCTGCCCCCATTGGAAAGATCTCCCTTTTCGTCTCCGGAAAAGCGTCTCCCCAAGAAGATAAAAGCAGCGCGCCCAGGGGGATCTCAAGCAGGAACACCCAACAACAGATCCCACTCCTCCAGAAGTTTTGAAGAGGCTTGAAGATACTCCTTGAGATTAACACTATTCCTGGTAGGCCGTAAGTAGACTCAACTTACCTGAGACAAGGCCCTAAAGATTGACCCCATAGATTTTTGCTGACAAAACCTATAGACACCCTGGCTGGAACTGTCCTATTCATTGGGACCTCACTTCTCCCACAGGAATAAAGTATAACGAATCAGGACTTATCAGCCATCCTATTAAATGGAGATAGCACTCAACTGAACTAAAACTCAATTTTCCCATACTGGAAATCACCAATTTATAGGTTATATTGCATGTTCTTGTTGAATGGTATAGACACAAAGTTATTAATGGGAACAAGTGGACTTTTAAGTACAACTAATTATTATTCAAATTAGTATATTGGACCCAAGGAAATGTCGATGATGAAACATATCTACAAGCTTTAAGGAAAAAAAAGAAGAAAAAAAAAGGCAGGATAATATTTTGGATCTCTTTATACAATAACCTCTAGATGAAAGACAATAAGATGATACCCCTGCATGGAAGGGGGCCTTGGAGTCTTCATTAAGAGAAGAGAAATTGTTATACGAACAGACAGATAGCTCATCGACATTTCCCACTAAGATGGTTAACATGTTGGATGTTAGGGGTGTCAGTAAGTTCCTTCACTGATGCACCTTAGGTGTTTAATTGACCAATTTGGTTTATGTTATGCTTTTAGTGGCTGCTGCCGGTTCTTTATTATCAATCGGGTGGTCAGGTGAGTCCTCAATATGGCGTACTCATCATTGGGATATGAGCCCACAGTAATCTCACACAACACGAAAGGTCTGAATGTTCCTGAGAAACGCAAAACTCTTTTAAAAGAACTCAAAAAAGGTAAACCCTGCTTTGTCTTTTTACAGGAAACTCACTTCAAAACTCAACAAATCCCCAAGATTACTGACTCCTTTTTCACACAGGCATATCATGCAACAAATAATCTAGCAAAATCCAAAGGGGTGTCCATACTTATTAGTAGAGACGCCTCTTTTGAACTATCAGACAAACTGATTGACCCAGAGGGCAGGTTTATATTCCTGAAAGGAAAATGTTGTGGCACACCTATTACGTAACACCTGTTAGATCTAACACCACATCAGACATCAACCCCCTATCAGTCTGGGAGGCACATAAATGCACAATTAGGGGAGAACTCATCAGAATTGGATCTCAGCGCAAAAAAGAAAAGGACAAAAAAATGAAGATACTGACCGAGAAAATCCACTCCCTGGAATCACTACATAAACAAACCCTGACAGAACACACTGCAGTGGAACTCCTAGAAAATAGAAAGGCTCTTCAACAGATATTTGACATAAGGGCTAAAAGACTTTTATTCTTCCAAAAAAAAATGTACTATGAACATGGTAATAAAGCAGGAGGTCTATTAGCGAGAGCAGTGAAAGATGCGAAAACACAACAGAATATTTTGGGTATACATACAAAAGACGGGAAACTAGACATCACCACCAAAAACATTGCTCAACATTTTCATGATTATTATACGGCTTTATACAATTTACCTAACCCACGGAAACCCAGCACAATTAAAAGCACCAGGATACAAGCCATACAACAATACTTGAAGGAATCAAAGTTACCCACTTTGTCCACTGACGATATATCTCAGCTAGAAAGCCCCATAGAAGTGTCCGAATTACAACAAGCAATAAAACAACTTAAGACAGGGAAAAGTCCGGGACCAGATGGTTTCACGGCAATCTATTACAAAACATTTCAGAATACCTTGCTTGGGCCGCTTCTACGAGCTCTGAACTATCTGTCAGAACCCAGGGAGATTCCATTAAACTTTCTTACAGCGCACATAACGATTCTCCCCAAGCCAAATAAGGACCTGGCAGAATGTGCTAGTTACAGGCCAATATCACTGTTAAATCTGGATGTGAAACTAGTTTCAAAAATATTGGCAAACAGACTGAAACCTCTGCTTCACAGCCTGATAGGAAGTGAGCAAGCAGGATTTATGCCAGGAAGAGAAACCAGAGACAATGTTATTAAAACACTTAACCTAATACACGCTACTCGGATGAGGAAAATCGAAGGCCTTCTCCTGTCCACTGACGCGGAGAAGGCCTTTGACCGCGTGGCCTGGGATATTATGTTAGAAACCTGCAGGTACATTGGCTTGGGGAGTCATATGATGTCTTGGATCTTCATGCTATATAAAAATCCCACTGCGCAACTCAAAATTAATGGTTAATTTTCAAGCACAGTGAAAATTAACAACGGCACGAGACAGGGTTGACCTCTCTCACCCCTTTTGTTCATTCTAACCCTAGAACCATTCATCAGACGAATTGTTGCAGAAAGGGCAATACAAGGGTTTGAGCTTGAAGGAAGGGAGCTCAAGGTGACGGCCTATGCAGATGACCTGCTATTCTTTATAACGAACCCCCACCTTTCACTCCCTTCATTAATGAGGGAATTCGCTACATTTGGATACCTATCAAACCTAAAAATTAATTACACTAAGTCAGAGTTCTTAAATGTTTCGATTCCTACAAATAAAATAGAATTTATCAAGTCCAATTGCCCCTTTAAATGGGTAGGAACCACACTTAAAATTATCTGGGGATCTGTCTGACACCCAAACTTTCTCAAATTTATGACTACAATTTTGTTCCCTTACTGAAAGCAGTTTGTCATGACCTTCAAAGTTGGCACCCAAAAGGCCTCTCCTGGTTTAGAAGGGTGGCCATATGTAAAATGACTATCCTTCCAAGAGTATTATATCTATTTAGAAATTTGCCAATAAAAATTCCCCAGAGTTTCTTTAAAACACTTCAATCAACTCAAATGCAGTTCATCTGGGCACACAAAAAACCTCGAGTGAGATTCACGAGGCTCACTCAGGCCAAAGACAAAGGAGGGATGGGTGTCCCAGATCTTCACACCTACTATCTTGCTTCCCAGGTAACTAGACTAATAGATTGGCACTGCCACTATAAAATAAAAGATTGGGTAGAAATAGAAGAAATATTGAGTCTTAGGCCGATCAGATACTCCCCATGGATTCCGTGGCAGAGTCTCCCAGCAAACATGAGAAAGTAAAAAATAAATAAATACTGCGCTTACACTGATTGGAAAAAAGCTGCGACTAGAAAGTAGTAAGCTGAAATTAGTGTAGATCTCAAAAAGTCGCGCTAAGGCTAAAAGTGACAACAGGCGAATGCCTAGAAAGAGACTGATGTGAATATGAGGATTAAATGGTAGTCATTAAGTGAAAGTGTCAAGCACTATGAAAATAAAAATAAAAAATGCTAATATGTGATTAAAACGTGGATAGTAATGGCTGGGCCTGTGGCGAAAAACAAATATTGCATGGCACAATCAGTGAACGGTGAGTTCCTCTAGTGTCAATAGATATAATAATATACCTTAACCGTGACTACAAAGCTAAACCATAATTGATAGAGAAAAATAGTGTAACAACATAAGAAAAATAAAACCAAAAAAAGTCCGTACTCAAATAAGGGCAATATTAAATAAAGTCCATCCGTATTGAATTGACATGCATAGATTAAAACTGATCTCCAGGTGCTCTGTGAGGTAATGTAACAGGATCTCGCTGTGGTGAGAAATAGAGTGCGTAGATAAACCTCCACCTCTAAGAAAAAATTGCTGCCTCTTACCAGATGGAAATGGTCTCTTAATTATAGGAGACCCAGGAGGCGGATGGCTGCAACCCCAGCCAGGGCTCTTTAAAGCAGGTACTCAACGTCCAGGTCCAGGGACTCACTCCAACCAGCCTCAGCAATTATGGGAGTATTACCATGTAAAAAATAAATTGCTCCACATAGCATAAAATCCAGCGATTTATTAAATAAAAAGTAAAGGTTGCACTTACAGAAACTGAGTAGATTACAAGCATGTAAATAGAAAGCCGGCCGGCTCCAAGATAACCCGTGTCCTCCGGGTCTGTGTATCGCGGTGTCGTCGGGACGTAGCTCCTCCTCCCTACGCCGTTTCGTCACAACAGGACGTGGTCACGGGACCACGTCCTGTTGTGACGAAACGGCATAGGGAGGAGGAGCTACGTCCCGACGACACCGCGATACACAGACCCGGAGGACACGGGTTATCTTGGAGCCGGCCGGCTTTCTATTTACATGCTTGTAATCTACTCAGTTTCTGTAAGTGCAACCTTTACTTTTTATTTAATAAATCGCTGGATTTTATGCTATGTGGAGCAATTTATTTTTTACATGGTAATACTCCCATAATTGCTGAGGCTGGTTGGAGTGAGTCCCTGGACCTGGACGTTGAGTACCTGCTTTAAAGAGCCCTGGCTGGGGTTGCAGCCATCCGCCTCCTGGGTCTCCTATAATTAAGAGACCATTTCCATCTGGTAAGAGGCAGCAATTTTTTCTTAGAGGTGGAGGTTTATCTACGCACTCTATTTCTCACCACAGCGAGATCCTGTTACATTACCTCACAGAGCACCTGGAGATCAGTTTTAATCTATGCATGTCAATTCAATACGGATGGACTTTATTTAATATTGCCCTTATTTGAGTACGGACTTTTTTTGGTTTTATTTTTCTTATGTTGTTACACTATTTTTCTCTATCAATTATGGTTTAGCTTTGTAGTCACGGTTAAGGTATATTATTATATCTATTGACACTAGAGGAACTCACCGTTCACTGATTGTGCCATGCAATATTTGTTTTTCGCCACAGGCCCAGCCATTACTATCCACGTTTTAATCACATATTAGCATTTTTTATTTTTATTTTCATAGTGCTTGACACTTTCACTTAATGACTACCATTTAATCCTCATATTCACATCAGTCTCTTTCTAGGCATTCGCCTGTTGTCACTTTTAGCCTTAGCGCGACTTTTTGAGATCTATACTAAACATGAGAACACACCTCTTAGTGGGCACCACTCTAGCAACATTTAACAAATTAACGAAACTCAAAAATTTTTCATCACATCTAAGCCCGCTCACTCCTCTACAAAATAATCCTGACTTTCTACCGGGAGTAGGAAATAAATCACTACAATCTATAGACACAAACAGACCTCTATTAGCTATGCATTGCTTTCACAATCTAGAATTCAGAGACCTCACAGACATTAAAACCACAAACTAACTCCCAGACTTACCATTATGGACTTATTTTCATTGTCGTAGCTACCTTAACAAAACATTGAGAAAACCTAACTTCAATAGACCGTTAACAGAACTAGAATCAGTGTGTCAGACAGAGGAACCTATCCCTAAAGTGACCTCATTAGCATACCGTTGGCTCCAAGAGGGAGGAGACAAAGGTGAGGGAGATCTCAGAGAGAGTTGGTCGAAAGCACTAGGTACCACACTGTCGGTGTCACAATGGAGGAAGGCATGCATTTTCGCTCATAAATGCTCTCTGAGCACAAGAACTCAGGAAACAGCATACAAACTACTCACTCAATGGTATGCTACGCCAGTAAAGTTACATTCCTGGTTTCCTAACTACTCAGATACTTGCTGGCGCTGCAAAAATGATAAAGGTTCATTGATACACATTTGGTGGCAATGCCCCATATTTAGCCCCTTCTGGGCAGAGGTTAGAGAAAAAATATTCTTAATCACAGAAACCAAGCTACAGCTAGATGCAAAGGGCCGTCTCCTACATGTCACGGAATTCCCCATTAAGAAATACAAGCACTCGCTCTCTAAACACCTTTTGAATGTCGCCAAAGCTCTAATCCTACTTTACTGGAAGTCTACAAAAATCCCAACTATTCGGGAATGGTTTAATAAAATCTCAGAGTTTTGTGAGATGGAGGAGACTATTGCCCAAGCTGGAGAAAAGGTGGAACGCTTTCATAGAACATGGTCACCATGGCTCATATACAAATACTCTCAAGCATTTCTAGATGTAATGAGCTAAGCTGATGATGTCTGTATGACTACACTTATATAATTACCGTATAGAATTTACCAACTGACTGAAGTAGAAAACTGTACACTACTGTGCTTCTTTCTTTCTATCTATTTTCAAACTAACCATTCTCTCTTATACACAATTTTAAGATGGACAATTATTGGATAATAGTAAATGCATTGTTAAATTTAGAAGTTAAAATCTACAACTCATCTAACTATTGTATACAACATTATTAGAGTTATGTGAAATTTTTGAATGTATCATCCAAACTGAATTTTACTGAGTGGAGCTGCGTCTCCATGGATACACTTCTTTATTCTTTATCAATAAAAATTTATGTTAAAAAAAAAAAAGAATGCTTGATTGGCCACAAGTGCAAGGCAAGTACAGGTATGTATAGCAAAGGCGGTTGTATTTAAAATACATTGAATACATTAAATATAAAACTGCATTGGCTGAAATTCAGCCTTAACAGTTTCTTTCATTTACTACATATAAAAAAAAATTCAGTAGTCACCTGTTGTTTTGCGATTTTCAAACAAGATGTAGCATCTCTGTGTGTGATAATAATGAACCAGTCTGATGATCAGAAGCACTCGTTATCACTTACTACCCCCAGATGACCTGATTGTCATAGATGATGCTGTAATCAGGCCAGAATGGGTCATCCATGACCACCTTAAGTTCATTCTGCTTATTTGCCAATTAGAGTAGTTGAATTAAATTGGTTCCTTTAATGACATTTTGTTTTTTATTACGGTAGTGAAGAGATCAGTTAGTGACAGAAACCTGGTAGCAGTAATTACACTGCACCAATCCCTATTTATAATTACCATGAAATATGGGCTCTTCACTTTGTACTGATTAGTCTCTCAGGCTGAAACATTACAGTAAAGAGATAAATAAATATACTAGATTTGCCTGCTGATTTTTTACTTTTTTCATAATGTAACTTACTAAAAATGGCCAAACATGTTCGCTCAAAATACCAGTAGACATAAGAGCTCTGTGCTTAGAAAATGTAATATTGTATTATCTAATGAAGTACTGTGGAATGTAAGCTGACTATAAACCTATATAGAGTGATGGATTAGAGTGATCAAAACACAGATATATTAATTTGGCACCATAGCCCCTTTAAAAAAAGAGCAGAGAAAAGCCCATGTTGGGAGTATGGGACTTTGTGGGTGCTTATTGCAATACAATTGATATATCACAACAAAAGATGAAAAAATACATTATTTTATTACACAAACATGAAAAAAGGACAAAGACAATAATCACATAGAAAAAAGCACACAGGGGTTGTTTTCTCTATGCACTATATCCAAATATTTGTTCAATTTTCCACACATGAATTCTACATGTTTCACCCCGCAGGAACATGTGTGGACATTGTTCTCTAATGAGTGGATAAAAATGTGTATATATTAGTTATACAAATCTCAGACCTAACAAAGTACATACATTACATTGAACCAAGTACATATGTACATACATAGGTGCATCCAAGAGGGGTAGCAGGGAACTCTCAACAAGTGGGCTCTGGCTCCAATGCTTACTAGGTTCAGAAACCTGTCTGTGAAGGATGATATCAGAGCATATAACTGGGCACCAAGGCCCTGACGAGAGGAGACACCGACCAAGCCAAATCACCCACAGAGAGGAGTACCATTTATAGGCTTAGATACCGTTGTGAAATTTACCTATAGACAATCAAAACATATTGGTGTAACATATCCATGGTGATACCTGTCATTAGAACATTTTAATTTGTTCAAAATTTAGACATATCAAAAATAGACAGTAAAAAATAGACAAGTAAAAAATATGCTTACATAAAAGGGTTCTGTTAAATAAATGACTGGGAGCCTAAAGTGTCCAGCAAAGTGCAGCTGCAAATGTCTAGCTACATTCAGAGCTATAGTTCCACACCTACAATCCTGCAGTGATATAGAAAAAAACTCCCAATATAGTTACCAAAATAGGGGGGGGGCAATTTAAACTATCCTACCAAAGATGTGATAGGAAAACATTGCTTGCCTGTATATGTTGTTCGGTTCGTATAAGGAAAACTCCTAAATAGAGCGGGACAGCAGCGTAAATAAAGAAGATTTAATCTGCAAATGGACGCAATAATATAAAGGAGAAATGTTACTCCCCAGACCTGGGACACAGCCTCTCTCAATGCAAAGCAAAGATTCCACACTGTTAATGTTCCTGGGTAAAAAAAATGATACCTTTTTGCAGCTGCATGGACAATGTGGTCCCCAGGGACTCGGCAACTAACACTGTGCCTCCTGGATATATTTATACTCCTCCCTATTGCATCGGGTCGGCGCGAACACCCCCCGGTTCGGTTTGCGGCAGAACATGCAAACTGACAAAAAGTTTGTGCTAACACGCAAACACTGTTAAAGTCTATGGGACCCGAACGTGAAAAATCAAAAGTGCTCATTTTAAAGGCTAATATGCAAGTTATTGTCATAAAAAGTGTTTGGGGACCCGGGTCCTGCCCCTGGGGATATGTATCAAAGCAAAAAAAAGTTTTAAAAATGTTCATTTTTTTGGGAGCAGTGATTTTAATAATGCTTAAAGTGAAACAAAAAAAGTGAAATATTCCTTTAAATATCATGCCTGGGGGGTCACTATAGTATGCCTGTAAAGTGACACATTTTTCCCTTGTTTAGTACAGTCCCTGCAGCAAAATGACATTTCTAAAGGAATAAAAGTCATTTAAAACTGCTTGCGGCTCTAATGTATTGTCGTGTCCTGGCAATATAGATGAAAATCATTGAGAAAAATGGCGTGTGTCCCCCCCAGCCCATTACCAGGCCCTTTGGGTCTGGTATGGATATTAAGGGGAACCCCGCACCCAAATTACAAAAAAAAGGTGTGGGGCCCCCAGGCCCTATATACTCTGAACAGTAGTAAACAGGCGGTCTCCGGGTTACAAATAAGATAGGGACTGTAGGTTTGTTCTTAAGTTATATCTGTTTGTAATTTGGAACAGGTACATTTTTTAAGTGTAGCTCCAACCAAAAAATCAATTTTTAAGCTTTTTGGATAACATGGGGAAGGGTTATCACCCTTGTAACATTTGTTTTGCTGTCTGTGCCCCTGTTCAGAAGATTTCACCTCACTTTCTGTCCCAATGACAATTGGATTTTGAAAATTTTGGGTTATTAGGGAAACAAGGATTGGTGATAAAGCATCAGTGGAGACACCTTTTTCCCATATTAACTCTTACAGGAGAGAATTTCCCTTCCTAGGGGTAGATTTCCTTTCACTTCCTGTTGTCTCCCTCCGTTTGTAAGTAGGAGTCATTTGTAAGTCGGCTGTTTGAAAATAGGGGACTACCTGTATATACTATACGGCCTGCCCTATATACTCTGTGGAAAATTGGGCCTTAGGTGTTGGTGGTACCAGAACACTGTAAGCCCTCACAGTTACTCTTGGTGGGCGCTGGAACGGGCCCTGCTGTGAAATAATATATCAAGAATTGTAATTACATGCCCCTGTTAAACAGGGACAGAAAAATTGGGCCTTTGGTGGTGGTGGTGCAACAACACTGTAAGCCCTCACAGTTACTCTTGGTGGGCGCAGGAACTGGCCCTGCTGTGAAATATTATATCAAGAATTTTAATTACATGCACTGTTAAACAGGGACATAAAAATTGGGCCTTTAGTGGTGGTGGTGGTGCCACAACACTGTAAGCCCTCACAGTTACTCTTGGTGGGCGCAGGAACAGGCCCTGCTGTGAAATATTATATCAAGAATTGTAATTACATGTCACTGTTAAACAGGGGCAGAAATGGGGGCGTGGCCAAGCGATGGCAGAGTGAGGACGCACACCTCGGAGCTCTGTGCGGGGAAGCCCTGAGAACGGACAGTAATCTTGCCTTGAGAGAGCCTGAATTCATGCCAGGGGACCGCAAACACCCGCTGGACTCGGGGGTACAGAAGGGTTCGGAAATAACCCACTATTTCCTTAGGCAACACACTGCCTCTTCCCCAGCCACTTCGGCCAAGATGGCGCCGCCTCGAGTGCCTCCGACGAACGCTGCCGCTCCAGCTAAGAAAAGCACTCAGCCGGGAACGAATACAGGAGACCGTCCGGCTTCAGCTGACAGGTCAGCATCTCCTATTCTATCCCCTGTGATCCCCATCACTGACACTCAATTTAGCTCCAGCCATACAAGGGAGACAGGGGGTAACATGGAGGAATCCCTCAGGGACATTGTGTCTGGCCTACCCACAAGACAAGATCTGCAGGAAATGGCTGCATCCATTGTCAATGCACTCTCAAGGGAATTACATGACCTGCGCCAGCAAGTAAATACGGTGGATGAAAGGGTCACTGTACTAGAGTCCTCTGCATCCACATCGGACGCCCGGATTGCCGCCATAGAACAGGAACAGCGTGGCTTTCGCCGCCATCTTGTGGACATACAACTAAAGCTGGATGACGGCGAGAATAGAAGCAGACGTAATAACCTGCGCCTCCGCGGCATTCCTGAAGCTACCATGGGAACAGATCTCCGTGCAACGGTGGCGGCTATCCTGAACCAAGTCCTTGGAAAACCACCGGCGGCGGAACTAGAGCTGGACAGGGTCCACCGTATCCCGGGCCCCAGGATTCCCCCCGCAACATCTCAAGATCCTGATGCCACAGACCTCCCACGGGATGTTCTGTGTAGGGTACACTTCTTCACCATAAAGGAGGAAATCATGCGGCTGGCCTGGGAGCGCGGCCCCATAGACTTTGATGGCGCACTGATCCGGATCTACCCGGATGTCTCCAGGCAAACAAAAGCAATGCGAGGTCTCATGAGACCACTGCTGGAGGTTGTCCGGGCGGCAGAGGCGACGTACCGCTGGGGTCACCCCTTCCACCTAATTGTGCGGAGGCAGGGAGCAGAATTCTACCTACGCTCCCCAGACCAACTTCCAGATCTATTCTGCTTCCTAGCCAAACCCCCTGTGAGTGTCCCCAACTGGTTTGACTACCTGTTGTCACCGGAGGCCCTGGGTCCACCTCTGCCCAGGCCCCAACGCTCCCGTAGACCACGCTCACGAGCCACTAGCCGAGAGACTGCTAGACCTCACCCAAGGTCTGCCGAAGCGTAACCTCATATCTTCTCCAAGGACCCGGAAAGACCAGATGAACACCCATGCAACATAACCCCACTGGGCCTTTAAGAACATTAGACCCACCTCTCAGGGGACCTATTAAACTGGGAAACGGGTTGTTTCTCTTGGGCCTGTTTGAATTGCCCTACCTTATGCAACCCCGGGAAATACGACTCTTGGATATACCTGCATCTCCCACCCCGGACCTATGGGATGTCAGCCATCACCCACCAGCTTCATCATTGAGGGACCGGACTGTCACGGTCGTGTGCTAAGCCTTGTCCGGTACAACGCCCTCTTTGCGTGGGCTCTCTATCAGTGGCGGATGGGGGGGACAGTTGCAAATGGGAAGACCAACGACTTGGACCTCAGCCCTGACACTTTAAGATGGCTCTGCAGAACTTTGTCACCGTCTGGAAAATTGGCCCTCCATTCCCAGATAAGTGTCCTGAGGATTTGATCTGATTATTTGTTCTCCCCCCATTTGCCCTTTTGTTCAGTTATGTTCCCCCCCATTTGTTAGACAACTCAGTAGTCGTGCAGGG
Organism: Lithobates clamitans; assembly: GCA_037952925.1. Classification (NCBI taxonomy): domain Eukaryota; kingdom Metazoa; phylum Chordata; class Amphibia; order Anura; family Ranidae; genus Lithobates; species Lithobates clamitans. The sequence goes on from JBBGZY010001222.1 coordinate 3,746,667, forward strand.
CACCCCTGGGATCCCTTGCCCTCCCCGACTTCATTCTGAAGGATGTGCAGGTGGTCATGCAGTGGGAGGGGGAGGGAGGCACAGGGCCATAGTGGGTAACATTCCCGGGGACATGACAATAGGTGGCGACGTACCCCTTTTTATGATATGTTATGTTTTGTTGTTTAATTTCTTACCGTTATTACTACATTATTATATTACTATATTGTGTTATACTTGCGCTATTGGTGGTAACCTCGCCCTTCATGATCCGTCCGGACACCCCCGGGTGAGAGGGTATGGGACTCCAGATACTGGAGTGGCGAGCCTTGTCATGAGGCGTCGGGGCGGTCCCCACTGGTAATGTCTATTGCCTGTGTTGGCAGGGGGGATCGGTCTGACGTCCATGAGTTCTTTTGGGGACATCTACACCTAACAGAAGGTGTTTATCAGCTGTGATGTAGGTACCAATTACTAAAGGGTTTTTTCAGTTGTTATGGTTCTCATGTTAGACATTCTTTAATTCTCAGAGGCACTACTCCCCCCACATCTCCATATATTTTGACTAATTCGAATTACTGCCTAAACTCTACTCACCTTTAGAGTGGATTACAACGCTCCTACCACCCCCACATTAGGGCGGACTCCTGTGTAAACACTTTAGTGTGCACCAGGGGCCCATAGTTTGTCTAAGACAGAAACCGTTCACCTCCCTTACCCCATCCTCCCTCCCCTCCTCCTTCCCTCTCTCTCCATTCTTCCCCCTCTGGTCTACTTTCTTTTCTAAACTCCAGCCCTTTGCCTGTAAGGGTGACTGCCTTTGAGACTTGTACACACGCATATTGACCTCCACTTCCCCGCCAGAAGACATGATGGGTCACTTAAAGATTACCTCTCTGAACGTGCGTGGCCTTAATGTACCAGAGAAGCGCTCGCAGCTTTTGGCTGACCTGCGCAGGGGCAAGACACATGTCGCTTTTCTGCAGGAAACGCACTTCCGTGCAGATTCCATACCCAGGTTGACCAGCGGGACCTTTCCGTTGGCATACCATAGTGTCTCTCCGGTCTCCAAATCGAAGGGGGTTAGCATTATTTTGGCAAGGTCAGTTCCCTGGGTGTTCGAGGCACAGCGAGCGGACGAGCAGGGTCGTTTTCTACTCCTAAAGGGAAGGGTGTCCGGCCTGCAGGTCACCTTTGCAAATGTATATTTCCCCAATGTGGGCCACTCCCAATTCCTACGTAAGCTTCTTTCTGAGCTCCTGGAGTTCTCGGAGGGGATGCTTGTTTTTGGCGGAGACCTTAACTTTGCCATGGATCCAACCGTGGACGTCTCGCGGGGTGCCTCACATCTGTCCTACTCCTGCCTGAGGCGTCTCAAGGCAGATCTACACTCCTTACATCTTGTTGACCCTTGGCGGCTGCTCCACAACCAAGATAGAGACTATTCATTTTACTCCCAGGTGCACCACACCTACTCGCGGTTGGACTACATACTGCTGTCACATAAAGATCTTGCAAAGGTAGTCTCTACGTCCATTGATGTCATATCTTTCTCCGACCATGCCCCAATTCACTTGACCCTCCGGTTGGGGCCAATGATCCGGTCTCCTCCCTCGTGGCGACTGAATGAGGCATTGCTCCAATCGGAGGAAACACGTGCGGAGCTATTGAGAGCGCTCCGGGAGTATTTCTCCATCAACGAGGGATCAGTTCCCAACCCCCTTGTGATATGGCAAGCTCACAAGACAGTTGTGAGAGGGATATTGATCAAAATAGGGGCCCGACTTAAACGGGACAGATTGAAACGTACGGAGGAACTTATTGCACAGATTCGTAAGCTAGAAAGTGTACATAAGGCTAGCCTGGCTCGTACAACCTTTCGGGATCTACAGAAGGCTCGGGAGGAGCTTTGCACACTCCTTTTCCAGAAGACCAAACAGAAACTAGCATGGGCACGTCGTACTATGTTTGAGTACTCAAACAAATCGGGGTCTCTCCTTGCCAGAGCCCTGCAGGGCCCTCGTACGAAAACATTTATCCCACACATACAATCGTCTACAGGACAGAAGCTAAATACCTCCCCAGATATGGTGGAGGAGTTCCGCACCTTCTACACAGGCCTCTATAACCTGGACAGATCGCAATCCACGGGCTCTCCTAGGGAGGGCGGGCATACCCCTCAATCTTATGTAGCTGCCTCAGGCATGCCATCATTACCGGATGAGGTAAGGGAAGAACTAGACGAACCCTTGACTGTAGAAGAACTGGGAGCTGCGTTGGCTTCTTCGAAGCCAAAAAAGGCCCCTGGCCCCGATGGCCTAACTCCAGTGTACTACAAAACCTTCTTTGACTTACTGGCGAGGCCCTTGGTTTCTGCCCTCAACACCCTCACGGAGGGGAACACATTCCCTATAGACACCCTCAGGGCCTATATCTCCCTCATCCCGAAAGAAGGTAAAGACCCACAACTTTGTGGGAGTTATCGCCCGATTGCCCTTCTGAATTCGGATCTCAAGCTCTTCGCAAAAATTTTAGCTAATAGACTGCTCCCCCACATACCGAACCTGATTCATAGAGATCAGGCTGGTTTTGTACCGCTACGAGAACCAAGGGACAATACCATAAGAGTCGTCAACCTGATCCACTCGGCAAGGACAACCAAACGAGCCCTTCTCCTGCTGTCAACTGACGCGGAGAAGGCCTTTGATCGCGTTGATTGGTCCTTCATCCGGGCAACCCTAGAGCACATAGGCCTTCGTTCCTCTATGCTACAGTGGATCCTCTCCCTATACACGCACCCCACCGCATCGGTTAGGGTAAACGAGACGAGATCGGACTTTTTCGACATCCGAAATGGCACACGTCAGGGATGCCCCCTCTCCCCCCTGATCTTTATCCTGTCCCTAGAACCTTTTTTGTGCACAATAAGGGCAAACCCAGCCATATTGGGCTACCCGAAGCCCTCGGGATCCCACAAGGTGGCTGCCTTTGCAGATGACCTTATCTTTTTCCTAACAGAACCCCTTACTTCTCTCCCTAACCTGCTTGGATCCCTTCAAGAATATGGCAAGCTCTCATCGTTCCAGATCAACCTGACAAAATCCTCCGTTCTTAACATAACGGTAGATAGAGGGAATGTCCAACGCCTACGCTCATTCTTTCCATTGAAATGGGCAACCAAACATATACGCTATCTGGGAGTTGACATCACCTCAGACCCGGCTGAACTGTATCCGGCCAATTTTGCCCCATTGCTCCTACGCCTTAAAACTGACCTCTTGCACGGGCACTCTCTGACGCTGACCTGGTTTGGCAGATGTAGCGCCCTCAAAATGACCTTGCTACCAAGGGTGTTATACCTGCTACAGGCGCTTCCCATCCGACTCCCCCCAGCGTTCTTTAAACAAATCGACTCCATGTTCCGGGCTTTTGTCTGGTCCCACCGCAAACCTCGTATGAGACTCCACCTCCTTTACCTGGCAAAAAACAGGGGTGGGGTCGGTCTACCGGACATAAAAGCCTATTACAGAGCAGCTCACTTAACTAGGCTGGTGGACTGGCACTGTCACGCAGAGGCGAAGCACTGGGTCGCCATGGAGGAAGAGGACTCCGGGGGGTCAGCCAAGAGTTGGCCCTGGATTACCTCACCACTCCCAAAAGACCTTGTGGAGCACCCTACCCTGGGCAGCACTCTAGCAGTGGTTAGAGATGCTTTTCGGCGCTCCTCGGTGTCCCCACAGCCATCTCCCATGGTTCCGATTATAGGCAACCCGGAGTTCCCACCTGGAACACAGAATCCACAACTTAAACGACTGGCAATGGGCACTAAATGGCGCCTGTATGATTTTCTGGGACCCAATGGTCAGCTTTCTTTAGAAGCTGGAGCATTGGTGACAGACCCCCCCTTAGACTTTTGGAGTGGCTTGCAGCTGCGGAACTTCCTGCGCAGCTGTCTGCGGAAATCAGGTATTACCCGTAAACTCACTGAACTGGAACTCATTTGCCATCGTGGGGAACCGATCCGACACTGTCTCTCACTGATATACTCATCCTTAACCCAACCAGAGGAAGGGTACATTCCTCAGTTCATCTCCAAATGGGAGGCGGAGCTTGGAGTCCAATTCACTGGGGTGCAGAGCCAGAAAATTCTCTACTTCGCTCAGAAATCCTCAATTGCCACTAGAGTACAAGAAACCTGTTATAAAATCATGACACGTTGGTACAAAGTCCCTGCCATCCTGCATCGTTTCTTTCCCCAGGTGTCCGGCCTATGTTGGCGCTGCGGCTCCGAGGAGGGGACGATGTTACACATCTTCTGGTCTTGCTCCAGGCTCGCCCCATTTTGGCTCGGGGTGGCACGCACGGTCGGACACCTCACCGGTGTTTCCCTGGAGAGCGATCCTGCAGCCTGCTTGCTCCACTTATCAGAACGACCCATTAAGAAATATAAGACCTCGCTCACCATCCAGCTGCTGAATGCCGCAAAGGCCTGTATTCCTCTTTGCTGGAGATCGGAGAGACCACCGGCGTTATCCCTGTGGTTTGCTAAAGTAAACGAATTAACATGGAGGATCTTACTGCCACCCTGCACAATAGAGAGGAGACCTTTCGAGAGACCTGGAGACCCTGGCAGCACTTTGTATACACGGAAGCCTATCTCAAGGAAATGGCACAATCTAGCTAACTAGGGCTTCACCCTTTACCTTGTTATACTGCATCTTCACATTCTGTCTTTACCTTTCCTCTGTATTTAATCACTTATATCACTTCTACTTCCCCTCCTGCTCCCCCCCCCTCCTGAACCTCTCCGCCCCCCCCTACCCCGTTATATTTCCCTCCTACCCCGGGGGACTCTCGTTTTTGTATAATGCATCCTCATACCTGGGTTCCTTCATGGCCCAGATACAAAGAAAATCTTGTCAATCATTACTTGTTCATTGTGTCCCATGTATGGGTTCTACAGTTTTTTAGCCCCCATTTTACCAACTTTATAGAAAACATTGTATCTCACTGAGCGACAATGACCAATAGACAAGGAAGTTAGTTATAAGCCAAACAACTCAGAACCTAGAGCGCCTTTCAGGCCTCATCCATTGACAGTATTGATATCTCGGGGAACCATCCCCACAAACTTTGACTGTGATGCTTGTTTTAATAACCTGAACTGTCGATCCAGTTGTTTTTTGTCATAACTGTTTGCAATCACTTACCTGTATCACATTTACCTGTCTCTTACATTGTTCTACAACAGATTATGTAACTGTCTGCATTTGCTCAGTGTCAAAATAAAGGAATTTAAAAAAAAAAACAGGGGCAGAATAATTGGGCCTTTGGTGGTGGTGGTGCCATAACACTGCAACACCTCACAGATTCTCTTGTTGAGCACGGGAACGAGCTCTGCATGAAAACTTTGATCAAAAATTGTAATTACATGCCCCTGTTAAACAGGGGCAGAACAATTGGGCCTTAGGCAGTGGTGGTGGTGCCCTGAACCAAAAATATTCTTAGAAGCTATCATCATGAAGATTGAGGAGGAATAGGATAGTCACTCAGCATAGGCAGTCTTCAAGGGATCCCACATCCATAGAAAAATCAATCGGTTACATCAGCACCAGGTGCTTGGTAGCTTGTGATCCAAGACTGATTCATTTTTATGAATGTGAGCCGATCAACAGAGTCTGTGGACAGGCACACTCTGTGATCGGTTACAAAGCCTCCAGCAGCACTGAATGTGTGTTCAGAAAGAACGCTGGATGCAGGACAGGCCAGTAGCTCAATTGCATATTGAGCAAGCTCTGGCCAGTGGTCCATCCTCAAGACCCAATAACCCAGTGGATGTTCTGTTGGAAAGGTCTCCAAGTCTGATCTTGAACCTAGATATTCCTGCACCAAGTAATTCAGATGCTGGTGGTGGTTGCTGGAACGGATCAGACTTTGGCGCTGAGGACTGAAGAATTGTTTGAAGGCATCGGTCAGCCAGCCACCTTCTCGACCGCTCTTTCTGTGACTGAACGAACCCTCAGCAACACGTTGTCCAGCACCAGGAAATTGTAACCTCCCAGGCTCTGGAAACGCATTGCACAAACCTTTCTGCAAGGCCTCCCAAAGATGTTTCATCCTCTGCTCCCTCTGCAAAGGCTGTATAAGTTCTGCAACCTTACCCTTGTAACGTGGATCAAGAAGGGTTGCCAGCCAGTAATGATCCCTCTCCTTGATACCATTAATCCTACGGGTCTTTTTGCAGGCTTTGCAGGATCAGGGAGGCCATGCAGCATAAGTTTGCAGAGGCATTTGATCCTGAGTCCTCTGGGTCACTAAGGATCACATGACCCGCAACCACCTTCTCCCAGCCACATACAACTCAATAGGTTTCTGGTGACTGAAACGATCCCTTGAAGACTGCTGCTGATGCTCAGTGTTATCTTCCACCTCCATGCTGACACAATCCTCCTCCTCTTCTTCCTGTGTGATCGGCGGGCCCGCAGGAATACTATCTGGATAAAGGGGGCCTTGAGAGTTAAGGAAGTCCTCCTCTTCCTCTCGCTGTTCCGCCTCAAGTGCCCTGTCCATTATTCTACGAAGTGTGTGCTCCAACAGGAAAAAAAGAGGGACAGTATCACTGATGCATGCACTGTCACTGCTCACCATCCTTGTGGCCTCCTCAAATGGTGACAGGACAGTGCATGCATCCTTGATCAGTAGCCACTGGCATGGTGAAAAAAGCCAAGCTCCCCTGACCCTGTCCTGGTGCCATACTCACACAGGTACTAATTGATGGCCCTCTGCTGTGTGTGCAGCCGCTGCAGCATTGTCAACGTTAAGTTCCACCTGGTGGGGGGGGCGTGACCTGAGCAGGGCATGTGAGCGGTCGCACTACACGGAGCTCCCGCTGTTAATCCTCATCTGATCCTTCTCCCGCTACCGATTCGGACTCTCACCTACCCCATCTGCCGCCGGACACCCCCGTGAATCCTGTAGTGCTTACCCCACACTGCACGGTCCTCATGAAGCCCCGTAAGGGGGATAAAGAAACCGAGAACGGGACCAGCATGGAGATCCAAGATGGCGCCGACACCCCTCAGGCACAGAGGACGGCGAGAGGCTCCGCTAAACAGCATGACGGCGGCGGTAAGTCTCATGCTGCCCAAAAGCACCAGGGGAAAGACCAGGGGAAAGACCAGCCTAGAGACATGCTGTATTATGCACAGAAGTTGGAAGGGGCAGGCTGCTCGAATCCTTCAACCATGCAGGCCCTTCCTTATGACACTAGCAGAGGCCGCAGCCCTCCAGCATTAGATGACACAGTGCCGCTGGAATCATCCCTGATCTCTACCCCTGATATGTTTGACATGCTGCAGGATGATTCACAACAACCCACACTGAATGATATATTGCGTGCTGTGCACCGCTGTACTGCCTCAGTGGATGGTTTAAAGGAGCAGTTTGGGGGTCTTACAGAAATGGTCTCTCTATTAAGGCAAGACCTCCAGAAAATCAGGGAGAGAACCACAGCAGTGGGGGGCAAAATTAGCGATGTGGAGGACCAGATGTCCCCACTTACTAGAGACACCAGAACAGCACTACAGCAGGCGACGCAAGCTAACGCCAAAACTGACGACATTGAGAACTGTCTCAGACGGAATAATGTTTGCATTGTGGGACTTCCAGAAAAGGTGGAGGGCAGAGACCAAACGACATTTGTAGAGCAATGGCTGCAGGACACTTTTGGCAAGGAGGCCTTTACACCACTATTTGCAGTAGAGAGGGCGCACCGCACACCGCTGCGACCCCACCCCCCCAAGCAACCCGCCAAGATCCATGCTGGCACGTCTACTGAATTACAAAGACTGTGAGATCATACTTAAGCTAGCGAGGGAAAGAGGCTCCGTCCATTTTAATGGGACAAAAATTTCATTTTACCCAGACTTTTCTGCTGAGGTGCAGCGAAAAAGGGCCAAATTTGCAGAGGTGAAGAAACGCATTACTGCCAGCGGTCAGGCTACTTTTTTCGAATCGGCAACAGAAGCGACATCATGGCTAGATCATAATGAACAAGACCTACGGAGACGCCGAGAGAATGAAAGGGGTGACTGATGGCTGGAGAATAATCCTGATAAGGTCGGTAAGCTGTTGGCGGATGGTTACAATATATGTTTAACGGGACACTTCTCATTAAGCCAATTTCAGCGTTTTGAACAGGCTCAAACAAACCACTGAACTGAGCTCAATACCACAATGGGTGAGTCGCACCCACAAGATCTTGCAGATCACCAATAGGTCCCAGTTTCAGGGACAGGTTAACAGTTGCCCGGTTGGCACAAGTTTGATTGACTGTTATGAATCTAAAGAAGCAAGGGGATGGTCTACTTTCATCCCATATCGATGGGCCAAGGATGGCCATAATAACACCAGGGACTGTCTCCCCAGTTTCATTTCTGTTGCGCATTTGCGCCTTGCTCTAAGTTACACTCTCTGCTGCATCATATCACTAAATTTAAATCTTGGTCAGTTTATGTCCATGGGCTATCAAAAGGAACTGCCTACATTCCCACAGACATAGGACACTTCACCTTCCAGGTGCGAGGCCGGCTGGCTCTTGCTCCACCCAGATAAGAATTCAACTTACTGGACATGGCTACTACAATAATGGTGTCCTGGAATGTCCAAGGTGTACATGATCCACTAAAACGCACAATGATAAGTTCATGTTTAAAGAAGTTTCACCCTGCTATTGTGGGGTTGCAGGAGACTCACCTCACAAAGGATACAGTGGGACTCCTGCAGTACTCCTGGGTGGGCAGGGCTTGTCACTCCACACACTCTGCGTTCTCTCGTGGAGTGAGTGTGTTGGTTCATAAGTCCCTGGCCTACCAGCAATTAGATTCTGCTATTGATCCATTAGGTAGATATGTATTCATTTACTGCAAGCTGTTTACTTTGACCCTGATTATTGCTTTTGTTTACATCCCCCCCCCGTTTTCTAGAGAGATATTGCAGCTCCTGCTGACGTACCTGGTTGACAAGCCTGATAAATCCACCATAATTATGGGTGATTTTAACGGGTATCTTGACCCAAAACTTGACAGACATCCTTCGGTCCAAGCTCCACTGGGGGGAAGAGGCACTATTTTGAGCCGCCTGATGGTGGAGGTTGGCTGGATAGATGTCTGGAGAGCGAAAAACCCAACATCCAAACAATTCTCATGTTTTTCTAAATCACATAGCTCGCTCTCACGCATTGACTTATGTGTGGGGTCCTCGCATGTTGTAAATCTAATTATCAAAGTTGAGTATTTTCCTAGAGGGGTGTCAGACCACTCCCCAATAGTAACACACCTGATAACGCGCCCTGAGGTCTCTTTGCCTAAAGCTCCTTGTAAACTTAATGCCTTTTGGCTAAAGCTTTTCACGCCCCAAGAAAAAGTAAGGACGCAAATTGAACAATACTTTTATGAGAACCGACTTCATCCTTATGGTGCAACTAAATGGGATGCTTTTAAGGCATGTCTTAGGGGCACATTCATAACAGAAATAGAAGCCATTAAACATAATTCATCGGCCCTCGTGAAACAGGTTGCGGCGGCTTATCCTATGTCACAGAGGCGTGGATATCAGGACAGGATTCCCTGGACCGGTTGAGATCCTCCAATGCAGAACGGAAACGATTTTTTACTCAGCAAGCTTTTTACGAGGAAGGGTGGTCGGTTACTGGCCAGAATTACCAAGACTCTGCAGTCGTCACCGGCTATAGGAGCTATTAGGTGCTCAAATGGGAGATTAGTAAATGACACTGAATCAATTATTAATGAACTAGCGTCCTTCTGAGAACTATACAGATGAAGCATTACAGGAGTACATAGACAAGATTTCCCTGCCTGTCCTGTCGTGTCAGGCGCGCATGGAGCTGGAGGCCCCAATTACGCTGGACGAATTGAAGGAGGCGGCTGCCTCCTTTTCTACGTGCAAGGCGCCAGGCGATGATGGGCTCCCAATGGAGGTGTACACACAATACAGGGAGGCGATTTTACCGAAATTGCTGGAGGTATTCAACTCATCCTTTAAATCAGGAAAGCTACCAACATCCATGACAAGGGCCAATATTATATTACTACTTAAACCCGGTAAGGACCCTGTAGATCCCAGTTCATACAGGCTCTTTCTGAACATGCAGACCCAAACAGAGGTGACCGGCAGTAGGGCACTGTTGTCTCTTGACGCTAATAAATAATTCGACAGTGTTAGCTGGCGATACCTGTGGGTTGTACTGTTCAGATTCGGGTTCGGTCCTAGGTTTATTACATGGGTATGGCTGCTGTATGCTTCACCGCCGGCAGCGGTGCGAGTAACGGACAGGATGTTACAGGTCTTCGCACTGGGACCAGGCAGGGGTGCCCCTTGTCCCCCCTGCTATTTGCGTTGGCCATTGAACCGCTTGCCACACAGGTCAGAGAATGTCAGCAGATTAAGGGATTTAGATATGGTGAATTGCATGAGAAGATAATGCTTTATGCGGATGATATGCTCCTCTTTTTGGAGGACGTGGACGTCTCATTGTCCCATGCAATGTCCCTGATTGCAGACTTTGGCCACTATTCAGGTCTTACGATTAACTGGTCCAAGTCTGCATTGATGTTTTTGGACGAGACTCCGGATTTGCCGGATTTGCGGGCGAGTCTCTCATGTCCGGTCCCAGTAGTAACCTCCTTTAAATATTTAGACGTCTACATATCCCCCAATTTGAATGATTACTACAAACTAAACATATACCCCCTACTGACACGTTTTAGAGACAAAATAAATATATGGAACAGACTTAAAATGTCCTTGGCAGGAAAGACGAATCTCATTAAGATGATTCTGATGCCCCAGCTCCTATACATGCTGCATAATACACCGATAGTTATCCCACTCAAAATATTTAGAGTTGTTAATACGCTATTCAGAACACTGCTGTGGCACAACAAGCCCCCTAGGATCAAGTTGGAGCAACTGCAATATCCAAAGGAGGGAGGAGGTCTTGCACTCCCCAATCCTTGGATATACTATCTGGCGGCGCAATTACAACATCTAATAGGGGCTATGGCTCCATCCCCTGCAGGCTCGTAGGCCAAACTTCTGCTGAAGGGAGCAGGGGTGGAATCCGTACCGGAGGGACTAGAGGCTCAGAAATTCCAGCAACCCAATAAACAGATGCCAACTTACGCACTTCTCCAAAAAGTATGGAACAAGGTTAAACACTTGCAACATGTCACGCGATACACCGCCTACAGCCCAATATGGGAAAATAATTCTTATGAGGAACTGGCCAAAATTAAGCAGGGTTCTAGATGGCGCCCTCTGGGAATTACTCACTTAAAACACATATTTCAGAATGGGAAGCTGCTATCTTTTGCAGACTTGCAGTCTGAATATGCATTACCATCTACTATGCTGTTTTACTACCTACAACTACAACATGCAATACAGTCGCAGGGTAGGGCAGTGGAGTGGGTACAGTCACCCACCCCTATTTTTCACATATTACAAGAGGCAACAGACACAAAGGGTATAATATCTCAATGCTACCTCATGCTTCTGTCCTCTTTTCTAGAGGGGCATCCCATGAAGCTGTCAATACATGCTCCCTGAACGTATCACAAAAAGTTTCCCAATTATATATTTTGCTGAGAGTGCATTATACACCAGTAAAACTACACAAAATGGGGAGGTTACAAGATCCACTGTGTAACAGGTGCAGAAATGCGCCAGGTGATCTGATTCATCTCCTCTGGCGATGCCCCAAACTCCATAGATACTGGACAGGGATTATGACCTTACTCAATAGGGTTTTTCAAACTAATGTTCCCCTTGACCCGCTGGGATGCCTTCTGGGAATACTGGAAGAGGCCATCCCGGAGAATATAACTAGAATGGCCTTTGCCAGAGCCCTATTTCAGGCGAGAAAAACAATACTTCTGCACTGGAAATCAGCCACACCACCGTTGGTTAAAATGTGGATCCAACAGATGGGTAGTACCCTGGTTATGGAAAAGTACATATATAAGCATAGGGGGAACCCAGGGAAATTTGATAAGCTATGGGATGCATGGCTGGATACCCCAGGTATAAGTCCGGTAGAACTGGTACAAATGAGATTACTTAGAGGTATATAGAGATGTTTGGGATTGTGAGCAGAAGAGATACTATGTGAATCCTGGAGCAATGTCATGGATGTCAAAGATATGAGACAGTGGTATAAGGGAGGGGGGAGAAGGACAACAGACATACTGGTTAAAAAGAAATTTATTAAAGATGTATCCGTTAATTTTCAGTTGTACATGTAAATGTGAACTTGTAAACAAGGGGAAAAAAGGCCTAATTGAATGTACACATAACATATAACTGACTGTACAGAATGTGATAACCTAAATGTATAGTGATATTGTATGTTTCATGAGCAATAAAAACTTTGTTGATTTAAAAAAAAGTTCCACCTGGTGGGCATGTCACAAATGAGGCTGTTCTTGGGCGGGTTGCATTCCCTTTGAAGGTCAGCCAGCCGAGCACTGGCATTATATGACCAGCGGAAATTACCACAGACTTTCCTGGTCTGCCTCAGGAGATCCTGTAAGCCTGGGTACCTGCTCAAGAACCACTGCACCACCAAATTCAGGACGTGAGCCAAACAGGGAACATGGGTCAAGTGTCCCTGTCAGAGGGTGGAGTGGAGGTCGGTGCCATTGTCGCATACAACCATTCCTGCCTGAAGCTGGCGTCAACCACCTCTGAGCCTGCCCCTGCAGAGCTGACAGAATCTCTGCCCCAGTGTGGCTCCTGTCCCCTAAGCAGACCAACTCATGCACTGCATGGCATCTTTTTGCCTGAGTGCTTGCATAGCCCCTTGAACACCTATGGAGCACCGCTGGTTCAGAGGACAAATCTGCAGAGGAAGAGGCCATAGAGGAAGAAGAAGAGGAGGGGGTGGAGGAGAGAGCTGCGGCAGAATCACCACTAGCATTTTGGAGGCGTGGTGGCGGAACAAGCTCCAACAATACTAAACACTGTCCTGCATCCTTCCCAGCTGCCAGCAGAGTTACCCAGTGCGCCATGAAATAAAGGTAATGTCCCTGTCCATGCCTGCTGGACCATGATTCAGCGGTAATATGCACCTTTTTGCTGACCGCCCTGTCCAACAAGGCCAAGACATTGCCTTCCACATGCTGGTAGAGAGCTGGAATGGCCTTCCATGAAAAGAAATGACATTTGGGAACCTGCCACTGAGGTACCGCATATTCCACAAATTCATGAAAGGGGGCAGGGTCTACCAGCTGAAGAGGCAGCAGTTGCAGGGCTAGCAATTTGGCCAAGCTAGCATTCACACGCTGAGCATGTGGATGGCTGGGACCGAATATCTTTTGACAGTTTAGCAACTGGGGTGGGGTAATATGCCTACTAAAATTGGATGTTGGTGTACAGCTAGCAGATTGGATGCAAGTACTTGGGACACCTATTTCTATACCTCCATTCCTCTCAGTGCAGGTTTCTGAGAGGACTGGAGGTATAGTGGGTTTGGAGATCCCAGCTGATGAGGAGCAAGGAGAGGTCCACCTTGTTCTTTGATGTGAGTCTTTTAAGTGCTGTTGCCAACAGACTGCATGGGAGGTCATCATATATCTGGTCAAGCATGTGGTGCCCAAGAGGCTGCTGTTTTGGCCACGCTTTATACGCTTCAGACATATGTTGCAAACAGCAACAGTGCGATCTGCTGCACACGTGCCAAAAAAGTCCCACACCAAAGAACTTTTCAAAATATCAGCAGCGCCCTACACCTGCTTAGCTCTGCGGTGTGATGCAATAGGGTGGCTGCCCTTAAGCTGCCCCATGGAAGGCATCCTGCCTCATTGGAGATGTGCCTCCTCCTCCTCCTCTCTTCTATCAGGCACCCAAGTAGAGTCAGTGACCTCATTATCCCCTCCCTCCTCATCACTGGAGCAAACTTAGCAATATGCTGCAGCTGGACGAACATGACTGCCAGTTTCTTGTCCTTCTTGGGCACCCCCTCTCTCTAGGCTCACATGACTCCCTTCCTCAACCTGGGTACCATCATTGGAGCAAACATAAAGCTCATCCCTACTTGATAGGGATATGAAATGAGGAACCCAACCATGCTGGATAATTTTCTTTCTTAACAGAGATTTTAATGTTTCAAAAACATATGTGAAAAATATAGTACCCCTCAGCAGTTAGCCAGAATACATTTTTAGTAAAGTTTTAGTAAGCTAACTTCAATAAACTAAAAATGTGATTGCTGAGAGAAAAGCACTTTGTACTGTGGAATGCCATGCTGCATAAATCTTTTTTGTGAAAGCATTTCTTTATCCACTTTAATTAACTTAATACTTTTTTTCTATCTAGGCCAAGAAAGTTTCTTTATTCATCAGAGATTGAAATAGACTGAAATTTCATGTTCATATAATTGCTGACATTTCTAGCTCCTCCTCTTCTTGGTGTGCCACCATAGTAAGCCTGCAGGCTTAATCTCAAGCTGCACTGATTGTGTCCACAGGAAAAATTAGAACAATGACAAAGTGATAAATGACACATAAACCACAGTACTCATCAATTCTTATGCCGCGTAGACGCGATTGGAATTTCCGACAACAATTGTTCGATGTGAGTTAGTTGTCAGAAATTCCAACCATGTGTATACTCCATCAGACATTTGCTGTTGGAATTCCTGACAACGGATGTTTGAGAGCTGGTTCTCAAAATTTGTTGTTGGAAATTCTGAGCGTGTGTAGACAATTCTGACGCACAAAATTCCATGCATGCTCTGAATCAAGTACAAGACGGAAGCGCTCGATCTGGTAAAACTAGCGTTCAAAATGGAGATAGCACATTCATCACGCTGCAAATTTTTAAATCTTTTAATGCAGCGCAGTCTCTTCTTCTTTATAATGCTAAAAAAATGAAGTTTATTTGCAGCTGATATTCACACAGAGTTCTGACAAACTGATTTCTTTATTATTTCTCGTCATCTCCTGAATAATCTTTATTTTTTTTTCCAGATCTCCAGAATAATGTTTAGAATTTTTTTTTATAGTGAGCTCCTTTTTTTTTTTTTTTATCAAGATCTGATTTTTTTTCTAGTGATCTCCATAATATTTTTACCGCTTTGTGTGTCAAGTTACCACAACACCATTATTATCTTGTATTTTTTAACCTCAAAGAAGTTGGTTGGTGTTGGTGTCCCTTGTGATTTTACATTGTATTTTTTAAATACTCACAAACAAACTGTCCTTTTTGAAGTAAAACACATAGCCAAGTATTTGTTAAAAAGAATAGACATTTATTAGGGGTCATAACAAAATAAAGAGGTAGGGCAACGCTGGATAAACTGTTAAAATTGGCTAAGCCTTTGTACCCCAGGGCACACATCAACTATTTCACAGGCAAAATTGGTAGCCTGAGGAGTCCATTTAATAGGGAGCACAATCTGGTCCAGGACTCTTAGAGATCAGGAACAGCAGCAGATGACATATATGTCCCGAGGCTGTGGTCTTACAACAGCCTGCATCTTTTGTCAGACCAGACTGAAGCCAGGCCATCACTCTTAAGACTTCCTTGCACACTTCCTTCCAGACTGTGGCTGTGGTGTTGGAATTGTGGCAGGAGGTGGAGGAGGAGGATGGTCCAACTCACAAACATGACTTTTGTTTGTGAGTTCGTCCCACACCCCCTTATTTAGGGCCTGAAAGATCACTTCTTCACAAATGAGGCATTGGCCCACCTCCATTTCCTGCATTTTGCTGGCTGCCATGCAGGCATAGGCCTCTTGAAGATTGGGGGTGGTTCTGAGGGCCGCAGTAGCCTGCCGAATCAAGGCAAGTGCTGACTCCTCCATGTTCCTCCCCTTCCTGGGCCTTTTTGTTGGAAGGCGGAGGGGAGGAATCTGGAATTCGGTCAGGCTACTGGGCCTGGCCACCTCCTGACTGCCACTTACCACCACCACCTCCTGGCTGCCACTTTCTATGGCCTCCTCCTGGCTGAGACTTTCCTGTGTATGTAGTTTTAGTTTTTTGGTCATCAATCACACACAATTTTGAGCTCATGACTGTTGCAAATTGAATGTTAACAAATAGAAAAGACTATCATTCTGACCCCAGTATTTTTTTATTCTTGTCCAAATCATTTTTGGCTACTACTGTCTATTGATATGTAAACCACTTTGTTAAATCAGAAGTTAGTGATCAATAATAACATCTAGTTAACTTCATTAATTTTTTGACAAGAAATATGTTGAACAATGCTATACCTGGCTCAAGCTAGACTCCTCCACTTCTTCCTGGGTGGAAGACCCAGGTTGGACGTCAGAAGCCTCAGCTGAGGTGGAAGCAATCGTGGAAGGAAGAGTGGAAGGAAGAGTTGAGAATGATTGCCTGATTTCAGTCTGGTCTGACAAAAACCGCAGTCTGTCATAATACCACAGCCTGGGTAAATAAATGTCATCTGCTGCTGCTCCTGATCTCTGGGAATCCTGGACCTTCTTGCGCTCCCTATTATAAGTGCTAGTTAGGCCACCAATTTTGCACTTCAAATAGGGGATGGTTGCCATGGGAATCACTGGCTTCACCAATTCCAGCAATTGATCCAGCGCTGCCTTCCTCTTTATTTTATTATTTTAAAATGGGTGTTTCACCTACCATAGACAGGGCAGCTCTCTGTATTTATTAATATAGTTGGGGAGGAAGTCGTGATCATTGAATCTATCCATTTTATCTGCAAGACACAACACAAGACAAACCCTAATGTCAGGCAAAACTCTCATAATCTTGTTCCAATATAGGCTTCAATCTCTAAGTGGTATAGGTCACTGATGCCCCAAGTTAAAATTGTACCTTCGTTAGCACGATTGGCGCTTCCACTACTCCTGCCTCCGCTCACAGATCGTACATACGACGCACGCGTGTTACGCTTTATATACACTGCACATGTGTGAAACTCCGCCCGCCCCTGACATTCTTTCTAGTATATTCCCCACCCCTTCTCTTTCAGCACAGTGGGAGAGCACATGGCGATGACACAGCAGGTGTATGATACTAGCAGCAACGATGAAAGCCCGGAGCCAGAAACGTTCCAATCCCGGAGGAGATATAAGGCCTCAAATATGTCCTTTGTAGAGATGGTGGAGATGGTGGACATCTTGAAGTGGGCCGACTATGATGGGAAGTATGGACCTGACCCAAACCCAAATATGAGAAAGACCAAGATCATGACTAAAATTGTGAGAAGTCTGCACAGGAATTTTGAGGTACGACGATCCAAGGAGCAATTGAGAAAATGCCGGTCAGACTTAAAATTGAGGGAGCACAATCAGTACAGAAGGATCAGTAAAGTGCTTGTAAAAAGTAAGTATTTGTCCTGTGTTCCTAATATTATTATTACTTGCATGCTGCTCCATGTGCTTTTATTCACCGTTGTACAAATGGCAAGTTTCAGGTTCGTGGGCACAGTAATTGTTCGTAGTAGACCTCATTCGTTCGCCCACTATTATGATGCTTTTGGCAGATGCAGGTTAACTACATTTGTTCATGCCTATTTGTATTAAAAGAAGTTTGTTGTCTAGATGGGTTTGTAACTAGAATGAAACTTGATTCAGTGTAATGAGAGCTGTTTACACATCTGGACGCAGGAGCACTATAGTGTGGGACACCAGAACACCCTTTTAAGGGTATCCCACACAGGTGCTCCAGTGGATACTAGGGGTCTCTCCATGTGTGAAACTTTACCAAAAAAGGTAAGTATTACAGCTTTAAGAAAGGGTAAAAATCATATCTTCAGCTTGGAACTCTGCCAAAACAGTAAATTGTACGATAATTCCAAGCAATGTTTCATATTCCTATTTCTGGCCTCAAATATCTGTGTGCTAGGTATACCTTTTTTATATTCACATAGGGGTGAAAAGAATCAGGACATATGAGGACACCAGGAACCCCACACCTCCTGAAGAAGGGGAAATGACCACACAACAACCTGAGGATGTGGATTCCGAGGTTCATGAAGTGGGCAAAATAGTGACCACAACAGGTCAGTGTCTGAGACCACAGCTTCAGGTAATAGATGTATGCCTGCATATTTATAATACATGTTTTTTTTTAATTTTAGGTGATGTGGATGTTGTGGAAGAAGAAACTCATTTCACCAGTGCAAGTGCACAAGTCCTCATCGGGGAGATAATGGTGTGCAATCGGGATTTAGAGAGGATAAAGGAAAACATCAATGATGTTCAACAAAAAATTAAGAACATCATTGATGTTTTAGGCAGAATCTAAAACACACAAAAATTGATCTGTTTTGTCGTGGAATTTTGTCTTTTAAATCAAGTTTTAAAGTATTTAAAATCCAAATTTTGATGATGCACACAGTATGTCCACATGTGCTATATGGCATTACGGGATATCAATGTATGTGTTTTGTGGGTGCAACCCCTTCCTCAACTCAAGTAGGTGAGAGGAAGGGGTTGTACCCCCAAAACACGTCCATTGATTCCCCATGATAGGAGCTAGCACATGTTGACATTAGGCATGGGATCAGGAGGAAAATCCACATTTTGACTCCCAATTTTTGTGCATCTTCAAAATTTGCCTTTTACAGGGGTGACATCATCCCATCTAATGAAGGCAAGATCAACACAGTTCTGACATACTAATGTCTCATATTGCCTTCACTTTTTCAAAGTTGAACTTTGCAAGTTGCTGAATTGTGTATGTTAAGATTTGAAACATGCCTGTTTAACCCAAAAAAATATACTTCTAATGTCAAACATAAAAAATGTTATACACCAAAGATGTTGGTTTGTTCAAAAACCCTTTCCTGACGCACATTTGAATGTGCACGGAGTAAAATGTTTTATACTCAACAACATGTGTCTTCTTCTTTCAGTGCTCCAGTTTTTGGAGTAAGTTGGTGTTTACAGTGACAATGGGGGGTTATTTACTAAAGGCAAATCCACTTTGCGCTACAAGTGCACTTTCAGTGCAGTTTCAGTGCATGTTCAAGTGCACTTGCAGCCCACTTGTAGTGCAAAGTGGATTTGCCTTTAGTAAATAACCCACACAGTGCTCTAAAATTGTCCCCAATCAGGCCATTTTAGGGTCTCAAAAAAATTAATTTATGGTGCTGAAAAGGATGATTATTTTTTTCATGAATGCATTACATACATTAACAACAAAAACAATGTGTGTGTGTAGCAGACCCACAACATAATAGTTAGCTGAAGAAGAGATTGTCACCTCATGTATCAAATAAATTACGTTTGCACTATTGAAGAAAATGGCCAAAAAGAACCTAGGAGACAGCTAAAAGAAACACAAGCAGTAAATCAAATGAAATATTAGTTCAGTTTAAAAAAAAAAATATTTAAAAAATGTTTCACACATTTGCTGGCATATCAATGGCCCCCCTACCCGCAAAGTACTCCAGATATTTTTGTCTAACTTTGTGGGCTCTTTGGGGGGGCAAGCCAGGACAGCCAGCTTCAAGTGCCATCAGGGTTGAAGGATCAGGAAATCCGGCCTCAGGCCCAACTGAGGCCACATAGTTCATAGCATTTTTACGTAGAAAATTGTGCATAATGCAGCAGGCAAGCACAATATGGTTGAGTTTATATTGTGCCATGTGGATTGGTGTCAGGAATAGGCGGAACCGGCTGGCCATTATGCCGAAAGCATTCTCCACCACTCTTCTGGCTCTGGCTAGCCGGTAGTTAAAAACCCTCTGGTCCGGGGTGAGGGCCCTCATGGGAAATGGCCTCATCAGATGTTCGCCTAGCCCAAACACTTCATCAGCGATGAACACAAATGGAAGACCAGCCACGTTGTCTTCCGCAGATGGCAAGCCCAAGCCACCATTCTGGAGCCGTCTGTAAAACTCTGTCTGGGCGATGACTCCACCACCTGACATCTGGCCATTCTTCTCCACATCCAAAAATTTGTATTTCGCCGACACCACCGCCAACATCACAATACTATTAAACCCCTTGTAATTATAATAGTATGACCCCGAGTTGGGGGGTGGGACGATGTGGACATGTTTCCCATCGATTGCCCCTCCACAGTTAGGAAAGTCCCACCACTGGGCAAACTGGGGTGCTACAGTTTGCCATTCCTGTGGGTTTGAAGGAAACTGTGGAGTCAAACAAGGAAAAAAAATAGTACTTTTGCACATAACATTGCAAGCAGATTAGACACAAGCATTCTTGGCCAACATCAGTATAACATTTATTTTAAGGAGTATTTAAAAACAAAAGTATAAGGTCCATGTATCAGATTCCTCACCCCCTCTGATGGCCCATTGTAAAAATTTTTAGGGGGGGTATGTTTCGGACAGGTAATCCTCTCCATTTCATTGAGAGCTGAATGCATACATAATGCGTGTTACTTTTGCCAGCCCCTCCTTACTTACACTATTGGCAGCCCACTGGACAGGTAAGAAGTGTCATAATACAAAATTATGAATATACACTTTCCAAATTGAAGCACAATTTTACATTCTGCAATTACCTATCAAGATAATAGAAGAACAAAACTTTAAACAGTACCATTTGAAAGTATTCAAACAGACCCTTGTACTACATGCTTTGGTGAATTCATCCAGAAATATGACCACAAAAGAGATAGGTATAGTGTGTATGGGTTTGGCAAAGTCAGCAGATAGAGGATTGTTATCGGTTGACTTAGCGGTTGGGGGGAGGGAGGGTTTCAAATGAGTTTGGGACCCCAAAAAAAAGCCTCTTGCACTCAGCCTGAATTTAAGGACACAAATAACATTTGTACACATTTTAGAGGGTGTTTAGGGTAAAGCACTACTATGGAGCTAACAAAATACATTGTTAAGTGACTAGGCTAGGTGTGTATGGGCCCAGGATAGCATTCTAGGGAGGTTAGTGAAGGCAAATATGCATGAAGGACAAAGAGGACATTCACAGCATATTACAATCATGGTAATTAGGGAATGATGAAAGAAATACAATACATTAGCAAACATTAAATACATAGAATGTGATGTTAAAGGAGATAACTTACCTTAATATAGTCCTTCTGCAGGACCTGAATGATGGCAGAACAGGTCTCTGGAATAATGATCCCCAGAGCCTGGGGGAAGATGCCTGTTGAGAACTTGATGTCCTGCAGACTTCTCTCCATCGCCAAGTACCGCAACGTGGCGACAAGCCTCTGCTCAGGAGTGATGGCTTGCCGCATGCAGGTGTCCTGCTTCATAATATAGGGGGACAGCAAAGCCAACAGTGAAAAATGGGGTCCGTCATCCGGAGATAATTCCTGAAATCATCAGGATTATTCTCCTGGATCTCCTGCAACAAAGGCATGTGAGAGAATTGGTCACACTGGAGCAACCAATTCTTGGTCCATGAACTCCTCCCCTCCCTGTTCATGGACTGGGCTTGGGTCAAAGTACAGTACCTGACCGCGAGATTGTGTTTCCAGCGCGATACCATCGCGCTGGTTCTCGGCGACAGGGTACTGTGAATGTCGCGCTGGCTCACTCATCGGGAAAGGAAACCTTTGTTTTCCTTCCGCGATGAGTGACAGGCAGCGCTGACAGCTGTCTAGTATGAATCCTGAGGCGGAAACACCGCGCCAAATTTTAAATGAAAAAACCGGCGTGGGTTCCCCCCTCGGAGGCATACCAGGCCCTTAGGTCTGGCATGGATTGTAAGGGGAACCCCCCCTATGCCGAAAAATCGACGTGGGGGTCCCCCCCAAATCCATACCAGACCCTTATCCGAGCACGCAGCCCGGCCGGCCAGGAAGGGGGGTGGGGACGAGCGAGCGCCCCCCCCCCCTCCTGAACCGTACCAGTCCGCATGCCCTCAACATGGGGGGGTGGGTGCCTTGGAGGAGGGGGGCGCCCTGCGGCCCCCCCACCCCAAAGCACCTTGTCCCCATGTTGATGAGGACAAGGGCCTCTTCCCGACAACCCTGGCCGTTGGTTGTCGGGGTCTGCGGGCGGGGGGCTTATCGGAATCCGGGAGCCCCCCTTAATAAGGGGGCCCCCAGATCCCGGCCCCCCACCCTGTGTGAATGAGTTTGGGGTACATGGTACCCCTACCCATTCACCTAGAGAAAAGTGTCAATTTAAAAAAAACACAGTACACAGGTTTTAAGAGTAATTTATTAGTCAGTTCCGGGGTCTTCTTCCGACTTCGGGGGGTCTCCTTCCGACTTCTCCCGGTGTTCCTCCTCTTCTCCCGGGCCCCGCCACTATCTTCTTCCAGCTCTATTGCCAGCGAGGGGCCCGGTCTGCTGCCGCTGTCTCGCCGCCGCTGTCTCGCCGCCGCTGTCTCTTCTTCTCTTCTTCCCCGATGTTGACACAACGCTCTCTCCGGCTCGAATGCTGTGTGCGAGCTGCGGAGCCATTTATATAGGCGGTAACCCCACCCCCTTACGACGTCATGGTCCCAGCATGCGCAGGGACTCTGGGGCCACGCCCCCTTATGACGCCAGAGTCCCTGCGCATGCTGGGACCATGACGTCGTAAGGGGGTGGGGTTACCGCCTATATAAATGGCTTCGCAGCTCGCACACAGCATTCGAGCCGGAGAGAGCGTCGTGTCAACATCGGAGAAGAAGAGACAGCGGCGGCGAGACAGCGGCGGCGAGACAGCGGCGGCGAGACAGCGGCAGCAGACCGGGCCCCTCGCTGGCAATAGAGCTGGAAGAAGATAGCGGCGGGGCCCGGGAGAAGAGGACGAACACCGGGAGAAGAGGCCGAACACCGGGACAGCTGCGGCGAGACAGCGGCAGCAGACCGGGCCCCTCGCTGGCAATAGAGCTGGAAGAAGATAGCGGCGGGGCCCGGGAGAAGAGGACGAACACCGGGAGAAGAGGACGAACACCGGGAGAAGTCGGAAGGAGACCCCCCGAAGTCGGAAGAAGACCCCGGAGCTGACTAATAAATTACTCTTAAAACCTGTGTACTGTGTTTTTTTTAAATTGACACTTTTCTCTAGGTGAATGGGTAGGGGTACCATGTACCCCAAACTCATTCACACAGGGTGGGGGGCCGGGATCTGGGGGCCCCCTTATTAAGGGTAGCTCCCGGATTCCGATAAGCCCCCCGCCCGCAGACCCCGACAACCAACGGCCAGGGTTGTCGGGAAGAGGCCCTTGTCCTCATCAACATGGGGACAAGGTGCTTTGGGGTGGGGGGGCCGCAGGGCGCCCCCCTCCCCCAAGGCACCCACCCCCCCATGTTGAGGGCATGCGGACTGGTACGGTTCCTGGCCGGCCGGGCTGCGTGCTCGGATAAGGGTCTGGTATGGATTTGGGGGGGACCCCCACGCCGATTTTTCGGCATAGGGGGGGTTCCCCTTACAATCCATGCCAGACCTAAGGGCCTGGTATGCCTCCGAGGGGGGAACCCACGCCGGTTTTTTCATTTAAAATTTGGCGCGGTGTTCCCGCCTCAGGATTCATACTAGACAGCTGTCAGCGCTGCCTGTCACTCATCGCGGAAGGAAAACAAAGGTTTCCTTTCCCGATGAGTGAGCCATCTCGGCGCTGGCTCCTGCGACGGGGCTCGTAGGTGTCAAATCTCGCCGAGAAGTACGGCGAGATTGACACAATATCGCGGTCACCTACTGTAAGTACCCCAACACCAAGCCTCTGCACAGCATGAACTCTACGATGAGTACGTACCCGCAACATGGCTAGAAAATGGTCGGCTGGTCAGAACGAACTAACAGAACGCACTGAAAATCAGAAAGGCCTGAGAAGAGAGAGCTGAAAATCAGAAATGTGCGGACAAGAACGCACTGAAAAACAAATACGAACTGACTACACGCACTGAAAAACAGATACGAACCCACAAACACAAACTGAAGAGCAGCAATGAACTGAAAAGCACGAATCTGAAGCGCGAATCGTCTCTCACCAAACTTCTACTAACACGAGATAAACACGAGATTAGCAGGAGCCCAAAGGGTGGCACACTTGGTATTGAACTTCCCTTTTATAGTGCCGTCGTACGTGTTGTACATCAGCGCGTTCTTGTTGATCGGAATTTCTGACAACATTTGTGCGACCGTGTGTATGCGAGACAAGTTTTAGCCAACATCCGTCGGAAATGAATCCACGGTTTTGTTGTTGAAATGTCCGATCGTGTGTACGTGGTATTAGAGTACTTCTGCACAAAATTCCTATTCCAGTTAAAAAATAAATGGCAGTTCATATATTTATCACTTGAAAATGCTGTCCAAAGTTCTCACCAGAATCTGAGGGGAAAACGCAGCACAAAGCTGCTGATTGCAGCCACAGCCGAAACTCATACACAAAATGCCCCTTAGAAACAAAGGCAAAAATGTTACATGAAGTGCCTAAAAAACTGCAGGGAATATGCCCACTAAAATAATAGAAAAATACTAATAACAAAGTGTACTAGATAGTTCCTATACGTTCTTTAATGGAGTATGTAAAATCATTGCACTTACATGGTTGGCCATGAGGAGTGCTTAGCATAACTGTAGTTCTCATAGGCATCTACACCTGAATACCACTGACTTCATGTGCAGATGTAGGTGTACATATTTGTTTGTTTGTTTTTTGCTGGGGATTAATCAGATTGGGGGCAACTAGATAGCTTTACCATGAATTCAGGAATCCCTGTTTTTATGCAAAAGTTGCTAGAACTTATGTCCTAACAGAACAGTGCATTGTTCCTAAGAGATGGTGTTGATAATGTGGTGGTGTAACTTGATAATGTTTCACAGAAACATAAATTATGTTTAAACGTTTTGAGGACAGAGGTTATCCCAGAACCACACTACATAGAGCTATGGATATCGCTGACAATACCTCAGGGGAGCATTTACTATGGGACAGCAAAGGAAACAAAACAAGAAATAGAGTTAAAAATAGGAATAAAAATAGTACCACAAACTATAACAAATTTGAGGTGGGATCCTCACCCCAAACTCTTGTTTTTTCTACCCCATTTAGTTCAGAATTCAACAAAATTAAAAATTTGTTTTAAAATATTTACCGGTTCTGTCTAGCGACCCAATATATGCTGAAATTCTCTCCAAAGGAGTCAAAACCGTATCGCATAGAGCCCCCACTTTTGATAAAACTTTGCCACCCAGCCTGTATACGAGCAAACCATCATGTCTACACTGGCTACAGTTCAAGGGCACCTTTCCATGTGGGTCCAATGGGTGTTCATGTTGCCCACATGTCCCCACAAGGGGATACCATTCAGGCCACTGCCACTAATAAATCATCGAAAATGACATCCTTTATCAATTGTAGCACAAGATATTTGGTGTATGTCATCACATAAAAGGTATGTCATATACAGTATGTTGGCCGGACGACACGCAGGTTGCATGAATGGCTTCAGGACCATTTATACGACATACAAAAAGATCCCAACACCAATGTGGCCAGGCACTGGAATGACATACACCACAAAGATGTCTTCGGTCTAGTCATTCAGGCAGTTGAGAAAATTGGTTCACCAGTTATAGGAGGAGATAAGTTCAAGATCGTATGTAAAAGAGAGGTTTTGTACGAGTCCAGGGCTTACTACACATGCACCAATGGCACGTTGCCGCAAGAATAAAATCTGTGCCAACTGAGCATGTGCCAAAGATGCCTTAGGGCGCCAACCCCCACCTGCGCAGAAGACTTGATGGAAGAGGGCAGGAAAATGCCCAGGACACGTACAGGGAGTGACCTCAACCCGATGGAAAAAGGCAGGAAAATACCCAGGAGGCGCACAGGAAGTGACCTCAAACTTACCTATATAAGCCCAGCCCAGACACTGCCAAATTGCTGGATTATGTTCAGTCCCCCCTTGTTCCTGTGCTAGTGTGTGATCTGTCTGAACCTGTTGTGACCTGGAAACCTATTTGACTACTCTTGATTGCTGCTTGCCATTGACCTCGGAGTTGTACCTTAACCTACTTCTTTGCCCCTTTTGTACTCAGCTGCCAGATTGGAACTGATCTCGGCTTGGATCTCGACCATTCTTCTTCTGATTAACCCTTTTATGCTTCGTTGCCCAACTGGACTTGACCTCGGCTCGGATCTCAAGCTAAGGCTTGCATGGTGCTCCACACCCCTGGCACCCCTGCCACTCAGTGTCGTGCACGTGTGCAGGGCTGTTATATCTGGCTTCCCCAGGCGCAGTTCCCTGTTGTCATCCAACAGTTGATGCTGCAGTCCATCTTACCACTTTCTTCCAATGCAGAGACACCAGTAAGTCACCCCTGACTATGGCCTACTATCTTGTAAACCATGCATCACTTTCCAACTTTGGATGAATTGACATTCTCATACCATGACATTATATCCTTTCAGATTCCCCCTGGTAGCCACCTACGGTGCAATATCCAGTTTTACTATATACCCCCAACTTGCGTCCTGGGGAGGTTTCGGATGTACGTCCTGTCAGCACTCTGCTCCATCACCTCAGCTCCCGACAAAGATTGGTTGGCCTCGGCTCCATACTTATTATACCTCATTACAGTGAGTTTTTATAAGTACTTTGGTTATACCTATCCACTTCTTTTTCGATAAGTCCAAATACATCCTACTAATTTTATTCTATCATATTTTGTAGATATACCACTAGCACCCGCCCCTGATGAGTGTAATATACACGAAACGCGTCTGAAATTGTTTGGGATGCATAGACTAGCCCCTATTCAATCATCTACTCTGGGCATTCTGGGATGTTTCCTCACACCTCGATCATTCTACGTTTTTCTTTTTCAATTTGTTTTTTATTTCATTATGGTCTCATTGTCTCCTTTGCAAGTGTTGTTATATACCCTATGTACCATTATAAACTCATTAGAATGCATTGACTGATCAATCCAGACCACTGCGGGGCACTTGGCTACCATACCTAGATGTACCCTAGTTGCCTGTATTGCACGCACGCTTTCGATAGTGTGTGTGAACAAACATGAAATTACATATATTATAATGTTGTCTCACCTATGTGGTTTCTGTTATTGACATGTTTTATGACTTTTATGACAATAAATGTGTACTTTTATTTTATCTATCTCCACCATGTCTATGGCCTCACTCAAAGTCCCAAACTTTCCATTTCCTTCCTGCCTGTCACGTACCTTACAGCGGAGCCCGAAATGATGAGGGTGGCCTTTTGCACGGTTCCGGTCCAAGCACCCCTGGTGGTGGGTACAGGGAGTGCGAGGGCAACGAAAGGGTGCAGGTGCCTGCAGGCAGGAGGCTGGAACTTGGAGATATAGGAACCTCTGCTGAGGAGATGTGGAAACTGATCACCAAACTTGTTCAGCGGGAGCCAGATCAGGATCAACTGCAGAATCAGGAACAGGCAGGAGTCGGCAACAGGCTGGCAGCGGGGTACCAAGTCAGAAGGCAAAACCGTAGTCAGGAACAGGCAGGGGTTGGCAACAGACGGGCAGCAGGGCACAGAATCAGGAAGCAGAGCCGTAATCATAAGTTCAAGCCAAGGTCAGTATTGCAAGTAGAGGCAGGTTCCGCAGGCAGGGGAGATCCAAGAGAATGGTCAGAAGATAGCCGGGTTTTCAGGAACAAGGTCAATCAGGCAGAATAACAACAGGAACACAGGAACACAGGAACAAGCTGAAGACAATCCAGCACTGATGCTAGGCAGACTCTCTGTTTATATAGGGTGCTGTGTGCCAGGATTGGCGCCAGCGTACGTGCGTACGCGCATTAGCAACTTAGCACATTGGCACATGCGCGTTAGCACATTAGCACTTTGGCACATTGGCGCATGTGCGTTAGCATATTTAGCGCTTTGGCACTCGCGGACGCGCGTTAGCGCGTGTGCGCATACGCATAGAGTTGCCATTGTGCATGCTCACCCTGGATCTCATTTGCCTCTGGCTATGGTTCCGTGCATGCACCTTTGCATTAGCAGAATGAGGATTTGCAGCTGCTGCATGGAGACGGGTGCTTGCTGTGTGAGTTCTCTGACACTGCCACTCGGTGTCCACCAAGTCTCTGTCTCCATCTCCAGAGGCTTTAAGGACACGAGGTGCGAGAGAGGCATCCCTACTACTTCGGTCTCACATCAGGTACGTGGCCCTCGTGACAGGTTTATTGGATCTTCTTCCTTAACACGAGGATACCAGCAGGTATGAATTTCGAGTGGGATGTCTCTCATTATTATGAGTAAGTTCCCATATCGATCTACTTGGGTTAAAAGCGGGGTCTCCATGATAATTCCAATAGGGTGCACAACTATTTGCTTTTGAGACAACGAGGTTTGTCATTCAACACTTTGATCTAAATCTATACCAATAGAAGTGACAATGTGTACCCCTACACTGGTTATAAGAATAAGTAATATAAAATGAAATAAAATAAAATAAAACACATTTTTGGCAATGTTGTGCACCTGCACGTATGTGTATACACATTTAGACACTATAACGATGGTCCTTCTCCTTGCCCCCTGATGCATACATTTATCTTCTTAAACCAAAATAATCCATATTTAGTCTATCTATTTTAGGAAGGCAGTTAAAATGTTAGCATCGCAGGTGATTAGGCCTGTTAATGGTCTTGGGAGTGCTCTATATCAAGCTGGGGGAACTGTTGTGCTGATAACCCTACGGAACAATTTTCACGTATGGGATATTGGCACCGGTGACATTTTTACAAACATAACATTTGATGTTTTGTACAATCTTATATATAAGAGTTCTCCACTAGTGTCACAGGTCCCCCAGCTTTCAATGTACACATGTAACATATGTCAATTAAGGATGAGCCGATCACCCCCCGGTTCGGTTCGCACCAGAACCTGCGAACGGACCGAAAAACTTTAGAACCCCATTGACGTCTATGGGACGCGAACGTTCGAAATCAAAAGTGCTCATTTTAAAGGCTAATTTGCATGGTATTGTCCTAAAAAGGGTTTGGGGACCCGGGTCCTGCCCCAGGGGACATGTATCAATGCAAAAAAATTTTTTAAAAATGGCCGTTTTTTTGGGAGTAGTGATTTTAATGACGCTTAAAGTAAAAAAAAAAGTGAAATATTCCTTTAAATATCATACCCGGGGGGTGTCTATAGTATGCCTGCAAAGTGGCGCCTGTTTCCTGTGCTTAGAACAGTCCCTGCACAAAATTTCATTTTTAAAGGAAAAAAAGTCATTTAAAACTGCTTGCGGCTTTAATGTAATGTCGGGTCCTGGCAATATGGATGAAAATCAGTGGGAAAAATGGCATGGGTACCCCGAAGTCCATTACCAGGCCCTTTGGGTCTTGTATGGATATTAAGGGGAACCCCGCACCCAAGTTAAAAAAGGAAAGGTGTGGGGCCCCCAGGCCCTATATACTCTGAACAGCAGTATACAGGTGGTGCAAACAAGACAGGGACTGTAGGTTTGTTGTTAAGTAGAATCTGTTTGTAATTTTGAACTGGTACATTTTTAACGTGTTTAGCTCCAGCCAAAAAATCTATTTTAAGCTTTTTGGAAAACCTAGGGAAGGGTTATCACCCCTGTGACATTTGTTTTGCTGTCTGTGCTCCTCTTCAGAAGATTTCACCTCACTTTTTGTCCCAATCACAAATGTTTTTTGAAAATTTGGGTTTTTTTTGTGAAACAAGGATTGGTGATAAAGCATCAGTGGAAAGGAGAAAAGTTTTTTCCCATATTTATGCCCCGTACACACGGTCGTATTTTCCGACGGAAAATGTGTGATAGGACCTTGTTGTCGGAAATTCCGACTGTGTGTAGGCTCCATCATACATTTTCCTTAGGATTTTCCAACACACAAAGTTTGAGAGCAGGATATAAAATTTTCCGACAACAAAATCCGTTGTCGGAAACTCCGATCGTGTGTACACAAATCCGACTGACAAAGTGCCACGCATGCTCAGAATAAATAAAGAGATGAAAGCTATTGGCCACTGCCCCGTTTATAGTCCCGACGTACGTGTTTTATGTCACCGCGTTTAGAACGATCGGATTTTCCGACAACTTTGTGTGACCGTGTGTATGCAAGACAAGTTTGAGCCAACATCAGTCGGAAAAAATCCTAGGATTTTGTTGTTGGAATGTCCGAACAAAGTCCGACCGTGTGTACGGGGCCTGCCCTATATACTCAGCAGAAATTTGGGCCTTAGGTGTTGTTGTGGCCACAACACTGTAAGCCCTGTAGATCAAGAATTGTAATTACATGCTCCCGTTGAACAGGGGCAGAAAAATTGGGCCTTTGGTGGTGGTGGTGGTGCTGGTGCCACAACACTGTAAGTCCTCAGAGATACTCTTGGTGGGCACAGAAATGGGCCCTGCTGTGAAATATTAGATCAAGAATTCTAATTACATGGCCCTGTTGAACAGGGACAGAAAAATTGGGCCTTAGGCACTGGTGCTGGTGCCACAACACTGGAACCCCTCACAGATACTCTAGTTGGAGTGCAGGAAATAGCCCTGCTGCAAAGAATTGCATCAAAAATTGTAATTACATGCCCCTGTTTAACAGGGGCTGAAAAATTGGGCCTTAGGCACTGGTGCTGGTGCCACACCACTGCAACCCCTCACAGATACTCTAGTTGGAGCGCAGGAACTAGCCCTGCTGCAAAGAATTGCATCAAAAATTGTAATTACACGCCCCTGTTAAACAGGGGCTGAAAAATTGGGCCTTAGGCAATGGTGCTGGTGCCACAACACTGCAACCCCTCACAGATACTCTAGTTGGAGCACAGGAACTAGCCTTACTGCAAAGAATTGCATCAAAAATTGGAATTACACGCCCCTGTTAAACAGGGGCTGAAAAATTGGGCCTTAGGCACTTGTGCCACAACACTGCAACCTCTCACAGATACTCTAGTTGGAGCACAGGAATTAGCCCTGCTGCAAAGAATTGCATGAAAAATTGTAATTACATGCCCCTGTTAAACAGGGGCTGAAAAATTGGGCCTTAGGCACTGGTGGCGGGACTGGCGGCACCCAGAACCAAAAATGTTCTTACAAGCTATCATCATGATCATTGAGGAGAAAGAGGATAATTACTCAGTATAACAGGATAGTCACTCGGCATCAGCATAAGCAGTCTTTGAAAGGATCTGATTTAAAAAAAATGTATTTGGTTACATCAGCATCAGGTGCTTGGTAGCTGGCGGTGATCCAAGACTGATTCATTTTTATGAAGGTCAGTTGATCGACCGAGTCGGTGGACAGACACACCCTGTGATCGGTTTCAAAGCCTCCAGCAGCACTGAATGTGCGTTCCGAAAGAACGCTGGATGCAGGACAGGCCAGTAGCTCAATTGCATGCTGTGCAAGCTCTGGCCAGTGATCCATCCTCAAGACCCAGTAACCTAGAGGATTTTCGGTGGGAAAGGTGTCCAAGTCATATCTTGCCCCTAGGTATTCCTGCACCATGTAAAACATTCATCTAGCTCAGTATCATCATCAGAGCCTTTTAAATGCTGGGCATCCTCCTGGAGCATGTACCCAACACTGTGGTCAAACAGTTCGAGGGACTCCTCAGGAGGTCATGGTGGGGCTAGGGAAGGAGTCACTGATGCCATTGAGCCGAGGGAAGAGGCGGTGTTGGCAGCTGCTATGCCAAACAAAGTACCCTGAGCATGGGTGAGAGAGGATGAGGAGGATGAGGACGGCTTGGTCATCCACTCAAATAAGTCTTCTGCATGTTGCGGCTCAACACGGCCAGCTGCCAAAAAAAAGGCCAAGCGTGTCCCATGGCCACGTGCTGATGAGGATGCACCATCTCCACGACCAGCACTGTTGCCTCTAGACACAGAGCCTGCTTGCCCTCTTTTATTGGCTTGTGACTGTCTGCCTCTCCTTGTTAGCCTTCCAGACATACTTATGGCCTGCAGTGAGATGTAGCTGCACTAAGCTGGGATATATATATATATATATATATATATATATATATATATATATATATATATATATATATTTGCAAAATCAACTGCCTGCCTGTTGTATGTGAACATCACCAATCTTCTACAGGTAGCTTTAGCTGAACACTGTGAAGAGGTCGCACTACACCAACATTAAAATAATGTAGCTGCCTGCGGTAGTGATAGGATCAGGAAAACACCACCAACCTTATACAGATAGCTTTAGCTGAACACTGTGCAGAGGACGCACTACACTAACGTGTAAATAATGTAGCTGCCTGCGGTAGTGATAGGATCAGGAAAACACCACCAACCTTATACAGATAGCTTTAGCTGAACACTGTGCAGAGGACGCACTACACTAACTTTAAAATAATGTAGCTGCCTGCGGTAGTGATAGGATCAGGAAAACACCACCAACCTTCTACAGGTAGCTTTAGGTGAACACTGTGCAGAGCTCGCAAAACAAATAACTTGTAGCTTATTTAGCTGCCTGCGGTAGTGATAGGATCAGGAAAACACCACCAACCTTCTACAGGCAGCTTTAGCTGAACACTGTGCAGAGCTCGCACTACACTAACTTGTAGTTTTAGGTGAACACTATGCAGAGCTCGCAAAAAAATAACTTGTAGCTTATTTAGCTGCCTGCGGTAGTGATAGGATCAGGAAAACACCACCAACCTTCTACAGGTAGCTTTAGCTGAACACTGTGCAGAGCTCGCAAAAAAATAACTTGTAGCTTATTTAGCTGCCTGCGGTAGTGATAGAATCAGGAAAACACCACCAACCTTCAACAGGTAGCTTTAGCTGAACACTGTGCAGAGCTCGCAAAAAAATAACTTGTAGCTTATTTAGCTGCCTGCGGTAGTTATAGGATCAGGAAAACAACACCAACCTTCTACAGGTAGCTTTAGGTGAACACTGTGCAGAGCTTGCAAAAAAATAACTTGTAGCTTATTTAGCTGCCTGCGGTAGTGATAGGATCAGGAAAACACCACCAACCTTCTACAGGTAGCTTTAGCTGAACACTGTGCAGAGCTCGCACTACACTAACTTGTAGTTTTAGCTGAACACTGTGAGGAGGACGCACTACACTAACTTGTAGCTTTAGCTGAACACTGTTCAGAGGACACACTACACTAACTTGTAGCTTTAGCTGAACACTGTGCAGAGGTCGCACTACACTAACTTGTAGTTTTAGCTGAACGCTGTGAGGAGGACACACTACACTAACTTGTAGCTTTAGCTGAACACTGTGAGGAGGACGCACTACCCTAACTTGTAGCTTTAGCTGAACACTGTGCAGAGGTCACACTAAACTAACTTGTAGCTTTAGCTGAACACTGTGCAGAGGTTGCACTATACTAACTTGTAGTTTTAGCTGAACACTGTTCAGAGGACGCACTACACTAACTTGTAGCTTTAGCTGAACACTGTGCAGAGGTCGCACTACATTAACTTGTAGTTTTAGCTGAACACTGTGCAGAGGTCACACTAAACTAACTTGTAGCTTTAGCTGAACACTGTGAGGAGGACGCACTACCTTAACTTGTAGTTTTAGCTGAACACTGTGCAGAGGTCAGACTAAACTAACTTGTAGCTTTAACTGAACACTGTAAGGAGGACGCACTACACTAACTGTAAATAGTCTAGCTGCCTGACTGTGGTACTAATAGGTTTTAAAAGAACACCAACGAGAACGGATCTAGCTAAACTGAATACAGTGTATATATATATATATATATATATATATATATATATATATATATATATATATATATATATACACAACACCTGGGATGCATATATATATATATATACACAATACACTGTACGTGCAGCTAACTCACTGACTGTCCTGCCTAATCTAGCTAACTCAAATGAAATCACACTGTCTCTCTCTCTCTCTAAGCACGCCGGAACACACTACACAGGGCCGCCGTGCAGGTGGTCTTATATAGTGTGGGGCGTGTTCTAACCCCCTGAGCCATAATTGGCCAAAGCCAATTACAGCTCTCTCTACTGACGGCGCTGTGATTGGCCAAGCATGTGAGGCACGGCGATGCCGCAGTGAATTATGGGCCGTGACGTGCCACGCGAATTTGGCGTGAACTGCCCATATCGTTCATCCCTAGTCTTGGATCACCACCAGCTACCAAGCACCTGATGCTGATGTAACCGAATATTTTTTTTTGAAATCTCAGATCTCTTCAAAGACTGCCTATGCTGATGCTGAGTGACTATCCTGAGTAATTATCCTCCTCCTCCTCAATGATCACGCTGATAGCTTGTAAGAACATTCTTGATTCTGGGCGCGGCCACCAGTGCCTAAGGCCCAATTTTTCAGCCCCTGTTTAACAGGGGCATGGAATTACAATTTTTGATGCAATTCTTTGCAGCAGGGCTATTTCCTGCACTCCAATTAGAGTATCTGTGAGGGGTTCCAGTGTTGTGGCACCAGCACCAGTGCCTAAGGCCCAATTTTTCTGTCCCTGTTCAACAGGGACATGTAATTAGAATTCTTGATCTAATATTTCACAGCAGGGCCCATTTCTGTGCCCACCAAGAGCGAGTGAGGACTTACAGTGTTGTGGCACCAGCACCACCACCACCACCAAAGGCCCAATTTTTCTGCCCCTGTTTAACAGGGGCGTGTAATTACAATTTTTGATGCAATACTTTGCAGCAGGGCTTGTTCCTGCGTTCCAACTAGAGTATCTGTGAGGGGTTGCAGTGTTGTGGCACCAGCACCAGTGCCTAAGGCCCATTTTTTCAGCCCCTGTTCAACAGGGGCATGTAATTACAATTCTTGATCTAATATTTGACAGCAGGGCCCGTTTCTGCGCCCACCAAGAGCGAGTGAGGACTTATAGGGCGTACACACGGTCGGACTTTGTTCGGACATTCCGACAACAAAATCCTAGGATTTTTTTCAGACGGATGTTGGCTCAAACTTGTCTTGCATACACACGGTCAAACAAAGTTGTCGGAAAATCCGATCGTTCTAAACGTGGTGACGTAAAACACGTACGTCGGGACTATAAACGGGGCAGTGGCCAATAGCTTTCATCTCTTTATTTATTCTGAGCATGCGTGGCACTTTGTTCGTCGGATTTGTGTACACACGATCGGAATTTCCGACAACGGATTTTGTTGTCGGAAAATTTTATCTCCTGCTCTCCAACTTTGTGTGTCGGAAAATCCGATGGAAAATTTCCGATGGAATTTCCGACAACACGCTCCGATCGGACATTTTCCATTGGAAAATCCGACCGTGTGTACGGGGCATTACAGTGTTGTGGCAGCAGCACCACCACCAAAGGCCCAATTTTTCTGCCCCTGTTCAACAGGGGCATGTAATTACAATTCTTGATCTAATATTTCACAGCAGGGCCCTGTGAGGGCTTACAGTGTTCTGGCCAAAACAACACCTAAGGCCCAAATTTCTGCTGAGTATATAAGGCAGGCCCCTACTTTCAAACATCCAACTTACAAACGACCCTAGAAAGGGAAATTCTCTCCTGTAATAGTTAATATGGGAAAAACATTTCTCCTTTCCACTGATGCTTTATCACCAATCCTTGTTTCACAAAAAAACCCACATTTTCAAAAAACATTTGTCATTGGGACAAAAAGTGAGGTAAAATCTTCTGAAGAGGAGCACAGACAGCAAAACAAATGTCACAGGGGTGATAACCCTTCCCTATGTTTTCCAAAAAGCTTAAAATAGATTTTTTGGCTGGAGCTAAATACGTTAAAAATGTACCAGTTCAAAATTACAAACAGATTCAACTTAACAACAAACCTACCCTGTTTCCCCAAAAATAAGACCTAGCGTGATTGTCGGTGATGGCTGCAATATAAGCCCTACCCCCCAAATAAGCCCTAGTTAAAGTCCTTGTAGGTCTTCTTTTCAGGGTAGGGCTTATTTTCGGGGAAACAGGGTAGGGCTTATTTGGGAGCTAAGGCTTATATTGCAGCCATCACCGACAATCACGCTAGGTCTTATTTTCGGGGAAACAGGGTACAGTCCTTGTCTTGTTTGCACCGCCTGTATACTGCTGTTCAGAGTACAGAGCCTGTATACTGCTGTTTCCTTTTTTAATTTGGGTGCGGGGTTCCCCTTAATATCCATACAAGACCCAAAGGGCCTGGTAATGGACTGGGGGGTACCCATGCCGTTTCATCCATATTGCCAGGACCCGACATTACATTAAAGCCGCAAGCAGTTTTAAATGACTTTTTTTCCTTTAAAAATGACATTTTGTGCAGGGACTGTTCTAAGCATGGGAAACATGCACCACTTTACAGGCATACTATAGACACCCCCCAGGTACGATATTTAAAGGAATATTTCACTTTTTTTTTTTTTACTTTAAGCATCATTAAAATCACTGCTCCCAAAAAAACGTCCATTTTTTAAAGTTTTTTTTGCATTGATACATGCCCCCTGGGGCAGGACCCGGGTCCCCAAACCCTTTTTAGGACAATACCATGCAATTTAGCCTTTAAAATGAGCACTTTTGATTTTGAACGT
The DNA here is from genome assembly GCA_037952925.1 of Lithobates clamitans. Lineage (NCBI taxonomy): Eukaryota > Metazoa > Chordata > Amphibia > Anura > Ranidae > Lithobates > Lithobates clamitans. The sequence continues at coordinate 3,783,081 of JBBGZY010001222.1, forward strand.
TCGAGTCCCATAGACGTCAATGGGGTTCTAACGTTCGTGCGAATTTTCGGTCCGTTCGTAGGTTCTGGTGCGAACCGAACCGGGGGGGTGTTCGGCTCATCCCTACTCCTCTTACAAGCTTTAACCAGACACTGATAGAAGTCACAAGGCTTCTATATACTGCTAACCAAAAAAAGGTATTTAGCAGTTTATATTTACTAAAATAATTTAATTTTCATGTTCTGTGTACTGTGGGAGACCACATATAGTGAATGCAGGGTCCTGGGTTTAGTGACACTTTAAATGCACTGCGGTGGTGGTATGATACCCTATGAAAGTAAACCTCATATTCTCCAACAGTACCATTTTTCCTGGTACAACAGCAGCTTTTAAACATGTGCACGGATCTCAATAAGGGGATTTTGCTTCACTTTCTGTCATGTAGACTCAACAGAAAGTGAAAGGATTCCCAATGTGAGGAAAATTCTCACTCAGGTAATTATCACTGGAACGGGTATTCACAAGATCCCCCCTCTATTCCTCTCCTAGTGGAAACTAAAAATGTCCAACTTACCCTCACTTTAAGCCAAGAAAGCCAAGCAAGTGCTGCACAAAACGCATGCAAACCACATTCAAGCGTGTATCAAGCACGCATTAAGCGTGTGTTAAGCGTGCTTCAATTACAGAGAGTACTTCTTTCTAACAGGGACATAGACAGCAATGAAAAACATTATCATAGTTCTAACTCCTTACCACTCTATCCATATCTAAAAAAAAAAGTTTGTTTTTACCTAAAGTGTTTGTTACCCCACCATTTCATATTCCTGATCTGTGTCTGCTGCACCATGTACTTGTATGAAGAAGTCTCCTGTTCTCTTTGTATTGCTTCCTTTGTGTGGAAACCCTGGTGAGCCTGCCAGTCCCTCTGCTTACCTATTAAAAACTGACCACACTAAGCAGGAGAACGCATCATGATCAGTTCTCTAGCTATGCTGGGAACTCAGCCTCTTCTCTACCAATGATCAGACTTGTCCTGACACAACCCCCTTGCATAGCCATTCACTGGGAAGATTGGTGTGCTGCTGTTTCTCCTCCTCCCCCAGCTCTTATGCAGCTGAGAACAGAGGGAATGTTATCACTTATTAAAAAGGAAAAAATATTTATGTTTCGTATATATATATATATATATATATACAGTATCTCACAAAAGTGAGTACACCCCTCACCCCTCACTGAAGAAATGACACTTTGCTACAATGTAAAGTAGTGAGTGTACAGCTTGTATAACAGTGTCAATTTGCTGTCCCCTCAAAATAACTCAACACACCCCTAAGTGAAAATGTCCAAATTGGGCCCAAATAGCCATTTACCTTCCCCGGTTTCATGTGAGTCGTTAGTGTTACAAGGTGTCAGGTGTGAATGGGGAGCAGGTGTGTTAAATTTGGTGTTATCACTCTCACTCTCTCATACTCACTGGTCACTGGAAGTTCAACATGGCACCTCATGGCAAAGAACTCTCTGAGAATCGGAAAAGAAGAATTGTTGCTATACATAAAGATGGCCTAGGCTGTAAGAAGATCGCCAAGACCCTGAAGACGCCAAGCCCCTGAAACTGAGCTGCAGCATGGTGGTCAAGACCATATAGCGGTTTAACAGGACAGTATCCAATCAGAACAGGCCTCGCCATGATCAACCAAAGAAGTTGAGTGCACATGCTCAGCGTCATATCCAGAGGTTGTATTTGGGAAACAAACGTATGAGTGCTGCCAGCATTGCTGTAGAGGTTGAAGAGGTGGGGGGGGTCAGCCTGTCAGTGCTCAGACCATACGCCGCACACTGAATCAAAGTGGTCTGTATGGCTGTTGTCCCAGAAGCAAGCTTCTTCTAAAAATGATGCACAAGAAAGCCCGCAGTTTGCTGAAGACAAGCAGACTAGGGATATGGATTACTGGAACCATGTCCTGTGGTCTGATGAGACCAAGATAAACTTATTTGGTTAGATGGTGTCAAGTGTGTGTGGTGGCAAGCAGGTGAGGATAACAAAGTCAAGTGTGCCTTGCCTACAGTCGAGCATGGTGGTGGGAGTGTCATGGTCTGGGGCTGCATGAGTGCTGCCAGCACTGAAGAGCTACAGTTCATTGAAGGAACCATGAAAGCCAACATGTACTGTGACATACTGAAGCAGAGCATGATCCCCTCCCTTCAGAGACTGGGCCGCTGGGCAGTATTCCAACATGATAAGGACCCCAAACACACCTCCAAGACAACCACTGCCTTGCTAAAGAAGCTGAGGGTAAAGGTAATGGACTGGCCAAGCATGTCTCCAGACCTAAACCCTATTGAGCATCTGTGGGGCATCCTCAAACGGAAGGTGGAGGAGTGCAAGGTCTCTAACACTTTGAATGGAGGCCCTTTGGGTCTTGTATGGATATTAAAGGGAACCCCGCACCCAAATTAAAAAAAGGAAAGGCGTAGGGCCTGTTGTATCTGTTTGTAATTTTGAACTGGTACATTTTTAAAGTGTAGCTCCAGCCAAAAAATCAATTTTTAAGCTTTTTGGAAAACATAGGGAAGGGTTATCACCCCTGTGACATTTGTTTTGCTGTCTGTGCACCTCTTCAGAAGATTTTACCTCACTTTCTGTCCCAATGACAAATGTTTTTTGACAATTTGGGGTTTTTATTGAAACAAGGATTGGTGATAAAGCATCAGTGGAGAGGAGACACGTTTTTCCCATATTATCTCTTAAAGGAGAGAATTTTCCTTCCTAGGGGTAGATTTCATCTCACTTCCTGTTGTCTCCTTCCGTTTGCAAGTAGGAGTCATTTGTAAGTTGGATGTTTGAAAGTAGGGGCCTGCCCTATAAACTCTGCAGAAATTGTGGCCTTAGGTGTTGGTATTGCCACAACACTGTAATGCCCCGTACACACGGTCGGACATTGATCGGACATTCCGACAACAAAATCCTCGGATTTTTTCCTACGGATGTTGGCTCAAACTTGTTTTGCCTACACACGGTCGCACAAAGTTGTCGGAATTTCCGATCGCCAAGAACGCGGTGACGTCAAGCACGTACGACGAGACTAGAAAAGGCCGGTTCAGAACCAAGCGCAGCACCCTTTGGGCTCCTTTTGCTAATCTCGTGTTAGTAAAAGTTTGGTGAGAGACGATTCGCGCTTTTTCAGACTCGTGGCTTTCAGATCGTTTTCTGCCGTTCAGTTTGTGCTTGTGGGTTTGTATCTGCTCTTCAGTGCGTGCAAGCAAGTTCCGCGTGACTTTAGTCACTGTATTCTTGTTCGTTCGTTACTGGTTTTCAGGTCGCTCTTCACAGGCCTTGCTGTTCTTCAGTGCGTTCTGTTACTTCGTTCTGAGCAGCCGACCGTTTTCTAGCCATGTTTCGTATGCGTACTCCTCGTAGAGTTCGTGCTGTGCGGGGGCTTGGTGTTGGGGTCCTGACCTTGACACAAGTCCAGTCCATGAACAGGGTGGGGAGGAGTTCATGGACCAAGAATTGGTTGCTTCAGCGTGACCAGTTCTGTCATATGCCTTTGCTCCGTGAGATCCGTGAGAATAATCCTGATGATTTCAGGAACTTTCTCAGGATGACGGACCCCGTGTTTCACCGTTTGTTGGCTTCGCTGACCCCCTATATCAGCAGGCAGGATACCTGCATGAGGCAAGCCATCACTCCGGAGCAGAGGTTGGTCGCTACCTTGCGGTATTTGGCCACAGGGAGAAGCCTGCAGGACCTCAAGTTCTCAACAGGCATCTCCCCCCAGGCTCTGGGGATCATTATCCCAGAGACCTGTTCTGTCATCATACAGGTCCTACAGAAGGAGTATATGAAGGTAAGATTTTTATCCTTTTATATCACATTTTATTGTATTGAATGTTTGATAATATATTGTATTTCTTTCCTCATTCCCTAATTACCATGATTGTAATATGCTGTGAATGTCCCCTTTGTTCTCATGCATGCTGGATTTTTATGTAATTATTATTTTATGTCCTTCATACATATTTGCCCTTCAATAACCTCCCCAGCATGGTGTCTCCTGCCCTATATTCACCTCATGTAGTCACTTAACAATGTATTTTATCAGCTCCATAGTAGTGCTTTACCCCAAACACCCCCTAAAATGTTTGGAAATGTTATTTTGGATTTAAATGCAGGCAGAGGGCCAGAGGCTTTTTTTTGTGGTGTCCCCAAATTTTTTGTAACCCTCCCTCCCCCAACTGCTAAGTCAGCTGATCCCAATTCTCTATCCTCAATCATCTATCTGCTGTCTTTGCCAAACCCATACACAATATACCCACCTCTATAGTGCTCAGATTTATGGATGAATTCCCCAAAGCATGTAGTGCAAGGGCCTGCCTGTATACTTTCCAATGGTACTGTTTAAAGTTCTTGTATCCTATTATGATCTTGATAGGTAATAGCAGAATGTCCAAATGTGCTCAAATGTGTACAGTGTGTATTTATATCTTTGTATTATGACACTTCTTACCTGTCCAGTGGGCTGCCAATAGTGTAACTAAGGAGGGGCTGTTCCAAGTAATACCCTGTATTTAGGCATTCATCTCTCAATGAAGTGAAGAGGGTTACCTGTCCAAGAGTCCCCCCCCCCCCCTATAATGTTAGAAATGGCCTATGAGAGGGGGGGGAGGGGGAATATGATAGGTGTACCTTATACTTTGTTGTTGTTAAATTCCCCTTAATAAATGCTATCTGGAGGTTGACCCATAATGTTTGTGTCTAATCAGCTTGCCAGGTTTCTGTGAAAAAATAGTAATGTTTATTGTTTTTTCCTCAACAGTTTCCTTCAACGCCACAGGAATGGCAGACTGTGGCCTCCCACTTTGCCCAGCGGTGGGACTTTCCTAACTGCGGAGGGGCAATTGATGGGAAACACGTCCACATCGTCCCACCACCCAACTCGGGGTCGTACTATTATAATTACAAGGGGTTTAATAGTATAGTGATGTTGGCGGTGGTGTCGGCTAATTACGACTTCTTGTATGTGGACGTGGGGAAGAATGGCCGGATGTCCGATGGTGGAGTGATCGCCCAGACGGAGTTCTACAGGCGTCTCCAGAATGGCAGCTTGGACTTGCCACCTCCAGAGGACAATGTTGAAGGTCTCCCATTTGTGTTCGTTGCTGATGAAGCATTTGCGCTGTGGGACCACCTGATGCGGCCATTCCCGATGAGGACCCTCACCCCGGAACAGAGGGTTTTTAATTACCGGCTGGCCAGAGCCCGAAGAGTGGTGGAGAACACATTTGGAATCCTGGCCAGCCGGTTCTGATTATTTATGACACCCATCCATATGGCGGAGTATAAACTGAACCATATAATACTTGCCTGGTGTGTTCTCCATAATTTTCTACGAAAACATTCAGCCAACTATGCTGGCTCAGTTGGGCCTGAGGCCGGAATCCCAAATACATCAACAATGACGGCACTTGAAAGCGGCCGTCCTGGCTTGCCCTCCCTGAATGCCCGTGATGTCCGGTTACGATACCTGGAGTTCTTTGCGGGTAGGGGGGCTATCAATATGCCAGACAATATGTGACACCTTTTTCAAATAAAAAACAACCCAAAGAAATTCTTGGTGGACATTTACTGCTTGTGTTTGTTTTAGCTGACCCTGACAGAAATGTGTTGAGTGCAGAAAATGTCGTGATTGGGTAACCTTATAAAGAATAGTGTTGGCTGGTACTTCCTAAATGCAAAAACACATTTCACTCCAAGTGCACTTGCAACTGCACTGAACCTGCACTTGTAGTGCAAAGTGTATTTGCCCTTAGGAAATAACCCCCATTTTTGCATAAAACAGCAATTACATCACCCCAAAAGTGTTGTAGCGTTGAGACAATAATCCACACATTCTTGAGTAAGGCACTTTTTTATACCTGCACAATCACATGTGCATTTACCAAAGGTTTTTAAAACAAAACAACATGTTTGTTGTTTAACAATTTTTGTGGGGGGGCATTATCAAAAATCGAAATATCCATTTCAGATAAAACAGGCCTGTGTAAAACCAACAAGAAAGCCAAAAAACTTGAACTTACAAAGTTCACATTAGGTAAAACCTGAAGGCTATATCAGACATCAGTATTTAGGAACTGGGTTTGATATAGCGTTCAGATGGGGGGAAATCCCCCCTGGAAAAGCCAAATTTGGAAGATGCACACAAATTTACGAATGTCAACATGTGCTATCTGCCATCAGGGGGGATCAAGGGACGTGTTTTGGGGGAGCAAGCCCTTCCTCAACGCTACTTTATAATTGAGGAAGGGGTTGCACCCCCAAAACGCGTCCATTGATCTCCTGTGATGGCAGATAGCACATGTTGGCACACTGTGTGCATCCTCCAAATTTGGCTTTTCGAAACATTGTAAAAATTTTATTAACATAAAACAGGTGATTTTGTGGGGTTTAAATTCGCCCCAAAACATCAATGATGTTATTATTTTTTTTAATAACATCAGTGATTTGTTGCTGGATGTTTTGCAATTAGAGATTACATCCCATGATCTCCCCTATCAGTATCTGGGCACTTTCTGATGTAAAGCGTTCTGGATCCCGATCACCTAAAAAGAGATAAAGAACAAAAAAAACAGGTCTCAAAAATCTGCTAACATCCATCTCTTTTACCTGAGTCTGTGGTCGCAGACACTCACCTGTTGTGGTGCCAATCTCCACCACATCTTCTTCTTCCTCCTGCTCTTCTTCTTGTGTTTGGGGTATTTCCCCTTCTTCCAGAGGGGGGGGGCTCTGGTCTCCTGGGATGAGGAGTGACCTCCGAGTCTTTTCTCCCCTATGTAAAACAAAAATGGTATACTTAGCACACAGATATTTGATGGCAGAACTAGAAATAGGAAACATTGCTTGGAAGTGGGGTACAATTGTCTATTTTAGCCGAGTTCCAAGATGTATATTTTTTATGGCGTCACTTTACAGGCATACTATAGACACCCCCCAGGTACGATATTTAAAGGAATATTTCACTTTTTTTTTTTTACTTTAAGCATCATTAAAATCACTGCTCCCGAAAAAACGTCCGTTTTTAAAAGTTTTTTTTGCATTGATACATGTCCCCTGGGGTAGGACCCGGGTCCCCAAACCCTTTTTAGGACAATACCATGCAAATTAGCCTTTAAAATGAGCACTTTTGATTTCGAACGTTCGAGTCCCATAGACGTCAATGGGGTTCTAACGTTCGTGCGAACTTGCGGTCCGTTCGCGGGTTCTGGTGCGAACCGAACCGGGGGGTGTTCGGCTCATCCCTACCCATGAACATTAAAGTTGCCCTTTTAAACGTTACAATTACTAAAAGCATATGGAGCAGAACGAACGGAATAAAGACAGAAAGAATATGAACACAGCACAACTACTTACTTTTTTGCAGCACTCTCCGGATCTTTCGGTACTGCTCCGGCTCTCTCAACTTCAGGTCCGACCACCGCTTCCTGAGCTGATCTTTAGACCTTCGTACCCCGAAATTCCTCTCCAGACTCCGGACCACTTTACCAATGATTTTGGCCTTTCTGATGTTGGGGTGGGGGTAAGGCCCATATTTTCCGTCATAGTCGGACTTCTTCATGATGTCGACCATCTCCAACATCTCCCCAAACGACATATTTGTGGCCTTAAAACGTCTCCTTCTGGATCGGGACGTGCCTGGATCCGGGCTTTCCTCCTCTTCCTCGTTGTTCGAATTATCACGCACCTGTTGTAACTCCGCCATCATGCTCTTCCCCCACTGCGCCGAACGAAAAGGGGCGGGGAATAGAATAGAAAGAACGTCAGGGGTGGGCGGAGTTACACACATGCGCAGTGTGTATAAAGCGTAACACGCGTGCGTATTACGTACGATCTGTGAGCGGAGGAAGGAGCATTGGACGCGCCGATCATAAGAACGAAGGTAAGAGACAAACTTGGGCCTATACTGCTTCTAGATTGAGGCCTATATTGTAACAAGATTAGGAGAGTTTGGTGTGACATTAGGCTTTGTCTTGTGTTGTGTCTTGCAGTGAACATGGATATCTTAATGAGAGATACTGACTTCATGTCACTATTCATTGATATGCTAAGTGAGCTGCCCTGTCTGTGGGAGATTACCCACCCCCATTACAAGAACCAAGCAAAGAGGAAGGCAGCACTGGAGCAATTGTGTGAAATTGTGAAGCAGGTGATCCCCACGGCAGACATCACTTATTTAAAGATATTAATTGGTTGCCTGAGGAGCACATATCTGAGGGAGCGCACTAAAGTCCTGGATTCACAGAGATCCGGAGCAGCAGGTGACATCTATGTCCCCAGGATGTTGTACTACGACAGGCTGCACTTTCTGGCAAGCCAGACTGAACCCAGGCCATCCCTCTCAAGTCTTCCTTCCACGCTTCCTTCCCCCCCGGCTGAGGCTTCTGATGCCCAACCTGGGCCTTCCAGGCCACATGTGGAGGAGCCCAGATTGAGCCAGGTATAGCATTCCTCTAAATATTTCTGCTTGTCCAATCAATGATGTTACCTAGATGTTAGTTGGGAGTACTAATTTATGATTGTGATTGATGATGCAAAAACTAAAACCATGTCCCTTTTTCATACACAGGGAAGTCTCAGCCAGGAGGTGGCTGATCTGCAGGTCCCTCCACCCCCCCTGGAAACAGAAAGTGGCAGGAGGAGGAGTGCCCTAGAGGAGGCGGCTATCAGATTTTTTTCTAGGGCTACAGAGGTCCTGGGAGCACCACACACCATGCAGGAGAACCTTGCGGCATTCATAGCCTATAAAATGCAGAGGATGGAGGAGGGCCAAAAAGCCATGTGTCAGGCCCTCATATCAGAGGCTCTGGAGAAAGGTGTGAGGGGCCACATTACACCTCACACACAGCTTTGGGATGGTCCTCCTCCTCCTCCTGCAGGTCCTCCTCCTCCTCCTCCCTCTCCTCCAGGTCCTCCCAGTCCTCCTCCAGGTCCTCCCAGTCCTCCTCCTCCTCCAAGTCCTACTCCTCCTCCTGCCACATCTCCAACTGCACAGCCACAGCCGGGAAGGAAGTGTGAAAGGAAGACCAGAGAGTGATTGCCCTGGATCCAGTCTGGTCGGCCAAAAGATGCAGCCTCTTGTGGTACCACAGCCTGGGGACACTGATGTCATCTGCTGCTATCCAAGTCTCTGTGAATCCCGGACCAGACTGCCCTCCCTTACATATGGACTCCTCAGGCCACCAATTTTGAGGTTTAAGAATTGATGTCTGCCGTGGGGGTCCCAGGCTTCACTAATTTCTCTTGTTGATCCAGTGTTGCCTTCCTCTTTGTTTGGTTCTGAGCCCTTAATAAAGGATTTTTGTTTTGAATTATACTCTCCTATGTGTTTTACTTCAAAAATGATGGTTTGTTTGTGAGGATTCAGGTACATTTCAAATATACAATGTGAAATGAACAAGGGACAACAACAACAAAAAATCTCCTGGAGATTAAATAATAAAAGATATTAATGGTGTTGGGGTAACTTGCCACACAAAACACACACAAAAATATTCTGGAATAAAAATAAAAATAACATTGAACAAAGATCAGCCTTGGAAAAAATGCAAACATTAAAGAAAAAAAAAGGCTTAAAAAGAAAAAAATAAAAACATAAAAAATACAAAACTGTCAGATGTGACAACTAATAACAATATATTGAGGGAATCCCACTAAAAAAAACACAAATAAAACTTTGTGAGAAGTGTGTGTGAATATGAGCATTAAAACGACTTAATTCTTGTCACATTATAAAGAAGAAGAGAGTGCGCTGTATTAAACCATTTTTAACATTGCAGCGTGACGAAAGTGCTGTATCCATTGCGAACGCTAAGTTTACCAGAACGAGCTGTCCCGTGTCGGAATTTCTTCTGAGCATGCGTGGCACTTTGTGCGTCGGAACAGGCCACACACGGTCGGAATTGACGCGATCGGATTTTGTTGTCGGAAAATTTTATCTCCTGCTGTCCAACTTTGTGTGTCGGAAAATCCGATGGAAAATGTCCGATGGAGCCCACACACGGTCGGAATTTCCGACAACACGCTCCGATCGGACATTTTCCATCGGAAAATCCGACCGTGTGTACGGGGCATAAGTCCTCACAGTTACTCTTGGTGGGAGCTGGAACGGGCCCTGCTGTGAAATATTAGATCAAGAATTGTAATTACATGCATCTGTTGAACAGGGGCAGAAAAATTGGGCCTTTGGTGGTGGTGATGGTGCCACAACACTGTAAGTCCTCACACTTACTCTTGGTGGGTGCAGAAACGGGCCCTGCTGTGAAATATTAGATCAAGAATTGTAATTACATGTCCCTGTTGAACAGGGGCAGAAAAATTGGGCCTTAGGCACTGGTGCCACAACACTGCAACCCCTCACAGATACTCTAGGAATGAGCCCTCCTGTAAAATATTGCATCAAAAATTGTTTATACACGCCCCTGTTAAACAGGGGCTGAAAAACTGGGCCTTAGCCACTGGTGGTGGCGCCCAGAACCAAAAATATTATTACAAGCTATCAGCATGATCATTGAGGAGGAAGAGGCACTGGTGCTGGTGCCACAACACTGCAACCCCTCACAGATACACTAGTTGGAGCACAGGAACGAGCCCTGCTGCAAAGTATTGCATCAAAAATTATAACTACACACCCCTGTTAAACAGGGGCTGAAAAATTGGGCCTTAGGCACTGGTGCTGGTGCCACAAGACTGCAACTCCTCACAGATACTCTAGTTGAGTGCAGCAACGAACCCTCCTTGCAAAATATTGCATCAAAAATTGTAATTACACGCCCCTGTTAAACAGGGGCTGAAAAATTGGGCCTTAGCCACTGGTGGCGGCACCCAGAAACAAAAATATTCTTACAAGCTATCAGCATGATCATTGAGGAGGAAGAGGATAGTCACTCAGCATAACAGGATAGTCACTCAGCATCAGCATAGGCAGTCTTGAAGGGATCTGACTTTTCAAAAAAATTATTTGATTACATCAGCATCAGGTGCTTGGTAGCTGGTGGTGATCCAAGACTGATTCTTTTTTATGAAGGTCAGTCGATCGACCGAGTCGGTGGACAGGCGCACCCTGTGATCGGTTACAAAACCTCCAGCAGCACTGAATGTGCGTTCCGAAAGAACGCTGGATGCAGGACAGGCCAGTAGCTCAATTGCATATTGTGCAAGCTCTGGCCAGAAATCCATCCTCAAGACCCAGTAACCCAGAGGATGTTCGGCGGGAAAGGTATACAAGTCAGATCTTGCCCCTAGGTATTCCTGCACCATGTAAAACAGATGCTGGCGATGGTTGCTGTAACCGATCATACCTTGGGGCTGCAGGCTAAAAAATTGTCTGAAAGCATCGGCCAGACAGCCATCTTCTCCACCGCTCCTTCTTTGACTGACCGAAGCCTCAGCAACACGTTGTCCAGGAACAGGAGTTTGTAACCTCCCAGTCTCTGGGAACGCGTTGCACAGACCTTTCTGCAAGGCCTCCCAAAGATGTTTCATCCTCTGCTCCCTCTGCAATGGCAAGATAAGGTCCGCAACCCTACCTTTGTAACGTGGATCAAGGAGGGTTGCCAGCCAGTATTGATCCCGCTCCTTGATACCATGAATACGAGGATCCTTCCGCAGGCTTTGCAGGATCAGGGAGGCCATGCAGCGTAGGTTTGCTGAGGCATTCGTTCCGGAGTCCTCTAGGTCACTAAGGACAACATGATCTGCAGCCACCTCCTCCCAGCCACGTACAAGTCCATGGGTTTCTTGGGACTGTAAATGATCCCTTAAAGACTGCTGCTGATGCTAAGTGCCAGGCTCCACCTCCATGCTGACACAATCCTCCTCTATCTCCTCCTCATCCTCTTCCTGTGTGATCGGCGGGCACGCAAGAACACTGTCTGGATAAAGGGAGCCTTGAGAGCTAAGGAAGTCCTCCTCTTCCTGCCTCTGTTCTGCCTCAAGTGCCCTGTCCATTATTCCATGCAGCGTGTGCTCCAACAGGTGGACAAGGGGGACAGTGTCACTGATGCATGCACTGTCACTGCTCACCATCCTCATGGCCTCCTCAAATGGTGACAGGACAGTGCATGCATCCCTGATCATGGCCCACTGGCGTGGGGAACAAAAAACAAGCTCCCCTGGCCCTGTCCTGGTGCCATAGTCGCACAGGTACTCATTGATGGCCCTCTGCTGCGTGTGCAGCCGCTGCAGCATGGCCAACGTTGAGTTCCACCTGGTGGGCATGTCACAGATTAGGCGGTTCTTGGGCAGGTTAAACTCCTTTTGGAGGTCTGCCAGCTGAGCACTGGCATTATATGACCGGCAGAAATGCACACAGACTTTCCTGGCCTGCCTCAGGACATCCTGTAAGCCCGGGTACCTGCCCAAGAACCGCTGCACCACCAAGTTAAGGACGTGAGCCAAACAGGGCACATGGGTCATTTCTCCCTGTCGGAGGGCAGAGAGGAGGTTGGTGCCATTGTCGCAAACCACCATTCCTGCCTTAAGTTGGCGTGGCATCAACCACCTCTGAACCTGCCCCTGCAGAGCTGACAGAACCTTTGCCCCAGTGTGGCTCCTGTCCCCCAAGCACACCAGCTCAAGCACCGCATGGCATCTTTTGGCCTGCATACTTGCGTAGCCCCTTGAACAGCTACAGAGCACTGCTGGTTTCGAGGACAAAGCACAGGAAGAGGCCATGGAGGAAGAAGAAGAGGAGGGGGTGGAGGAGAGAGGTGTGTCACAATCATTAGTAGTGGCATTTTGGAGGCGTGGTGGTGGAACAACCTCCAACACTACTGCACCTTGTCCTGCATCCTTCCCAGCTGCCAGAAGAGTCACCTAGTGCACGGTGAAAGATAGGTAACGTCCCTGTCCATGCCTGCTGGACCATGAGTCAGCGGTAATATGCACCTCACCGCTGACCACCCTGTTCAGCGAGGCCAAGACATTGCCTTCCACATGCCAGTAGAGAGCTGGAATCCCCTTCCATGAGAAAAAGTGGCGTTTGGGAACCTGCCACTGAGGAACCGCACATTCCTCAAACTCACGGAAGGGGGCAGAGTCTACCAACTGAAAAGGCAGCAGTTGAAGTGCTAGCAATTTAGGCAAGCTAGCATTCAACCGCTGGGCATGTGGATGGCTGGGAGCGAACTTCTTTTCGGCGGTGCAGCAGCTGGGGCAGGGAAATTTGCCTGGTACAATCTGACGTCGGTCTACCGATAGCAGATTGCCCCCAAGTACTTGGCTGTGACACACCTAATTCTACACCTTCATTCCTCTCAGTGCAGGTCTCAGAGAGGACTGAAGGTATAGTGGAGTTGGAGATCCCAGCTGATGAGGAGCAAGGAGAGGTCCTCTTTGTTCTTTGGTGTGGGTCTTTTAGGTACGCTTGCCAACGAACTGCATGGCAGGTCAACATATGTCTGGTCAAGCATGTGGTGCCCAAGCGGGAGATGTTTTGGCCACGAGAGATATGCTTGAGACATATGTTGCAAATAGCAGTGATGGGATCTGATGCACTCGTCTCAAAAAAGGCCCACACCAAAGAACTTTTGGAATAACGCGCAGAGACAGCAGCACCCTGCACATGCGGAGCTATGCGGTGTGATGCAGTCAGTGTGCTGCCCTTAAGCTGGCCCCTGGAGGGCATCCTGCCTAGTTGGTGATGTGCCTCCTCCTCCTCCTCCCTCCTATCAGGCACCCACGTGGAGTCAGTGACCTCATCATCCCCTCCCTCCTCATCACTGGAGCAAAGCTAGCAGTATGCTGCAGCTGGGGGAACATGACTGCCAGATTGCTGTCCTTCTTGGGCACCCCCTCTCTCTGGGCTCACGTTACTGCCTTCCTCTAGCTGGGTACCATCATCGGAGCCTTCAAAACGCTGGGCATCCTCCTGGAGCATGTACCCAACACTGCGGTCAAACAGTTCGGGGGACTCCTCAGGAGTACATAGTGGGACTAGGGAAGGAGTGACTGATGCCATTGAGCCGAGGGAAGAGGCCGCTTTGGCAGCTGCTTTGCCAGACAAAGTACCCTGAGCCTGGGTGAGAGAGGATGAGGAGTATGAGGACAGCTTGGTCATCCACTCTACCAAGTCTTCCGCATGTTGCGGCTCAAGACGGCCAGCTGCTGAAAAAAAGGACAAACGTGTCCCACGGCCACGTGCTGATGAGGATGCACCGTCTCCACTACCAGCACTGTTGCCCCTAGACACAGAGCCTGCTTGTCCTCGTTTATTGGCTTGTGACTGTCTGCCTCTCCTTGTTGGCCTTTCAGACATACTAATGGCCTGCAGTGAGATGTAGCTGCACAAAGCTGTGATGTATATATATATTGATACTGCAGCTAGCAGAATCAACTGCCTGCCTGTAGTATTATTAGTATGAGAACACCAGCAATTGTCTCCAGGTAGCTTTAGGTGCACACTGTGCAGAAGATGCAGTACACTAACTGTAAATACTGTAACTGCCTGCCTGTGGTATTAATAGGAGCAGAACAACAGCAATTGTCTTCAGGTAGCTTTAGGTGCACACTGTGCAGAGGACGCAGTACACTAACTGTAAATACTGTAGCTGCCTGCCTGTGGTATTAATAGGATCAGAAAAACACCACTCATTTTCTTCAGGTAGCTTTAGGTGCACACTGTGCAGAGGACACAGTACACTAACTGTAAATACTGTAGCTGCCTGCCTGTGGTATTAATAGGAGCAGAACAACAGCAACTGTCTCCAGGTAGCTTTAGGTGCACACTGTGCAGAGGACGCACTACACTAACTGTAAATACTGTAGTTGCCTGCCTGTGGTATTAATAGGATCAGAAGAACACCACTAATTTTCTTCAGGTAGCTTTAGGTGCACACTGTGTAGAGGACACAGTGCACTAACTGTAAGTATTGTAGCTTCCTGCCTGTGGTATTAATAGGAGCAGAACAACAGCAATTGTCTCCAGGTAGCTTTAGGTGCACACTGTGCAGAGGACGCACTACACTAACTGTAAATGCTGTAGCAGAACAACAGCAATTGTACTCAGAGTCTCATGTAATCGTATTGGAAAGATCTGAGTGGAACTGGGAAAAGTGACCTGGGGTGTGCCAAAAGTCACATGGTAAGTATGCCTAAAAGGGGCATACCCAAGTAGAAGTAAAAGAGAAGAGATAGCAAGAAAAAAGGGGAAGGGTGGGTGGGACGGACATGAAAGACACCGTCGACAGGCAAGGAGGAAGGAGTACAGGTTTAAATACATCCAGACTCCTCCTACAAAATCAGGCTGACCTGTGGTCAGCCTTCCATTTCTACTCAAAGTCTCATGTAATCGTATTGGAAAGGTCTGAGTGGAACCGGGGAAAAGTGACCTGGGGTGTGCCGAAAGTCACATGGTCAGTATGCCTAAAAAGGGGCAAAAATAAGACAGAAGTATGAGCTAGCAAGCGATTGATGAAAAGTAACCGTATGTGACTTTGAGCAGCCAAACCGCATGAAAGCCCATGACATCTCCACAATTGGATCCAGGACGTTTCCAGAGATGCATGCTGAATTTCACCTACTTAACTACTCCACAACGTGAAACACGGACCCCTTGGAGAGAAGCAGCAGAAACTGCACCTATCCTAAAAGAATGGCCAAATCTAGGTATGGCAGCAGGGTATGGCAATGTTTATGCACTGCGCTAGTGAAGAAGGGAGCAAAGTAAGCAAAGTGGCCTGTCCCTGGGTACTTCCGCTGATGCCACCATGAGTCGGTCTAGGACTGTGACCGGGCGCCGGCTTGTGGAAAGCTTGAGCTGAGAGTGGCAAAAAGGCAATGAACACAAGTAGATATTGAATGTATGTATCAAATACAACCTAGGACACTGAGACGGAAAAACCTGGAAGGTATCCCAGGCCGTGTAACCAGCCTTCCTAGGCTTAAACTGACAATGACTTGTTGACCAAGCTTCAATTGTAGCACAAAAGCCAGGACGTTGTAGCACAGGGGTGCATGGCTGGGACCTGCTGGAACTAAAATGGGACAGAACATCTGCTGCTGTAAACACTACCTTACTGATGAACCTATAGTGAATGAAAAATTGAACTGGAAGGGCAGCTAAATCAGCCTACATACAACAAAGTGTAAAGACCTGGAACTGTTTGACACCACCTGAGGTAGACTGATTGTCCATGCAATCACCAGCCCAACCATCTCCCCTTGCCATCCGAGGGACGTGGGCACAGAGGAAAGTGACGTTAGTTCCCGTAGAACAGCAGGACCCTGTTTGAGAACTATGATGAGGAGGAAATCACCCACACAGTGGATGACTACCTGACAGCTTACTACATGGGAGAGTATCCAGCTGAATGCCAGTGCGAAAGTATCTAATGGCCAACGGCTGCTTAAGGACCTAAAGGAAAATTTAGTAGAAAAATGACAGACCCCACCACCTGAGCCTATACCACTGCCTGAGTGACGGCTGAACCCGGAGTTTACAAGGAAACCATGCTACCATGTACAGAACCCCTAACCGGAGCAGGATGGATGGAGGCAAAGTCTTTAATATCTGCTGCCAGTGAGATGACTTATGCAAACGAGAACAAACACTGTCATAAACAAGAGTTAACCAAATGAATCCCAACCTACCTTAAGAAAAAGGAAAATCTCATGTTTCCCTTACCGCTACTGATATAAAGGTGACCGATAATAAATGTCAAAGTAACCATTATGCAGGACTGAAAATGTGACAGTCTCCAGGAACTAGCAAGGCCGAGATACCTGAGGCATTTGAGGCAGATTAAAAACGTAACTCAGGCCTATGCAACCTGAAGACGTGTCAGGCAAGAGACATGAGAAGTGTGATGTCATGACGTATGAACTCGTGACAAGACATGTGAGAAACTGATAAGGAGACTTGCCACTATACCAGCCAATTAAAAACGATAGTCTCAAACCTTTGGAACCCAAGAACATAATAATTAACCCCGCTTAGGAGCGTTGCCGTAAGATCTAATGTGTAGATATGAACCTGACTTGTGTATGAAATGACAATGAAAGGAATGTACCTACCCGTCTCAAGAAACTAGCCAAGCCGAGTTACCTGAGGCACATCAGGCAAATTAAAAACATAAACTCAGGCCTATCCAACCTGAAGACATGTCAGGCAAGTGATGCGAGTAGTGAGATGTCATGACGTATGAACTTGTGACGTGGTCATGAGCGAACAGATGAGGAGACTTGCCACTTTACAAGCCAATTAGAAATGATTAACTCAATCCTTTAGCACCCATAACGTGATAGGTAACCTTTCAGAGGAGTGTTACAAAAAGACACAAGGCGTAGATGAACCTGACTCATGAATGAAATGAAAATAAGAAATGTACATTGTGCTGGACTGAAAACGTACCAGTCTCAAGAAACTAGCCAAGCCGAGTTACCTGAGGCACATCAGGCAAATTAAAACGTAAACTCAGGCCTATGCAACTTGAAGACGTGTCAGGAAAGTGAAACGAGTAGTGAGATGTCATGATGTATGAACTTGTGACGTGGTCACAATGAACCTGAGAACGTGTCAGGCAACTGATAACTTATTGAACAGAAACCGAGATGTAACGTATGTAACACGGATGAGGAGACTTGCCACTGCACAAGCCAATTAAAAACGACCAACTCAATCCGTGCGAACCAGAAACGAGACAGGTAACTGCAGTGGATAATGCCAAGATTAACTGTGAAAATATAACTAAAAATGATGAAACATGTGAATGATACCCAGCAAAATGATGAAAATAACAACCACAAACTGAATGAAAAAACACACAACTGGGTGAGGAACATAAACTGCGTGAGAACCATGAGCAGACTGAGAAAAATAACCTGCGTCAGGAATGTAAGCTGCGTGAAGGAACGTAACTGAACAAAAACCGTGAGTAGCATGAGCAGCATTAGAACCGAGGCTGCATGAGAAAAGTAGTTGCACGAGCACTTAAACTGTATGAGCAACGTGAGATACGTGGAAACCCGGGGAAAACGTGCGTCACATGGGAAACGTGCGTAGGCCTAAAAAATAAAAGAAATATAAAAAATTGCATGAGAAACGTAACATTGCAAGAGAAATGTAACATCGCAAGGGAAAATTACATCACAAGAGAAAACTAACATCGCAAGAGAAACATAACATCGCAAGAGAAACGTAACATCGCAAAGAAAATTAACATCGCAAGAGAAACGTAACATCGCAAGAGAAACGTAACATCGCATGAGAAATGTAAAATCACGAGAGAAATGTAAAATCGTGAGAGAATTGTTACATTGCATGAGAAACTTAAAATCGTATGAGAAATGTAAAATCGCGAGTGAAACGTTGCATTGCATGAGAAACGTAAAATCGCATGAGAAATGTAAAGTCGCAAGAGAAACATAACATTGCATGAGAAATGTAAAATCGCATGAGAAACATAACATTGCATGAGACACGTGACATTGTATGATAAACTTAGAATCACATGAAAAAAGTAAAATCACATGAGAAACTTAAAATCGCATGAGAAACGTAACAGCGCAATAGAAACGTAAAAATGCAAGAGAAACGTGACATTGCATGAGAAACGTGACATTGCATGAAAAACGTAAAATCGCATAAGAAACGTAAAAATCCCATGAGTGAGAACGAGATACGAAAGCTGCGACATTTGAGAGCTAAATTAAAACTGATTGTACACTGAACACATTTTTTGTCCAGTTCCTAATAACTGGCCAAAATGCACTCAAACGGGCAATGTGGGCACCCACTCACCTGACAAACCCGCAGTCGAAACCAAGGTGCTAGAAGCAAGAAAGCTGTCTAAACCCCAACTGCACTGGGTGCCAGCATGCAGTACCCCCAGCAGGGGATTCCTCCATCCATGCTCCTAACACCCAGTGCCAGCACCCAGCTCGACCATTCCAGCGGACCAGCCGAACTGGCCGAGCCAGGGCCATGAATGCAGTAGAGCTCTCTCCCTGGCTGCAATCTGCGGCGTCCATGGAGAGTCAAATATGGCCGTGACATCATGTATCAAGGAGGATGACGGGAAATGTAGTTCCGGATATGCCATGCTGCCTATTCCGAGACTTACATGCCCACAGACATGCCCAGCCCACACTTCTGATTGGCGAGCAGGAATCTGCACTCCAGTCAGAATGAACCATGACTAACCCGCCCCCTCAGCCATGCCTACAACCACTCCTATGAGCCCAACCCACACTACCCTCGTTCATCCCATTGCCTGGACAAGCCCCGCTCCTCGGACATACGGCCGATCTTCAGACTGAGTAGCTCCGCCCCCTCCGTGCTCTGAACTGGCGGTACACTGTCCGGGGATGACCGGGGGGGGGATGGAGGGGAATCGGATGATGGAACAGCACTCCGCAGTGGGGGCCTAACCTGACCTGTGCGTGAAAAGGCAGGCAGCACCCCCTTGAGACACCCACCCACATAAACCACAGGCGTGAGTGCCTGGAGAAACAAAATAATCCTGCTGCAGCCCAACCCAAGCTGCCATCTCGCTGAATGAAAACCGGAAGTGCCGAAACCGGAAGTGACGATGGAAACAAGGAGGAATATGTGAGCCACCACTGCAACACGAGAGACACCGTCGACAGGCAAAGAGGAAGGAGGGCGGGTTTAAATACATCCCGACTCCTCCGACAAAATCAGGCTGACCTGAGGTCAGCCTTCCATTTGTCTCCAGGTAGCTTTAGGTGCACATTGTGCAGAGTACGCACTACACTAACTGTAAATGCTGTAGCTGCCTGCCTGTGGTATTAATAGGATCAGAAGAACACCACTAATTTTCTTCAGTTAGCTTTAGGTGCACACTGTGCAAAGGACACAGTGCACTAACTGTAAATACTGGAGCTGCCTGCCTGTGGTATTAATAGGAGCAGAACAACAGCAACTGTCTCCAGGTAACTTTAGGTGTACACTGTGCAGAGGACACAGTGCACTAACTGTAAATACTGTAGCTGCCTGCCTGTGGTATAAATAGGAGCAGAACAACAGCAATTGTCTCCAAGTAGCTTTAGGTGCACGCTGTGCAGAGGACACAGTGCACTAACTGTAAATACTGTAGCTGCCTGCCTGTGGTAATAGTAGGAGCAGAACAACAGCAATTGTCTCCAGGTAGCTTTAGGTGCACACTGTGCAGAGGACACAGTGCACTAACGGTAAATACTGTAGCTGCCTGCCTGTGATATTAATAGGATCAGAAGAACACCACTAATTTTCTTCAGGTAGCTTTAGGTGCACACTTTGCAGAGGACTCAGTGCACTAACTGTAAATACTGTAGCTGCCTGCCTATGGTATTAATAGGAGCAGAACAACAGCAATTGTCTCCAGGTAGCTTTCGGTGCATACTGTGCAGAGGACGCACTACACTAACTGTAAATGCTGTAGCTGCCTGCCTGTGGTATTAATAGGAGCAGAAGAACACCACTAATTTTCTTCAGGTAGCTTTAGGTGCACACTGTGCAGAGGACGCACTACACTAACTGTAAATGCTGTAACTGCCTGCCTGTGGTATTAATAGGAGCAGAAGAACACCACTAATTTTCTTCAGGTAGCTTTAGGTGCACACTGTGCAGAGGGCACAGTGCACTAACTGTAAATACTGTAGCTGCCTGCCTGTGGTATTAATAGGAGCAGAACAACAGCAACTGTCTCCAGGTAGCTTTAGGTGCACACTGTGCAGAGGACGCACTACACTAACTGTAAATACTGTAGCTGCCTGCCTGTGGTATTAATAGGATCCGAAGAACATCACTAATTTTCTTCAGGTAGCTTTATTTGCACACTGTGCAGAGAACACAGTGCACTAACTGTAAATACTGTAGCTGCCTGCCTGTGGTATTAATAGGATCAGAACAACAGCAATTTTCTCCAGGTAGCTTTAGGTGCACACTGTGCAGAGGATGCACTACACTAACTGTAAATGCTGTAGCTGCCTGCCTGTGGTATTAACAGGATCAGAAGAATACCACTAATTTTCTTCAGGTAGCTTTAGGTGCACACTGTGCAGAGAACGCACTACACTAACTGTAAATACTGTAGCTGCCTGCCTGTGGTATTAATAGGATCAGAAGAACACCACTAATTTTCTTCAGGTAGCTTTATTTGCACACTGTGCAGAGAACACAGTGCACTAACTGTAAATACTGTAGCTGCCTGTCTGTGGTATTAATAGGATCAGAACAACAGCAATTGTCTCCAGGTAGCTTTAGGTGCACACTGTGCAGAGGATGCACTACACCAACTGTAAATACTGTAGCTGCCTGCCTGTGGTATTAACAGGATCAGAAGAATACCACTAATTTTCTTCAGGTAGCTTTAGGTGCACACGGTGCAGAGGACGCACTACACTAACTGTAAATACTGTAGCTGCCGGCCTGTGGTATTAATAGGATCAGAAGAACACCACTAATTTTCTTCAGGTAGCTTTAGGTGCACACTGTGCAGAGGACACAGTGCACTAACTGTAAATACTGTAGCTGCTTGCCTGTGGTATTAATAGGAGCAGAACAACAGCATTGTCTCCAGGTAGCTTTAGGTGCACACTGTGCAGAGGACACACTACACTAACTGTAAATACCGTAGCTGCCTGCCTGTGGTATTACTAGGATCAGAAGAACACCACTAATTTTCTTCAGGTAGCTTTAGGTGCACACTGTGCAGAGGACGCACTACACTAACTTGTAAATACTACAGCTGCCTGCGGTACTGTACTAATAGGATCAGAAGAACACCACTAATTTTCTTCAGGTAGCTTTAGGTGCACACTGTGCAGAGGAAGCACTACACTAACTTGTAAATACTACAGCTGCCTGTGGTACTGTACTAATAGGATCAGAAAAACACCACTAATTTTCTTCAGGTAGCTTTAGGTGCACACCGTGCAGAGGACGCACTACACTAACTGTATATACTGTAGCTAATAGGACTAATAGGATCAGAAGAACACCAGCAATTTTCTTCAGGTAGCTGTAAATACTGTAAAAACACCTGCCTGTCTGTCAGTAGTAGGAAGAGAATAACAGGAACGGAACTAGCTAAACTGAATACAGTATATATATATATTTATGGTCGGAGCCCTATGTCCGATATGGACATAGATAACACTTATAGTAAAGATAAGACTTACCATCGGAAATAGACCTGAAAGTGTGGACTTACCATATGAAATAGACCTGAAAGTGTGCCTTGGTCTAATGGCCGGTATGCCAAAATAAGGGGGCATACCCTGGTTTAAGAAATGATTATTCTGTAAGAGAAATGAATGAAATGAATAGTTGAGAAATGCTGTGAAATGGGGATGGGAGGGTGGGTATCGCGCACAGGAAACCGACAAGCACCACAGGTGAGCGGGCTGCTTAAATACCCCCCGGGCTCCTCCCATAAATTCAGGCCACCATACTGGCCTTCCTACTTATGGTCGGAGCCCTATGTCCGATATGGACATAGATAACACTTATAGTAAAGATAAGACTTACCATCGGAAATAGACCTGAAAGTGTGGACTTACCATATGAAATAGACCTGAAAGTGTGCCTTGGTCTAATGGCCGGTATGCCAAAATAAGGGGGCAAAAACATTCAGGTAGGGTTATAATTTTTATTGGTTTTCAGTTATTTATTGAGCCAATTTGGAGAATGCCTGTGCCATCTCTGTTTGTGGATTGGGGATGTACCGGGCGAAGCAGGCTGATTTCCACCTGCCTAACCTTTTGATGATGTGATCTGGCACCCCGTGGCGGGATGCCGCGGAGGCTGCTCCGATGCGGAAAGAGTGTCCGGAATACTGACTAGGGTTAAGGTGGAGATTGCGGAGAAGTATTCTTATGTGGCTCACAAACTGAGAGGCATTTAAGGGTTTGACTGGGAATGGTAGCAGGGGACTGCTGTCTGGTTGTTCAGGTAGGAGAGATAGGAGTCGGTTGAGTACAGCGACTGGACACCAGCTGTTGTTGGTTCTGTAGAGGTGGATGTTCACTCCCGAGCCAGTTTGCTGGGTTTTAGAGACCTCGAGATGCAGGATAAAGTGGTCTTGGTGTCGAAGCAAGTGTCGTCTGCATAGTACTAGGTCTGTGGGTTTGTTAGTGGTGAATTCGCCAGGCCGCAAGAACCCGTAGTAAGCTAAATATATGGCTGCTTGTAGGACCGTGCTGGGGAGCAGACCGAATGGCGAAGTAGCCAGTATGTTTGACATGTCCCTAAAGATGGGCCCCGTAATGGGCAAACGCTTAGTGCTGATGACTGGTTGTTGTTTCTGTATTCCCCTTAGGATGGCTCGTATAGCGTGGGATGAGAACAGTGACGACTTCGTCGGGTCTTCAAGCGCCATGAAATGTTGAATGCCGGCTAGGTATAACCGGATGGTGTTGTAGGATAAGGCCAGCTGCGTGTGGCAGTGTGCTGTGAAGGCCAGTACCTGTTTGATATCTGTTGGTTCTTTGCGGCAGGGCGTGAGGAATTTGTTGAAAGCCTTCCAAGCTGTCTGGTAGGCTTTGAGTGTGTTGCGGGAGAGGGAATTATTTATGAGTTGCGTAGCTCCGTGTAGATGTTGCACTAATCCAGGGTCAGTTGTGACCAGACGGGGATAGGGGCCGACATTGGGTCGGCATCGGGAACCTGTTTGAAAAAGGAGGGATAATTGAAACGTGATAGTGCGTCAGCTGCTGAGTTGTATCTGCCGGGTATAAATTCACAGTGTATGTTGAACTGATGTTGTAAGGACAGTTGAACCAACCTGCGCAGGAAGGACATGACTGCTAGGGACTTGGACCTGCCTCTGTTGATGATGTCTGCCGTGGCCTGGTTGTCGGTGGTGAAGACTACGGTTTGTCCTGTCCAGTGGTGGCCCCAGAGTTGTGCGGCTGCCACTATGGGATAAAGCTCAAACAGGGCAGATGTTTGGGAAAAGCCGGGTATCAATAGTATCTGTTGAGGCCAGGGTCCTGAAAACCAATGATGGCCAAAAATTGCCGCGAAACCTGTGGAGGCTGCAGCGTCAGTCACTACCTGGGGTGAATGGATCGAAACCATAGGTATGAATAAAGATATGCCATTCCAGGCGGACAAGAATTCCTCCCACATTGATAGGTCCGCTATAGCTGCGGAGTCTAATTTCAAAATCTGATCAGGGTCTTGAGTTTCTGACAGAAATCTAAGTAGGCGTGATACGAATGTGCGGCCTTGTGGGATAATTCGCATAGCGAAGTTGAGCATACCTAGGAGAGACTGCAACTGTTTTTTGGTACAGCCCTTGGTGTGTGTAAACTCGTGAAGGACTGCCCTAATGCGTGTTAATTTGTCGGGGGGGAGACTGGCCTGCATTGCGCAGGTATCCAAGCTGACCCCGAGAAAGGTGATGATGTTTGCTGGACCGTCGACTTTGTGCTCGGCGATAGGAACGTTGAGGTTTCCAAAAATTACTCTCAGTTTGTCAAGATCTCCTGGGGGCTTGTTGGGCGGTTCTATCAGTAGGAAGTCATCCAGGTAATGGATGACTTCATGGCATTGGCCCTTGTGTAATAGTATCCAAACGAGGGACTGTGCGAACGTGTCGAAGAGCCACGGGCTACTCTTCGAACCGAAGGTGAGTTTCGTAGCAAAATAATACGCTTCCTTCCATTTGATGCCATGCCAGCACCAAAGGGATGGGTGGATGGGCAGGAGCTTGAAGGCATCCGAGATGTCGGCTTTGGAGAGCCAGGCACCTGTGCCTGCTTTGATGATCGCTTGTATTGCCATGTCCACGGAGGAGTATTTTAGGGAAAACTCTTCGGAGGGGATCAGGGAATTGAGACTGGGTATGTGCGAAGAATGAGGCGCAGACAAGTCGTACACCAAACGCAATTTATTAGAGAATTTGCCCTTGACAAGCCCAATAGGGCTGACTCTCCATGTGCTGAAAGGGGGGCAAGTGAAAGGGCCTATTACATAGTCTCGATCTACCTCTGCCTGTAAGAGCTGATCTATGGCCTGTTCGTCGATGGCTGCCGAACGAAGATTGGCGCATTCGTGAGTACTGTGGGGTAGTGCAATGAGGCCGGTGTGAAAGCCTATTGTGAAGCCTTGGATAAGGTAGGTGGCCAGGGAAGGGGTGGGGTGTGAAGTGAGATACAGTCCTAGCCATAAGATGTTGATTCGGCTTAGTCATGCCCTCTTGTTTTGCTTGACTTCACACAAATTCCTAGGGTGTGCTCTTTGGCATAAAGTGCAGATGTGAAGTAGGCGGCATTGGCTGAAGTTGCAGGACCCATAGTTGTAGTTATTACAGATGGCTGCCCCTCCCACGGTTCGGACTGGGCGTCCGAGTTTGTCCACCTGAGGCGTTGGTTCAGGGGGTGACTGGCCCTGTACTGTACCTGAGGTAGAGGGGAACTCGAAGGGCCGTCTGATCGCCGTATTGGCGCACCAGGTGGCAGTGTGGGTGGAAGACTGGCAAATTGCACACAGAGGTGAGCGTAAGCCGGCAAAGTGGCGGCAAAAGAGCTCTGTGTCCATGAGACTCCAATCTGTCGCGATCTGGAATTGTGCGAATCTAGCGGCGGCCTTGGCTGAGAAGGAACGATGATAATCGTAGAAAGCGAAACCTCCATACTTGTGGCCCAAGTCTACCACAGTATGGAGGTATAAGTCCAGCTCTTCCCGCCTGCTGGGGGTGGCTGAGCACAGGACATCTCTGAGCATGCCAAAGGCCAGGGTAAATTCGGGGACTGATAGCTTGCGGTTCAGCCTGGGGTCTTTGGCTTTAATGACCACCGATATGTCGCCCCAGGAGTAGGCTTTATTTTCTGCTAAATCATGCACGGAGATAAGGAGAGAGGCCAGGTTGACGTCCTTGCCGTCCAAAATGTCCTTCCTGATACTGGTTGGGACCAGGTGGGAGGGGTAGACAATGACGCTTGAGCCTGAGGTACCTGTAGGAAGAGGTGTCAAGGTCTGAGTTGCCGTTGGGTCGGGGACAGCTGTGGCCGGTCGGGCCTCCAGAAGTGCCACCCTGGCTTGGACGTCTGCAACTGAGGTGGATAGAGATGATACCATTGTGTGTAACTGCGAGATGGCCGATGATATGGACTGGAGGGATGCCTGTTGGGTACTGGGTCCTGCTGCTGGTGGGGGGAAGAAGAGTTTGAAGAGCTCGCCTTTCCTCGCTGTGGCGGGGAAGGGGACACCTCTGCGTCTGAGCTCTGCCGTCAGTCTGGGGATAGTCCATCCCCTGAGGGATTGCACGCTGCCGCTTTCTGAGACCGGAGTAGGTGATAGAGGGGCCGTGAAGTCTTCACTGCCGGCCTGGGACATGGTTGCTCTGGTGAGGATCTCTCGAGCTTTATCTCCTGGTTGACTGTAACCTATTGAGGGTGAGATGGATTTCAAGTTTTTCTTTGATCCGCTGCGTCATACTTACCCGACTTGTTCTCCCTCTTTTTTTTTTTTTTTTTTACCTGGGGGGATATCGTCCAACCTGGTGCAGGGTGGACCTACTGAACTTTGACTGACCTGAGGAAGATGAAAGGTGACAATTCGTGAAGGGATTGCTAAGTAACTTGAAGCAATGATTTGTATGGTGCTTGCAATTTGTGACAATGAAATGGTTCGAAATGTTTGCCTTGATTGTGAAATGAATGAACTGCATGACAGAGGTGCGGCCTGGTCGTGTCACGATTTGTTCGACCGTGGACCGGGCTCTGGAGCATGTATTGAAATGAGGCAACTAAAATACTGGTGCTCCTGGGTCGAATCGGTGCTTGTTTGCTGCATCTGGATTCGAATAGGAGTGCGGTATTGAATAAATGAGAGAAATGATTGTTTTGACCGAGGCTCGTATTGGTTGTGCCGTGTTAGCGACTGGCAACCAACCGAGCTCTGGTGTGGGTATGAAATGTGATCGAAACCTGTGATGCATGCCGTGCCGAATCGGTGCGCCTTGGATGCGACTGGTTTCGAAACGGTGATACGTTGTGAGAGTACAATGGTAGAAATTGCGTGACAGAGATATGGGTCAATCCCCGGTGTCTGCGATTCAGCTATGATCCGGATTTCTGGAGCATGTATCAGAAATGTGGCCAATCCTGGGGCACGCCGAGACGAATCGGTGCATTTTCATGCGACTGAATTCCTGTCGGAACGTGATACGTGGGAATGAAATGATAACCATGACAGAGGTACAAATGACTGATAAGGTAACTCTGGAGCATGTATAGAAATGAGGCCGATCCTGGGGCACGCCGAGATGAATCGGTGCATTTTTTATGCGACTAAATTCATGTCGGAACGTGATACATGGAAATGAAATGATAACCATGACAGAGGTACAATTGACTGATAAACGTAACTCTGGAGCATGTATAGAAATGAGGCCAATCCTGGGGCACGCCGAGACGAATCGGTGCATTTTTTATGCGACTGAATTCATGTCGGGACGTGATACATGGGAATGAAATGATAACCATGACAGAGGTACAAAATGACTGATACAACGTAACTCTGGAGCATGTATAGAAATGAGGCCAATCCTGGGGCACGCCGAGACGAATCGGTGCATTTTTATGCGACTGAATTCATGTCGGAACGTGATACATGGAAATGAAATGATAACCATGGCAGAGGTACAATTGGCTGACAATAACGTAACTCTGGAGCATGTATAGAAATGAGGCCGTAATAACTGGGGCACACCGGGACGAATCGGCGCATCTTTGGTGCGATTGGATTCGAATCGGAGCGCGGTAGGTGACTGAAATGAGAAATGATTTGAAATGTCAGAAATGAGTTTTCAGAAATAAGAAATGATTTGAAATGTCCGAAATGATTTTTAGAAATGTTGTTCCAGAAATGAGAAATGATTTGAAATGTCCGAAATGAGTTTTTTGAAATGTTTTAGAAATGAGAAATGATTGGTACCGAACTAACTTGATTTGATAATTTTACAAGCTGCGACTGGCTATGGCTGTCTACTAATACCGACATGCTAGAAATGATGCGACGTCAGCGTCGCTGTGCTATCGAATTGTAACATATCGAAAGTACGAGCGATATACATTGCAGTTTGTGCGATGCGGGTGAAACGAAATTTGAACTCACGGTTTAGTGACATGATATGAAAAACGAAAAGTCCGACGGGACCTTACCTGCGACAGCCAAGCCAGACGCGTGGTACAACTATGAACGAAAACGCGGACTTCGAAAGTTTAGAGTACGGAGTATCGAATACGGGAACTGCGAGGCAAGAACTTGCGGACGCTGGTATATCGAATAGTCGGCTCAGTGACGTATATCGCGCACAGGAAACCGACAAGCACCACAGGTGAGCGGGCTGCTTAAATACCCCCCGGGCTCCTCCCATAAATTCAGGCCACCATACTGGCCTTCCTACATATATATATATACATACACACACATTGCACTGCAAGTGCAGCTAACTGACTTGCCTGCCTACTCTATCTAACTTAAATCAAATGACACTGTCTCTCTATCTATCTCTCTCTCAACGCCGGAACACACTACACAGGGCCGCCATGTAGGCGGCCTTATATAGTGTATGGCGTGTACTAAACCCACTGAGCCATAATTGGCCAAAGCCAGGCGGCGCTGTGATTGGCCAAGCATGCGGGTCATAGTGCATGCTTGGCCAATCATCAGCCAGCAATGCACTGCGATGCCGCAGTGAATTATGGGCCGTGAAGCGCCACTCGATTTTGTCGCGAACGGCCCATGTTGTTCGGAATTCGGCGAACGACCGAACAGGCAATGTTTGAGTCGAACATGCGTTTGATTCGAATACGAAGCTCATTCCTAGTGCCCATCAATTCTGCCTATCAGCACCACCTATCAGTACTCATTAATGCCGCCTAACAGTGTCCATCAGTGCCACCTATCAGTACTCTTCAATTCTGCCCATCAAAGCCCATCAATACTGCCTGAGTTCTGCCTATCAGTGTTCCTCAGTGCCCATCAGTACCTCCTATCAGTGCACTTTAATGCCACCTATCAGTGCAGCTTATCAGTGCACATTAGTCAATGTGGCCTGTTAGTGCTCATCAGTGCCTCCTATCAGTGCCCATCAGTGCCTTCTATTAGTTCCCATCAGTGCCTCCTATCAGTGTCCATAAGTTCCTCCTATCAGTGTCCATCAGTGCCTTCTATCAGTGACCATTAGTGCCTCATATCAGTGCCCATCAGTGCCTTCTATCAGCGCCTTCTATCAGTGCCCATCAGTGCCTACCATCAGTGCTCATCAGTGCCACCTATCACTGCCCATAAATGCCTTCTATCAGTGCTCATTAGTGCCTTCTATCAGTGACCATTAGTGCCTCCTATCAGTGCCCATTAGTGCCTCCTATCAGTGCCCATTAGTGCCTTCTATCAGTGCCCGTCAGTGTCTTCTATCAGTGTCCATCAGTGCCTTCTATCAGTGACCATTAGTGACTCATATCTGTGTCCATAAATGTCTCCTAACAGTCCCCATTAGTGCCTTCTATCAGTGACTATTAGTGCCTCCTATCAGTGCCCATTAGTGCCTCCTATCAGTGCCCATTAGTGCCTTCTATCAGTGTCCATCAGTGCCTTCTATCAGTGACCATTAGTGCCTCATATCAGTGCCCATTAGTGCCTTCTATCAGTGTCCATCAGTGCCTTCTATCAGTGACCATTAGTGCCTCATATCAGTGCCCATTAGTGCCTTGTATCAGTGCCTTCTATCAGTGTCCATCAGTGCATCCTATCAGTGCCCATTAGTGCCTTCTATCAGTGCCTTCTCTCAGTGCCCATTGGTGCCTTCTATCAGTGCTAATCAGTGAATGTTATTAATGTCCACCAGTGCCGTCTGCCTTCTCAGGACAGCATGGCTCTGAGCGGAGATTGTGTCTGTCATGGAACAGTAGCACAACAGAGACACCAGCATAAACATTCTATTTGCAGGGGATGAGAGAGGACACAGCTGATCTCACTGCTCCCCCTTCTCCCCCTCCCCTCTCCTGTGTGTGTTCCAGGGGAAATGTGAAGAAACACACAGGAGAGGGGAGGGGGAGAAGGGGGAGCAGTGAGATCAGCTGTGTGTCCTCTCTCATCCCCTGCAAATAGAACGTTAATGCCGGTGTCTCTTTTGTGCTACTGTTTCATTACAGACACGATCTCCGCTCAGAGCTGTGTGTGAATAGCAACCCCGCTGGGCCCCCCTCCACAGTGGCGGAATGCCGGGCCCCGTCGCAAGTGCGACTATTGTGACCCTGGTAATTCCGCCACTGTATATATGTCACGGAACGTCCCTCACTCCGCTTGAGTGCTTCCGTCAGTATACCACTTCCTTGTAGTCTGGATACAGATATCAGATATTCCAAATGCTTCCAAGCGCAAAACAAGGCGACACTTGCTTAGATGCTAACATGAACTAACTTTATTTAGAATCAAATTACAAGACTTTATATGCCGTTGGAACCTCCTCTAACAATACAACTGTAACCTAATTAACATGAGCTAGTTTACTAAATCATTTACCCAGACTAAGTGACTACGTCTCCTAGCTCATTGACTATTCAAAACACATTTTCATAAACATCAACACAGGGTTAATTAGAACAAACAACAATGAGTTGAATACCCTTAGAACCTGTGGTAAGCCAGACTAAACTCATTTACATTAAACACATTATAGCTGACATCAGACAGGTGAGTGGAGTTGATGACATTAGCATCTTCTCTCAGTATGAGTCCCAACAGTATGACTCAGTCACTATTGCTACTATGGCAAATACAGGGTCCCCAGAGTCTGTGTGTCCTGAGGGACAAGGACCCGAAGCCAAAGTAACAACACCTCAAGGGTACCCCAAATGCCAGGGCTCATAATCTGTAGGCAAGAGGCTCACATTCAGTCCCCTCCAAAAGCCTCTATCCCCGGTGAGTTTGTCACCCGGGATATTTTATGAATGAATGGGTTTTTTTACAATGTGATCATTTACAATCAATTTACATTTAAGTAAATAAATATGCATCTTGTATCAGTAAGTTGACATCATAAAGAAAGTTTTCAGTAGCATGTAAAAGTGTGGCCTTTCAAATATTAGCCAAAAATTGCAAGGAACTTTATTTTGTGTTTGTTCAAACAATGCTTAAAAAAAAATTTGTATATGACCTTTGTATAGAACTGGTGACATTTTGGCAGTTTGATGTGGGTTTCATTGCTTCTGAAATGTCTCCACAATATACAGTGGCAGCCCGTGCATTGTGAGCGCATGGGCACTGCCCCCCCTAACACCGCCACTGCCCACCCTATCCATGCACCCGGCCCTTTTCAGAATGCCGGGCGCATGAATTCCTATGGCGGCGATAGACAGGGGTGTGTTTTTTGAAGCACCCGATTAGAGCAAGAGGCTCTAATAGGCTTCAAAATAGGGTGGGCACCCTCTGCTCCCCGATCCCATCCAATTGTGTGACCATAGCAAATTCATTTTTGGTATTTTCACACTACAGTTCCTCCCCGCCAATCAGGAGGCAGGTCGCGAGTCCTGTTTCCTGATTGGCCAAAGCACCAGGCGATCCTATTGGATGCCTAGCGCTTTAAAAGAAGAGACATGCTGGAGCCGGACCTGCCGCTGCCACTGCCGCTACCCGGAGGGCACAGGAGGAGAAGAGGACACAGCAGGAGAGCAGCCCGCTGCATAGTAAGTCCCGGACCTCCGGTAAGATAGGGTGGGGGTTGCTGGCTGACAGTACCCTGACCCCAGAAGCCGTCCCTGGTGCTGGGGGGTTGGTCAGTGCCGCAAGCCCCGCAGCCGCCCCTGGCCCTATCTGTATATCTGGCCTATATACCCTATCTGTAATGCTGGGCTATATACCCTATCTGTAATGCTGGGCTATATACCCTATCTGTAATGCTGACCTATATACCATATTTGTAATGCTGGGCTATATACCCTATCTGTAATGCTAAGCTATATACCCTATCTGTAATGCTGAGCTATAAACCCTATCTGTAATGCTTACCTATATACCCTGATCTGTGATGCTAAGCTGTATACTCTGTCCTGTGATTCTGGGGCTGTATACTCTGTCCTGTGATGCTGAGCTGTATAATCCTGACACTATGGGTGAAAACAAGTGGAATGTAGGGGACAGAATGGATGGATTCTATAAGGGGTGGAGCTTATGAGAAATGGGAGGGGTCAAAAAGGTAGAGCGGGGTCTGGCGCCCCCCCATCCTAAAACTTCACCAGCTGCCACTGACAATATACCAACTTCATTTCACCTAGGCACCATATTAATCACTTGAAGATTTTGAACATAAGTGATACATCCCAAAAATACTTCAACAAAGTTTTTATGACACATCTCTTACATTCTGAGATAAGGAAGGATAGGGGTGTGTGGCGCTACCTGTACCGGGGTATCCTGTAAAATCTCTGTGCTATACCTCTAAAAATAAATCTGATAAAAAACGTCTTGCAAATTAATCCCTATAAGTGTGTGAAAATCTATGTAAAGCACATCCCACTACCATATAAAATGATTACACCTTCCAATAACTTTGGGAGAGATAATGACCATCTGAGTCTCCCCCAATGTCCCACATCATATGACGTGAAATATATATAAAAAAATATATAAAAAATACACCCTGTTAAAGTATCTAATGAAGTGATAATAGATACTCAGTGTCCAACAGGTGAGGCATATAAACTATCAGATTGATCTGGAGTCCATTGTGACCAGCAGTCCCATAAAACAAAATATAAGTGGATAAAACAATATAAATGAATAAAAAATTTATAAAAAATGAATAAAAAATGTGAAGCTCCAAACTGGCAAAGTGTTCTTGTAATTAGTGACTCTCGTGGTGAAAACTGATGCTATCCGGTGACTTTAGTGCTCTCCCTCAAGGGTCCCCACTCACCAGCTCCTCATACCCCTGCAGAGGTAATAGGCATGTAGCAACAGACGATGAAGGGCGTCGCCGATCCAGTGCAGCCGTCAACAGGTATCTCCTCTGTGACCCAGCTCCAAACAGTAGATGTTGCGCCAACTTCTTAATCACGTCCTCATAGGAAAAAAAAGGGCTCCCAAAGTGTAGTAATTTTTATAAAAAGGATTTTATTAAAAAACAGCCAATAAAATCAATCTAAACTCCCCATGCAAGGAAAGCCAAAAAACTCACTGCAGATGGGAGAAAACGTAAAACCAGGGAGCTGTGTATAGGAGACATCAAACGAATGGCGTGCGCCTCAGCTGCGTTTCAAGCTCGCTCTGAGTTTCGGGTGTGACGTAAGTGCTATGGGAGCCCTGTTTTTTCCTATGAGGATGTGATTAAGAAATTTACGCAACATCTACTGTTTGGAGCTGGGTCACAGAGGAGATACCTGTTGACGGCTGCACTGGATCTGGGACGCCCTTCATCGTCTGTTGCTACATGCCTATTACCCCTGCAGGGGTATGAGGAGCTGGTGAGTGGGGACCCTTGAGGGGGGGCACTAAAGTCACCGGATATCATTAGTTTTCACCACGAGAGTCACTAATTACAAGAACACTTTGCCAGTTTGGAGCTTCACATTTTTTATTCATTTTTTATAAAAAAAGGTTATTCATTTATATTGTTTTATTCACTTATATTTTGTTTTATGGGAATGCTGGTCACAATGAACTTCAGATCAATCTGATAGTTTATATGCTTCACCTGTTGGACACTGAGTATCTATTATCACTTCATTAGATACTTTAACAGGGTGTATTTTTTATATATTTTTTATATATAGTTCATGTCATATGATGTGGGACATTGGGGGAGACTCTGATGGTCATTATCTCTCCCAAAGTTATTGGAAGGTGTAATCACTTTATATGGTAGTGGGATGTGCTTTACATAGATTTTCACACACTTATAGGGATTAATTTGCAAGCATTTTTTTTATTAGATTTATTTTTAGAGGTATAGCACAGAGACTTTACAGGATATCCCAGTACAGGTAGCGCCACACACCCCTATCCTTCCTTATCTCAGTATCTTATCTCACCCCCTTCGGGAGGTGCGATTCAGGGGAGGCTGCAAACCGGTTCTGTCTGTGAGTGGGGAAAATTTGTGTTTGCTAGTATCTTTTACATTCTGCTCCTCTTCCCTTGCCACCCTCATTGCCATTGTCCTGTATTATGCAGCAGAATTGGCTGCCAGTGCCTGTCAAAATGCAGTCACTCCTGTGTAAAATTACATTTGCTGAGAGTCTGCAAGTGCCACTGAATATTACGATATCAGTGTGTGGTTTCATTGTAATTACTATCTCAATCATATGTAGATCAAAGGTATGATCTTTGGTCTGCATATGACATCAGCTAAAGAAACCTTCTAAGTTAATAAAAATGAAATAAAAAGCATTTCTTTTTAACCCCATATGAACCCTTAGTTAACCCTAATCACTCTAAATTAACACATTCCTTCCCTTCTCCCCTTCGCTATTATTCTCCTGCTAGTTTTTTTTAATTCTATCTTTTACCATTTTTTTACCTTGTCATTCCTTTTGTTTGTTACTTTTTCAAAGCAGTGTAACAAGAAAATGTGCAGAATTAAAAAACAAAAAACACTTCTTTCAAACAAATTGTAGAATAAATGTACATAATAATACATTTGTGCACTGGTCCAAATCATTTGGTGAAGGGGGGATAATGGTGTGGGGTTGTTTTTCAGAGCTTTCAGGCTTGGCCCCTTAGTGAAGGGAACTCTTAAGGCGTCAGCATAACAAGACATTTTGGACAATTTCATGCTCCCAACTTTGTTGGAACAGTTTGGGGATGACCCTTACCTGTTCCAACATGACTGTGCACCAGTGCATAAAGCAAGGTCCATAAAGACATGCATGAATGAGTTTGGGGTGGAAGAATTTGACTGGCCTACACAGAGTCCTGACCTCAACCCGATAGAACACCTTTGGGATGAATTAGAGCAGAGACTGCGAGCCAGGCCTTCTCGTCCACATCAGTGCCTGACCTCACAAATGCGTTTTGGAAGAATGGTCAAACATTCCCATAAACACACTCCTAAACCTTGTGGACAACCTTCCCAGAATAGATGAAGCTGTTATAGCTGCAAAGGGTGGGCCAACTCAATACTGAACCCTACGGACTAAGACTGGGATGCCATTAAAGTTCATGTGCATGTAAAGCCAGGCGACCCAATACTTTTGGTAATATAGTGTATATGTGTATATATATATATATATATATATATATATATATATATATATATATATATATACATATATATATATACTGCCTATGCATATACTATTATTTTCTTCTCCTTCTTCAAGAGCAATCCTATCCATTCCAAAGAATATCTTTGTGTTCACTTTTGGGTCACGAGGTGTATGAAAGGCATTAACATGTTAACTAGCATTGAAATTCCTAATGGTATTACGATGTGTTCAGGGGATTAAACATATCACTAGTCATTTAAAAATCATACATTTTCTTGCCATAAAAAAAAACAATAACACAAATACAGTACAATAATGTATGTCCTTGTGCATTTTTCTTTCTTGTATTTATATTAGTCATTTTTTAATGATCCCAGGGATTCCTCCTTACTTCACGAAGTTTACCAGCTCTTCCAATCTTATTACATTTATGTATGGATAACCTTTGTGCTTCCTAAAGCCCAGAGCTTCCTCGGGCACAAAATAAAAATATTTCAGTTCTGATATGTCACTGCTGGTTATGGTCAGAATAAGGAGATACAAAGTTATTTTCTCTCTATAAGCTTGTAAGGAAGCTAGAATGGCAAAATTACATGTCCCCTTTCATCTGCAGGAAAAAAACATTCACAATCTAAATTGTTTTTCTTTCTGCTGAATCTTTCTATACTGTGCTCCCATATGCTCTTCAGATTCTGAATTCAGACTTTATTAAACGGGCAGGCTAAACCATCCAGGGAATTAAAGTATCCTGTTAGCAAAGAGAGTAAAAGCTGTTCTTTTTGTTTTGTTTTTTTTGTTTTTTTCTTTTATTAGTGTCAATTGCCAGCAGTTTTTTACAATGCTCTGAGGTCATTGTACTGTGCTGCAATGTCACACAAGATGCTTTAGCTGCTGGTGGACAGAGTACATTTCTGGAGCTGTAAGTGAACCATGGAAGTTACCAATATTGTTATTTTTAACCACTTCTCCAAAGACATACCGTATATACTCGAGTATAAGTCGTTCCGAGTATAAGTCGAGGCCCTAATTTACCACAAAAAAAATGGGAAAAACTTATTGACCCGAGTATAAGACGAGGGTGAGAAATGCACAGCTACTGTAAGTGGAAAAGAGGGTCAACAATGCCCATTTGCAGCATCACTGTGCCCATTTGCATGCCTCACTGTGCCCATTTGCAGCCATAGGTCCCCTAAACTTCAAACTCGGTAGTTAAGGGTACCTAGATGCCCCCTAGCTGCAGCCAAAATTTGGGGTCTCTGAACCCAAAGGGTCCCGAAATGACATTGCTGCAGATGGACACAGTTGACCAAATGTGGGGCCCCATATCTCGGGGCCACTTAGTGCTAAGAACCCCAAATTTGGTGTGCAAACCCAGTGGAACTAGCACCATAAAATTTCTAAAGCTGGGGTTTCTAGAACCAAGTGGCCTGAGATACAGGGCCCCAAAAATCAGTTCAGAAAATGTCAAGCATTTTTCTGCAGCAGAGAATGACATTTTCTGAACCGGTTTTGGGACCCCGTATCTCAGGGCCACTTGGTGCTAGGAACCCCAGCTTTAGATATATTATGGTACCAGTTCCTCTGGGTTTGCACACCAAATTTAGGGTTTCTAGCACCAAGTGGCCCTGAGATATGGGGCCCCAAATTCGGTTCAGAAAATGTCAAGCACTTTTCTGCAGCAGAGAATGACATTTTCCGAACCGATTTTGGGGCCCCGTATCTCGGGGCCCCTTAGTGCTAGGAACTTCAGCTTTGGATATGGATACGGGACCCCAAAGTCGGTTCGGAAAATGAAAATTTTTGCTGCAGAAAAGTGCTTGACTCAAGTATAAGTTGAAAAAAAGTGCTGAAAAATTCGACTTATACTCGAGTATATACGGTATGTATAAAACAGTTTAATAATATTAAAGAAAAGACAAGGTCAAAATGGCTGCCACGATCATCACTAAAGAGAGTCTGCAGATGGGCTATCACTTAATGTTTATTGCAATGACTTTGAAACAGAATTAATGGTTATCATTGTGCACAATATGATAGCAGGGCCTTTTGTGAACACCAGGATTTAATTTTAGCAGTTTTTAATGTTCTTTTAAATAATTGCACAATTTAATAGGAACAAACAAAACATGTCTTTCAGCTTCTTATAAACTCCAAGCCACAAAAAAAACTCCATTAGACTCTTCTTAACCACTTGCCAACAGTATACTGTACATATACAGTGGCAGAGAAGCTCCATTGCAATGTCGCAGTCCCACTATAAGTCGCTGATCGCCGCCATTACTGTAAAAAATAAAAATTCCAAAAATGTATGCCATAGTATGTGGATGCTCTAACTTTTGCACAAACCAATCAATATACGCTTATTGGGATTTTTTTTAATCAAAAATATATAGCAGAATACATACTGTAGTGGCCTAAATTTATGAACAAATTAGATTTTTTAAATTTTTTTTTATTGGATATGTTTTATAGCAGAAAGTAAAAAAAATATATATATATATTTTTTTTATTGTCATTCTTTTTTGTTTATAGTGCAAAAAATTTAAATATTTGGGTACATTCTCGTACGACCGCGCAAGTATTGCAGTGCCGTATCGCAAAAAATGGCCTGGTCATGAAGGGGGCTAAACCTTCTGGAGGGCAAGTGATTAAAGGGTAATTTTAAAAAATAAAGCAAATTTAAAAAAAAAATAATATAGTGTATACAATTGCGACACCAGTCATATTGTAATTGAATGTTATTAAAAATTACCTTTACTTTTCAATCTGCAGCGCTGTAATTTTCTGTAAAATGCAATGCAATATGGCTACCTGGAGGAGTTCTGTACACAGAATGTGTACAGAATGCCCCCAAGATATGTAATTTCCTACTTTTCTGATTGGCCTACTGATTTTCCCAGAATTCTGCACTAAGATACAAATCAGATTTTGAGCATCTCCTGCAACAAAAAATTTCATTTTTGGTGAGATACGCTCAAAGGGAAATCACCTATAAAGGGAAGCAGACCTTGCATCTTGTCTCATTAATGCCCTGCAGGTGCAGCAGCTGATTGATAATTATAAAGCTCTAAGGAGCAGGGCCCTCTGATTCCTACTGTATTCATGTGTATTGTATTTGTACTGTCTACCCTTAAGTTGTAAAGCACTACATAAACTGTTTAGCGCTATATAAATCCTGTATAATAATAATAATATTAATATAAAACCACTCCCATACAGATTCCATGAGCCCATGGACATAGACAGACAAACATATATTCCTTCAGAATAACAAAAGGTAGAATTCTGCAACATAGTTTGTTAAAATCCTTGCAATGTTAGATTGTAAGCTCTAACGAGCAGGGCCCTCTGATTCCTACTGTATCAAATTGTATTGTATTTGTACTGTCTACCCTCAAGTTGTAAAGCGCTACGTAAACTGTTGGCGCTATATAAATACTGTATAATAATAATAATAATAATAATAATGTACATAGATCACCCAGAGGGGAATGTTATTATACTTGCATCTGTTCTTTCCCGTATGCTCTGTATTCACACATGCCAAAGTTGCATGGGATTTTGCAGCTATTGCTTGTCAATAATTGCATCGAGTTCTTTGATTACCATTACTCCAAATGTTTTGGTCCTGCTCCAGGTTTATAATGCCCAATTAAATACCCATTCATTTATAGTGGAATAGTATTATTACAACTTAAATAAGAACACATAACATAGCTTAAACATAGCCTACAAAATGCAGTACTGAAATAGGCAACTGCCAGACTAAAATCATAAATGTGTACCTGCTCCCAGTAGTAAACCTTCTTTTACCATGTACTGGGTCAAACCACAATTGACATACTCCTGTGCTCCCAAGAGTGTAATAACTGCTGGACATTAAAGTCTAAAATGGTGATGAGGTCAGCCTCTGTATTATGTTAACCATTATTCACAATTAATTATTAGGATGGATGCACAATACAGGCATACCCCACTTTTAAGTACACAATGGGGTTTATTTACTAAAGCTGGAAAGTGCAAAATCAGGCTCACTGCTGCATAGAAACCAATGAGATTCTAACCCCAGCTTGTTCAATTAATCTTTGGTAATAAAACCTGGAAGCTCATTGGTTTCTATGCAGAAGTGAGCCTGATTTTGCACTTTCCAGCTTTAGTAAATAAACCCCATTGTGTACTTAAAAGTGGGGTATGCCTGTATGTATAGATGAAAATGCAGCAAACACAAAATGAGAACTAGAATGCAGTAAAATGCAGCACAACCCAGAAACACTAGTAAAGAACTAAAATGCTGTAAAATGCAGCACAACCCAGAAACACTAGTAAAGAAACACAAAAGCCAATGTTTGATACACTTGTATCCATCTTTATTATTTGAAAAATATAGATATTAGGTTCTTTTTGTTGGTTAGAGAATTTGTATTTTGGGAACTTGGTAAATTAGTGAATCACTTTGTGGAAATGCTGTTTAGCTAGTTTTAAATTTATCTTTTACCAAGTATATTTA
This sequence comes from Lithobates clamitans, assembly GCA_037952925.1. Taxonomy (NCBI): domain Eukaryota; kingdom Metazoa; phylum Chordata; class Amphibia; order Anura; family Ranidae; genus Lithobates; species Lithobates clamitans. The sequence goes on from JBBGZY010001222.1 coordinate 3,822,776, forward strand.
ATAGATCTTCAAATGATTTGCAGATAAAGTCTGGCTTACCAGTTTATAGATCTTCTTTCTAGCTTTCTAGAATATATTGTTTTTGTATATATTTTCTTATATTCCTGTCCTACAATTGCTTTCACTGCAACTAAAATAAATTGGATCTCACATGGTTATGGGCTGGAGGATCTTGGTTTAGGGATGACAAACATTTGCTCTGTATGAAACAAAGCCTTAATAAATGAACCAGTAATAGGTCTATAAGGTCCACTTTACTGTAACTATTAATCAAGCAAATAGCGAATATTAAACTACCAAAAAAAAAAAAAACAAACCTTCCTGTCCACTCTATCAAATTGCTGGTGAAGCAGATCACTCATCCCAGATTGCTTATATACATTTTGGTTACCTTATTTCCATTCCTTCAGCAACTTTCCTTTGACTACGTATGGTGTTACAATCACAATGACCGAGTATCATGAAACATCAAAAGAAAATTGACTGTATTTTAAGCTTTCCAGTGCTTCCCTTATGTGATCCACGCACTACATTTTACTTATTCCTGTCATAGGAAATATGTTTTCAATCTGTTCTCAAATCCCAGCAGCTCTTTATTACAGAGTTTGTTTGTCACAGCTCAAGATATTAATCCTTTTCATGACAGTAGCCACAAGAAAATAGAATTACAAAAAAGTGGATAGAAGTGTGTTTAGGTAACTGAATGGTCTTTCAGAATTTAGTTAGGATTGACTTACATTGATCTTTTTCATCTGGGAGACCCAGCTCAGATGTGTTTTTTCCTATGAGACAATGTTATTACTTTTCTTAATAAAAGCAGCAGCACAGTAGGGAATAAATTAACCAACAGGAATATGACAAATTAGACCACAATTCCTGGCATTGTAAGCATTCAATGTTCAATATTGCTTGCCAACCCTATATTTAGCCTTACCCCGTTAGCGTATAAAAATCCCCTCTTACCACCCAAGAAGGAAAACAGGAATATAATCATTAAAGAGGAATTATTTGATAAGTTGCAGCACCAGTCAAAGTTTATTAAAGATCCATCAATGTAATCTGCAGCAATCTTTTCAACATTTGGAGCTACATTGTCCTCTCAAACACAAACTTGCAGCCCTTCAGTGTCTTCTATGTATAGTATAAAACTATTCACACTCATTATTCCAACAAAATAGAAAAAAAAAGATAAAATGTGTTTTCTATGTATATATGGATGTACAATATGTATGCATTTAGATTATATAATCCAAGCGGGAATGGGATGATTTTTGACTATTTTTTAAAGTTCTTGTTGTGCTAGTATTTTGGGAAGGAACATTGACAGTGAGTTGTGTGTGTGCAAATTTAATATATGCTTGTTGCAGGTATTCGCTAGATTATTGTGGTGTGACAAGCCTTTTGGAGCAAAAGCATACTAAGTTATCTATTCGTCAAAGTTTTGTTGTGCAAGTATTTGGCCAAAATTCTTTGATGTACATTAATTGTATGTAAAAAAAAAACAAATTGACATTCGGTTAAGATTTGTCAGAGATTCATTCAGTATAAATTACATTTCCTGACATTCAGCAGCATCTGTTGCAATAGGGAGAGGTATTTACTGTAACATTCACTCAGTGTAAAAAAATAATTGGTACCTTTCCTATACATAAATCAGACATTGAAAAAAGAAAAGTGTGTGAGTGTGGCGCTGTCCCAAAGTTGCAGAAGAAATGTCTGCATATATACAGTTTTATCAAAAGTGTCACGTGTGTATTCCTTTAAGTGAAATATGTATGGCAGTTATTACCACTCCTGTGGGTTAAAGTGACTGGTGATTTAAACATGAGAAGCATAATGAGTGCGATAAATTGCATCCAAGGTGTCTAGTGCTATATTCCCTCAAAAGGAAAAAACAGTATTACCACTGCTAAGAGCATGAAGCGGTCTGTGTCTAAACACTAGAAAACACAAAGTTGCAATAAATACATCACACGTGACATGCAAAAAATTCTAAAGTGTCTAGTGCTAAATAAATAAATATTAAAATGTTCTACAAACGTTGCAAATAACAAAGTGACAAGTGCCCTATGAAGAGGTCACTCTGAAAAGTGCTAAACACACGTGCCATGCAAATGGTTCTATGATAGTAAACAGTTCATATGGGTAGTACCCTTTTTATCTGACCTAATAAATAGTGGTTTTAAACGGTTTCACACTATGGAATCCTTTCTTCTTATGTCCTTATGATATCATCCTGGTCCTGGTCTTGCCAAGCACTGCTGCACAGTGGCACATACTGTGACTACTCGTTACCCTTGCAGGGGATATACAGCTGGTGAGTCTCTGCACAATCACAACGCGAGACACCAGCACTGGATTAACACCTGTTGTATGCTTTGAGGAATCCCACAAAGGACGCCTTTTTTCACTTATAGTGCACCGGGGACATACCCATATGAATTGTTTACTATCATAGAACCATTTGCATGGCACGTGTGTTTAGCACTTTTCAGAGTGACCTCTTCACAGGGCACTTGTCACTTTGTTATTTGCAACGTTTGTAGAACAACATTTTAATATTTATTTATTTAGCACTAGACACTTTAGAATTTTTTGCATGTCACGTGTGATGTATTTATTGCAACTTTGTGTTTTCTAGTGTTTAGACACAGACCGCTTCATGCTCTTAGCAGTGGTAATACTGTTTTTTCCTTTTGAGGGAATATAGCACTAGACACCTTGGATGCGATTTATTGCACTCATTATGCTTCTCATGTTTAAATCACCAGTCACTTTAACCCACAGGAGTAGTAATAACTGCCATACATATTTCACTTAAAGGAATACACACGGGACACTTTTGATAAAACTGTATATATGCAGACATTTCTTCTGCAACTTTGGGACAGCGCCACACTCACACACTTTTCTTTTTCACTTTTTCCGCTCATTCCACCCCCTGTGGAGTCAGCGTATGTGAGGGTAGCAGTCTATCGATTTAGGAATATACTTCCCACCTAGGCTTCTAATTACACCCATTAGCGCGGACTCCCTATTTCCTCTGATAAATCAGACATTCCCTACCTCCTATGAAGTTCAAACCAGCGGTCACCCTAAGCCTGGGAACTGGTTTTAGGGGGCCCTTGGGTGACTTACCACTCCACATTCATATGATTATGAAGAAAATGTAAAATAAACACACTGACACTTGCCTAACCACTTGAATACCAGCCTGTAATATCCCTTCATTACCAGGTAATTTTTCCATTTTTAGTGCTGTGATAGTTTGATATGCAATTACTTAATCACTGTGCTTTATATCATTATTTTTAGATAGATGAAGCTTTTGTTTTTGATGGTATTTACAATATTTATTTTTCATTTTTTACTATATAATGTAAAAAAAAGACAAACATTTTTAAAAGTAAATTCACCTAATTTCTTTTATAAACATATCAAATAAAAATGTCAGGACAGTATGAATACCTAGGATAACCCCTTTTGTGGAAAGCAGACATCCCTAAGTTAGATAATTTTTGCCACAATTTTTTGAAAATGAAGAAACATTCTTTTACCCAGGTGGCTAAAACATGAAGCTTGGTAATGGTGCACTAGATACAGTGCACAATTAAATGTACAGGTTATGCACAGAGGAGGTGAAAGGATTATTGTAGAGGTTATATACAGTGGGAGAATGGAGATGGGGGTGTTAATGTGCAGGTGTGCAGGATAAGGAAGAAAAAAGGGGCTAATAAACAGATGTACAGTCACTACAAACTCAAGATGGACAAGATCAGCTCTCAGTACTGTGGGGAAGATTTACTAAAACTGGAGCACTCAGAATCTGGTGCAGCTGTGCATGATAGCCAATCATCTTATAACATCAGCTTGTTCAGTTAAGCTTTGACAATAAGACCTAGAAGCTGATTGGTTTCTATGCAGAGCTGCACCAGATTTTCCACTCTCCAGTTTTAATAAATCAACCCCAATGTCTGATCTAAACCATCCAATGACAGCTCAAATCCCAGCCAGTAATGGTCTCCCTGGCTGCCTGAGGGGTTACAGGTTAAGGCCACCAACTCAGAAACTCTCCTCCCTGAGCTGACGGTGAGGAGAAAGGCAGCCTTAGCATGAATATTTAAAGGGACCACACCCTAAAACCCCTGGAGGCATTGATTATTCCATCAAGGGAGACCCCTGTGGACAGAGGCTGGAGTGTTTCTAGCTCTGGGAGCTGGGAGCTTGGCGGATTTGATTGATGTATGCTTCTTTTTTTCAAAGTGGAGAGTTTTTGGGAGCTTGGAGGGAGCATGTGGTGTTTCAACACAGGACAGTCATCATCTATTTCACAGTCGAGTGGGTCACTTTGATCATGGATGGTCAATAGTAGGGATGTACCGATACCATTTTCTTGACAATGAGTACGAGTACTGATACTTTTTTTAAAGTACTCACCAATACCAATTACCGATACCTATTGCCTAGGAAGACTGGGTAGAGGGGTGGTAATAATAATAATACTTAGGTAAAAATAAATAAATAAAAGTATAAATAAATTGATTGTTATTTATTGAATGAATAAATGCAAAAATCATATCTAACAACCAGTCCTTGAAGTGCAAAGTCCTTAATATACAGACATCATACAAACATGGGAAACACTGGGCAAAGGAGAAAACTAAACAAAGTTCCAGCTGATAAAAGTAGTTCACCTTATTGTCAAGTGGAATTAGGATTGTCCACTCACATGCTGCTATTTGTGTATAGGATCCTGGATGCATGGCTCAACAAAAAGCTCCTGGCCAGGGAGAAAGGGAGCAGATGTAACAGCTGGGTAAAAACTGGAGGAGTAGCTAGATGAGGGGAGCCGCCCGCAGCCACTGCTGACAACCAGGAAGCTGCCTGACCATGCAGGATGACAGACCTGCTAGGAGAACACTGTGGCTGGCGAGAGAGAAAGGAGGAGGTGGAGAAGGCACCCAGCAAAGCTGGTGGGAGGAAAAGGAGGAGGCAAAGGGCAGAAGTGACAGCAGGTGGGAGGGGAGAAGGAGGCGGGGCCACCTAAAACATCAACGGTTGTTAAGGACGCAGCGGCCACACTTCTTAAAGCGGAGTTCCACCCAAAAGTGGAACTTGCGCTGATTTGTCTCCTCCCCCCTCAGGTGTCACATTTGGCAGATGTCTGTTCCCACTTCCAGGAGTCCAGGCCATGACCCATGACGTCACCGCTCGGCTCCCTCCTCCTCCCCCTGGCCAGTAGGAGACTCACGCATGCGCAGTAGGGTTCCCGGTGTGAAGCAGTAAGGCTATTATAGCCCAATTTTGGTGAGTTTTATTGACCATGAAAGTTTAGGACACTGTTATATATTGTGTATCATAACTACACTTTGAATAAATTTTTTCTTTCATATATTAACACACCAGCAGCGCTACACTTCTTATTCATTGTATTACTTGTTGGAACACAAATTGGTTTAATAGCAGCAGCTCAACAAAGTCATCAGTTCTTTTTTGTCTAGCTATAAAGACTACCTGCTCATAAAGCCCCCCAACCCAGCCAAATACTATGTGTAGTTATGATATCACCTTGGATTTCCTGGCTGCTTTCTTTTCAATCATTAACAGTAATTTTTGTTTTCTTTTGAAATGTCACATTAGCTTTAGGACATTGCACATGTGTGCCACTTCAATGTCAGGGTTCAGGCATCCCCCAAGCATGTTATTTGAAGAAATTGTGCAATGTCACCCTTTGAAATGTAACTGCAGCTTTCCTCATAAGTCTGCACTGAGATACAAATCAGATTTTAAGCACATCATGTAACAGAAATGTAAGTTTTGGTTAGATAGTCCCTAAGAGTTAAATATTTCCAAAGGGATGCAGATACTGCAGCTTTCCTCATTAGAACACATAAAGTGCACCAGCTGATTATAATGAACCAGTCACTCCAATTTAGAATCAATATGCAATCAGTCTGGTGAAGCAAAAATAGTATAATAGTTTATGGTGCAAAGCTGAGTGGAATAGGGGAAAATCGGGGCTAGTTTAATAAATAAATAAATATAATACATTCACTAAATGCATAGTCCAGTGTAAAACAGTAATTCTTGTAGATGGTTGAAGCTCCTCTGGTTTAGAGCATCTTCTGTGCTCAATGAATTGCAATAAATACTGTTATTTAGAGGTCTCCCTCCCCCCACCCCTTTATTTGGTAGGGTTCATATATATTGTTTTTTCACAATTTCCTGAATAGGTCTTATAATCCTTTCATCTACAATAACAGTATTGTTACTGATTTGTCCAATATAATATTTTTTGTTTTTTATTATTACAGTTTGTATTTTCAGTTTATTCATTTTCTTTTTTTGTGATTTCCTTTCTTCTTTTCTTAATTATTTATTCCTCTTCATTTGCTCTGCATATATCCTGGTGTATTGTGCATTCAAGCTCTATAGTCATAGCCAATATGCTGAATCAATATGAATATTTATGATTCAATCCACCCAGGCTCCTCCTCTATATACATTCCTTCATACTTTTAGGCTTGACAAAGGGGCATTCCAAAGCCCTGAAACTCATAGCCGTGCCCTTATCTGTGAGGTCCTCCTGCTTTCACGCCCATATGTCTGACATCATCCAACTTCCGGTTCCAGCTTGACTATGCATTCCACATTGGTTCCACTGCATCCAACTCTGCTTTGCCTGGAAATACCTCCTTAGCGAACTATGTAAAACTATACAGCTACTTCCAAGCTTTACTCTGCCATTACCAGAAGGCCTCCCTGACAAACCTTGCAGTTGCCCACAGGGTTGTTGATGTGCCTTATCATGTCTTTTATCAAATGAGTGCATTTTTTTTCCTTTTATTTTACTAGAAATGTTCACTTAGATGGTGGCTCCCCCTGTCCCATTATTCTTTTTCAGTACATGAGCACATAGGATGCATCCAATACTCTGAACCAGGGGAGCTATAGCCATCTACCAGAGTGACTGTTTTACATTGGACTATCCATCTAGGGGACATATTATGATTATTTATTAAACTCACCCCTATTCCCCTCTATCCCACTCAGCTTTGAGCCACATATTATTAAACTGGAAAATAGCAATATGGGTAGGTGACAGAAAAGAAAAAGGAAAAAAAGGCACCAACATCCCTGTACAATAATGTAAAAAGAGGAGGATATTTGGCGGGACTTTTCAGGTGCCAGCAAAGAAGGATAAATCATTACAGACCCTGGTGGGTATAGAAAGTACAAAGATTTTTATTGCTGCATACAGAGCATGATAGAAAATTATTAGTAAGGGTTGTGTACACATGCACAGGGATACATCAATAAATTAAAAACAGATGATAAAGATATAATCACTTAGTGGAGACATTGGAGTGATTGTTCCGACATGACATGTTTCGCCATTCTAGGCTCATCGGGGGATGTTTTTTAAGAAAAAGAACCACTAGATGTATCACTGCATACAACCAAAAAAAACAAAATTAGAATTAGAATCATAACAATGACCATAAATATAAGATGAAATTCAAGTATAGTAGTAGTGCAATGAAATAGGCTGTCAACCACTATGCCCACCAACAATCGCTCACCCAAATGAGGATCTGTCATCTACACCTCAGAGTTGAATCATAGACGGCCGTCAGTAGGTAGTGCACAGGGAAATAAATAAATAAATCCGCGCTTAGGACAATATACGAGCTGCAGCCTCTCCCTAATTAGTTCCCCAAGGGGCCTAATTGCATAGATAGGATAGGTGGTCTGGGAGAAAAGTGGCACTTTTTCTGGCTGGCAAGAAGACCATTTGTTCTGGGCCACACATGAGCCCCTTTATAGAAAACTTTAATACAGGTTCCTGAGGTTGATAAACTGCATATATACTAAACCCTGCTATCTACACCATCCGGCTAAAGCCATCTTCTGGTTTTAAATGGACAACATATTTTGAGAAACTTATTCATCTGCTGACATTTATAATATATATTTTTTAAAAAAGTTTTTCTCATGATTCTCATGCGACCTGCTATGTGTTTTATCTCAATGTAATTTCAATTTGAGGTTATACCAATAATTCCCCTGGGAACTATAACAAAAAGATTTTGGCACTGACACTTTATATTTATTAGACACATTTTTTCACTTTTAAAGGGAGTTTTCCCCTGAGAGGGCGCCATATTGTCATAATAGTTTTGAACTTGGGGGGGATTTCTAATTTAATAATTATATGTGTTACCAAATTAATTTCTATTTTCACAATATATATGTAACCTTTGGCACTGACACTTTATATCTATTACACACACTTCTTCACCCAAAAGGAAAATTTTTGCACTTTATAGGATGCCATAGTGTCACAATACTTTTGAACTCTGGGGTTAATTCTTAATTTATCTAGTTTTTAAAGAATCATTTGTCACTCCCACATTATTTATGATAATCTGAATATATGAATCACTCTTTTACACTGGGGTGATAGGAGTTTAACCCTTAGTTTTCACTTGCTTTTTGGTTTTTCACATATACGGTCATTGGTCGAGGTTTGACCATATTTAGGCACATAGGGGGGTAGCCCCTACAAGCACCTACTTTAATGAACATAGGTTGCAATTTATCCACCATTAAATATCTTATTGTACAATAGGGCAGCGCCACTTTTCTCCCAGTGCACAGGAAAGGTCGCCAAAGTGACTCTAAAGGGGGACTTAAAGGCTGTAATCTGACCAACAAGGTGTGCATATATTAGTAGGCATTATATCAATTGTATGATGTATATTTTTTGATGTAGTTATAGTTAGAAGTGGTAAAGGGGGGGATTGGGGGGGGGGGTGAGAGAGGGAAGTGATGGGGAGTGCGGAAATAATGAAGTGGAATGTTTAACAAAATTAGCCATTGGAAAGGTAATAGCTAAGGGTGGACACATGTGAGGCAACAGTGCAAACATTGGGGAAGGAGGTAATTTACTTGCATCAATAGGAGCAAAAATTAAGAGAAAGGCCAATGGTGTCTGGGTTTCAAATGGAAGTGTGTTGAAAATGTTACTGCGGATACATTATAATTGGGTACAGTCTATATGGGATGTAAATCAATATGAAAAGAAAACACAGTTCATGTTCAAACTTGATATGCTATAAAATAATAATAATAATGGATCAGTCATCTTATATATGAAGATGACAAAACCTACTGCAGATCACCTGCCTCCCATGAATAGGGAGGTAAAGTTTCCAACACAGGCGGCAGCAGGTGGGATAGTTTAAACAAATAAACTGGGATTTAAGGCTTAACAGGAAAATTATAATACTACAACTAGCACAGAAAAGGACAGATTTGTTCTGCAGTTTTACCTTATGCACAGCAGTGTCAAGGCATAGCTACTCTTAAGGTGTCTGATAATGTAATGGTCAGGAGGGGCTATATATAACCCTACAATTACTGATCAATCAGCATCTGACGTCCGGCATTGGCCGCCGTTATGGGCACCGCACGGCGCATGCGCAGACATCATTAGGGAGATGTAAAGACTAAAAAGACTACAATTCTCATGCCGCATAGCAGCCTTTCTCTTAATTTTTGCTCCTATTGATGCAAGTAAATTACCCCCTTCCCCAATGTTTGCACTGTTGCCTCACATGTGTGCACCCTTAGCTATTACCTTTCCAATGGCTGATCTTGTTAAACATTCCACTTCATTATTTCCGCACTCCCCATCACTTCCCTCTCTTACCCGTCCCCCCCCCCAATTCCCCCCTTTACCCCTTCTCACTATATCTACACCAAAAAAATATACATCATACAATTGATATAATGCCTACTAATAGATGCACACCTTGTTGGTCAGATTACAACCTTTAAGTCCCCCTTTGGAGTCACTTTGGCGACCTTCCCTGTGCACTACCCACTGACGACCATCTATGATTCGACTCTGAGGTGTAGACGACAGATCCTCATTTGGGTGAGCGATTGTTGGTGGGCATAGTGGTTGATAGCCTATTCCATTGCACTACTACTATACTTGAATTTCATATTATATTTATGGTCATTGTTATGGTTCTAATTTTAATTTTTTTTTTTTTTTGGTTGTATGCAGTGATACATCTAGTGGTTCTTATTCTTAAAAAACATCCCCTGATGAGCCTAGAACGGCGAAACATGTCATGTCGGAACAATCACACCAATGTCTCCACTAAGTGATTATATTTGTATTATCTGTTTTGAATTTATTGATGTATCCCTGTACATGTGTACACAACCCTTACCAATTTTCTATCATGCTCTGTATGCAGCAATAAAAATCTTTGTACTTTCTATACCCACCAGGGTCTGTAATGATTTATTCTCCTTTGCTGGCACCTCCAGTCCCTCCAAAAATCCTCCTCTTTTTACAATATTATTAAACAATTTTTTTGTGGTTTATCTTAAATATCATGTGCTGCATAACGGAGATCCTATCTATGTCCTATTTTAAGCTTTTTTCTTTTTATGGTGCTTGGGTTGTACAGTATACTAGTATAATATGGAAATTCTAAGTGCTGTGGATATATCCAAAAGGTATAAAATGAATGAAGTTTTTGTTCTAATCCCTAATTATGTACCTAATCCCTCCAATATTTTATTGATATAAAAAAACGCAGTCTTTACGCAAAAAGCTTTGCCATCTAGAGGATAAAGCTGAAGCTGAGATCAATACATGGTGGGATACTGTATATCTTTTCCTCAAACAACAACAACAACCTGCAAAAAAATGTGCATTTATAATTCTTTTCTAAAAAAGTGAACTTATCCTTTTAAAGAGATGTGGAAGGTTATCATTTTAATTGTGCTTTTTTTCATGGAGCAATAGTGCCAAAAAATCTAGACCATCATCAAACCATGCACCACCACCCCAAAAAATAGACTTTTCAACAATGCTGCATGCTCCATGTCCAAACCATATGAAACAGATATCAATAATGATATAGTGTCTACCAACAAGTCTGGAAACAAAAAGATACCAGCCCCACCTGATCTTCCTGCCACCCATAATAGGAACAGTAGCCATATAGAGGTAGATGTCCATCACACACCTGCTAAATATATCCGTAAAAATAAAACATTTTGTAAATGGTAATTGAAATGAAAATTAGCATTTTAGTTATGGGTGGGTGGTGGTGGATTTAATCATTCTCAGTTTCCCTAATTTTATAGGCGTGACCAAAGATATCCTTGCCAGATTTTCTAGCATTGCTCCAGGTTGCCTCAGAGTCTCACACTTTTTGGTAGAATAATTCAATTTTACTCCATAATGTGAAATTAGTTAAAAAAAATAGGACTCATTAACATTGGCATTGGAAGAGTGGTCCGTGTTGAGTTGCTTTTTTAGAGGGCATTTGACAGGCAGCTGGGATGCAGTATGTCACCTTCTCATAGCCTGTTTTAAACCCAAAAAGCCTGCACCACTTTGCTGCAACCGTATGCATTCCACACATTTGTGGTGCAGTCCCATTCATCTGAATAGGTCAAATTCAGCAGGTGGTACTGAAGAAAGGAAAAGCAGCACAGCAAGTAACCAACCCCATCCAGCTACATTTGCATCTTAAGGCATTTGTCAGGGGTCTGTATTAATGTAGCTCTACTACCTGTTGTAACCCCCCCCCCCCCCCCTCCAAACCACAAGTGTAAGCTTAGCCAAAAAGAGCAAGATTTTGATGGGTGGCTAAAACCAAAGACTCAAAAAATATATAGCTTGCTGTCAGAGTGTCCAAGAAATATAGAAACCGGAAGATCATCCAAATGGCATGCATTTACATAAAACCAAAATAATAATACTAATTGTCTGACTATAGCAATCTTATTTTAAAGGAAAATTTGTATCAATTTGTTTGTATCTTTGTATAGGGCAATATACAATGTGTACATGTTTACAGAGAAGAAGAAAGGCAGAAAAACAAATAAACAACATGGGTCCACAAATGATAAGGCAATATTATATCTTGACTATATCTTTTGATGCAATAGAACAAATCTGTGTCAACTGTTCTGTACTGTCACCATCTCAATCAATACATCTATGTTAAGAATATAACAGTGTTTCATTATTCTCAGTCGTATCATGAAGTTATCTGTTATATTGAAAACCAGAAAATCAATAGGGTATATCACTTTGTATGTAAAGGAAAAAAAAAACAATACACCGAAAAAAAACAGCACTGCGAACACATCAGGTGATTCATATGTGTTAACATAATATAATAAAGTAATAGTCCATAAATGTGAAAATGGTGAAATTCCTCTTCATATACAATCTGTGCCAATCACTGCATGATCCATCACCAATCAGAACTGCACTCACTAATGCCGCGTACACACGGTCGGACTTTGCAGCTACAAAAGTCGGACAGCCTGTCCGACATACTTCCGGCGTACCTTCGGCGGACTTGGGGCAGACTTTCTTACGAACGGACTTGCCCACACACGACCACACAAAAGTACGCCAGCTTAGTACGCTGTGACGTACACCAAGTCCGACGAGACTATAAAACGGAAGTTCAATAGCCCGTACGACACCCTTTGGGCTCCTTCTGCTAATCTCGTGTTTATCTCGTGTTAGTAGAAGTTTGGTGAGAGACGATTCGCGCTTGTGAGACTCGTATTTTTCAGTTCGTTTTAACTGTTGTTCAGTCTGTGCTTGTGAGGTTTGTATCTGCTTTTCAGTGCGTTTGGTCAGTTGGCATTGAGAAATCTTTGTTTTATTGGCCGCTCGTTCCTGATTTTCAGGTCGTTCTTCACAGGCCTTGCTGTTCTTCAGTGCGTTCTGTTTAGTGCGTTCTGACCAGCCGACCGTTTTGAAGCCATGTTACCTGTACGTACTCGTCGTAGAGCTCGTGCATTGTATGTGCTTGGTGCTGTAGTTTATTCTTCAGCCCAAGACCAGTCCATGAACAGGGCGAGGAGGAGTTCATGGACCAAGAATTGGTTGCTTCAGCGTGACCAGTTCTGTCACATGCCTTTGCTCCGTGAGATCCGTGAGAATAATCCTGAGGATTTCAGGAACTTTCTCCGGATGACGGACCCCGTTTTTGACCGTTTGGTGGCTTTGCTGACCCCCTATATCAGCAGGCAGGATACCTGCATGAGGCAAGCCATCACTCCGGAGCAGAGGCTGGTCGCTACCTTGTGGTATTTGGCCACAGGGAGAAGCCTGCAGGACCTTAAGTTCTCGACAGGCATCTCCCCCCAGGCTCTGGGGATCATTATCCCAGAGACCTGTTCTGCCATCATACAGGTCCTGCAGAAGGACTATATTAAGGTAAGATATTTTTCTTTTATTAGCATCACATGTTCTTTTATGTAATCTTTGATAATGTAATGTATTTCTTGCTTCAAACACTACTTCCCATCATTGCAATATAGTGTGAATGTCCCCTTTTTATCCTCACACATGCTGGGATTTTTTCCTGTTATTTTTTGTCATGCATGTATAGTTTCCTTCAATAACCTTCCCAGCATGAAGTGATGGGAACATATCCACCTAGTCTACTCATTTTGAATGTATTTTGTTGGAGTGTATTTAGTGTGCTTATAATTAGCAATTAGCTAGATTTCACAACCCCCCCCCACCTGAACTCACTCCAAATAGTGTGCTGCTAATTAGCAATTAGCTAGATTTCACAACCCCCCCCCACCTGAACTCACTCCAAATAGTGTGCTGCTAATTAGCAATTAGCTAGATTTCACAACCCCCCCCCCACCTGAACTCACTCCAAATAGTGTGCTGCTAATTAACAATTAGCTAGATTTCACAACCCCCCCCACCTGAACTCACTCCAAATAGTGTGCTGCTAATTAGCAATTAGCTAGATTTCACAACCCCCCCACCCCCACCCTCGTTAAAATTTGCTTGAATGTTCTGTGGTGTTGATTTGTCTAAAGCAAATCTATGTTGCACTTAGCAAAATGCATGTGCACTCTACAAGTGCATTTGTTCCAGTGCTTTAGTAAATGAGCAGAAGCTCTGCTGATTTCCATCATCAAATCATATGCAAGCCTCAAAGTGTTTTCATTAATTGCCCTTGCATGTGATTGTGTACTCTTTGCAACATGAATGCCTTTTGACATTACCTCATTTACTGTAAGCTGGTTAGCAACTGCACCTGCAGAGTGCGACAACTGCAGTCTTGTAGCCTTTGTTAGTCCCTAAATTCCTGCGTGTTGTTAAAGTAATTTTTTTTAGGGATTTCACAACCCCCTAAAATGTAATCAATGTTCTATCAGAGGGGGTGAGCAATCTGATAAGTGTGCCTTTTTCCATATTAGTTATTCCAGAAGAATTAAATTATTGAATGTTATACTGATGCTGGGGAATAAAGTTTTTAATTGTCTAATTTTCTTGCAATGTTAGCTTCCAAATTAATTGATTTTGGTTTTCTTGTTTGATTCCCCAGTTTCCTTCAACGCCACAGGAATGGCAGACTGTGGCATCCCATTTTGCCAGCCGTTGGGACTTTCCCAATTGTGGAGGGGCTATAGATGGGAAACATGTCCACATTGTGCCACCACCCCATTCGGGGTCATATTATTTTAATTATAAGGGGTTCCACAGTATTGTTTTAATGGCGGTGGTGTCGGCACACTATGATTTTTTATATGTGGACGTGGGGAAGAATGGCCGGATGTCGGATGGAGGAGTATTTGCCCAGACGGAGTTCTGCCAGCGTCTCCAGAGTGGTGGCCTGGGATTGCCACCTGATGAGGATAA